>CM038681.1:283839875-285039875 GCA_021605205.1 Aegilops longissima
AGGATAAACCTCCGGAGATACAACCAAATCACCGACGTCACCGGCGCCACTCGAAGTCACGCCGTGGAAAAGACAGCAAGACCAGCACATGAGAAAATAATACCACGGACGATGCCGAATACAATGAAGTCCCCGTTGAGGCAACTTCCGAACAGGACGAAATGGAAGATGGGCAAGTTAGCCCTGATGAACTTGCCATACACGAAGACTCGGAGGACATTAATTATCTTTCTCTCTTCGAGGATGATGTGAACCTTCGCAACAAGGATTTTATCGTGCCTGAGGAACCTCTCGAGCAGGAGCGCTTTAAGCGCCGGCCAATAGCCACTGCAAGGAGCCTGAAAAAGAAATAGCAGCAGCTTCAAGCTGATAAAGATCTGCTCAATGATAGATGGACTAATGTCACGGCGATCGAGAATCTGACCTTAAGCGCCCAGCCAAAAAGTTACGAGCGCAAATTGCTACCTCGTTCGATGGCGGTAGCTGGGCCCGTACCATCATTGCGCAATGCGGCTGACCGACCACCATGTGGCCGGGACAAACCGGCAACTCAAGCCGAACACCAGCCCGCCCCACCTCACTGAAAAGGCAGAGATAAAACAGCTCGGGGACATACATATGACCTGCGGCAGGACTTGGACAGTAGAGCAGGTCAAAACAGATCGATCTATGGATCACGGGGACGTGCCCCTACACGCGACAACGGCTACCTAGCCGGACGCAACAATCATACTCACGCCCAGGCCGAGAACCGCACACGGACTACATCCGAGCTATGTCGTGACGTCGCCCGATATAAAGGCGCCTCACACCCACTTTGCTTCACTGATGATGTAATGGAGCACCGATTCCCAGAAGGGTTTAAACCCATGAATATCGAATCATACGATGGAACAACAGATCCCGCGGTATGGATTGAGGAATTTCTTCTCCATATCCACATGGCTCGCGGTGATGATCTCCACGCCATCAAATACCTCCCACTAAGACTAAAGGGACCAGCGCGACACTAGCTAAACAACCTTCTAGAGAACTCCGTTGGCAGCTGGGAAGACCTGGAAGACGCCTTTCATGATAACTTCCAAGGTACATATGTCTGGCCACCAGATGCCGATGACTTAAGTCACATCATCCTGCAGCCCGGAGAGTCAGCCAGAAAGCTCTGGACTAGGTTCTTAAGTAAAAAAGAACAAATTGTTGATTGTCCGGATGCCGAAGCCCTCGCGGCCTTCAAACACAGTGTCCAGGATGAGTGGCTTGCCCGCCACCTCGGTCAAGAAAAACCAAAATCCATGGCAGCCCTTACCGCTCTAATGACTCGCTTTTGCATGGGAGAAGACAGCTGGCTCGCTCGTAGGAGCAACAAGACCAGCAATCCGGGCACTTCCAAAGTCCGAGACGGCAACGGCAAGCCACGACGCAATAAACACAAGCGTCTCAATAATAATGAAATAACGCAAGACACAACGGTCAACGCCGGATTCAACGGCTCCAAACCCGGTCAACGGAAAAAGCCATTCAAGGAAAATAGAGACGGACCATCCAATCTTGACAAGATATTGGATCGGCCCTGCAGAATCATGGCACCCCCGATAAACCAGCTACTCACATTAACAGAAGATGCTGGGTCTTCAAAAAAGCCGGCAAGCTTAATGCCGAACACAAGGGGATGGGGCCGCCCAGTGACAGCGATGACGAAGAGACTCTCCAGCCGAATACCAGGGTTCAGAAGCAATTTCCCCCCGAAGTGAAAACCATAAACATGGTATATGTGATGCACACCCCTACAGGGGAGCACACACGCGCACTACGGGACGCATACGCCAAAGAGCTGGTTCGCCAAAAATTTATCCATATCCATCCCAAAGGTTTGGCAGCTCTGATCATCGATCTAATTATCGATGGGTTCCATCTCACGAAAGTACTTATGGACGGCGGCAATAGCCTTAATCTACTCTACAAAGACATTGTCCACAAAATGGGCATTGATCCTTCTAGAATCAAACCCACCACAACTATCCTCAAGGGAGACGTACCCGGTGTAGAAACTCACTGCACGGGCTCCATCACACTGGAAGTCATTTTCGATCCGCCGAAGAACTTCTGAAGCGAGGGCTTGACCTTTGATATTGCCCCGTTCCATAGTGGCTTCCATGCACTTCTGGGGCATACCGCTTTTGCTCGTTTTAATGCGGTTTCACTCTACGCCCACGCAAAACTTAAATGCCCGGTCCACGCGGTGTCATAACAATAAATGGAAATACGGAACACTCCCTCCGTATAGAGGATCATACTACGGCTATTACAGCCAAAGTACAAAGCGGCCTCATCAAGCCGCATAACTCATCGGCCATTAAGTCATAGGTCTCTATTTAAGGGAACCGATCAATCTCAGAGCTGGATTAGCAGTTCGGCCTCCGTCGTTCGCCTCACACACACGCGAAGTCGATCTATACTGCGCAAGCATAATTATGTACTTAAAATACCCTAGTCATAGGCGGAGGCACAATACGGGCAAGCCTACAAGAACTCCCATTTCCTCCTTTCTTTTCTAACTATTTCTTTACATTTTATCACAGGTGGCTCAAACACTGGTCATCTCACGGACTCTTTCGGAGTTCGGCTTCATACACTTACCTAATGGTTATCCCTGTTAAGGAATACTTTCACCGAGGCAAGGCGGCGCAGACGTGCGACAGGAGGTCCAAATAATTTTGTGTAGACCGTACTCTCTATTTCGAGCCTGTAAATTGCCTTCTCCCTCAGCCTTCGACCACCGGCATGTCAAATAGCCTGGGTCGTGGTGTTATTATTTGCAAACTGGCAATTGACATATCGATCAGGTCCCAGTGAACATAATCCGTATCCAGTATTCGCTTTTTCGGAAGAGTTGAATTTCTCCGGTTGTTTCACACTCGCACCTCGGCACAGATTGCCAGGGGCTCGATACGGGAACAAATGAATTGCCGACAAGTCCGAAAAGATTTATAGCACACTTCGGGGTCGCGAGTTTGGCCTTATATGTAACAGCTCCGAATCATGACTTTGGTCAATAGTTGGGTTGCCCAGCTCCTGTGCTTACTACCTTACGTTCCTCTATATCGGCTAGGGTAGTAAAGGGAGAACTACTGCGACTGTGTCCTGGTTTATCCGGATGAGCACCTCAGTAGAGAAAGCCGAAAACTGGCTGTCATGATGCGGCGAGAGCTGGTCAACCACTCAATGACTTATTAGAATCTTTTGTGATTCCTTCCATATTACACGAAGGACCGTTCTTCTGGTCACCCATTTAACGCATCATATTCGGATAACTGCGTACATACCAGGGGCTATATCGTAGACCCACCATCAAACTCCTATGGCTAAGTGAAAGTATTAAAGCCCTATAGTCTGATTGCCTAGTTCGCCGCATTGACACCTCCTTCACGGACCAAGACGTTGGGTCAAGAGTGATCAAGTGCTTTTCCGAACACCCCCGCATTATATGCGAGGGGGCTGAAGCCGACAACTGGAAAACTTTCAGATTATACAAAAACGGCCGCATAGGAGGAGCCAAAACTTTTTAGGCATTGACTTAAAATATTATAATATTGTTTTAAACAATTTCAATACATTTCACTCGAATATCATCTCTTTCGAGCACTGACACTCTATCAAGCGGGCACCCTCTAAGACATCCTCGAAATAATGCTCTAGCGTGTGATGTTCCTTGCCCTTGGGTGGACTTTTCGCTGCAATATTGGTGGCCTTCATCTTCACCCAGTACGTCTTGACACAGGAAAAGGCCATCCATGCACCTTCAATGCACATTGACCGCTTAACAGCATCGATACGTGGCACCGCATCAACTAGTCGCTGCACCACACCGAAATAACTCTTCAGAACTGGCTCAGTCGGCCACAACCGGACCACGGCGTCCTTCATGGCAGAACCAGATATCTTGCGGGAGCTCGGCCCACCGGGCCATCTGTTCGTTCAGCAACAGTGGGCGCTTTGGCGTGCCAAATTGTGACCAGAAAAGCTTCTCCGTTGCATACCCTTCTTGCGCTTCGTAAAACTGTGCCGCATCGGAGGCGCTCTTCGGCAAATCCAAGAAGGCGTCTGGAGAGCTCCACATTGGATTAAGCAGGGAATAATTCAGATCGCCGAATTTAGTCTGTAATAAGAAAGGCTTACCGGCCGCTATCTCCCCAGCTTGCCGGATCTCTTCCCGGGCCGCTCTAGACTCAGATCGTGCTTCTCTCGCCTCTTGTAAGGCCTTGTCGAGATTGGCTGCTTTGGCTTTGTTATCCCTCTCGAGGAATTCGCACCGTATAGTGGCTTCCTTTAGCTCGCGCGCCATAGTAGACATTCTCTACTCAGACTGGCGCTGAGCAGCCTGTCGGGCTTCTAACTCATCAGCTGCCTCCTTGGCAGCCACATTACTCATCTGGGCTTGCTCCTTGGCTCGGGCAAGTTTAGCCCGAATGGTTACAACCGCGGCAGCACCATCTGTAGATACGCATGTCTCAGAATATAATTCTAGCTTCGTGCTCATGTTATTATACATACATACACTGACAGCCCCAACACATACCTTGCGCCTCGTCGATTCGCCTATTAATAAGCGTGATGTCGTCATGCGCCACATCAAGTTTTTGCTTCAAACCTGCAACCTCTCACTACAGAAAAAACACATCCGTGACATTTTGGGCCGAACGAAAATCTTTTCTGTCATACTTATGACACTTCTATGACGATAATTGTGACAAAACCCGGTATCATCATAGATGTGGTGGGATCCTACTTCTATGACAAAAAATCATGACAGAAATGGGCTTTTCATCCTGGGCGGGCCGGAGACGCAGCTGCATGACATTCTTTGGGCCGTCCATGATAGAAAAAACCGTGGTAGAAGCGAGGGCGCGGAAAATATTGGGGAGTCCCTGTTTATGGTGGGTGGTCGGGGGCCGAGCGATGCGCGTTTCTCTCGTATGTACGCGCGTGTGTGCGAGGTGTTGGGCTCTAACTGAACCCGAGCGAGGCGTTGGGCTCTAGAGCGATTGCACTGCAGGCTATGCGTTACTGAACCCGGCGACCGATCGATGGCTGTTAGCCCGAACTGATCGGCGATTCGCCGCTCGCTGCGCTAACTGAAGCCGATCGATGCTGCCTCGGATGAGCGATGGCGCTTCTGAGGGGGTTGGATGAGCAGTTCGGTGGGGATGGATGAACAGGACCCGTGGTGTTGCCCTGGATGAGCAGTACCCCGATCGATCGAGCGGTTGGGGCTGCATGAACAGGACCCGTGGAGGCTGGATGAATAGGACCACCCGTGGAGGCGGTATGAGCAGAGGCGGTGGAGGGTAGGATGAGCGATAGCCCGTGGAGGGGTGGTTGAACAGGAGCCCGTGGAGAGGGCTGGTTGAACAATAGCCGGTGGAGTAGCGCGCAGTGGAGGTTGGATGAACAGTCGCAGGTGGAGGCTGGAGGAGGTCGCCGGTGGATGAACAATAGCCCGTGGAGGCTGGATGGGTTCGACGGTGGAGATGAACAATATCCCGTGGAGTCCTGTTTTGTGGTATGCCACACCCCTCCCAATGAACAGGACCCCCGTTTCAACCGTAGCACTCCAATACAAGTCCATTTCCTCCGTTTTGCGGTACACCACACCCCTCCCGATCAACAGGACCCCCGTTTCCACCGTAGGAGGTCCGTTTCCTCCATTTTGCGGTACTCCAGACCCCTCCCGATGAACAGGATCCCGTTTCGAACATGGTCGGTCGAACACAAGGCCATTTCCTCCGTTCTACGGTACACCAGGCCTCGTTTCCATCGGCTGTTCCATCCAAGCCATCCCAGCCGGTTGGATCCCCATGAACACGACGACGACGTTGTTTCACCGTTCCGATCCAGCCATGTACACGAGCCCTGGCCGTACGTATGCGTGAGTAGGCGTTCGAGACCCTGCCCGTATGTACGTACGTGGCCGTATTTTCTTTCTTGCACATTGGCCGTTGTACGTACGTGTACATGCTACGTGCGCGCCTCTACTACGACACGTGCACGCCTGTACATCGACTAGTATGTACGTACATGTTCCCGACTAGAATGACAACGCTAAGTACGCTTCGACCAGGTGGGTCCCGACTATCACGCACTTCCTTGCGTGCAAAGATGTAGCTGGTGGGTCCCAGCAGTCAGGGGGCGAATCTTTTTTATGCCCGGACGCACTTCCTTGCATGCAAAGATGTAGCTGGTGGGTCCCGCGATCGGGGAAATGATTTTCGCGAAATCTGATGGCCCGTATGGTGGGTCCCGTTGTCGGTGGAGGAATATTTATTTTGCGTAATAAGGAGGCACTTCCTTGCTGCGGGCGTGGACCCAGTATCGGCATCTCCACGTCTGATCCACGTCCGATGGAAGCCGTTCCTTGACCACGTTGACCACGCCGCACCGAGAGCACCAGGCGGTGGGCGAGGGCGAGCCTAGGAAGGGGACGACACGGAGCCGGGAAGGCAGCGGTAGTGGATGCCCACGTGAAGAGTACGAGGTTGATGGTTCGCTGCGGTGTGAGGCTGCTGTCGCCATGAGAATAACGAGGGGTGTGGGTGAGTAGAGGATGGCCTAGCCAGCGGTGGGAATAGTAGAGGCGGTGAGGCCTCCCAGCTGACCACACCGCCACGAGGCGTAGGAGCATGCGGCACGACCGGCGCTACTTTGGGCGGCTGGAGCAACAAGACCAGAGGTTGAAGAAGCACTACGGCCGTTGGATGGACATCGTACGATCACTGGAGCTAGAATCATTCATATTGACTAAGTTGACAAAGCACTCCGTCCTCGTGAACTTAGTAGGCCCACAAGTCAGCCTCCCACCAAGGTGGGTCCCAACTAGCAGGGGGAGTATTCATTTTTTTGTGCGTAATAAGGAGGCACTTCCTTGCGTGCGAAGATATAGCTGGTGGGTCCGACCTGTCAGCGGTGGAACGTTTTTTCGCAAAATACAGAGGCCCTTCCGGTAGGTCCCAGCTGTCAGGTGGAGGAATCATTATTTTGCGCGTAATAAGGAGGTATTTCCTTGCGTACGGCCGTGGACCCAGCTGTCAGCCCCTCCACGCACAATCTACTTCCTATGGTGTCTTTCGTTGACCATGTTGACCAGTCCGCGCCGAGCGCATCCAAGGTGGTGGACGACGGCGAGGCCCCGGACAGCAACGAGCCGGAGATGGGAAGGCGTGGGAGTAGAGTCATGACGAAGAGGTGTCTGAGGTTAGCTGGTTACAGTGCGGTGTGGTTCGGCGGTTGGTAGGGAAGAACAGGAGGTGTGGAGGGGTGGAGGGATGTCCCGCCAGCGATGGAGTAGCGCTTCACGTGAAGCGTGATAATGAGCTGCTAGCAGCAGGAGGCGGAGCAGGTGGTCGGCGTATTTGGAGGAAGAAGCGAGAGATTGAAGATGGATGCGGTCGTTGGATGTAAATCCAACGGCTAACGATGTCGTAATCATTTGTTGACTAAGTTGACAACGAGGCTTGACCTATTGGCCCACATTTCAGCCTCGAAAATGTGGCACGTATTCAACCCATTTTTCAAATTCTGATCTTTTTCTTGCGGGGTAGAATTTACAGTCCATTTGATATTTTTTTTGAATTACAGTCCATTAGCTGGGCTGGGTGAACAAGTAATGTAGCGTCCATGCGGCCCATTTATGTTTTTCCTAAAAAATTACAGGCCATTTGCACTTTCTCGAAATACACAATTTTGCTGGGCTGATTCTAATTATAATGTTGGGGTGGGCGCAGCAATGTTATCAAAAAATAAACAGGGGCTGAGCATTTTGTTATACATATATATAAATAATAAGTGATTTATTATTACATTGGCCCTTAAATCTTACCAAGCTTTTGTACACAATCACCAGGATTTTCGTTGCCAAAAAAATTCCAGGATTTTATGGTTAAGAAATTATTTTTATAAGTTAACAAAATGTGGGATATTGTTTTCTTACATATGTAAGTATCTGTTAAATATATGATGACAATAACAATAATATATAATAACATATAAAATAATTTAAATATATATAATATAGTTAGAAGGGAAACATAAGTTGGACCAGGCGTTCCTATTCTTATATAGAAAAATAGAACAGACCTCTGTGTTTTCTTCAAAAAAAATACATAAATTGGGCTGCCGATGTTTCAGGAAAAATAAAACCTCGGATGGGAGGTCCGTAGGCCGGTCGATACATGACGGCCCTCAAGAAAATACAAACAGCCTTATGGACCTCCCATCCGAGGTCGTGGGCTGCACATGTTAAAAAAGAAAGCCTAGGCGGGGGAGCTGTTCCGCCCGGGTTCGATTCCACCCATGCAGAGAAAATATCTCCAAATTTTTTGCCTCTGCCTTTATTGACATGTGGGTCCCAATTTTCATCTACGCACACCACGTCCCACACTTGTCAAAACTTCGTCCCTCGTTTACTCTATTTTTCGCATACTCGACATTGTGCGAGCATTTTGAAAATAGCATATCTTTTTGACTGTGCATCATATGAAGATGTGCTATGCATGAATGTTGATCAGCATGATGTTAACTGGCTGGTTGTTCCAGTTTCGACCATGAATAAAACTTCCAGCATGATGTTAACACTGTTTGAAAAGGCCGTGTTAATATAAATGCTCTGCCTCTGAAAGTTGCAGTTTCTTATCTGAAACTGAACTTGGAGTTTCTTATCTGAAACTGAAACTTGCAGTTTCTTCTCTGAGAATCACATTGTGTGCAATTTTATACTCCTATGAAACTACATTTTTTAACTGCTAAAAATAGATCTCTAGAATTCATAAAATACTTCAAATGCTCAAAACTGCAAATCTGAAATTCAAAAGACATTCAAATCTGAAAGTACTCTCAAAATACACAACACAAAACACAATTCACAACCTGCAAATACTAACAACCCTAAGCTCCTCCTGACAATTCACAACCTGCCCGACTATTGGTCTGGGGGGAGGCAAATCCCTCCTATTCCTCGGCGGCAGACAGCCGCCCCGTGAGACGATGTGAACGGTGAGGGAGAGGATGGCGGGGAAGCATCGTCGGGCCAACTGTTTTTCTCCTCTCACAGTTGGGTTCGGTCGACGAAGACTCCACCGGCTCGCTCTCGCACGTCACCCTCACAAACGGCACCACAGATGCTCGATCCTTCAATCTCTGGTGGATGCTCCATCTGGGATCGATACTCCCACCACCGCTCCCTCGCGATCGGATTTGGTGAATTTGTTTGCTCCATGGCCCAGAGGAGCAGCACTATGTACTCCCGCGCGACTCCCTCCGGGAGTATCACCGCCTTTTCGGTCTGTTGCAGATATTTGGCCATGGATGTCGCCGTCGACGCTAGTTGGTCCTTGTTATCAAACCAAGACTGTATCTCCAAAATCCTAGCTAGCTTCACAGGGTCGCTGTCTGCGCTCCTCACGTATCGGTTGTACTCCTCCATCGATCTACTTCTCCACAGCACCTTCACTTACCGGTGGTGGTTTTTGAATGGAAGAGGAGAGGAGCAGCGCTGTTTTTGGTTTAGAACGGGAGAGGAGTGACGCTGGTTTTGGATTGGAAAAGGAGAGGAGGGGCGGTGGTTTTGAAATGGAAGAGGAGAGGAGCGGCGCTGGATTTATATTGGAACAGGAGAGGAGCGGCGGTGGTTTAAGAGGAGAAGAGCGAAAGAGCGGCGTTGGTATTGGAAGTATTTTTTGTTTTGCGTATTTTTGGTCAAAGTTTGACCATGTACTGTATTTGACAAGAAAAATTTGAATGCATGTCACCAAAAATTGTATCGTTTGGTTCGTATCAGAATGAACTTTCAAATTTTATTATTTATGCAACGTATAACATATATTTCATTTGCGAAAATCATGGTCAATTATGACCCAGAATAAAAGGGAGACTAGTTAATGTGGGGTCGCTTTCTTAATTGAAGGGTAAATTGATTTTGATTTTGATCCATTCACATCGCGCCGGCCGTCTCGTCCAATCCTAAATCGCTGCCGCACGCTCCTCTCCCTCTTCTCCATTGCAAAACCACCTCCTCTCCTCTCCATCATCTCCATTCCAAAACCACTGTCTCGCCTCTCCGTCTTCTCCATTGCAAAACCACCTCCTCTCTCCTCGGACGAGGATCCCCTGACATAACCCATCCTGCCATTGAGACACTGACACATGGGTCCCACCAAGCTCGGGCCCACCTGTCAGCGATCGAAAGGCAGGGGAACCTCTCCTCTCCATCATCTCCATTCCAAAACCACCATCTCGCCTCTCCCTCTTCTCTATTGCAAGACCACCGTCTCTCACCCCATCTTCCAAAGCTAGCACCGAACCACTCAGAAGGACATCTATGGAGGGGATGCAGCAGCGAATCTGGCAGATCGCCGGCGGCGACCAGGCAAAGTTAGCCAGGTTGAAGGAGATCCTTACTTGGTTTGACAATGAGTGGGAGATTTCAAGGACGGTGAGGGCCATGTGGCAATGTATGTGAAAGAGTGAGACGACGACGATGAGGGCGGCGATGTACTCCTCGGCGGTAGTCACGGCGCAGTCCTTCGAGTTCATCGAGTTTCTCCTCTGGGCGATGGAGCAGACAGCTTCGCCCGAGGCGATAGTCAGGCGGAGGTGGTGGGCGTACAGGTTGAAGGTCGAGCACCCAGAGGACAACGAATCGATCGAGTATGGTGTGCCGTTCGTGAGGGTGCCGAGCCAGCCAGACCGACAGGAGTATTCGTTCTCCCACCGCAAGAGGAGGCCGGATGGCGCGACGTCGCTTCCCCGCCGTTCTCCACTGTTCCCTCGACGCTCGCCTCGTTTCAACGGCGTCGGTAGGGTTTAAGGTAAGCTTCGCTCTAACCTAATCTTCCTTCTGCTCATGCTTACAATCAGTGTGACAACTACTAAAAATCATGCTTACAATCAGTCTCCGAGTACTACGCCAATCACCCTAAAATAGCTCTGGACCTTTGGGTCAAAGTTGTGACACTGTGTACAAATAAAGAAGAATAGATTGGTGCTTCTTTCAGACAAGAGTACACCCCTAGAAAACTGCCAATATAAGGTAGTAGTATTTTTTAAAGTCTAAGCTACTAGTATTTGGTTAGAGGATTTGCTACCAAGAAAGATCCGTCCACAGTGAGCTCCATACATCCCACTGATGGTGGTGGATGCCAATGCTTAGATGGAGCAGGGTTGGTGTCGGTAATTTTTACTTGGCACCTAGCACTCTGCATATATGCCGGTTCCATCCGTACATTTGTGCAGTTCCACCAAAATGCAGCTGAATAACCCTGTTTGCACAGATAATGAAAAGGCGTGATTACATTATAGTGGCACTAGTTGATGAAACATACACTAATAAACAGAAGAAAATATTACATCATACTGGAAATTGACCCAAGTCTCGCCGATACACCTTCTGCCAGTGATGAACGTCAGTGTACATCGGTAGTACAAGGAGGGGCCTTGAGACATTCAAATCTCTATTTTTGTGCAGGTCAACTAAAATTAAGCACCCCGGTTTGCAGAAACGCTTAAACATTAACAAGGAGTAGTTGATGAAACATAGATTAACAAAGAGAAGCACTTTTTTATCTACATTGGAAATGAAATGATAGAGAGGACACTCGCTCTATTTTAACTGTATTATTACTTCATTTTATCAATGACACTAGGGTCGAGCAGGTGGCAAACGATGTGTACCGTGCGTCGCAAGGATGAAGGCCGGGGGTTCTTAGACTGGGATGCTGAAGCTAGCTATTTCAGTCCCTATCTTCCCCCTGATGTTTCTGTGGTAGCATTTGGGTTATAATCCAAACTTGGTCGAGCTGGTGCTGCATCCCCCTACCTGCCTAGCTTATGTGGCGAACTTGTCTCCTGCTAGTACTTAGTCCGTTCTAGTAGTAGTTGCATAACTGCATGTTTACACTGAGATGTTGTCAGATAATGGTTCTCTATTGTTGGGTTTCTTTAATGAAATCGGAGGGAACCCCCTCTTTCGATATATAAAAAAACAGTGGCACTAGCGGTGCCAAAACATTGCCTCAAATTAATAGTGCCACTAGATTAAGGTGCAAAATAATAACATTACTGCTTTTATCATGGTAGTGCCAAAACAGTAGCACAAGAGCAGGATCGACATGCAGGATCTTTGGCAAAAGGTCAGACCAAAAAGGAACATACCTCGTGATGGGAACCATATCTGCAGTCAATGCAATCGTAGAAGGGATGACACTAGTCACCAACATGGATGATTCAATTCATGGGACCTTTTGGTGCAGTTCACCTAAAATGAAGCAATGTCCCATGAGCTAGCAGCTTCTTCTTCTTTTTTTTAAGAAAAGGGCTCCAGCTCCGGTTGCATTTCCATCAGAAAATGAAACCCACGGAGCTTCTTCATTAGTTGCAATAAAATTGAGCAACATCAAGGTTGGTCGTGAAGCTCCTAGAGGGTAGGCGAACCAGGACTGTTGCATCTCTAACGAAAAGAAGCAACTTATCTTAATGGGGACTTTAGCAGGACATGAGAAAAAGTTCCATTGATTCATACTACTAGAGGCATTACATTGAAAACAACATTGGTTTAACGTGTCCTTACTTTTAACAGTGTGACTGCTACATTTTACCAGTGGCATTACAAAAGAGCGGCTCGGGGAAACAAACATCAGAAGAGGATATCTGGGTTGGTCCCATTTTTGTTCATTATATAGCCACCTCATACTGTGTGAGGCTAGCAAATCTAGTGCTGGACTTACTCTGTTGACTTTTCCCCCAGTCCTCACTTTCTTTCCTTTTTCAACCAATAGATCGGGTTTATATTGAGTTTGTACTGCGTTCCCTTTATTTCCCTATTAGACCTAGAGACCAGTTGGATAGCCGGTCTTTGCTACTTTTTGCCCCCATTATTTCCTCTTTCGACCAAGTCCTAGATTCAGGTAACAAATCTTCCCCCACCCCCACCCCCTTTCTTCGTTGTTTGAACCAAGTACTACTAGATTCGAGTGCATGAACTAGTTTTACCTCTTAATAGTAAAATATGAGGTGGTTTTTATCGGCGTTCTGGGAACGGGGTTCCCCTGACTTGCCTGCCTGCGGCCCACGGCGTGGCTATGCGGGCAGGCCTATGCGGACCATCTTCGTCAACAAGGCATTCAAGACCCTCGCGAGGGGCCAAGCCTCACGAGGCGGACGACGCATGACCTTATAAGGAGCGGCCTCTCCAGGCAGGCTCACGAGGAGCGGAGATATCAAGGCAGGGCAAACCTCGCGAGGCTGTCGTGACGTGAGCCATGCCGATCGACACCAGGCGGGCGCCAGCGTGCAGTGTCCTTGTTTCCTCTTTGGTGTTAAGGAGGTGTCACGCCCAAATATGCGACCCTATCCAAAAGGAACTCGACGGTCCCACCAAGGATAGACCCGCATATTGAGACGCTTTTGCAAGGTGGATATCATTACATCAACATTACATAATAGTGGGGATACATACATAAGGCACAAATGCCACAAGGATACATCAACATCATACAACATCAACATCCGACTACGGATGAAACATAAATGAAGCTCAACGACATCCACCCTGCTAGCCAGGCTGCCGACTGGAACCTATCCCTGATCGAAGAAGAAGCGGAAGAAGAACTCCAAAACAAGTAACATCGCTCTCACGTCATGATCATCGCAAACCTGTACCTGCAACTGGTGGTGTAGTAATCTGTGAGCCACGAGGACTCAGCAATCTCATTACCATGGGTATCAAGACTAGCAAAGCTTAAAGGGGAAAGGAAGGGGTAAAGTGGTGAGGGTTGCAGCAGCGACTAAGCATATATGGTGGCTAACATACGCAAATGAGGCGAGGAGAGAAACAAAGGAATGGTCGTCAACTAGTAATGATCAAGAAGTGATCCTGAACTCCTACTTACGTCAAACATAACCCGAAACCGTGTTCTCCTCTCGATCAACCCGAAAAGAGACACTCACGGTTCACGCACTACGGTTGGTGTATTTTAATTAAGATCAACCGGGTTTTCTACAACGGACATTAACAAATTCCCATCTGCCACATAACCGCGGGCACGGCTTTGAAAGTTCAAACCCTGCAGGGTGTCCCAACAGCCCATGATAAGCTCTCGCGATCAACGAAGGAATAGACCTTCTCCCCGGGAAGCCCGATCAGTCTCGGAATCCCGGCTACAAGACATTTCACAGCAATAAAACAAGACCAGCAAAGCCGCCCGATGCGCCGACAATCCCGATAGGAGCTGCACATATCTCGTTCTCAGGGCAACACCGGATGAGACTAGCTACGAGTAAAACCAACCCTCAAGTTGCCCCAAGGTGGCCCCGCAGGCAGCTCGGTTCGGGCCAGCACTTAGAGAAGCACTGGTCCGGGGGCTAAATAAAGATGACCCTTGGGTTAATTACTCCCAAGGGAAATATAGGTGGTGGTGAGGCAAATGGTAAAACCAATGTTGGGCCTTCTTTGGAAAAGTCTTATTCAAAGCGAACTGTCAAGGGGTCCCATAAATCACCCGACAGCGTTAGGGACGCAAAATCCGGGAACATAACACCGATATGGCGGAAACTAGGCGGCAAGAGTGGAACAAAACACCAGGCATAAGGCCGAGCCTTCCACCCTTTACCAAGTATATAGATGCATTAATTAAAATAAGATATATTGTGATATCCCAACAAGTAAACATGTTCCAACAAGGAACAACATCTCCATGTTCAACAAGGAACAAACTTCATCTTCACCGCAACTAACAACGCTATAAGAGGGCTGAGCAAAGCGGTAACATAGCCAAACAACGGTTTGCTAGGAAGGGTGCAAAAGGTTAGGGGCTGACATGGCCATTGGGATGGCTTGATAAGCAGGTAATAGGTAGCGCAGCATAGCGATAGAAACGAAGCAACTAGCATAGCAATGATAGTAGTGAGATCCAGGGTAGCGGTCATCTTGCCTGAAATCCCGCAAGGAAGAAGAACGAGTCCATGAAGAAGATGAGCGAGTCCATGAAGAAGATGAGCGGATGAAGCCGAACCAAGCGTGAGCGAGCGAATCCTCACGATCGCATAGCGAAAGCAGGAACTAACAAGAAGAAGCACACAACATAGTAAACACTCCACATGAACAAGACATGATGCATAAACAAGCATGATGCATGACAAGCTACATGAAGCTACTCATGGCAAGAGATGATGCAAACAAGAGGAACACATCAAAGCAAGTTTAAATGAGGCCGGAAACAACATAGAACAATTCCGGTAAGTCCTCATATGCAAATTTCGAAATTGGTCCAGATCTGGATAAACCTTATGTTCAAGTTTTTAATCAGCAATTTAAAATGCACCACGATGATCTACACGAAATTCTAGTCAAGTTACATATAAAGTTCATTAGATTCGGAGCTACGGCCTAGAAGATGTGAGCAAAACAAGGTAGGCATGGCATTGGTGCAAAATGCATACAAACATCAAGCAAACACTCTCAAAACAAGGATCCAAGATGATAATATGAAACTACATGCAAAATCAAGCAAGTTTCATATAGAGCACACTCAAAAGCAGACAGCGGTCCAACACATACACCCAATACAAGTTTAAAGGACAAGCTGTCCAAAACAGCCACTAGGCATATTGCAAGCATCAAAACAACATGCTACAGGACCTCAACACAAAAACAAAAGGCATGGGCATGATCTACAGGTGAAGCATTACAAAACATGAGAACTGAGCTATCTCCAGAAATGACTAGAACATGCTCAAAATGACATGGCAAGATTGCAACTAATAACAGTTTCAGGCATTGGCAGAAATAACAACAGGTTGCAATGTTTAGAGCTATGAAACAACATGTTACAGGGACTTAACATGGCAAACAAAGGCATGGCATGAATCTACTCAAAGCATAGAACAAAAGTCCTTTAGTGACCATAAGCCAAAAAGGATCAGAAAATATAGTAACACCCATGTCAATATCGAAAGTCCCGTTAACAGATTCAGCAACATGGCATGTCAAAAACTGATAACAAGTAGGCATGTTTACAAGCTCAATGCACTCACTACAGAGCCTTAAATGATAAACTAAGCATACATACATCAAGAAGACATGGCATAGAAGACATACATGGCAAGAACAATAACATAGCATACATGGATCAACCACAACAACCTAGGCAAAATTGAATAACATGTATACAATCTGCCAGGAAACATTTGATAGCAAAAGTAGAGCTCGATTGACTCAAGCTATAGCACTCCATAATTGCAAAAAAGGGCATGAATGGATAGAGCAAGACATGTTTTACAAAACACCCTTACTGAAGTATCTCAAAATATGCATGGAACTCTCTGTAGCATCAAGTTAACATGGCATCAAAATCAGCTAAAACAGGGCTGAAATCAGCAACAACAAGACACCTAGTTTGCATGCTTGTGCTAGTCACCACATAGATCACAAAAATACATAGCAAGCACCACTGGAAAGAAGACATGGCATATTTCAAAACACATGTAGGACTCAAGTCCATAGGATGCACACATCAATCATGGAAAAAATGACAAAAGTGCAAGTTCTGATAAAAATCAGAAACTAACATCACATAGCACTCTTGCAACAGCATTTCGGGCATCAAGATGAGCTCAAAAGAAAATGATGCAATGATATTAAATGATCTACTCTTCGAGGCGAACATTTTGACATATTACACGCGCAAAACGGAGCTACGATGACAGAGATATAATGCAATGAAAATGGCACAAAATTACTGCAGATCGGGGACTTGGATGAAATTTATACCCGGAAAGTCAACCCGGGACGAGAGATCCGGGGACGGAGCGGATCCGGGGACGAAGCGCGCGTTTGGTTCGGCGTGGTGGTGGATCTCATCCACCCGGATGGATCCGCGGAGAAACTCCGCGAGCTCCTCCGGCGAGGCGACAAGCGGGTCGGCCGGGCGGCAGGAGGATGGAGGAGGAGGCGACCGAGGCGAGGGAGGGCGACTCGGCGATCCGGCGGCGCGGCGAGCGGAGGTGGAAGGAGGCGGCGAGGCGGGCGGCCGGGAGGAGCGACGCCGGCAGCGGCGGCGGCGGCGATGTTGCGACCGCCGGTGGGGGCGGCGGGTGGCGACCGCCGGCCGGGCGGGCGGCGGCGAAGCCTTGGGCGTGCGGCGGAAGGCCCTGGGCGGCGGGCGCGGCGGCGACGGGGTCCGGCCAGAGCAGCGGCGGAGAGGCGGCGGCGGCTGCGGCAGGCTGCCGGGCGCGGGCGGGCGGTCGCGGCTGCTGTGGCAGCGGCTCGGGCAGGAGGGCCAGACGGGCTCATGAACCCATGGCGGAGGAGGAGAGAGAGGAGCAGTGGGGATGAGGTGGCGACGCGATTAGGCGAGGCGGCGGAGCTGCTGGCGTGGCGCACGGGATTGGCGGGGTGAGTGGTGGCGGACATGTCCGGCGGGGTTGGACATGTCCGACCTGTGAGGAGCGGGCTAGGGTTTCAAGCGAGATTTGATCCATGAATTTCGGGAGAGGCATATTTATAGGTAGAGGGAGCTAGGAGAGTCCAAATGAGGTGCGGTTTTCGGCCACGCGATCGTGATTGAACGACCGAGAGCATGGAGGGGAGTTTGGTGGGTTTTGGGCCAGTTAGAAAAGGGAGTTGGGCTGTAACAAAAGAGAGCTTTGCGGTTACCCGGTTAACCGTTGGAGTACCAAACGACCTCCGAATGACACGAAACTTGACAGGCGGTCTACCGGTGCTATACCAAGGCCGCTTGACAAACCTCGGTCCATTCGAGACCGTTTAACACCCGCACGAAAAAGAGGTAAAAGGGGCGCCGGAGACATAGGAGTGCGGATTGCAAAAGCGGACAACGGGAAAATGCTCGGATGCATGAGGCGAACATGTATGCAAAATGAAATGCACATGATGACATGATATGAAATGCAGATGATGACATGGCAAAGAGAGACACGCAAGCACATGACATGGCAAAGACAGCGAATAACTGGCGGACACCTGGCGCATCGAATCCGGGGTGTTACAACACTCCTCCACTAACAAGAGATCTCGTCCCGATATCTTAGGACCGAGACGGAAGGGAAAAGGGATGAGGAGAAAACAAGAACTCAAGAGAAGAAGCGAAGAATCGAGAGCACTCGAGAATAAGAGAGAAACGATGAGAATGACGAGAATCGAAAGCTGAGGGAATCAGAAAGACTATGAAAGCACTCGTTCTAACCGGAGTGGTTAGAATGAGAAAAGAAACGGATAAGACTGAAAGGATTTAGGCAGCAAACCGGTTGAGCAAGGAAAGAATAGAACATGAGCTTCAGAAGATGGAATGGCACTTTTCGAGATAAACAACGCAAAGCCTCCGGAAAGAGGATTGAATGAAAATAACTTAGAAGGAATGATTGACCGGAGTTGTTGAGAAAATCAACAACGAAAGAATAAGCTTGATGTGGACTTATGGATAACATCTTGAGATCAAGAGGTGATAACCGGCCACAAATGGAAAAGATTAAATAGCTGAGAAGAACGAAGAAATGCAAAACTCCACTTCAAAAGAATACGGAGAATTAATTGCACTTCGAGACGTGAGAAGAAAGAAGCTTGAATTCCACCAACAAGAATCTTGATGAACTCTTGAGAGAATGAATTAAATCATGACGATCCACCATGAAGAACTCCTGCAGCAAAAGGATGGTGAGATATGATGAAGGAAGAAAGAATAAGATGAGCCTTGCGATGATTTAGATGGAGGTTCCGACAAAATGGCCGAGGAAATTGAACTCCGGAAAAGAAAAGATGGGAAACACTTGGAACTGAAATTTATTCATTACGAACAAACTCCGAAGGAAAAGATTACTCACTTGGATGGAATAAGAATAAGATTTATTGTATGCTTATCCTTCATCAAATTAAATTGATGACCAACAAAGGATTTCGCATCTTACTTATTCTTCTTGAAAAAGAAATGAGAAGTGACATAACGCAAACTTGAGAAGGTCTTCATGAACCACCGGTAGGATTGAAAGAACGGATGAATTAAAGTGATGATCAAGGAAAAGAATCTTGCACGAACCACCGTTAGAATTGGAAATGGTGACGAAAGAGAATGAATCACGGGAAGAATTAGAAAAGCACAAAGATACTTGAGGAATTAAAATGCAAGAGAACGAAGAGATTGCGAACTGATAGAAGAATACTTGAGCGAAGCACGGAAGAATATTGAGGACGAGCGAAGAACACGGATATAGAATAATTGAGAGAACGAAGCTGAAAACTTGGAGCGAAGAAATCTTCGAAAAGATGGCCTCGGATGAAAAGAAATAGAAATCAACTTCTGAAATACTCGGATGGATGAAAATAATTGCACAACTGGAAATAGCTAGATAGGATAACATCGAGCTAGCACCATGAATCTCGAGGGAGCGGGCAAGATTTGAAGAAAAACTTTTCTTCGATCTTGAATGACGATGAGAAAACACCACCAAAATTGTTGAGAGTACTCCGGAGAAGCGAAAAGCGAACAGGTTGAGCCAACAATGAAAAAATTTGAAAGAGATCTTGGAAAAGCATCTGATTGATGAAATTCATTCTTACGTCAAACTCCGAAAAGAATTGAGAATAACTCCGGGTAAATTAAAAGAGTCAGGTAAGATCCTGGGAAAAGACCTGTGGGTTAGGGCCCACTGAAGAGATAACACCGTTGTAAAGGGATGATAAACCGATAGATGATGCATCGGAACAATTGAAATATTTGACTGAAGTGACAGCCTCGAATTAATTGGAACACAGACGAATCTCCTGAGATGTCTTCCGAACTCCGGAATAATAAACTGGCAAGAGGAGAACGAGCAGGAAAAACACTTGAGGAAAAGGATATGATCGACAGCGAAAAACTTGAATTGAGTCCACGGAAAAGAAAAGAGATGAAGAATGGCGAACTAGGCGAGAATTCACCGTTTGAAATTATTGAGGAAGGCGAAGAGGCTCCACACGAATGAAATTGATGGACAAAAGAAACTCGAACTCCATGAATGATAGGGTGGGAGGCGGAAAATAAAGACAACTAGAAGGGAAAGCAGCGAATATCTTGAAGAGAAAACACGGTTGAAAGAAAGCAAAGACTTCACACGAGTAGGATCGATACTCGATTACGGACTCGGTTCGAGAGGAAGAACAGGGGAGGCGGGTGGGAAAACAAGAACAACTTCGGACAAGGAAAAACAACGACGTCAGAGGAAGAACTGAGGATTGATCTCAACGATGAAGAGGCTCGAGTCGACTTGACGAGAAATGCACCGGACAAAAGGGCTGAGGAACAACTACCAGAAAAAACCAACTGCGTGACCCTAAAGAAAAATTTGAAGGGGAAGAGGAGTAACACAAAACACCTACGTCAAGATTCCTCACCAGAGCGACGAAGGGGCAGAGGAGTAAAAAGAATTCCTACTCTCCGATATAACTAGACTCCGAAAACAGTTTTCTTCTAGACTCAACTGCGGCCAAACTACACGATCAATCAAGGGGGCTCCTAGGGTCAGTCGAGGCTCTGATACCAACTTGTCACGCCCAAATATGCGACCCTATCCAAAAGGAACTCGACGGTCCCACCAAGGATAGACCCGCATATTGAGACGCTTTTGCAAGGTGGATATCATTACATCAACATTACATAATAGTGGGGATACATACATAAGGCACAAATGCCACAAGGATACATCAACATCATACAACATCAACATCCGACTACGGATGAAACATAAACGAAGCTCAACGACATCCACCACTGCTAGCCCAGGCTGCCGACCTGGAACCTATCCCCGATCGAAGAAGAAGCGTAAGAAGAACTCCAAAACAAGTAACATCGCTCTCACGTCATGATCATCATAAACCTGTACCTGCAACTGGTGGTGTAGTAATCATGAGCCACGAGGACTCAGCAATCTCATTACCATGGGTATCAAGACTAGCAAAGCTTAAAGGGAAAGGAAGGGGTAAAGTGGTGAGGGTTGCAGCAGCGACTAAGCATATATGGTGGCTAACATACACGCAAATGAGGCGAGGAGAGAAACAAAGGCGGTCGTCAACTAGTAATGATCAAGAAGTGATCCTGAACTCCTACTTCGTCAAACATAACCCGAAACCGTGTTCTCCTCTCGATCAACCCGAAAAGAGACACTCACGAGTTCACGCACACGGTTGGTGTATTTTAATTAAGATCAACCGGGTTTTCTACAACGGACATTAACAAATTCCCATCTGCCACATAACATGGCACGGCTTTGAAAGTTCAAACCCTGCAGGGTGTCCCAACAACCCATGATAAGCTCTCGCGATCAACGAAGAATAGACCTTCTCCCGGGAAGCCCGATCAGTCTCGGAATCCGGCTACAAGACATTTCACAGCAATAAAACAAGACCAGCAAAGCCGCCCGATCGCCGACAATCCCGATAGGAGCTGCACATATCTCGTTCTCGTGGCAACACCGGATGAGACTAGCTACGAGTAAAACCAACCCTCAAGTTGCCCCAAGGTGGCCCATGAGTCAGCTCGGTTCGGGCCAGCACTTAGAGAAGCACTGGGGGGGCTAAATAAAGATGACCCTTGGGTTAATTACTCCCAAAGGAAATATAGGTGGTGGTGAGGCAAATGGTAAAACCAATGTTGGGCCTTCTGGAAAAGTCTTATTCAAAGCGAACTGTCAAGGGGTCCCATAAATCACCCGACCGCGTTAGGGGCGCAAAATCCGGGAACATAACACCGATATAGCGGAAACTAGGCGGCAAGAGTGGAACAAAACACCAGGCATAAGGCCGAGCCTTCCACCCTTTACCAAGTATATAGATGCATTAATTAAATAAGATATATTGTGATATCCCAACAAGTAAACATGTTCCAACAAGGAACAACATCTCCATGTTCAACAAGGAACAAACTTCATCTTCACCTGCAACTAACAACGCTATAAGAGGGCTGAGCAAAGCGGTAACATAGCCAAACAACGGTTTGCTAGGAAGGGTGCAAAAGGTTAGAGGCTGACATGGCAATTGGGATGGCTTGATAAGCAGGTAATAGGTAGCGCAGCATAGCGATAGAAACGAAGCAACTAGCATAGCAATGATAGTAGTGAGATCCAGGGTAGCGGTCATCTTGCCTGAAATCCCGCAAGGAAGAAGAACGAGTCCATGAAGAAGATGAACGAGTCCATGAAGAAGATGAACGGATGAAGCCGAACCAAGCGTAGACGAACGAATCCTCACGATCGCAACGAAACAGGAACTAACAAGAAGAAGCACACGACATAGTAAACACTCCACATGAACAAGACATGATGCATAAACAAGCATGATGCATGACAAGCTACATGAAGCTACTCATGGCAAGAGATGATGCAAACAAGAGGAACACATCAAAGCAAGTTTAAATGAGGCCGGAAACAACATAGAACAATTCCGGTAAGTCCTCATATGCAAATTTCGAAATTGGTCCAGATCTGGATAAACCTTATGTTCAAGTTGTTAATCAGCAATTTAAAATGCACCACGATGATCTACACGAAATTCTAGTCAAGTTACATATAAAGTTCATTAGATTGAGACTACGGTAGAGAAGATATGAGCAAAACAAGATAAGCATGGCATTGTGCAAAATGCATACAAACATCAAGCAAACACTCTCAAAACAAGGATCCAAGATGATAATATGAAACTACATGCAAAATCAAGCAAGTTTCATATAGAGCACACTCAAAACGGAGCAACGGTCCAACACATACACCCAATACAAGTTTAAAGGACAAGCTGTCCAAAACAGCCACTAGGCATATTGCAAGCATCAAAACAACATGCTACAGGACCTCAACACAAAAACAAAAGGCATGGGCATGATCTACCGGTGAAGCATTACAAAACATGAGAACTGAGCTATCTCCATAAATGACTAGAACATGCTCAAAATGACATGGCAAGATTGCAACTAATAACAGTTTCAGGCATTGGCAGAAATAACAACAGGTTGCAATGTTTAGAGCTATGAAACAACATGTTACAGGGACTTAACATGGCAAACAAAGGCATGGCATGAATCTACTCAAAGCATAGAACAAAAGTCCTTTAGTGACCATAAGCCAAAAAGGATCAGAAAATATAGTAACACCCATGTCAATATCGAAAGTCCCGTTAACAGATTCAGCAACATGGCATGTCAAAAACTGATAACAAGTAGGCATGTTTACAAGCTCAATGCACTCACTACAGAGTCTTAAATGATAAACTAAGCATACATACATCAAGAAGACATGGCATAGAAGACATACATGGCAAGAACAATAACATAGCATACATGGATCAACCACAACAACCTAGGAAAAATTGAATAACATGTATACAATCTGCCAGGAAACATTTGATAGCAAAAGTAGAGCTCGATTGACTCAAGCTATAGCACTCCATAATTGCAAACAAGGGCATGAATGGATAGAGCAAGACATGTTTTACAAAACACCCTTACTGAAGTATCTCAAAATATGCATGGAACTCTCTGTAGCATCAAGTTAACATGGCATCAAAATCAGCTAAAACAGGGCTGAAATCAGCAACAACAAGACACCTAGTTTGCATGCTTGTGCTAGTCACCACATAGATCACAAAAATACATAGCAAGCACCACTGGAAAGAAGACATGGCATATTTCAAAAGACATGTAGGACTCAAGTCCATAGGATGCACACATCAATCATGGCAAAAATGACAAAAGTGCAAGTTCTGATAAAAATCAGAAACTAACATCACATAGCACTCTTGCAACAGCATTTCGGGCATCAAGATGAGCTCAAAAGAAAATGATGCAATGAGATGAAATGATCTACTCTTCGAGACGAACATTTTGACATATTACACGCGCAAAACGGAGCTACGATGACAGAGATATAATGCAATGAAAATGGCACAAAATTACTGCAGATCAGGGACTTAGATGAAATTTATACCTCCGGGAAAGTCAACCCGGGACGAGGAGATCCCGGGACGGAGCGGATCCGGGACGGGGCGCGCGTTTGGTTGGCGTGGTGGTGGATCTCATCCACCCGGATGGATCCGGCGGAGAAAGCTCGGCGAGCTCTCCGGCGAGGCGACGGCGGCGGGTCGGCCGGGCGACAGGAGGATGGAGGAGGAGGCGACCGGCGAGGAGGGCGACTCCGCTGACGGGCGGGCGCCCGGCGACGGCGGTGGAAGGAGGCGACGAGGCGGGGCGGTCGGAGGAGCGACGCCGGCAGCGGCGGACAGCGGTGAGGGTAAATGACCGCCGGTGAGGGGCATGGCGGCGGTGGCGACCGGCCGGCCGGCGGGCGGCGGCGAAGCGCCGGCCTGCGGGCGGCGGCGAAGCGCTGGCCTGGGCGGCAGCGGCGCGGCGGCGATCGGGGTCCAGCGGCAGCAGCGGCGGAGAGGCGGCGGCGGCAGTCTGAGGCAGGCGGAGGCGGGGGCGGCGGCCTGGCGCTGGGCTCTGGGCGTGGCTCCGGGCAGGAGGGCCCAGACGGGCTCATGAACCCTTGCGGGAGGAGGAGGAGAGAGAGGAGCCGGGGATGAGGTGGCGACGCGCGATTAGGCGGCGGAGCTGCTGGCGTGGCGAACGGGATTGGCCGGGTGAGGTGGCAGCGGACATGTCCGTGCGGGTTGGACATGTCCGGTGAGGAGGCGGGGCTAGGGTTTCAAGCGAGATTTGATCCATGAATTTGGGGAGAGGCATATTTATAGGTAGAGGGAGCTAGGAGAGTCCAAATGAGGTGCGGTTTTCGGCCACGCGATCGTGATCGAACGACCGAGAGCATGGAGGGGAGTTTGGTGGGTTTTGGGCCAGTTAGAAAGGGGAGTTGGGCTGTAACAAAAGAGAGCTTTGCGGTTACCGGTTAACCGTTGGAGTACCAAACGACCTCGAATGACACGAAACTTGACAGCGGTCTACGGTGCTATACCAAGGCCGCTTGACAAGCCTCGGTCCATTCGAGACCGTTTAACACCCGCATACGAAAAAGAGGTAAAAGGGGCGCCGGGAGACATAGGAGTGCGGATTGCAAAAGCGGACAACGGGAAAATGCTCGGATGCATGAGACGAACACGTATGCAAAATGAAATGCACATGATGACATGATATGAAATGCAGATGATGACATGGCAAAGAGAGACACGCAAGCACATGACATGGCAAAGACAGCGAATAACTGGCGGACACCTGGCGCATCGAATCCGGGGTGTTACAGGAGGCAAGCGCAGGCGCGGAGTACCGAGGCATCAGGCAAAGGTTTCCATATAATTGAACGAGACCAAGACTAGCAGGCCAGAAGGACGGAGGTCATCGTGGAGCCCAAGACGGTGTCATCACCAGAGCGCTTTCGCAGGCGAATATCGCTTTTGTTAGGATAGCTTGTACTAGTTGTCCCCTTTAAAAATTGCCCGCCGTTGTTGGCTCCCTTCCTGCTCAATATTTGGGGAGAGGGCCAAGGCCTATATAAGTAGAACAAGCCACCATAGTAGGGGGCATCTGGGGAACGGACTCATTCCAAGGCATCTCACCCACACAAGTTGGTCGAGCACAAGAACACCTCAACCTCAGGATGCTATTCTTCCCCTTGTACTGTTCATCATCAGCCCAAGAGGCAATCCACCACCACCACACTAGAGTAGGGTATTACACCACAATGATGGCCCGAACCAGTATAAATCTCGTGTCTTTCTGTGTTACGAGTTCGTCGAGTTCGTCTGTGAGATGTTAGCGAGCTAGGGCGTAGATCGGTAGGAGGTAAAGAACTTCGTGCGCACCCTAGAGTTCGAACCTTAAGGGTTTTGCCAGAACCCGAGATCCGACATTTGGCGCGCCAGGTAGGGGTGCGCCGTAGCTTCCCTTTTGTTGATCGGCGCTCCATCGCTCCATCGTCTCCATTGCGGACGCCCGCCGTGCTAGAGCTGAGCGGCGGGCTGACCTCACCGCCCGTGTTGCTAAGACGGCTCCCGTGGGCCACCTCGTCGTTCCCTGTCACCTGCCGCCACCGGCCCGGCGGGGAATGAGCAGCAAGCGTCCTCTCTGCACCCATCGGTGCGGCAGGACGGCCGCACCGCCACTCCATCGCTGACCCCGGTCGGTTCCTCGTCCCACGCACGTCACGCTCCCATGGACGCGCAGGCCACGCTCCTCATGGCGAACGAGCTCCTGCGCTACCACCCGGTCGACGACCTCTACAAGGACAGGCTCGACAGCGTCGCAGAGCTCGTCCGCGCCGCAGGGGGCTCCCCGGCGCTGTCCCTCTCTCTGTGTCGCCCTCCGCCAGCCACGGGCGATGTGGCTCATGGAGCGCCTCCACCACCTCTGCCCCAAGATGGTGCCTTGGCGCCAAGGCACGCGGCCCCACGGCGCGATCCACCGCGCCCGGTGCCTGCGCGCGAAGAGAGAAGCTGCCAAGAAATTCCTAGGCCGTGAAAAGCTGCACCTGCGCTCCCCACGCCGCCTAGCCAAGACCGCGCGTTACCTGCGGTGGCGGCACGCAGGCCTCATCAAGACCAAGCTCCACCTCCGAGAAGGGCCCCTGCGACCATGGCCAGCTGCCGCGCCTTCACCCCCGAGCTTCATAGCATCACCTGGCCGGGCAAGTTCATGCCGGATCTGCCTCCTAGATACGACGACACCCTCGACCCCACGGAGTTCCTGTAGCTCTACGATCTGAGCATTGAAGCGGCCAACGGCAACGAGAAAGTCATGGCGAACTGGTTTCCTATGGCTCTCAAGGATGGTGCCCGCTCCTGGCTCCTGAACCTGCCGCAAGGCTCGATCTCCTCCTTCGACGAGATGCGCGACCGCTTCGTCGCCAACTTCTAGGGCACTCGCGACCGCCCGCCGGCCGCGGGTGACCTGCACCGCATCAAGCGACAACTAGGAGAGACCCTCCAGAAGTACATCTAGCGCTTCAACAACACCTGCCTCAAGATCCCCAAGGTGACGGATGAGGCCATCATCTCCGCGTTCTCCGATGGCGTCCGCGACATCAAGATGAAGGAAGAGCTTGCTATCCACGAGGAGCTATGCACATCTCATGAGCTGTTCAACTTGGCGACCAAGTGCACAAGAGATGAGGAGGGGCGCCTCTCCCTCCTCGAGCTGCCAGCTACGAGTGCAGAGGAGAAGAAGGCCAAGGCCAAGGACGTGAAGCGCTAGGAATCAGTTGTGCTCGCAGCGGAGCTGGACACCATGCGAGGCAGAGACCAGCCCTAGTCATCCAAGAGCAGCTGACCGTTCTGCATCTTGCACAACCTGAACACCCACAACACCAGCGACTGTCAAAAACTCAGAGCCATTCGCAAAGGACGCTTTGGACGACGCCCCGAGCGCAATGACTGGGGCTACGGCTGAGGAGGAGGACGTGGAGGCGGACGCTGGGACGACCGTGGCCCGTGCCAGGAGTGGCGCGACAGGCCTCGTGAGGACCGCTGGCAATATCATCCTCGCGAGTGCGCCTGGAGAGACCAGCCTCGCGAGGACCATCCTCAGGGCAACGCCGGTCTTCCCCCGCTGCCGCCACCGCCAAGAAGGAACGACGACCACCATCAGGACGAGGGGCTGGGGGCTTTCAGGAGCCGCATGCCATCACCTGCATCTTGGGCGGAGCCCAGGCCCCAGCCTCGCAGCGCATCTTCAAACAGTTTTCTCGTGAAGTGAATGCAGTCCTCCCCAAGCTCGAGGCCATGCACCCGCTCAGGCGGTCCCAGTGCACCATCACCATCAACTTGGCAGACCAGCTCAAGTGCGCAGCCACCGCTGGCGCCCTCCCGATGCATTTCTCACCAGTAATCAACGTACAAGTCACCAAGACCCTCATGAACGGCGGTGCAGGGCTCAACATTGTGTCCGTCGACACGTTCGACAACCTCGAAGTCCCATATGACCAGCTTCAGCCAACCAAGCCTTTCTCAGGAGTGACCGACAGTTCCAGCACGCCGATAGGGCAGGTCCGCATCCCTGTCACCTTCGGAGAATGCAAGAATTACCGCGCCGAGCTCATCGACTTTGACGTCGCACACATCCGTCTGCCGTACAACGCCATCCTCGGGTATCCAGCCCTGACCAAGTTCATGGCCATCACCCACCACGGCTACAATGTCCTCAAGATGCCGGGAAGCGGCGGAATCATCATGGTCCCATGTGAAGAGAGAGATGCGGGGTGCTCCCTCGAACACTCCTTCCTAGCTGCAGCAATCAACGACCTCGACAGCAAAAGTGAGGGCCCTCCAGAGGCCATCCCCAAGAAGAAGCAATTGCGCCGTGCCGGACCTCAGGAGGGTGGCGTTGCGGCTTGAGCATCGTCGGGATCAGCGCCTCCTCTAGGGGCGCCTCCCTCCATCGCATAGGAAGGTGCGCCCAGCGCCCTCCTCGGGCAGGGCTCGGGGGCTTTCTTCTGGAAGGCCGCAGACCTTGCCACATCACGAGGGAGGCGCTTGGGCACCACTTGGAGGCGTGCTTCATGGCACGCTTCCCTCAGGAGAACAGGGGGCAAGGAGTGCCCACAGCTCAGGAGTTCATCACCAAGACCACTCTGGAACTTTAAGACACAAGGGCCATGCGCGGCGACCGCCGCTCACCAAAGCGCAGCTCCCCACCCAAGTGAGAATGTCGGGCTGCGCATCTACATCGACATTCCAGGGCTCAACAGGGCCGCATCTCAGGAGCCTTTCTGGCCTTCGCGCGTGGGCCGTTGCGAGGGTCCACCACACAGCTATGTTCGCATGCCCTTCGGCTTGCCGAGCGTGTCATCAGCCTATCAGCACAACATGTGACGTGTCCTGGCGGCTCAGGAGGCCAGGCACCACGCCGTCCTAGCAGAGATGGAGACGGTCCTCAGGGAACCACCTGAGCCCCCAGAGTCGCCCGAGGCTCAGGGCCCCGGTGGCTCGTGAGGAGCCATTCCTTCACCGTGTACCTTCAGCTGCCCCAACTCTCCTTCGTCAACATGACCAGGTGACACTTTCTAAGTTCATTTAGCTTGGAGCGCCCCTCGGGCTGCATTATTCCCAAGCCGCGCGGGTCCGTCCGTGTGGCATCTATCCCTTTTTCTTATGTCTTTAGTTTACCCTATTGGGGGCGCCCCTCGGGCTGCATCATCCCCAAACCGCTCGGGCCTGACCGAGTGGCATGTATCTTCTGCATTTAGCCAAGCTGATTTGCCTTCCATGCTTAATCTGCCTATGATTGTCACCTACTCGATCATGGCCTCCCACGTTGCCTCCTCACTAGCACGGCGCTGGTGCATGGGTCCGTCCCTGCCACATCGACAAACCTGAGCGGTCGAGCTCTGGCTCGCGGCGCGCCCCGTGCATGTCACCTCATCAGGCCCACAGTGCCTTCATCTCCTCACGGAGCAACCAGTGGCCGACTGGAAACCATAACGGCAAAACTGTGTTTCTCCTTGTGCTGGCTCGCAGGAATATCACGAGGATAGCACCAGGCGGCACCGCGAGCTCCCACCTCTTCCAAGTAATCCGCTTGCACGTTAAAAGGGGGGCTCCTGAGCATCGCGACTTAGGAGCTTTTACTGGCTCTCCATCCCTCACCCCTTGGCCTTGTCCACGGCATCACGACCTGGCATAGCAGTGGCAGCTGAGCTCGCTTGAGGGCCGGGACCTGAGGATGTAGAGCACGAAGGAAAGCATTGGAAGGGGAGGACCCGTACGGGCCTAAACTAGCTATGTTGCGGATGATTGCGCACAGGTCTGGCGCAGCGCGGAGAATCGACCCCGAACTGCCAAGATAAGTCATGAGCTCGGAACAACTAAGTTGTTGGAACCTAGGTGTTACGCTCGCCGCATTCCTATTGCGGCCACGTCGCATCCCTTTCTTGCCTTACCATGGCTACTTGAGCGCTAAAGGGGACCTCCTGAGCATTGCGCCTTGGGTGCTCTTACTGGACCTCAGGCCGCTCACCTCCTAGCCTTGACCACGACACGCGATCTGGCATACCAGCGACGGCAGCAGCCTGCCTGCGGACCGGGACCTGACAGCGTAGAGCAACAACGTAACGCCCTTGATGCGGCTATATCTCCCACGTGTCGAAGCACGACTTAGAGGCATAACCGCATTGAAAGCAGTGTCGCAAGTGAGGTAATCTTCACACAACCCATGTAATACATAAGGGAAAGAGATACATAGTTGGCTTACAGTCGCCACTTCACACAGTACATAAATAAACCTCCATCATTCAGATTACACTCAAGGTCCGACTACGGAACCAAAATAAAAGAAGATACCCCAAATGCTACACAGATCCCGATCGTCCCAACTGAGCTCCACTCACGATCATCAGGAAAAAGACACATAGTAACGACCATGTTCCTCGTCGAACTCCCACTTGAGCTCGGTTCGCACACCTGCACCGCATCGTCGGCACTGCAACTGTTTTGGTAGAATCTGTTGAGTCAGGGGACTCAGCAATCTCACACCAGCGAGATCAAGACTATTTAAGCTTATAGGAAGGACAGAGTTGTGAGGTGGAGCTGCTGCAAGCGACTAGCATATATGGTGGCTACATTCGCAAAAGAGAACAAGAAGAGAAGAAAGGCACGGTCGTGAAGTTAGTAGCGGTCAAGAAGTGATCTGAACTACTTACGTCGGACATAACTCCAACACCGTGTTCACTTCCGGACTCCGAGAAGAGACCATCACGGTTACACACGCGGTTGATCGTATTTCAATTAAGGTCAACCGGGTTTTCTACAACCGGACATTAACAAATTCCCATCTGCCTCATAACCGCAGGCACGGCTTTGAAAGATAATACCTGCGGGGTGTCCCAACAGCCCATTATAAGCTCTCACGGTCAGCGAAGGATATTCCTTCTACGGGAAGACCCGATCATCTCGGAATCCGGACTACAAGACATTTCGACAATAATAAAACAAGACCAGCAAAGCCACCCGAATGTGCCGACAAATCCCGATAGGAGCTGCACATATCTCGTTCTCGTGGCACACCGGATGGGCAAGATGTCGGGTTGGCATAGACCTGGATTGCCCGAGGCGCGGACATCGCCGAGTTGGGCCAGCACTCGAAGAAGCACTGGTCCGGGGTTAAAATAAAGATGACCCTCGGGCTCGCGAAAACCGGGGGAAAAAGGCTTAGGTGGCAAATGGTAAAACCAATGTTGGGCCTTCTTGGAGAGTCTTATTCAAAGCGAACTGTCAAGGGGTCCCATAAATCACCCAACCGTGTAAGGCGCGAAACAAGGAACATAACACCGGTATGGCGGAAACTAGGGTGGCAAGAGTGGAACAAAACACCGGGCATAAGGCCGAGCCTTCCACCCTTTACCAAGTATATAGATGCATTAATTATAGCAGATATATTGTGATATCCCCAACAAGTAAACATGTTCCAACAAGGAACAACATCTCCATGTTCCAACAAGGAACAAACTTCAACTTCACCTGCAACTAGCAACGCTATAAGAGGGGCTGAGCAAAGCGGTAACATAGCCAATCAACGGTTTGCTAGGAAAGGATGGTTAGGGGTTTGACATGGCAATATGGGAGGCATGATAAAGCAAGTGATAGTCATCGTAGCATAGTCATAAAAAAAGAGCGAGCATCTAGCATAGCAAAGATAGAAGTGATTTCGAGGGTATGGTCATCTTGCCTGCAAAGTTATCAGAGTTGTCGAAAGCTTGATCCTCGTAAGCGTTCTCAACAGGTTCCTCGTTCATGTACTCGTCTCCCGGCTCTACCCAAAGCAAGAACGCAAACAAAGGAACCACAAAAAATCACGGTGCAATGCACAAACAACATGATGCAAAACATGGCATGATATGCGAGATGTGATATGCAATGCGTATGTGTGCTCCGGAAGGAAAATGATGAACCAGGCATCAACTTGGCAAACCAAGTATGCCGCTGGAAAGATGAGATGATTTCGGTTGAAATCAATATAAAGATCACCGGAATCGGATGCACGGTTTGCAAATGACAAGCAAAACAAGAATGGCACAAATCTGCCATTAACAGCATGATGCCACTTAGCAAGCAACAAGAAATTAAGCTACTGCACCCAAACGTACCAACAAAGCACATGGCAGTGATCTACTCAAGATGCTTGACAAAAGATGAACACCGAGCTACGGCTAATTCACAACATAATAGGCCCAAACAAGAATGGCAAAAGTGCAAAACATATCAGCTTCACAGACTTAGTGAAATTACTGAACATGGCAGAATCAGCATCAGGAAGCAATGTTCAGAGCAAGAAAACGACATGCTACAGGAACTTATAATAGCAAAACAAGGCATGAATCTACTCAAAGCATAGAACAAAAGTCCCTTACTGACCATAAGCCAAAAAGGATCAGAAAATATAATATCACCCATGTAAACATAGCAAGTTTCGTTAACAGATTCAGCAACAGGGCATGACAAAAACAGATAACAAGTAGGCATGTTTAAGAGCTCGATGCACTCACTAAAGAGCATTTAATGATAAACTAAGCATACATCCATCAAGAAGACATGGCATAAAAGACATACATGGCAAGAACAACATCATAGCATACACGGATAAACTACAACAACCTTGGCAAAATTGAATAACATGTAAACAATCTGCCAGGAAACATTTTATAGCAAAAGTAGAGCTCGATTGACTCAAGCTATGGCACTCCATAATTGCAAACAAGGGCATGGATGGATAGAGCATAACCATATGTTCAAAAGATCCTTAATGAAGTATCTCGAAATATGCATGGATCTCTCGGTAGCATCAAGTTAACATGGCATAAAAATATCAGCAAAACAGGGGCTGAAATCAGCAACATCATGAAGCCTAGTTTGCATGCTTATGCTAGTAACCACAGAGATCACAAAAATACATGGCATACACCCCTGAAAAGATGGCATGGCATATTACAAAACACATGTAGGACTCAAGTTCATAGGGTGCACACATCAATCATGGCAAAAATGACAAAAGTGCATGTTACTGTTAAGAAAGCGAAACTAACATCACATAGCCTTCTTCTAACAGCATTTCGGGCATCAAGATGAGCTCAAATGACAATTATGCAATGAGATGAAATGATCTACTATGCGAGGCGAACATTTTGACATATTACACGCACGAAACGGAGCAATATGCAGAGAGTTATGGCATGACGAAAATGCAATAAAATAATCACAGGAATATGACTTGGGCGTTTTCGGGGGGAGGAGAAAGTCAACCCAGGCTTGGTGGATCTGAGATCCGATCCGATCGGGGCGAGGCGGCGGTGCGGCTCGCCGGAGCAGCAGCGGCCGGGGACGGCGACGGAGGAGGGGACCGGCGGAGGAGGCGGGCGGCCAGGAGGCGGCGACCGAGGGCGGCGGGCGGCGGGCAGCAGGGGGCGGGCATGGCGTGATGGCCGGCAGGGCCGGGCGGCGGCGACGACATGGTGGCGACAGCCATGGCGCTAAGCGGCGGAGGTGAGGCGAGGCCAAGTGTGCGCTGGCTGGTGTGTGGCTGGCCGGGAGGGCCTGCCGCAGCTCTGGGTGGGCTTCGGGTGTGGCGGCGGGCACGGCGGTGCCGTGGCAGCCCTGGTTGGCTCTGGGCGATGGCGGACGCGTCCGGCGCCGTCCGGACGTGTCCGCGTGGGAGAGGACGAGGAGCTAGGGTTAGGGTGGAATTGATCCGGGATTTCGTGGGAGGGTGTTTTATAGGTAGAAGGAGCTAGGAAGCTCCAAATGAGGTGTAGTTTTACCCCCACGATCGTGATCGACGATGGAGAGCATGGAAGTGACTTAGATGGGTTATTGGACTATTTTGGAGGGTGTTGGGCTGCAACTTAAAAGAGGCCTTTGCGAGAGTGCGGTTAAACGTTGGAGTACCAAGCGAGCTCCAAATGACCGAAACTTGACGGTGGTCTACGGTGGTGTACCAAGGCCACTTGACAAACCTCGGTCCATTCGAGAGAGTTTAGTACCGCTCACGTAAAAAGCGTAAAGGGGACACGGGGGACATAGGAGTGCGGATTGCAAAAGCGGACAACGGGAAAATGCCGGAATCATGAGGCGAACACGTATGCAAATCGATGCACATGATGACATGATATGAGATGCATGACATGGACAAAATGCAAAAATAAAGAAAAACCCAACCACGGAGGAATATCATATCACAATGCGAAAATGGCAAGAGTTGGAGTTACAAATATGGAAAGTTACATCCGGGTGTTACAACACTCCACCACTACAAGAGGATCTCGTCCGAGATCTAGGGTGAAAGAACTCCGGATATTCGGACGGAGGTGATCCTCGTGCTCCCGGTGGCTTCTCGGTCGGAATGGTGTGACCACTTCACTTTCAGGAATTTGATTGACTTGTTGCGAGTCTTGCGCTCGGTTTCTTCAAGAATAGCAACGGGGTGCTCATGATAAGAGAGGTCTTCTTGAAGGTCAATTTCTTCGAAGTTGATAGTGCGCTCAGGAGTCTTGAAGCACTTGCGAAGCTGTGACACATGAAACACATCGTGCATGTTCGCGAAGTTGGACGGAAGCTCAAGTTGATAGGCGAGATCGCCTCTTTTGCCAATGATCTTGAAAGGACCCACGTATCTAGGGGCAAGCTTCCCTTTGATACCGAAACGACGAGTGCCTTTCATTGGAGAGATGCGGAGATAGACATGGTCTCCGATTTCAAAAGCCACATCACGGTGCTTGTCATCATAATAGCTCTTCTGGCGCGATTGCGCGGCTTTGAGATTCTCACGAATGATTTTGCCCATTTCTTCGGCACGTGATCAAGTCGTTGCCAAGAAGTTGGCGTTCACTGTCTCGGACCAATTGAGAGAGTCGGCACTTTCGCCATAGAGAATTTCGAATGGGGCCTTGCCGAACTCGCTTGGAAGCTGTTGTTGTAGGAGAACTTCGGCATATGGAAGACAATATTCCCACTTCATACCGAAGGAAATGACACAAGCCACGAGCATATCTTCAAGGATTTGATTGATTTCGCTCGACTTGGCCACTTGTTTGAGGGTGGAACGCTGTGATGAAACGAATGTTGGTGCCCATGGCCGTCTGAAAGGAGTCCCAAAACTTGGAGGTGAAGATGCTGCCACGGTCTGAAGAGATCACTTGTGGAATGCCGTGCAAGGAGACAATTCTGGAGGTGTATAGCTCTGCCAACTGAGCTGCTGTGATGGATTCTTTGATAGGAAGAAACTGAGCCACTTTAGTAAGCTTGTCAATGACAATGAAGATAGCATCATTTCCACGCTTGGACTTTGGAAATCCAGTCACGAAGTCCATCTCAATATGATCAAACTTCCATTCGGAATAGCAAGAGGTTGGAGGAGACCAGCTGGTCGTTGGTGTTACCTTTCACTCTTCTGCGGACATCACATTCATTCACGAATTGAGCAATTTCTCGCTTCATTCGAGTCCACCAATATGATTGCTTGAGGTCTGGTACATCTTCGTACTTCCGGGATGAATGGATAGAAGCGAATTGTGTGCCTCGTTCATAATGACTTTACGAATATCACCCTTAGGAACCACAATCCGGTCCTCGAAGAAAAAGTATCTTTGTCATCAATGTGGAAGCACTTGTACTTGGAATGCCCTTGTCGATACCACGTTTCACCTTTTTCACCATGGTATCCAGGAGTTGAGCCTCACGAATCTGATCTTCCAAAGTAGGAGAGACTATGAGGTTGGCAAGAAAACCTTGAGGAACAACTTGAAGATTCAGCTTATGGAAAGCTTCACAGAGATCCGGTTGGAAGGGCTTGAGGATTAAGCTGTTGCGATAAGCCTTCCTGCTCAAAGCATCTGCAATCACATTGGCCTTGCCGGAGTATATTCAATACTTGGGTTGTACTCTTGAATCATTTCGACCCATCGAGTTTGCACGAGGTTGAGGTTGGGTTGAGTGAAGATATACTTGAGACTCTTGTGATCGGTGAATATGTCCACTTTCCTTCCCAACAAGAGATGTCTCCATGTTATCAATGCATGGACAACGCCGCCAACTCAAGATCGTGAGTGGGGTAGTTCTTTTCATTGGGCTTCGGTGGACGAGAGGTATAGGCCACAACTCTCTTCTCTTGCATTAACACAGCACGAGACCTTGAAGAGAAGCATCACAGAAAACTTGAATGGCTTGGATTCATCGGGAGGAGTCAAGGCAGGGAGCTGTGACGAGTTTCTCTTTGAGAGTGTTGAAAGCAACGTCACACTCAGAGACCGGACATACTTCACATGCTTGGAGGAGGTTGGAAAGAGGCTTTGCAATCTTAGAGAAGTTCTCAACGAATCTTGACAATAGCTTGCAAGACCAAGAAAACTGCGAAGCTGCTTGACATTACGAGGAGGTTCCCAATTCACTGGCTACGGACACCTTCTCGGGGTTAACAGCGATGCCCTTGGCGGAGATGATGTGACCAAGATAAAGCACTTCATCAAGCCAAAATTCACATTTGGAAAACTTAGCATAGAATTGATACTCTCACGAGCTTGTCGAGCACCAATCGCAAATGTTTGGCATGATCCTTCTTATTCTTGGAGAAGACCAAAATATCATCAAGATAGACCAAGGCGAATTCATTGGTGTAGGGGTTGAAGATGAAGTTCATCATCCGAGAGAATGTTGGAGGAGCATTGACAAGGCGAAAGACATGACGGTATATTCATAAGAACCAAAGCTTGTTACGAATGCTGTCTTGGGAATATCTTGTTCACGAATCGAATCTGATGATAACCCATCTGAAGGTCAAGCTTGGAGAACACTTTAGCACCTTTGAGTTGCTCGAAAAGCTCATTGATGTTGGGAAGTGGATACTTGTTCTTGATTGTCTTCTTATTCAATGGGCGGTGTCGGCGCAAAGTCGGTCCGTGCCATCCTTCTTCGGACAAAAGAACACTACAACCCCAAGGAGATGAACTCGTCCGATCAAACCCAGACGCTCTTGTTCATCGAGCTGCTTCTTCAATTCCTTCAGCTCATTAGGTCCAAGCTTGTATGGGCGCTTGCAAAGCGGGTTCGATGCGGGCTCAAGATCGATAACGAATTCAAGCGGCCGATGAGGAGGCATACCGGAAGCTCTTCGGAAAGACATCTTGGTACTCACAAGCATTTGGAATCGAGAGATAGCATCAATTCGCCCTTCTCATTGAGAGAAAACAACGAATGGTTTCATCACGAGCGGCATAGATGATCACATCATTAGAAGAGTGAGTCAATTGAATTTCCCGGCAGCACAATCAAGCTGAGCTTTGTCCGAGAAAGCCGATCCATCCGAGAATAAGATCAATATCCGAGTCACCAAGAACCATTGGTTTAGCAGAAATCTATAATCGCCCATCTTGATAGAAACATCCGAACCATCATTTTTGTATTCATGAACAAACCGGAGAGAAACGCTATCGGCTTAGGCAGATCGACAATATGCAAATTGTTCATGGATGCAAAAGGTCTTGATATGAAAGAAATAGATGCACCAAACATCAAATAAGACATTTGCGGGAATATCATTAAGCGAGAGATTACCCATTATCACATCGATAGATTCCTCCGCTTGAGCTGCATTCATCATATTCACCTTTGCAGACTTGGGATTATGCTTGACCTTTGCATTGCTGGAAGATTTCACGGGAGGAGGGCGGAAGGCGCCTTTGGTTGAAGCACTTGTTAGCATAGTGACCTTCTCTCTGACATTTGTTGCAAGTCACCTCCGAGAGCGGACGGTGATAATGAGCATTTGACCTTGGAGCTTGAGAATTTGACTTGTTACGATAGCTTTGGGTTGGGCGGGTGGGAAGATCCACGACCACTGAGTTCTTCTGGCTGATAAGGCTGACGGAATGGAGGAGGAGGAAGGTAGAACTTCTGCTGCTTAGCTGCCACTTGAGAGGAAGAAGAAGACTGAACTGCATCCCCGATTCTCTTCTTAGAAGCCTCACATTTGAGTTGGGCAGCTTCTTGCTTGATGCCATGTTGTAGAATTCATCATACTTTTACGGCTCAAAAAGCACGAGAGCTAATTGCAGATCTTCTCTGAGACCACCTCTGAATTGATAGATCATACTCTTTTCATCGTGGGCGTCTTGCTTAGCGAAGAGCGAGTTCTGGAACTGGATATTGTATTGATACACAGACATGTTGCCTTGCTTGAGATTGCGGAACTCCTCACGCTTGCTCTCAACAACACTTTTGAATGTGGTGAGCTCTGAAGTCTCGGCGGAACTCATCCTGTGTAATGACACGACCTCCTCTGGAATCTTTGTATTCTGGAACCACTCGGCAGCTTGGTCCTTGAGTTGAAGCGAAGCAAACTTGACAAAGTCCTCGGGTCGACATTGCTACATTCAAAATGTTTGCAGATGTCCACAAGCCAATCGTCGGCGTCGTGGCCTCGACTACGTAAACTGAAAGACTTGGCTGATTAGCGAGGAACTGATTGAGGGTAGCAAAGTGCAGCTGGTTGTTGCCTTGACCTTGATTTCCTTGATTGCCTTGCCCTTTGAGTGCGCTCTTGCAAGAGTTGCAAAATCATCGAGCATTGGCATTGGTGGCTGCCATGATAGCTTGCCATGCCTCCGGAGGCGGAGGTGGAGGTGGAGGTTCGGTGACTCCCATCATCGCGATCCGGATTGAGACGCGTTGGCGGAGCCATCTGAAGAGGTGACATCCGTTAGCACTTTGATGAGCAGATAGACAAGTTGAATCAACGGATAGAAATTGCAACATATAGTCTTCACAATAAACATTCGAACAAGGATGAGCGAATGAATTCCAAAGTTAACATCACACGTCCATTAAGGTGAGAAGCCACTTGATTAAATGTTGATGAAAAAATAACAAGAATGCGATTGGAACAAATAAGTGGTAAGGATTACCCAATCACAAACCAAATATCTGCGGGAAGAATTGCTAAGAGCTACTTGAATCCACCTATAAACTCCGAAACTTTACGGTTATGCAATCTGGTGTTGGGGATACAGGGGACACAAAATATATCACCCAAACTAACAATACCTAGATCCATTTGTATATCCATCCGTCAACACATAACCAAGAAACCTTCGAAATCGTGTACCTCGACCTTGAAAAGCATCCGTTACGAGTCATGGCAATACTCGAGCTCTCCGATCTTTGGGTTATTGGGGTTATCTCACCAACAACTGTACAAAAGAGATTTCGATGTCGGCAAAACTCAGGTATTCGAACTGCAGCGATAAAATTGTGACAACAACACCTCGGAGCTCAACTCCCCGGGACACTGCCACAACCCCTAAATGTCAGGAGGCACCAAGAACAATGTTCTCGTCACAAAACCATCGGAACGATTCCAAGATACCCGCGTGATCCTAAAAAAATTTTTAGTGAAATTTGAGGAGAGGAGAGTCAAAACTTCTCGTCGGGAGACCTCACGAGAGCGGCAGAAGGATGGGGAGTAAAAGAATCCTACTCTCGATATATATAATCCTAAGACTCAAAACATTTTGATCTAGACTCAACAACGCCACAAACAATCAAGCAGGGGGCTCCTAAGTCGGGATGGCTCGATTACCAACTTAGCGCCCTCGATGCGGCTATATCTCCCACGTGTGAAGCACGACTTAGAGGCATAACCGCATTGAAAGCAATGTCGCAAGTGAGGTAATCTTCACACAACCCATGTAATACATAAGGGAAAGAGATACATAGTTGGCTTACGATCGCCACTTCACACAATACATAAATAAACATCCATCATTCAGATTACACTCAAGGTCCGACTACGGAACCAAAATAAAAGAAGATACCCCAAATGCTACACAGATCCCGATCGTCCCAAGCTGGCTCCCTCTCGATCATCAGGAAAAGACACATAATGCGACCACGTTCCGTCGAACTCCCACTTGAGCTCGGTTGCGTCACCTGACCGCATCGTCGGCACTGCAACTGTTTTGGTAGAATCTGTGAGTCACGGGACTCAGCAATCTCACACCAGCGAGATCAAGACTATTTAAGCTTATAGGAAGGACAGAGTTGTGAGGTGGAGCTGCTGCAAGCGACTAGCATATATGGTGGCTACATTCGCAAAAGAGAGCAAGAAGGGAAGCAAAGCACGGTCGTGAAGCTAGTAGCGATCAAGAAGTGATCCTGAACTACTTACGTCAGACATAACTCCAACACCGTGTTCACTTCCGGACTCCGCCGAGAAGAGACCATCACGGTTACACACGGTTGATGTGTATTTTAATTAAGGTCAACCGGGTTTTCTACAACGGACATTAACAAATTCCCATCTGCCTCATAACCATGAGCACGGCTTTGAAAGATAATACCTGCAGGGTGTCCCAACTTAGCCCATTATAAGCTCTCACGGTCAGCGAAGGATATTCCTTCTCTGGGAAGACCCGATCGATCTCGGAATCCCGGACTACAAGACATTTCGACGACAATAAAACAAGACCAGCAAAGCCACCCGAATGTGCCGACAAATCCCGATAGGAGCTGCACATATCTCGTTCTCGGGGCACACCGGATGGGCAAGACATCGGGTTGGCATAGACCTGGATTGCCAGGGGCGCCGGACATCGCCAGTTGGGCCGGCACTCGAAGGAGCACTGGTCAGGGGTTAAAATAAAGATGACCCTCGGGCTCGCGAAAACCCGGGAAAAAAGGCTTAGGTGGCAAATGGTAAAACCAATGTTGGGCCTTCTTTGGAGGAGTCTTATTCAAAGCGAACTGTCAAGGGGTCCCATAAATCACCCAACCGTGTAAGGAACAGCGAAATCAAGGAACATAACACGGTATGGCGGAAACTAGGGTGGCAAGAGTGGAACAAAACACGGGCATAAGGCCGAGCCTTCCACCCTTTACCAAGTATATAGATGCATTAATTATAGCAGATATATTGTGATATCCCCAACAAGTAAACATGTTCCAACAAGGAACAACATCTCCATGTTCAACAAGGAACAAACTTCATCTTCACTGCAACTAGCAGCGCTATAAGAGAAATTTGAGCAAAGCGGTAACATAGCCAATCAGCGGTTTGCTAGGAAAGGATGGTTAGGGGTTTGACATGGCAATATGGGAGGCATGATAAAGCAAGTGATAGGCATCGTAGCATAGGCATAGCAAAGAAGCGAGCATCTAGCATAGCAAAGATAGAAGTGATTTCGAGGGTATGGTCATCTTGCGCAAAGTTCTCGAGTTGTCGAAAGCTTGATCCTCGTAAGCGTTCTCAACAGGTTCCTCGTTCACGTACTCGTCTCCCGGCTCTACCCAAAGCAAGAACACAAACAAAGGAACAACAAAAAATCACGGTGCAATGCACAAACAACATGATGCAAAACATGGCATGATATGCGAGATGTGATATGCAATGCGTATCGCGTGCTCGGAAGGAAAATGATGAACCAGGCATCAACTTGGCAAACCAAGTATGCGCAGGAAAGATGAGATGATTTCGGTTGAAATCGATATAAAGATCACGGAATCGGATGCACGGTTTGCAAATGACAAGCAAAACAAGAATGGCACAAATCTGCCATTAACAGCATGATGCCACTTAGCAAGCAACAAGAAATTAAGCTACTGCACCCAAACGTACCAACAAAGCCAATGGTAGTGATCTACTCAAGATGCTTGACAAAAGATGAACACTGAGCTACGGCTAATTCACAACATAACAGGCCCAAACAAGAATGGCAAAAGTGCAAAACATATCAGCTTCACAGACTTGGTGAAATTACTGAACATGGCAGAATCATTATCAGGAAGCAATGTTCAGAGCAAGAAAACGACATGCTACAGGAAATGATAATAGAAAAACAAGGCATGGACTGAATCAACTCAAAGCATAGAACAAAAGTCCCTTACTGACCATAAGCCAAAAAGGATCAGAAAATATAATAGCACACATGTAAACATAGCAAGTTTCGTTAACAGATTCAGCAACAGGGCATGACAAAAACAGATAACAAGTAGGCATGTTTAAGAGCTCGATGCACTCACTAAAGAGCATTTAATGATAAACTAAGCATACATCCATCAAGAAGACATGGCATAGAAGACATACATGGCAAGAACAACATCATAGCATACACGGATCAACTACAACAACCTTGACAAAATTGAATAACATGTAAACAATCTGCCAGGAAACATTTTATAGCAAAAGTAGAGCTCGATTGACTCAAGCTATGGCACTCCATAATTGCAAACAAGGGCATGGATGGATAGAGCATAACCATATGTTCAAAAGATCCTTAATGAAGTATCTCGAAATATGCATGGATCTCTCGGTAGCATCAAGTTAACATGGCATAAAATATCAACCAAAGCAGGGCTGAAATCAGCAACATCATGAAGCCTAGTTTGCATGCTTGTGCTAGTCACCACAGAGATCACAAAAATACATGGCATACACCCCTGAAAATATGGCATGGTATATTACAAAACACATGTAGGACTCAAGTTCATAGGGTGCACACATCAATCATGGAAAAATGACAAAAGTGCATGTTACATTAAGAAAGCGAAACTAACATCACATAGCCTTCTTCTAACAGCATTTGGGCATCAAGATGAGCTCAAATGAAAATGATGCAATGAGATGAAATGATCTACTATTCGAGGCGAACATTTTGAGATATTACACACACGAAAGGGAGCAATGTGCAGAGAGTTATGGCATATGACGAAAATGCAATAAAATAATCACAGGAATATGACTTAGGCGTTTTCGGGGGGAGGAGAAAGTCAACCCAGGCTTGGTGGATCTGAGATCCGATCCGATCGGGGCGAGGCAGCGGCGCGGCTCGCCGGGGACGGCGACGGAGGAGGGACCGGCCGGAGGAGGCGGGGCGCGGGCGGAGGCGGGCGGCCGAGCGGGCGGCGGGCGCGGGGCGACAGGGGCGGGGCGGGCGGCAGTGGCCGGCAGGGCCGGGCGAGCGGCGACGGCATGGCGGTGTGGCGACCAGCGGCGGCGCTAAGCGGCGGAGGTGCGGAGCAGGCGCGGGCTTGGGGCTTGGCCCATGTGTGTGGCCGGCAGGCCGGAGGGCTCCGCCGCTCTGGCCGGGCTTCGGGCGGCGCAAGTGGTGTGGCGCCACGTGGCAGCCCCTGGTTGGCTGCGGGCGCGGCGGCGGACGCGTCCGGCGCCGTCCGGACGTGTCCGGCGCGGGGAGAGGAGCGGGGAGCTAGGGTTAGGGTGGAATTGATCCGGGATTTCGTGGGAGGGGGTGTTTTTATAGGTAGAAGGAGCTAGGAAGCTCCAAATGAGGTGTAGTTTTCGCCCACACGATCGTGATCCGACGACGGAGAGCATGGAAGTGACTTAGATGGGTTATTGGACTATTTTGGAGGGGTGTTGGGCTGCAACTTAAAAGAGGCCTTTGCGAGAGTGCGGTTAACCGTTGGAGTACCAAACGAGCTCCAAATGACCCGAAACTTGACAGGTGGTCTACCGGTGGTGTACCAAGGCCACTTGACAAACCTCGGTCCATTCCGAGAAAGTTTAGTGTCGGATTGCAAAACGGACAACGGGGAACCGGGGGACAAAGGAGTGTCGGATTGCAAAACGGACAACGGGGAAAATGCTCGGAATCATGAGACGAACACGTATGCAAATGCGATGCACATGATGACATGATATGAGATGCATGACACGGACAAAATGCAAAAATAAAGAAAAACCCAACCACGAAGGGAATATCATATCACAATGCCGAAAATGGCAAGAGTTGGAGTTACAAATATGGAAAGTTACATCCGGGGTGTTACAAACAAGCTATCGCGAGGATGGAAAGGGGAGACCGAGACTTAACAGGACATGCGTTCGCAAATTTTCATAACATGGAATATATAGGCAAAAGACATTACAGACTCTTTACACACCCACACGGGGTACTTCATGATTCTTCGCAGGGAACAAAAACAAGAACTAAGAGGAATCCTATCTACACCCTGCCGTCCCAGACGCCATCATCAACAGTGGGCCACGGGAGGCCGGTGCCAACCTCATCAAGATCAGCGACGGCGGCGGTAAGACGTTGATTCTTGCTCCGAGCATGGCGAGAGCACCCCAGTGTTCGAACCTTAAGGGTTTTACCGAAACCGAGATCCGACATTTGGCGCGCCAGATAGGGGTGCGCCGTAGCTTCTCTTCCGTCGATCTGCGCTCCGCCCGCATGGTAGGCGCCCCGCCACCGATTCTGACGGCCAGCATCGACGATGGGGCCAGGGGTTCCGAGCCCTGGCCCCCGCCCTGCGGCAAGTACGGTGGCCACCCAAGTTCAAGCCGGAGATGCCGCCGCGCTATGATGGCGCGGCGGACCCGACGGCTTTCCTGCTAGCATACGAGGAGGCCGGGGGTGATGACAAGGTCATGGCCAACTGGCTTCCCATGGCCCTTGTCGGCGAGCCGCACGCCTGGCTGCTCAAACTTCCCGGATCCACGGTGGAATCCTGGGAGGAGCTGCGTGACCTCTTCATCGTGCGCTACGCGGTACCGGCGCACCACGCAGTCGCGGCCCTGCTAGGTGGCTCGCAGGCGCCGCCTTCAGATCGCCACATCAAGTCGTTCCTTCGCCAGATTGGCAACACTTCCAAGCGCTCGGAGCTCCGCTCGGCTGGGCTGCGCATGAGGCCGACCTCACCTTCAGCTCAGAAGACCACCCCGTCACCACCACCGGCTCGGGCATGCTTCCGATGCTCTGCACGCCCACCATCTGCCACGTGGCTGTCACCAAGACCCTCATCGACGGTGGTGCTGGCCTCAACTTGCTCTTCGTGGAAGCCTTTGGCCTCCTTCACGTGCCGCTCGAGCGGCTCAGCCTCAGCAAGCCTTTCTCAGGAGTTGGTGGCGGTGCTGCCCACTCCCTGGGGCAAATCTGCCTCCCCGTCACCTTCGGCAAGCACGACAACTACATCACCGAGCTGGTCGAATTCGACATCGCCCGCATCAGCCTCCCGTACAACGCCATCCTCGGGTACCCAGCTCTGGCACAGTTCATGGCAGCGACTCATGCGGCCTATAACCTCATGAAGATGCTTGGAAGCAAAGGTGTCCTCACCATCAAGGGGGACACCAAGGAGGCCGTGACGGCACTCAAACTTGCCTTCAAGACCGCAACGGCGGCGCAGCCCGTCGGCGCTAGTAACCCCGAGGCCAAGGAGGCCACGCCTACTAAGAAGAAGCAACTATTCACCCAAGACAAGGCAGAAACCAAGCAGGTGCCGGTCGACGAGGACGGGTCCTCAGGAGCCAGCTTCACCATAGGTGCCGGCCTCAACCCCGGCCAAGAAGAGGCATCGGTGAAGTTCTTGCGTGCAAACAAGGATATATTCACTTGGGAGCCCAATCAGCTGGTGGGGGTTCCGAGAGAGGTGATCCAGCATCACTTGAGGGTATGCCCCAATGTGCGCCCTGTCAAGCAACGGGCGAGACAGCAGTCTATGGATAAGCAAGCCTTCATCGTCCAGGAGACCCGCAAGTTGGAGGCCGCGGGTGCCATTCGCAAGGTTCGATACCCCGAATGGCTGGCGAAACCCGTCGTAGTACCAAAGAAAGGCGGGAAGGAGCGAATGTGCGTCGACTTCACCAACCTCAACAAGGCGTGCCCACAAGACCCATTCCCTCTCCCGTGCATCGACCAGATCGTCGACTCCACCGCCGAGTGCGACTTGCTGTGCTTCCTGGACGCATTCTCAGGGTATCACCAGATCAAGATGGCGGTGGAAGATGTAGAGAAGACAGCCTTCCTGACCCCGTGTGGGGTGTATTGCTACACCTGCATCCCCTTTGGACTGCGCGACGCGGGCGTGACCTTCAGCGGTAACATAGCCAATCAGCGGTTTGCTAGGAAAGGATGGTTAGGGGCTTGACATGGCAATATGGGTGGCATGATAAGCAAGTGATAGGCATCGTAGCATAGGCATAGCAAAGGCGAGCATCTAGCATAGCAAAGATAGAAGTGATTTCGGTATGGTCATCTTGCAAAGTTCTCGAGTTGTCGAAAGCTTCCCGTAAGCGTTCTCAACAGGTTCCTCGTTCACGTACTCGTCTCGGCTCTACCCAAGCAAGAACACAAACAAAGGAACCACAATAAATCGGTGCAATGCACAAACAACATGATGCAAAACATGGCATGATATGCGAGATGTGATATGCAATGCGTATCTCGTGCTCCGGAAGGAAAATGATGAACCAGGCATCAACTTGGCAAACCAAGTATGCAGGAAAAATGAGATGATTTGGTTGAAATCGATATAAAGATCACGGAATCGGATGCCGGTTTGCAAATGACAAGCAAAACAAGAATGGCACAAATCTGCCATTATGACATGATGCCACTTAGCAAGCAACAAGAAATTAAGCTCTGCACCCAAGCGTACCAACAAAGCATATGGCAGTGATCTACTCAAGATGCTTGACAAAAGATGAACAACTGAGCTACGGCTAAATCACATCATAACAGGTCCAAACAAGCATGGCAAAAGTGCAAAATATATCGACTTCACAGACTTGGTGAAATTCTGAACATGGCGAGAATCAGCATCGAGAAGCAATGTTGAGAGCAAGAAAACAACATGCTACAGGAACTTATAATAGCAAAACAAGGCATGGCATGAATCTACTCAAAGCATAGAACAAAAGTCCCTTCTGACCATAAGCCAAAAGGATCGAGAAAATATAATAACACCCATGTCAATATAGCAAGTTTAGTTATGATTCACAGCAGGGCATGCAAAAGCAGATAACAAGTAGGCATGTTTAAGAGCTCGATGCACTCACTAAGAGCATTTCATGATAAACTAAGCATACATCCATCAAGAAGACATGGCATAGAAGACATACATGGCAAGAACAACATCATAGCATACGGGATCAACTACAACAACCTTGGCAAAATTGAATAACATGTAAACAATCTGCGGAAACATTTTATAGCAAAAGTAGAGCTCGATTGACTCAAGCTATGGCACTCCATAATTGCAAACAAGGGCATGGATGGATAGAGCATAACCATATGTTCAAAACATCCTTACTGAAGTATCTCAAAATATGCATGGATCTCTGTAGCATCAAGTTAACATGGCATAAAAATATCAATAACAGGGGGCTGAAATCAACAACATCTGAAGCCTAGTTTGCATGCTTGTGCTAGTCACCACAGAGATCACAAAAATACATGGCATACACCCTGGAAAGATGGCATGGCATATTACAAAACACATGTAGGACTCAAGTTCATAGGGTGCACACATCAATCATGGCAAAAATGACAAAAGTGCATGTTACATTAAGAAAAAACTAACATCACATAGCCCTCTTCTAACAGCATTTGGGCATCAAGATGAGCTCAAATGAAAATGATGCAATGAGATGAAATGATCTACTCTTGGCGAACATTTTGACATATTACACACCTGAAAGGGCAATGTGCAAAGTTATGGCATATGAAAATGCAACAAAATAATCAGGAATATGACTTAGGCGATTTGGGGGGAGAAAAGTCAACCCAGGCTTGGTGGATCTGAGATCCGATCCGATCAGGCGAGCAGCGTGTGACTCGCCGGGGCAAGACGGAGGAGGCAAGGGAGGCGTCGGCGGGGAGGCGGGCCCGGGTGTGTGGCCAGGCGGCCCGGGCATGGCCAGTGGCCCAGCAGCGGCCAGTGGCAACCGATGGCGACCAGGCAGCCAAATGGAGAGCTTGAGGCCCAGGCGGTGTGGCAGGAAGTGTGGCCAGGCTCCGCCACCAAGCTGGCGGGCTAGTGGTGTGGTGTGTGGCACGTGCAACCCTGGTTGGCCTTGGCTTGGCCAGACGCGTCCGGCGCCGTCCGGACGTGTCGACGCCGGGGAAGGAGTGGGGAGCTAGGGTTAGGGTGGAATTGATCGGGATTTGGGGGAGGGTGTTTTATAGGTAGAAGGAGCTAGGAAGCTCCAAATGAGGTGTAGTTTTAGCCCACGATCGTGATCAGCGACGGAGAGCATGGAAGTGACTTAGATGGGTTATTGGACTGTTTTGGAGGGTGTTGGGCTGCAACTTAAAAGGAGGCTGCGAGAGTCGCGGTTAACCGTTGGAGTACCAAGCGAGCTCAAATGACCGAAACTTGACGGTGGTCTACGGTGGTGTACCAAGGCCACTTGACAAACCTCGGTCCATTAGAAAGTTTAGTACCGGCTCACAAAGCGTAAAAGGGGCCGGGGACATAAGTGCGGATTGCAAAAGCGGACAGCGGGAAAATGCTCGGAATCATAGGGCGAACACGTATGCAAATCGATGCACATGATGACATGATATGAAATGCATGACATGGACAAAATGCAAAAATAAAGAAAAACCCAACCACGGAGGAATATCATATCACAATGCGAAAATGGCAAGAGTTGGAGTTACAAATATGGAAGTTACATCAGGGTGTTACAAGCAAACTATCAGCGAGGATGGAAGGGGAGAGCGAGACTTAACGGGACGTAAGTTAGCAAATTTTTCATAACATGGAATATAGGCAAAAGACATTACGGACTCTTTACACACCCACGGGGTACTTCATGATTCTTGGGAACAAAAACAAGAACTAAGAGAATCCTATCTACACCCTGCCGTCCCAGGCCATGCATCATCAGCAATTGGGCCACGGGAGGCGGTGCCAACCTCATCCAAGATCAGCGGCAATGATGAGCGTTGATTCTTGCTCAGGAGCATGGCGAAGAGCACCCGATATTAGAACCTTAAGGGTTTTACGGCAAGATCCGACATTGAAAGCGCTTGAATGAGGGTGCGCCCGTAGCTTCTCTTCCGTCGATCTACGCTCCGCCCATATGGTAGGCGCCCGCCACCCGATTCGGCCAGCATAAACGATGGGGCGGGGTTGAGCCTGGCCCCGCCACTGCGGCACTGAAATGGTGGCCACTAAGTTCAAGCGGAATCTTGCTTGGCCTTATGATAAGCGCGGCGGACCCGGCAGCTTTCCTGCTAACACTCTGAGGAGGCGGGGGTGATGGCCAGGTCATAATGGCCCAACTCCCATGGCCTGTCGGCGAGCCGCGCTGTACTCAAACTTCCGGATCCGCGGTGGAATCACAGGAGGAGCTCGTGACCTCTTCATAAATGCGCTCTGTAGTACCGGCGCCTGCGATCGCAGCCTGCTAGGTGGCTCGCGGCGCCGCCGGTCGCCACATCAAGTCGTTCCTTCGCCCGGTTAGCAACACTTCCAGCGCTGGAGCTCCGCTCGCTGGGCTGCGCGAGGAGCCGACCTCACCTTGACTCGAAGACCACCCGTCCACCCTGCCGGCTCGGGCATGCCCGATGCTCTGCCGCCCACCATCGCCCGCGTGGCTGTCACCAAGACCCTCGCCGGCGGTGGTCTGGCCTCAACTTGCTCTTCCATGGAAGCCTTTGGCCTCCTTCACGTGCCGCTCGGCGGCTCAGCCTCATGAAGCCTTTCTCGGGGAGTTGGTGGCGGTGCTGCCCCTCCACAGAGGCAAATCTGCCTCCCGTCACCTTCGGCAAACACGACAACTACATCACCAGGCTGGTCGTCGACATCGCTTGCTCAGCCTCCGTACCGCGCCATCCTCGGGTACCCAGCTGCACGCAGTTCATGGCAGCGACTCATAAATATAACCTCATGAAAGATGCTTGGAAGCAAGGTGTCCTCACCATCAAGGGGACACCAGGAGGCCGTGTGGCACTCAAACTGCCTTCAACCGCAGCAGTGCAGGCGCAGCACGTCAGTAGCTAAGCTCCCAAGAATGAGGAGGCCCACGCGCTACTAAGAAGAAGCAACTATTCACCCAAGACAAGCGAAACCAAGGTGCCGGTCGGCGGGCCAGGTCCTCGGGGCAGCTTCATAGGTGCGGCCTCAACCCGGCCAAGAGGCATCGGTGAAGTTCTTGCGTGCAAACAAGGATATATTCACTTGGGGCCCAATCAGCTGGTGGGGGTTAGAGAGGTGATCGACATCACTTGAGGTATGCCCCAGTAATGGCATACAATCAAGCAGGAGGACAGCGGTCTATGGATAAGCAAGCCTTCGTCGTGGAGACCCGCAAGTTGGAGGCAGCGGGTGCCATTAGCAAGGTTCGATACCCAATGGCTGGCGAAACCGGTAAATAGTACCAAAGAAGGCGGGAAGAGGCGGGTAATAAATCGACTTCACCAACCTCAACAAGCGTGCCCACAAGACCCATTCCCTCTCCGTGCATCGACCGGATCGTCGACTCCACCTTGAGTGCGACTTGCTGTGCTTCTGGGCGCATTCTCGAATATCACCAGGTCAAGATGGCGGTGGAAGATGTAGAAGACAGCCTTCGACCCGTGTGGGGTGTATTGCTACACCTGCATCCCCTTTGGACTACTTGTGACCTTGGCGTGACCTTCTGTGGCTGATGCACATCGCCTTAGAAGCGGCAACCGCAGGGAGCTCACAGACTCTTGGCGACATCATGGTGAAAGTCTCGGGGCGAAGACCTTGATCCAAGACACAGAGGAGACCTTGAGAACTGCGCCCGGTGAACTGCGCAACTTGGGAAGTGTGTGTTCGGTGTCCCTTAGGCAAGTTCCTAGGATTCCTCATGTCACACAGAGGCATCGAGAACCCGGAGAAGATCAAGGCCATTGAGGACATGGAGCCCACATGAGACCCTCGAGAAATCAGAAGCTGGCCAATCGGTGGCTGCGTTGGGGCCTTCATCTCAAAAGTGGGAGAAATTACCCTTCTTCAAGTGATGAAGAAGAAAGGCCCATTTGAGTGGACTCGAGGCCGAAGCCTTCCAAGACATCAAAGAGATACCTAACTAGCCCTCCGGTGATGGTGGTGCCACGACTTCTCGGCCTCTAGTGCTCTATCTTGCCGCCACCCCTTGCAGTAGCTGCGCTAGTGGCAGTTCGGGAGGAACATCAAGTCAAGGTGCACCGCTAAGCTGCGCCGCCAAGTGAAGGCACTTAAGATTAGGAAGGCATAGCAGAGCCATGGCGGCGTCGTGAAGTCAAGCTCGGCGGGGCGGCGTCGCGGAAACCCGTTAGCGACCAGGCAGGAGTTCCACCACCTCGGGGGCGTCAGCTTCCCAAGACACAAGCCCACCGCCCACGGCCCCGTCCAAGCACCCAGTGTATTTAAATCGGCCGCAGTCTTTGCGGGGCCTTGAGGCACGGTACCCCATGCCAGCTCCTCCTCGCGCTCTGGTAGCCTCTCGCAAGTTCAGCACTACTTCGGGGCCCACCGCATCAAGGTCGTCTTAGACTACCTATTGGAAAGAGTCTCGGGGCCCAAACTCTGCTGGAAGGGTTGCTGAGAGTGGAACATCGAGCTACAGGCATTCAGTTGGAGTTTAGCACCACCACGGTCATCAAGGGATCAGCTTCGCTGATTCGTGGTGGAATGGACAATCTTGACGCTGAAATGGCGAGACCGGTCCACCTCGCCCGGAAGTGGCGCCCGCGGTGGGTCATGTATTTTGATGGTGCCTTTGCGCACCAGGGCAGAGGCTGGGCGGTACTCATCTCACCCACCTTGAGACCAGCTCTATCTTTGTAGCTCTTGCTGGCCCAGAGAAGGTCTCAACAACATGTCCGAATCTGAGGCCTCATAGCTGGCCTGAATTGGCCGGCACTCCTAGGGTGAGCGCCTCACCGTCGAGGCGACTCCACAGCTCTCGTCCTTCTCCAACATGTGTCTGCGAGCAAGGGCCAGGCACATGGGCGTATCTGTGAGAACTACATAAGATGGAAGCAGTTCCTAGGCACGGAGGTGCGGCATGTGCCTCGGGCACCAACAAAGGCCGATGACATTGCTAGGAGGGCATCAGCGGCAGCCCCAAGAGCCGGCGTCTTGAGCGGCTCTTCAAGCGTCGGCAAGCCAACACTTTCAAGCCTGCTCAGCCTCGGGAGGAGCTCCGTGGCTACTGCTTGAGCCCAGCCGTGGCCCGTCTTGGGAGGCCTTTGCTCTTGGTGCTCGAGCCCCGGAGGAGTCTGGACCAAAATTCAAGGAATACGATGCAAGGGGCTTAGCCGTCGGTGGGAGGAGGATGGGAAGCGTGGCCCGGCGAGCCCGCGACATCTGCGTCTAGGACGGTGAGTTACCACGAGGCGACCAAATTATGTTCGCTCTGCTGCATTTCGAGAGATCATGAGGAAGGAGTTCTTTGTCTGCATCATACACGGTGGGGATTGTGGGCAACACTCATCATCATGGATCCTCATCGGCAAGGCATTCCGTAGTGGATTTCTTGGCCCTGGCGCTCAACGATGCGTGGTGATGTCTTGTGAAATACCGGTTCCACGCCATAGATACATCAGCCAGCTCGGGGCCTCCGAGACCATACCACTCACGTGGCGTTAAGCGATGCAGGGCTGGATATCTTGGGCCCCTTCCCTCGGGCGCCAGGGGGATACCGCTACCTCTATGTCGCCATCGACAAGTTCACCAAGTGGGCGGAAGTGGAAGCCGTTCGCACCATCCTAGCTGGTTCTGCTGTCAAGTTCATCAAGGGCATCGTTAGCCGTTTCGGAGTCCCCAATCGCATCATCACCGATAACGGTTCGCAGTTCACAAGTAACCTCTTCAAAACATCTGTATGCTAACAACCGAACACAGATCTGCTACTTCGGTGGCGCACCCGGGAAGCAATGGCCGGGCGAGCAGCGCCAACAGAAGGTCTGAGGGGCCTCAAGGCGAGACCTTCAAGAAGAAGCAGGCTGCAGGGGCTGGTCTGACAATCAGATCCAGTCTGTGAATCCTCCATTTCCCACCGCCACCAAGCCCGACAGGCGAGACCTGTTTCCTCATCTCTGGCTGAAGCGGTCCTCCTCCACGAGTCAAGCATCGCTCCGCATGGATCTGGCGTTTGATGAAACATAGCGGGGCGCCATGCGAGAGATGGACCTCGTGCTTGAGAAAACGCCGCCTTAACTGCACTAAAGCGGCAAGGTACCAGCGAGCCGCTGGCGATACCACTCCACAACATCCGCTCCGGGGCGCTTGAGGGGTGACCTGCGTCTGAGAGGGTCCTCTCCAGGGAAGGGCTGCATAATGTCTCACCCATGTGGGAGGCCCCGTTTAAGGTCGTCCATATATCCAGGCCTGGTGCCGTGCGTCTGGAGACCTAGGACGGGGTGCCCATCCAGAAGGCCTGGAACATCCAGCACCTCCAGAAGTTCTACCCATAAAGCAATGCCGGTGCTGTGAAGCAAGACCGGTGCAAGCCAGGCTGCAGGCAGGAGGCCGCGCCACCATGGCACGCCTCCCCTCGTCGATGGGGCTGCCGTGACTAGAGCGACCCTCACCCAGCCACCCGGGGCGGGGGAGGCCGTGTGAAGGAGTCATGGTGTGCTTCTTGCGGGGCGATCGCGTCCCAGCTTAGGCGTGGCCGGGCCCCTTCAGCGAAGCCTTTCCTGCGGCGGAGAACATCTTGACAGGCGCCATTGGTGGAGATGGAGGCGGATAAGGAAAAGCAAAGCGAAATGGGAAGAGATGGGCGGCAGGGGCTCCGCCCCTCCCTCAGTATAGCAGGAGATCCAACCAGCGCCCCCACGATCCACGAGGTAATGATGGTTTTCCTTGCATGTCGCGAGGACTTGTCAAGTCGAGGCGGTGCCGAGGCAGCGTGGGGAAGGAGGCGCCCACGTCAATCAACGCCCAGCGTTGACCAAGGCCATAAGCTTTTGGAGCCTGCGGCTCACTTGACCTTGGCCGCCTCGAAGCCAAGCCAATCGCCCAGGCCGAGGGTCTCTTGTCGGTGTTAGGAGCAGGGGTCCCAAGCTTGCCTTGCTGCGGCCCATGGCGTGGGTGTGCTAGAGGCGTATGGCCCATCTTCATCAACAAGACATTCAAGACTCTCGCAAGGCCAGCCTCGTGGGGTAAGACGGCACTTAACACCTCCTCGAGGCCTCACCAGGCTACCTCCCGAGGGCGAAGAAATCAAGGAAGGAGAAAACCTCGGGGCTCTCGTGGCGTGAGCCATGACGATAAAGGCAGGAGGCGCCCGGCCAGGCAAGCATCCTTGTTTCCTCTTTGGTGCTAAGGAGGCAATGTGTAGTACCGAGAATCAAGCAAAGGTTTCCATATCGATTACTTGAGACCAAGACTAGCAGGGGCAGTAGGGCCGGAGGTCACCCGTGGAGCCAAGGCGATGTCATCACAGAGCCTTTGAGCGAAGGATAAGCTGTACTAGCTGTCCCCTTTCAAATTGACCGCCGTTGTTGGCTCCCTTCTCGCTCAATATTTGGGGAGAGGACCAGGGCCTATATAAGTAGACTAGCCATCATAGTAGAGGCACTTGATCTTGAGCCAATCCTTAGCCACACACCTAGCACAAGAACACCTCAACCTCAGGAGGTTGTTCTTCGCCTTGTAAGTGTTCATCATCAGCCCAAGATGCAATCCACCACCACCACACTGGAGTAGGGTATTACACCACAATGGTGACCCGAACTAGTATAAATCTTGTGCCTTTGTGTTATGAGTTCGTCGAGTTCGTCCACGAGATCTTAGCGAGCAAGGGCTTAGATCGGTAGGGAGGAAATCTTCGTGCGCACCCCAGTGTTCGAACCTTAAGGGTTTTGTCGGAACCCGAGATCTAACACCCATAGGGACTGCACACTCCGGACCCCGGGCGGCCGAGGTTTCACCTTGGGGTGTTGTCTCCATTATCCTCTGTTGATCGGAGAGATCCTCGGGGCGACACCTGACATACAAATCCGCCTGTTGGGCGAGGAAGTTTAATGGGCGTCTTGCTTTCATCTCTCTAGAAGGTCCCCGAAGAATAGGATTGTTGAGGAAAGCGTGTTGTCGGCGTTGCAGGAGCAGGGATCCCAGACTTGCCTACCTGCGGCCTGTAGCTCTGCGAGCAGGCCGTGGGCCCATCTTCACCAACAAGCACTCAAGACCCTCGCGAGGGCAAGCCTCATGGCCAGGGCGACACAAGACCCCCCTCGGGCGTCCTCACCAAGTTGGCTCATGATGGGCGGAGAGAGATCAAAACAAGCAAACCTCGCGATGTTCTCGTGGCGTGTGCATGACAATCGAGACCAGGTGGGCGCCCGGCGCATAGTGTCATGTTTCCTCTTTTGTGATAAGAAGGCAAGCGCATGAGCCGAGAATCCAGGCATCAAGCAAGATTTCCATATCGGTGCTGAGACCAATAATGGCGGAATGGCGGGGCCGGAGGAGTCACCATGGAGCCCAGGCGTCACCACGAGCCTTTGTGGCGAAGACTGCTTTGTCAGGATAGCTGTTGTCCCCTTTCAAATTGGCGTTGTTGGCTCCGTTCCTTTCGATATTTGGGGAGGACCAGGGCCCTATATAAATAGGACTAGCCACCACCGTAGGAGATAACTCATTCGGAGGCATCTCATCTCATCTTGAGTAATCCTCACCCACACAAGTTCACCAAGCACAAGAACACCTCGCCTCGGGAGGCTGTTCTTCCCCTTGTACTATTCATCCTCAGCCCAAAAGGGAATCCACCACCACACTTGAGTAGGGTATTACACCGGAATGGTGGCCCGAACAAGTATAAATCTTGTGTCCTTTGTGTTGCAAGTTCGTCGAGTTAGCCCTTGAGATCTTAGCAAAGCTAGGACATGGATCGGTAGGGGGAGACTTCGTGCGCACCCCAGTGCTCAAACCTTGAGGGTTTTGCCGGAACCCGTGATCCGACATTTGGCGCGCTAGGTAGGTGTCGGATTTTGGGTTCCGGCAGACCTTCTAGGTTGAACTCAGGCAGGCCTTGAGATCACACCTCCAACCTACCTACCTCGTCACCTATGAGGATCTAAACTACACAAGAGCAAAACAAGGGACACAAGGTTTATCTTGGTTCGGGCCACCATTGCGGTGTAATACCCTACTCGGTGTGTGGTGTGGTGATTGCCTCGAGGCGATGATGAACCGTACAGGAAGAACAGCCTCGCAGTGCATCACAGTGCTGGCGGTCGATATTGGTAGGGGGAGTTCGTCGCTTCTCTTTCTCTCTAAGATGCCTCTACCTGTGGGTGGCTAGTCCTATATAGGCGGAGGCCACAGGCCTCTTCCCAAATATTGAGGAAGAGGCGTAACAATTGGCCATTGAAGAGACATCTAACACTTATCGACTAAAGTCGGTCCTCGCGCCAAAGCCCCGGCAGTGGCGCCGGCTTGAACTCCAGTGAAACCTCCTTCTGCTGGTCTTGTGCACCAAAATGGTTGCCTTTGCTTGTACTCTTAGCCTTGCCTCCCTTGCACAAAGGGGAAACAGGACCTTCTTGGAGCTGGCGCCCGCTGGCATACTGTCGTCATGGCTTGCGTCATGGGCACCTCGTGAGTACCCATGTTAATCTCTCGCCTCCTCATGAGCCAGCTTTTGAGTCGTGCACAGGGCTTCTGTCGTCCGCCCGACTTAACCCCTCGCGAGGTCTTGCTTGTGTTGATGAAGATGGGCATCTTGGAGCCACCTTGAGCGCCGATGCGGGCAGGCAAGTCTGGGTACCCCTTCCCGGAGAATGCCGGCGTAGGAAATCGTCGAAGCTTCCCTTTATTTGCTCCGCGCCCGTTGCTTCATCGTCTCCATGGCGGACGCTCGCCGAGCTCGCGCTGAGCACCGGGCTGCCCTCGCCGCCCGCGTTGAGCCGGCTCATTGGCAGGCCACCCGCCGTTCTCCGTGCTTTGCCGCCAACGCCCCACCGGCCCGGTGGGGAATGAGCAACAAGCATCCTCGCTGCACCCCTCGATGCGGCCGGGGCAGCCGCACCGCCCTCTGTTATGCGACCACAGCTGGTTCGTCATCTCCTTTCGTCGCGCTCAAGTGGGCCTTGAGCCCGCGCATTGCACGAGCTCCTGCGCTACCGCCCATCGGCGACCTCGAGGACTGGCTCGACCATCGCGAGCTTAGCCGGTAGCCGAGGGCTCCCTGCGCCGTCCCCTCGCTGCCTCGCCCTCTGCCAGCCGCATGGCCAGTGTGGCCCTGGGCGCCTCCACCACCTATGCCCAAAGCCAGTCTTGTTGCCCAGAGCGTGGCCCCCCGTGACCTGCCGTCCGTGCCGCGCAGAAGAAATAAGCTGCCAAGAAGTCCCTCGTACGAAAACACCTCCTTGCGCCACCATGGCAAGACCGCGTGCTGCCTCTCGGTGGTGGTATAGAACCCATCAAACATGTTCTCCTGGCGCTGATCCGGTGACCACGGCGGGGTGCCACGCCTTCACCAGGCTCACGTAGCATCGGCTTGGCGGGCAAGTTCAAGTTGGATCTGCCTCCTCGCTACGATGGCACACGGGCCAGTTCCTACAGCTCTGAGCTGAGGCATCCCAGGCTGACCAGCGACAGGTCATGGAGAACTGGTTCCCTATGGCTCTCAGGGCCAGTGCCGCTCCTCGCTCCCCGAACCTGCCGGGAGCTCGATCTCCCCTCCAGAGCAGAGATGCTGGCTGCCGTCGCCAACTTTTAGGGCACTTTCGACCACCCACGGCAGCAGGTGACCTACACGCGATCAAGCAACAACCGGGGAAGACCCTCAAGTAAATCGGCGCTTCAACAGCGTTGCCTCAAGATCCCCAAAGTGCGGGCGAGGCCATCATCTCAGCGTTCTCGATGAGCGTCATGATCAAGATGAAGGGCTGCGCCATCCACGAGTTTGTGCGTCTACGGAGCTGTTTAACTGGCGACCAAGTGCATGAAGCTGAGAGGCGCCTCTCCCTCCTTGAGCTCCCGGCTGCCGACCGGAGGAGAAAGAAAGCCAAGGCCAGGGCGTGAAAGCGTGAGGGCAACCCGTGCTTTCATGGCGGGCAGACATAAGCCTTGACAGAGACCAGCCCGACTCATCCAAGAGCAGCCGTGTTGTCGCCTTCCATAACCTGTATAGCCATAACACCGACAAACATCGAGCACCCAGAGCCATTCGAAGAATGCAGTCGGCGTCCAGCGCCAATGGGAGCTTCTGACAGGAGGGAAGGCCTTGATGGCGAGGCCATTGGATGACCATGGCCTTCTTGATAAGCGCGACGGCCCTCGTGAGTACATTGGCGAGGATCAGCCTGCGTGAGGCGCTGGAGGATCAACCTTGTGAGATGGTCCTCGAGGCAGCGCCGATCTTCCTCCACTACCGCCACCATGGAATTGACCACCGTCGCAGCGAGGGGCTGGGGGCTTCAGGGCAGCGTGCTACTCCTTTGCATCTTGGGGGCGGACTCAAGCCCCAGCCTCAGGCGTATCTTGACCAGTTGGCTTCATGAGGGGTGAATGCAGTCCTCCCCAAGCTCAGGCCGCGCGCCCACTCGGATGGTTCAAGTCGCCATCACGTTCAGCTCGGCGGATCGGCTCAAGTGCGCGGCTACGGCTGGCGCTCTCCGATGCTGTTCACGATCGTGCTTGATGTGCAAGTTACAAAGACTCTCGCCGATGGGCGTGGGCTCAACATCTTGTCGCGTCGACACGTTCGACAACCTCAAGTGCCGTATGACCAACTTGACCAGCCTTTCTCGAGGTGGCAAAGCGGCTCCACTACCCGATTAAGCGGGTCCGCCTCCATCGCACCGGACGAGCGACCTTCTGCTTGCTTGAGCTCATCACTTGACGTCACTCACATCCTTTGCCATGTCACGATCCTGGTACCGATACCTGGCCAAGTTCATGGCGGTCACCCATCACAACTACAATGTCCTCAAGATGCGAGGCGGCGGAGTCATCACCGGTCCGTGCGAAGAAAGAGATGCGTTATGCTCCCTGGCGTGCCTTTAATTACGACGAAATCGACAGCCCTAAACCGGTAGGCGGCGCCCTGAGGCCACCCCAAGAAGAAGCGGCGCCTCCGTGCGGGGCCTCGAGAAGCGGCGCCTCAAGTGGCGCCATGACGGATCGGCGCGCACACAGGCGCCTCGGAGTCCCATAGAAGCAGCCCGGTGCCTTCTTAGGCAGGGCTCGAGGGCTCTCTTGCAGAGGGCCTCAGACCTTCCAACATCAGGGGCGCTGGGCACCATCGTGGCGTGCTTTGTACGTCACCCGCAGAGGACACAAGGCGAGGCGGCTTTCGGGAGTTAATACTAGGGCACCGGGGGTGCAGATCTCGAGGATATGCCTGACAATCGCTGTTCTGCTCGACCTCCCATCCGAGGCGAGGATGTCGGGCTGTTGTCTGCATCAACATCCGGGCTCAGCGGAGCTGCGTCTGAGGAGCCTTTAAAGCGCCGTGCCGCATCGGATGGTTCAAGTGTGCCATCACGTTCATTCGGTAGATCAGCTCAAGCTGCTGTGCTGCTGCGCGGCGCCCTCCGATGCTGTTCACTGGTCATTAGGAATGTGCAAGTTACAAAGACTCTCGCCGATGGCGGCGGGGCTCAACGTCCTATCCGTCGACATTTAACAACCTCAAGTGCCCGTGTATTGACTTCATCCCGCAAGCCTTTCTCGGGGGTGACCGGCGGCTCCACTACCACGATCGGTAGTCGCCTCCCGTCACCCGGGCCAGACAACAACTACCGCTGACTCCTCGCCGACTTTGGCGTCGCTCACATCTGTCGCCGCTGTCACGATCCTCGGATACCCGGCCACAGGATTCATGGCGGTGACCCATCAGCCTACAATGTCCTCAAGATCTAGGAAGCGGCCCAGTCATCACGGTCCGTCTGAAGAAAAGAGATGCAGTGTGCTCCCTCGAGCATGCCTTCAAGCTGCAGCAATCAGCCCAGAGCGGCATGGCGAGCACCCTCCCAGGCCACCCCCAAGAAGCAGCTCCTCTGCGCGGGGCCTCAGGTGGCGCCTCAAGTGGGCGCCATGACGGATCAGCGGCTGCACCTGGGGCACCTCCACCAGTCCCATAGGCAGCCCCCCTTGTTGGGGCGAGGGCCTCGGGGGCTCTCTGGGGCCTCGGACCTTGCCAACATCACGAGGGGAAGCTCGGGCACCATCTGGGCGTTCTTTGTGGCCATCCTCGAGGAGGACCTGCAGATGAGGAGGCGCCAGCTCGGGAGTTCATTCTAGGAGCACCCGGGGAGCTGCAAGATCGAGGCCATGCATGACAATCGCCCGTTCACTGCTGCAGCCTCCCATCGGCGAGGATGCCCCATTGCGTCACATTAGCATCCAAGGCTCAGCAGTGCGTCACGAGAGCCTTTACGTCGCCAGCGTGTGGGAGACTGCTGCGAGACCTTACGGCCTACGTTCACATGCCTTTTGGCCTGCGGCGTGGCGTTTGCCTGCTCGGCGCAACTGCGGTAGCGCCTTGGCGACTCAGGAGGCAGGCACCCTGTCCCTAATGGAGATGGAGGCGGTCCTCAAGGAACCCTCGGACCCCTAGAGCCTCCAGGGCTCGGGGCCACGATGGCTCGTGAGTACAACCCCTTCACCTCGTACCTTCAGCTGCTTATCATCCCTTCATCAAGCGAGAACAGGTGACATTTTCCAAGTTTTATTTGGTGGGAAGCCCCTGGGCTGCAACATTCGAACCCACGAATTAATCCTGTGGCATGTATCTCTTTATGTCTTTAGCTTACACCTTGGCGCCCTTAAGTGCATCATCCCAAGCTATGGGGCCTAACCCGATTGGCATGTATCTTCCATGCATTTACTTAAGCAGGTTGCTTTCCATGTAATCTATGACTATCACCTACTCGTCGTCACCCACCATGAACGTATGTTGTACATCTTTCTTCATGCTCCTTGGTGGAAAGGTTAGGCGGCGTTTGTGCTCGGGCCCGTCCCTGCAGCGTCGATAAATCAACAGCTTGAGCGCTGTCTGGCGGGTAAGCCCGTTCACGTCTACACAGGGCCATTGGTGTAGCCTTCTCCGCGATAACCTCGGGAGATTCGTTGGTAGCGAGGTTCGACCACCTCGCGAGACCGGCCGCAACGAACAAAAACCAAGACCGGCGCCAACCCGCTGGAGGTAGAACCTCGTGGAGTCCTACAGCGACTCCTGAGTGTCGGACACCCTCGTCTAGCCCTATCGTGCAAGCCACATGTCGAGACAGGGCTGTACATACTACTGGGGGCTCTCCAGCGGTGGAGTCCACTCCCGCGTGCCAGTGGAAGCACCATGCTCGCTGGTCGTCGACCTTGCCGGAATTTATGCCAAGTCAGGGGCTGCTCATGTGTCGTGGGGCCTGTGCCTCAACCTGGGGCCTGACTCAGTGTGGGCCTCACGCAACACCTCCCCTCAGGAGATTGTGTGAGGGCTGGAGCCGCAGGTGCTGGGTCATGCCCAGCGTCGCCCTAGCCGGGTCCCCGGCCGATCGTCGCGTGCCCTCGCAAGCCTCGGCCAAAATTATGGGGTTGCATGTCAAGGGGACTCCTTGTCGCATTCGAGAGCCTAACTTGTCACGTAGCCCCTCACTCCTTGGGTCCATCCTGGTCTCGGTCATTACTTGGCCCGGTGAGTTATGGGCGGGGCAGACTCTAGGCGTAGAACACAAACCTATCTATCGGTGTCAAAACCGGCGGATCTCGGGTAGGGGTCCCGCTGTGCGTCTAAGCGGATGGTAACGGAGACAAGGGACACGATGTTTTTACCCGAGTTGGGCCCTCTCGATGGAGGTAATACCCTACTCCTGCTTGATTAATATTGATGATATGGGTAGTACAAGAGTAGATCTACCACGAGATCGGAGGCTAAACCCTAGAAGCTAGCCTATGGTATGATTGTTGTTCATCCTATGGACTAAAACCATTATAAGCTCTCACGGTCAGCGAAGGATATTCCTTCTCACGGGAAGACCGATCATCTCGGAATCCCGGACTACAAGACATTTCGACAGCAATAAAACAAGACCAGCAAAGCCGCCCGAATGTCCGACAAATCCCGATAGGAGCTGCACATATCTCGTTCTCGGGGCACACGGATGAGCAAGACATCGGGTAAACATAGACCCTGGATTGCCTGGTGGCCGGACATGTCGCTCAGGTTGGGGCCAACACTCGAAGGAGCACTGGTGGGGGTTAAAATAAAGATGACCCTCGGGCTCGCGAAAACCGGAAAAACTTAGGTGGCAAATGGTAAAACCAAAGTTGGGCCTTCTTTGGAGGAGTCTTATTCAAAGCGAACTGTCAAGGGGTCCATAAATCACTTAACCGAGTAGAGAGCAGCGAAATCAAGGAACATAACACGGTATGGCCGAAACTAGGGTGGCAAGAGTGGAACAAAACACCGGGCATAAGGGAGCCTTCACCCTTTACCAAGTATATAGATGCATTAATTATAGCAGATATATTGTGATATCCCAACAAGTAAACATGTTCCAACAAGAACAACATCTCCATGTTCAACAAGGAACAAACTTCATCTTCTGCAACTAACTAGCAGCTATAAAGTGAGCAAAGCGGTAACATAGCCAATCAGCGGTTTGCTAGGAAAGGATGGTTAGGGGCTTGACATGGCAATATGGGTGGCATGATAAGCAAGTGATAGGCATCGTAGCATAGGCATAGCAAAGGCGAGCATCTAGCATAGCAAAGATAGAAGTGATTTCGGTATGGTCATCTTGCAAAGTTCTCGAGTTGTCGAAAGCTTCCCGTAAGCGTTCTCAACAGGTTCCTCGTTCACGTACTCGTCTCGGCTCTACCCAAGCAAGAACACAAACAAAGGAACCACAATAAATCGGTGCAATGCACAAACAACATGATGCAAAACATGGCATGATATGCGAGATGTGATATGCAATGCGTATCTCGTGCTCCGGAAGGAAAATGATGAACCAGGCATCAACTTGGCAAACCAAGTATGCAGGAAAAATGAGATGATTTGGTTGAAATCGATATAAAGATCACGGAATCGGATGCCGGTTTGCAAATGACAAGCAAAACAAGAATGGCACAAATCTGCCATTATGACATGATGCCACTTAGCAAGCAACAAGAAATTAAGCTCTGCACCCAAGCGTACCAACAAAGCATATGGCAGTGATCTACTCAAGATGCTTGACAAAAGATGAACAACTGAGCTACGGCTAAATCACATCATAACAGGTCCAAACAAGCATGGCAAAAGTGCAAAATATATCGACTTCACAGACTTGGTGAAATTCTGAACATGGCGAGAATCAGCATCGAGAAGCAATGTTGAGAGCAAGAAAACAACATGCTACAGGAACTTATAATAGCAAAACAAGGCATGGCATGAATCTACTCAAAGCATAGAACAAAAGTCCCTTCTGACCATAAGCCAAAAGGATCGAGAAAATATAATAACACCCATGTCAATATAGCAAGTTTAGTTATGATTCACAGCAGGGCATGCAAAAGCAGATAACAAGTAGGCATGTTTAAGAGCTCGATGCACTCACTAAGAGCATTTCATGATAAACTAAGCATACATCCATCAAGAAGACATGGCATAGAAGACATACATGGCAAGAACAACATCATAGCATACGGGATCAACTACAACAACCTTGGCAAAATTGAATAACATGTAAACAATCTGCGGAAACATTTTATAGCAAAAGTAGAGCTCGATTGACTCAAGCTATGGCACTCCATAATTGCAAACAAGGGCATGGATGGATAGAGCATAACCATATGTTCAAAACATCCTTACTGAAGTATCTCAAAATATGCATGGATCTCTGTAGCATCAAGTTAACATGGCATAAAAATATCAATAACAGGGGGCTGAAATCAACAACATCTGAAGCCTAGTTTGCATGCTTGTGCTAGTCACCACAGAGATCACAAAAATACATGGCATACACCCTGGAAAGATGGCATGGCATATTACAAAACACATGTAGGACTCAAGTTCATAGGGTGCACACATCAATCATGGCAAAAATGACAAAAGTGCATGTTACATTAAGAAAAAACTAACATCACATAGCCCTCTTCTAACAGCATTTGGGCATCAAGATGAGCTCAAATGAAAATGATGCAATGAGATGAAATGATCTACTCTTGGCGAACATTTTGACATATTACACACCTGAAAGGGCAATGTGCAAAGTTATGGCATATGAAAATGCAACAAAATAATCAGGAATATGACTTAGGCGATTTGGGGGGAGAAAAGTCAACCCAGGCTTGGTGGATCTGAGATCCGATCCGATCAGGCGAGCAGCGTGTGACTCGCCGGGGCAAGACGGAGGAGGCAAGGGAGGCGTCGGCGGGGAGGCGGGCCCGGGTGTGTGGCCAGGCGGCCCGGGCATGGCCAGTGGCCCAGCAGCGGCCAGTGGCAACCGATGGCGACCAGGCAGCCAAATGGAGAGCTTGAGGCCCAGGCGGTGTGGCAGGAAGTGTGGCCAGGCTCCGCCACCAAGCTGGCGGGCTAGTGGTGTGGTGTGTGGCACGTGCAACCCTGGTTGGCCTTGGCTTGGCCAGACGCGTCCGGCGCCGTCCGGACGTGTCGACGCCGGGGAAGGAGTGGGGAGCTAGGGTTAGGGTGGAATTGATCGGGATTTGGGGGAGGGTGTTTTATAGGTAGAAGGAGCTAGGAAGCTCCAAATGAGGTGTAGTTTTAGCCCACGATCGTGATCAGCGACGGAGAGCATGGAAGTGACTTAGATGGGTTATTGGACTGTTTTGGAGGGTGTTGGGCTGCAACTTAAAAGGAGGCTGCGAGAGTCGCGGTTAACCGTTGGAGTACCAAGCGAGCTCAAATGACCGAAACTTGACGGTGGTCTACGGTGGTGTACCAAGGCCACTTGACAAACCTCGGTCCATTAGAAAGTTTAGTACCGGCTCACAAAGCGTAAAAGGGGCCGGGGACATAAGTGCGGATTGCAAAAGCGGACAGCGGGAAAATGCTCGGAATCATAGGGCGAACACGTATGCAAATCGATGCACATGATGACATGATATGAAATGCATGACATGGACAAAATGCAAAAATAAAGAAAAACCCAACCACGGAGGAATATCATATCACAATGCGAAAATGGCAAGAGTTGGAGTTACAAATATGGAAGTTACATCAGGGTGTTACAAGCAAACTATCAGCGAGGATGGAAGGGGAGAGCGAGACTTAACGGGACGTAAGTTAGCAAATTTTTCATAACATGGAATATAGGCAAAAGACATTACGGACTCTTTACACACCCACGGGGTACTTCATGATTCTTGGGAACAAAAACAAGAACTAAGAGAATCCTATCTACACCCTGCCGTCCCAGGCCATGCATCATCAGCAATTGGGCCACGGGAGGCGGTGCCAACCTCATCCAAGATCAGCGGCAATGATGAGCGTTGATTCTTGCTCAGGAGCATGGCGAAGAGCACCCGATATTAGAACCTTAAGGGTTTTACGGCAAGATCCGACATTGAAAGCGCTTGAATGAGGGTGCGCCCGTAGCTTCTCTTCCGTCGATCTACGCTCCGCCCATATGGTAGGCGCCCGCCACCCGATTCGGCCAGCATAAACGATGGGGCGGGGTTGAGCCTGGCCCCGCCACTGCGGCACTGAAATGGTGGCCACTAAGTTCAAGCGGAATCTTGCTTGGCCTTATGATAAGCGCGGCGGACCCGGCAGCTTTCCTGCTAACACTCTGAGGAGGCGGGGGTGATGGCCAGGTCATAATGGCCCAACTCCCATGGCCTGTCGGCGAGCCGCGCTGTACTCAAACTTCCGGATCCGCGGTGGAATCACAGGAGGAGCTCGTGACCTCTTCATAAATGCGCTCTGTAGTACCGGCGCCTGCGATCGCAGCCTGCTAGGTGGCTCGCGGCGCCGCCGGTCGCCACATCAAGTCGTTCCTTCGCCCGGTTAGCAACACTTCCAGCGCTGGAGCTCCGCTCGCTGGGCTGCGCGAGGAGCCGACCTCACCTTGACTCGAAGACCACCCGTCCACCCTGCCGGCTCGGGCATGCCCGATGCTCTGCCGCCCACCATCGCCCGCGTGGCTGTCACCAAGACCCTCGCCGGCGGTGGTCTGGCCTCAACTTGCTCTTCCATGGAAGCCTTTGGCCTCCTTCACGTGCCGCTCGGCGGCTCAGCCTCATGAAGCCTTTCTCGGGGAGTTGGTGGCGGTGCTGCCCCTCCACAGAGGCAAATCTGCCTCCCGTCACCTTCGGCAAACACGACAACTACATCACCAGGCTGGTCGTCGACATCGCTTGCTCAGCCTCCGTACCGCGCCATCCTCGGGTACCCAGCTGCACGCAGTTCATGGCAGCGACTCATAAATATAACCTCATGAAAGATGCTTGGAAGCAAGGTGTCCTCACCATCAAGGGGACACCAGGAGGCCGTGTGGCACTCAAACTGCCTTCAACCGCAGCAGTGCAGGCGCAGCACGTCAGTAGCTAAGCTCCCAAGAATGAGGAGGCCCACGCGCTACTAAGAAGAAGCAACTATTCACCCAAGACAAGCGAAACCAAGGTGCCGGTCGGCGGGCCAGGTCCTCGGGGCAGCTTCATAGGTGCGGCCTCAACCCGGCCAAGAGGCATCGGTGAAGTTCTTGCGTGCAAACAAGGATATATTCACTTGGGGCCCAATCAGCTGGTGGGGGTTAGAGAGGTGATCGACATCACTTGAGGTATGCCCCAGTAATGGCATACAATCAAGCAGGAGGACAGCGGTCTATGGATAAGCAAGCCTTCGTCGTGGAGACCCGCAAGTTGGAGGCAGCGGGTGCCATTAGCAAGGTTCGATACCCAATGGCTGGCGAAACCGGTAAATAGTACCAAAGAAGGCGGGAAGAGGCGGGTAATAAATCGACTTCACCAACCTCAACAAGCGTGCCCACAAGACCCATTCCCTCTCCGTGCATCGACCGGATCGTCGACTCCACCTTGAGTGCGACTTGCTGTGCTTCTGGGCGCATTCTCGAATATCACCAGGTCAAGATGGCGGTGGAAGATGTAGAAGACAGCCTTCGACCCGTGTGGGGTGTATTGCTACACCTGCATCCCCTTTGGACTACTTGTGACCTTGGCGTGACCTTCTGTGGCTGATGCACATCGCCTTAGAAGCGGCAACCGCAGGGAGCTCACAGACTCTTGGCGACATCATGGTGAAAGTCTCGGGGCGAAGACCTTGATCCAAGACACAGAGGAGACCTTGAGAACTGCGCCCGGTGAACTGCGCAACTTGGGAAGTGTGTGTTCGGTGTCCCTTAGGCAAGTTCCTAGGATTCCTCATGTCACACAGAGGCATCGAGAACCCGGAGAAGATCAAGGCCATTGAGGACATGGAGCCCACATGAGACCCTCGAGAAATCAGAAGCTGGCCAATCGGTGGCTGCGTTGGGGCCTTCATCTCAAAAGTGGGAGAAATTACCCTTCTTCAAGTGATGAAGAAGAAAGGCCCATTTGAGTGGACTCGAGGCCGAAGCCTTCCAAGACATCAAAGAGATACCTAACTAGCCCTCCGGTGATGGTGGTGCCACGACTTCTCGGCCTCTAGTGCTCTATCTTGCCGCCACCCCTTGCAGTAGCTGCGCTAGTGGCAGTTCGGGAGGAACATCAAGTCAAGGTGCACCGCTAAGCTGCGCCGCCAAGTGAAGGCACTTAAGATTAGGAAGGCATAGCAGAGCCATGGCGGCGTCGTGAAGTCAAGCTCGGCGGGGCGGCGTCGCGGAAACCCGTTAGCGACCAGGCAGGAGTTCCACCACCTCGGGGGCGTCAGCTTCCCAAGACACAAGCCCACCGCCCACGGCCCCGTCCAAGCACCCAGTGTATTTAAATCGGCCGCAGTCTTTGCGGGGCCTTGAGGCACGGTACCCCATGCCAGCTCCTCCTCGCGCTCTGGTAGCCTCTCGCAAGTTCAGCACTACTTCGGGGCCCACCGCATCAAGGTCGTCTTAGACTACCTATTGGAAAGAGTCTCGGGGCCCAAACTCTGCTGGAAGGGTTGCTGAGAGTGGAACATCGAGCTACAGGCATTCAGTTGGAGTTTAGCACCACCACGGTCATCAAGGGATCAGCTTCGCTGATTCGTGGTGGAATGGACAATCTTGACGCTGAAATGGCGAGACCGGTCCACCTCGCCCGGAAGTGGCGCCCGCGGTGGGTCATGTATTTTGATGGTGCCTTTGCGCACCAGGGCAGAGGCTGGGCGGTACTCATCTCACCCACCTTGAGACCAGCTCTATCTTTGTAGCTCTTGCTGGCCCAGAGAAGGTCTCAACAACATGTCCGAATCTGAGGCCTCATAGCTGGCCTGAATTGGCCGGCACTCCTAGGGTGAGCGCCTCACCGTCGAGGCGACTCCACAGCTCTCGTCCTTCTCCAACATGTGTCTGCGAGCAAGGGCCAGGCACATGGGCGTATCTGTGAGAACTACATAAGATGGAAGCAGTTCCTAGGCACGGAGGTGCGGCATGTGCCTCGGGCACCAACAAAGGCCGATGACATTGCTAGGAGGGCATCAGCGGCAGCCCCAAGAGCCGGCGTCTTGAGCGGCTCTTCAAGCGTCGGCAAGCCAACACTTTCAAGCCTGCTCAGCCTCGGGAGGAGCTCCGTGGCTACTGCTTGAGCCCAGCCGTGGCCCGTCTTGGGAGGCCTTTGCTCTTGGTGCTCGAGCCCCGGAGGAGTCTGGACCAAAATTCAAGGAATACGATGCAAGGGGCTTAGCCGTCGGTGGGAGGAGGATGGGAAGCGTGGCCCGGCGAGCCCGCGACATCTGCGTCTAGGACGGTGAGTTACCACGAGGCGACCAAATTATGTTCGCTCTGCTGCATTTCGAGAGATCATGAGGAAGGAGTTCTTTGTCTGCATCATACACGGTGGGGATTGTGGGCAACACTCATCATCATGGATCCTCATCGGCAAGGCATTCCGTGAGTGGATTTCTTGGCCCTGGCGCTCAACGATGCGTGGTGATGTCTTGTGAAATACCGGTTCCACGCCATAGATACATCAGCCAGCTCGGGGCCTCCGAGACCATACCACTCACGTGGCGTTAAGCGATGCAGGGCTGGATATCTTGGGCCCCTTCCCTCGGGCGCGAGATCCGCTACCTCTATGTCGCCATCGACAAGTTCACCAAGTGGGCGGAAGTGGAAGCCGTTCGCACCATCCTAGCTGGTTCTGCTGTCAAGTTCATCAAGGGCATCGTTAGCCGTTTCGGAGTCCCCAATCGCATCATCACCGATAGCAGTTCGCGGTTCAAGTAACCTCTTCAAAACATCTGTATGCTAACAACCGAACACAGATCTGCTACTTCGGTGGCGCACCCGGGAAGCAATGGCCGGGCGAGCAGCGCCAACAGAAGGTCTGAGGGGCCTCAAGGCGAGACCTTCAAGAAGAAGCAGGCTGCAGGGGCTGGTCTGACAATCAGATCCAGTCTGTGAATCCTCCATTTCCCACCGCCACCAAGCCCGACAGGCGAGACCTGTTTCCTCATCTCTGGCTGAAGCGGTCCTCCTCCACGAGTCAAGCATCGCTCCGCATGGATCTGGCGTTTGATGAAACATAGCGGGGCGCCATGCGAGAGATGGACCTCGTGCTTGAGAAAACGCCGCCTTAACTGCACTAAAGCGGCAAGGTACCAGCGAGCCGCTGGCGATACCACTCCACAACATCCGCTCCGGGGCGCTTGAGGGGTGACCTGCGTCTGAGAGGGTCCTCTCCAGGGAAGGGCTGCATAATGTCTCACCCATGTGGGAGGCCCCGTTTAAGGTCGTCCATATATCCAGGCCTGGTGCCGTGCGTCAGAACCCTGGGGCGGGTGCCCATCGAAGGCACGGAACATCCGGCACCTCGAGAAGTTCTACCCATAAAGCAATGCCGGTGCTGTGAAGCAAGACCGGTGCAAGCCAGGCTGCAGGCAGGAGGCCGCGCCACCATGGCACGCCTCCCCTCGTCGATGGGGCTGCCGTGACTAGAGCGACCCTCACCCAGCCACCCGGGGCGGGGGAGGCCGTGTGAAGGAGTCATGGTGTGCTTCTTGCGGGGCGATCGCGTCCCAGCTTAGGCGTGGCCGGGCCCCTTCAGCGAAGCCTTTCCTGCGGCGGAGAACATCTTGACAGGCGCCATTGGTGGAGATGGAGGCGGATAAGGAAAAGCAAAGCGAAATGGGAAGAGATGGGCGGCAGGGGCTCCGCCCCTCCCTCAGTATAGCAGGAGATCCAACCAGCGCCCCCACGATCCACGAGGTAATGATGGTTTTCCTTGCATGTCGCGAGGACTTGTCAAGTCGAGGCGGTGCCGAGGCAGCGTGGGGAAGGAGGCGCCCACGTCAATCAACGCCCAGCGTTGACCAAGGCCATAAGCTTTTGGAGCCTGCGGCTCACTTGACCTTGGCCGCCTCGAAGCCAAGCCAATCGCCCAGGCCGAGGGTCTCTTGTCGGTGTTAGGAGCAGGGGTCCCAAGCTTGCCTTGCTGCGGCCCATGGCGTGGGTGTGCTAGAGGCGTATGGCCCATCTTCATCAACAAGACATTCAAGACTCTCGCAAGGCCAGCCTCGTGGGGTAAGACGGCACTTAACACCTCCTCGAGGCCTCACCAGGCTACCTCCCGAGGGCGAAGAAATCAAGGAAGGAGAAAACCTCGGGGCTCTCGTGGCGTGAGCCGTGGCCCGGCTGTGGAGTGTTCATCAGCCACATGCTCCAGCAGCTCGTCAAGATGAGCGCTGGGGTCACGAAGGTGCAGATGGCTGAAGACACGCGTCAGCACAGCTGAAGAAAGGACACGAGCCTCTGCCTCTGCGATGGGACCGATGCCATCCACGACCTCCTCGAGCGCGTCAACCAAGTAGGGAAGCAGCTGAGCAGGGCCATCCTCGTCGGTGGTCAGCGGCTTTTCCAGGCCCTTCTCGTAAAGTGCTTTCAGCGCCACATGGGACCTCTTCTCAGGAAGCGCGAAGGCCGCACGGTCCTCAGCCAGGACCTTCGCCTTGGTGTCAAGATCGACCCCCTTCGCCTCCACCATCCTCTCCAGCTCCTTCAGCCGGCTGTGTTTAGTGGCCTGTTCCTTCGCCAACTCCCCCAGCTCGGCATCGCGGTTCTTGATGGCGTCCTCCCGGGCCCTCATCTCCTCCTCCTTTGCCTGGAGGCCGCGAGCTTCTTCTGGATGCTCATCATGCAGACTCTTCAGCTACTCCTCCAGCGCCCGGCAGCAGTCGTGGGCGGCTTCGGCGTCCTTCAGCGCCGCCTCGCGATCCGCCGCAGCTTGAGCGGCAGCCCGCTTCTCCTTCTCGAAGGTCGTCACAGCCTAGCTCTATCACATCCTAGCTAGTCCATGCATTAGAGTGTTGCATCATGTTTACCCTTCATCAGAAACTTGAATTGGGGAAGACAGAACCCCCAGAACCCCTCTGAATCCAACTAGGGTTTACTAAAAGTATTTTGAATGAACCTGAAATGCCCTTCTAAAAAGTTCACCCTCTTTGTCTTGGGTTAGAACCTTTGGCAAAATAGGTGCACAATTTTTTAGGTCAACAGAAGGTCACTGAATTAAATCATATGTAATTTGCATTTGGGCATTTAAATGCTAGTAAATATTTTGGATGCTCAAATAATTCTGAAAATAAGTGTGGGCTGTTGGAGATATTCTAAACAGAGCCTTTGATTATTTCCAGGATTTTTAGAAGTGTCTAACTATTTTTAATAAGTCTACAAACTTACAGAATAATAGAAAAAGGAAAACAGAAAGTAAAAGGCTTACATGGCGCCCAATTGCTTGCCCACTGCCGACCCAGCCCAGCCACCCTCCCAGTGAGCAGCTCGGCCGAGCAGTAAACCAGTGCTCAAGGCGGCACCAGAGCACGCCACGCAGCTGCTCGCCGCCTGCCTCCTCCCCACCGCCCTGCCACCCAGTGCCCGTCGCCCTCCTTCCCAAGCTGTAAACACTCTTTCTACTCCCAACTCTCTCCTCGCTCGCCCGCACCATGGCCGACGCTGTCGCTACCGCCACCGTGAAGCTCGCGTCCTCCGTCGTCTCAATGCTGCGCCACCGTGTCGATTCGCTCCGCCATAAATCGACTACATCGAGCAGGCCGAGCCCGAAGCGCCAGCCGCTCTGCAACACCTCCACCGACTCCGTCTCCGTCATCACCTTGAGATCCCCTATAGACATCGCCACGCATCACCTTGTCCCCGACCTCGCCGATTGCTTCGCCCGTACTCGCCGTGAGCCCAGCTACCTCCCATCCTCTCCGTTTGCCTTCCCTGTGCACCGTAGCTACCGCTGGGCGGGCATGCACCAAGACCGCCATCAGGCAGCTCGTCGCCCGGCGTGTCTCGGCCACCCTTGCGCCAAGCCACCTTGTCCACTAACTTCACCACATCCCGGAACCCGTAGCACCACTCCCACACCTCGCCGTGTCCAAGCCTCGGGTTCACTTTCACGACTCCAGCGACCGCCTGGCTCGTCGCCCGGCGATATTCCGCCACCCCGAGCTCAACCACCGCCACCAAACGCCGCGGCTTGTCCCGGCTACCAGTGAATGGTCTCCGCCGTCCTTTTGGTCGCCGAACGCACAACACACTCGCCTTGCCATGCGTGCAAGCCGCCCGGCTAAGCGTCAGCGGGTTTGACCCGTTGGCGGAGTTGACTAAGTGGGGCCCCTACGCTAATTAACCCAGATTTAGTTTTAATTAAAATTAGTTAGTTTAATTAACTCTTGACATCTGGGACCTTTGCTCAGGTTGACACAGGCGCCCCGTTGAGCAGCAGCGTCACCTGACGCCTGCTTGTGGCTTAATAACTAATTTCTGGATTTATTTGTATTCAGGAAATTCCAGAAATTGTTGCAAACTTAGAAAATTCATAGAAATTAATATGTAACTCCAAATGCCAAGTTTTATATATGAATTATTATCAGAAAAATTCAATCTATCCATTGGTAATGGTTTCATGCATGACAGAACAAGTTAACATTGTTGTTTAAGCAGAATAAGATAATGCACTAATATGGCTATGTTAAATAAGCTAACATTTGAATCTTTGATTCAAATGAGTTCATTCCTTTCTGTTCTAGCCTGCATTAGGCCAACACACATTTATATTTCCATGTCATAGCATGCATCATATTGTTGCATATCGTCATGTGTTGATTATGTTCGGTGTGTTTTCCGTGGTAGGTTATGTCTCCGAGGATAACCCCGAATATCCATCTGAAGGGCAGTACCCTACTACCACTTCATCAGGCAAACAACCCATTGATCATTCTGATACAAACCCATGATCTCGCTTCTGCTCTTGTTTACTGCATTAAGACAACGCGATTCAAACTGTGGCGTGTTGCGGTAGTTGAACCCACTTCCTTTGCATGACCTGTCATTGCCACAGTAACTAGATGGAACCCACTAGTATGTGTAGGAGTTGTTTGAGCCATATTTGTGTTTCCTACCATGCTATGCTTGCTATGCTTAGAGTTGTGTCAGGTCTGGCTCATCGGGATGATGAACTAGAGTGAAAGGTTGTGTTGGTAACGAGAGTGAAGTGTTGAACACGATTTGGTAAAGGTATCGATGAGAGGCCATGTAGGATTACATGGTGGGTTGTTTCATTGAAGCCGTCCCTAAGAACTGAGATCGGTGTGTGTGATTTAAGACTCAGCTACTACCACGCATTGGGATCCTTAATTGACCCTCTCCACTTATTAACCACTCTTGTCCTCTGTCCGGGAGTTGCAAAGTAGTTTCTGGTATTTGTAGCATGTCATTGGGGCTGCCAGCGCCGACCTTAGGGTGGGCTGTGGTGCGGTAGGCACGCGTCTGCAGTGTGCCGATTCGCCCGTTTGGTGTTTCGGGAACCCTGCACACATCGCTTGGGGTCGTTAGTGGAAACCTCGGCGGACTCCCCGTGGATGGAACCGAATAGGCGATAAACCTGGACTAGGGACTCGTGTGTTTAGTCGGTCGTGGCCGACACCCTCGCTGGGCTTCCTCTTGAAGGTTGCGAGTACATGTCGTGTAGCGGCGATAAGTGGTGAGAGCGTGTGAAGAAGTACACCCTGCGGGGTATGAAACTATTGAATAGCGCGTCCATGTAAAGGACTACTTGGTCACCTATACAGGTTCATAGACAAGTAAATGGATACTACTAAAAGCCTCAAGATAGTAGTGTGAGTACAGGATGGCCCTCGTGGGTTGACGAGAGAGGATCCACTTGGAGTATTGTGATGGTGTTTAGTGGAATGGTGTCAAATAAATGCTTTTCAAGTGGTGTCACGAGGATAGCTTAGCCAAGAGTCAAAGCGGGTTTGTCGCAATAAATCCACTACCTTCTTGAGAATGTGCATGTATAATAGGATTCTGTAGTAAGACTTGGCCGAGTACCTCCGCACTCATGTTTGCTTAATTAATGTTTTCGAGCGACAACACCGCCTCCGATGGGTTCTATGTAGACCTTGACGCCGACGAAAGTGACTAGCCACCTGTGTGGTGACCCAAGGCTTGTGAAGGGCCATCAGAGATAGAAAGGCTTCAAGCCTTCTTTCTTTTTAGTGTCTCAGATTCGACTAGTTTGCTTCCGCATGTGCTTGTATGTTGTATGACTTGAGTGTCGGGTCATGTGACCCCTATCTGTATGAACTTGTTATGTATGGCTCCTCAGAGCCTCTTAAATAAAGTACTTGAGTTGTAGAGTTTTGTTGTGATGCCATGTTGTATGTAATCATATCGGGCATATTGTGTATATGATTGAAATGCTTGGTATGAGTGGGATCCGACAATCTAGTTGTTTATCCTTGGCGCTCTCATATGGGGAAATCTAGTCTAGTGCTTCTCGGCGATAGTAGTCCGCTATAGCCCAGTTCACCGAGTCCACGCTAGCCCAAAGACTACTACTCGACGCTTGATCGCCAGCATGTGTTTCATTGCTCGTGGTTCCGTCTCCTTTACGGGAAATGTCGTATTGTGACATCCGGAGTCCGCCTAGCTCGCTACAGCCGGTTATCGGAGTCGTGTTAGCCTAGTGCTACAACCCGGATTCATACGTTGATGACCGACATGCTCGATGTGATTCATGTATGCCTGTCCCCATGGGTTAGCGCCGCTGGGTTCCACGACTAGCCATGTCGGCCTGGGTTCTCTGTCATGTGGATGCTAGCGACACTATCATATATGTGAGCCAAAAGGCGCAAACGGTCCCGGGCCATGGTAAGGCGACACCCGTGGGAATACCGTGCGTGAGGCCGGAAAGGGATATGAGGTTTTACCGGCTAGGTCGATGTGACTTGGAATCGGGGCCCTCACAGGCTCAGCGTTGCTCGGACTGCTGTGTCAGACTGAAGCCATCCGGAGGCCAGCTCCAGGCGCCTGGCTACCAGGCGCGGATCCATGCCCAGGAGATCTTCCCGCAGCTGAGTCATCCCTGAAAGGGCACGCTCCAAGAGAGCACAGGTGGCAGAAGAACCTGGGAGTATTAGCGCAGCAGGAGGAGGAGGCGACGTCGTCACTTGGGCTTGGGAGACCAAGGGCTCCTGAGCCTCCGGGACCTCAGCAGCCGAACCGGACATCGACACTTCCTGAACCAGTGGGGCCTCGGGGGCTGACTCCTCTGGACGACGCCCCTCCAGGCTTGGCGAGGGCGATAGGGCCGGAGAGGTACGAGAGCTGTCATTTCCTTTCTCCATGGAGGGGGGTGCGGCCGCTGCAGATGGTTCGGTCCCAGGCGTGGGCGCTGCATCCTCCTTCCTCTTCTTTGCCGAAGGCGGCGGCCTGGTCAAACAAGGACGAACATCAGGGGCAGCAGTATAAGCAAGAACAAGATGAAGCCCAAGCACTTACTGGTCCACAGAAGCGTAGTCCACACTCCGCCTGGTGAGCTTGAAGCCTGAGAGCCTCGTGGCCTGAGGAGGGGCAGCATTCGGAGTTTGATTGGTTTTGCTGAGGCCGTGAAATCATAGCATGCGGAGCCGTCGCAATCCCGGCGAACGGCGACGGTGGCCCGGGACGTTGGCCGTGTTGAGGGGGTTACACCAACGGTGCAATTCTCTCCGCGACAACAGGCCCAACGGCAACCTCAGCAAGCTCTACGAGTCGACGAGCCTGACGAAACATCAATGGCTTCACCTGACCTGCAAACTCGTCGTGATCAGGTGGTGAGTTGTGGAAGACCGCAGAAGGAAGATGCACGCTTCACAATAGAGCGACGCCTAGAGGCACGCTGTCAATCTGACAGGCGCAATGGCCCAGACGATGATGAGACCGCACCTAGTGCTGGTAGAGATGAGAAGGTGTTCGCGAACTATTTCCCTTTGGCACTTAAGCCAAAAGTGAGATCGTGGCTGATGAATCTACTGGAAACCTCCATTTCATGATGGGCAGACTTGTGCAATGAGTTTGTTGGCGCCTTCACAGGTGGCCACCAAGAGACTGAACAACCCAGTGATTTGTAGGTCCTTCCACAGAAGGAATGGGAGGATCTGCGTAAGTATATACAGAGATTCAGTCGAGTGCACCATACACCCTGCAGCCGTGATTTCCGCGTTCCACTCGAACATGCGCAATAGAAGGATGTGGACCAAGATGAATGTCCGGTTGCCCAAGGCCGTCAAGGAGCTGTACACCTTGGCGAATAAGTGCGCTCGAGCTAAGGAAGGGAGGTGGCTCCCCGGAGAGGAGGCTGGCGTCAAAATTGATTCAGATGATGACAACAATGCTGCTAACCCGAAGGGGAGGAACCGGAAGCGCCATAGGAAGTGCAAGGAGGAGGCAGTGTTGGTCGTTGAGAGCTTTGACGACCCTGGTGCCGGCAAGAAGACCAAGACCAAGGCCACCGGCAAGGGAGCTGCCACGTGTGGTGATTGCCGGGAGGCCACAACAGTAGAGAAAATCGGACAGTCTGACGGGCCGCACTGCAAGATCCACCGATACAAGGGTAATGAACGCCAAGAGTGTCATCAAGTTGAGCAGCTTGTTAAGAAGCAAAAGGCTGAATATGAGAAGTGTGACAGGGAGAGTGTAGCACCCAAGATGCGATTCTATCCCAATCACATGATGAATTCATGAATGGGGCACAGCAAGATAAAGGGTGACACTCGCCACAAGCTACAACATGATTACAATGGACATCAATACATATCAATCATCATACAGAAGAATAGAATCCGACTACGGATGAAAGAAAACGGAAAAGAAGAACGACATCCACCCTGCTAATCCTAGGCTCCCAACCCGGAACCTATTCCTTGATCGAAGAAGAAGAAGCAGAAGAAGAACTCCAAACAAGCAAGCATCGCTCTCACGTCAGATCATCGCATTACCTGTACCTGCAACTATTGTTGTAGTAATCTGTGAGCCACGAGGACTCAGCAATCCCATTACCATGGGTAGCAAGACTAGTGTAAGTGCATCTAGTGCCACCCCTAGTTGGTTTTGGAGTATTGACGACAAACTTGGTTGAGGGACTAATTTGTTTGTGAGAATTGCAGGATAACACAGGTAGTAGTCCCACATTGATTCGGTTTACCTACCAGAGATGACCCCTAAAAATGTGTGAAGACATTGAAGACAATGGTGGTATTTGAAGAGATTCACATTGAACACTATGACATGAGAAGACATCGCATGAAGACTATGGAGTGTGAAGACATAGTTGTTTTGTAGTTTCCTTTTCTTCTTTGCTGAGTCATAGGAACCACCGTACTGTTAAGTGGGGTCCAAGTGAACAACGTCAGAGTGACCGATGTGATGCTCAACTAAATTCTATGTCTTTGATAGAAGACAATGAGAGCAAATCTTATCCAGAGCTGGATGAGTCAGCTTTACTTGTATCCCAAGTCAAGCTGCCGCGTGTGTTTGAAATCTGACCGTTGGACATGTGTCAGTTCCAGGTCATTTCGGAAAAATCAGGTCGGATTGCCTCCTGGCTATAAATAGCCCACCCCTACACCATAAATTGGTGGCTGCTCAGAGTTACTTGTCAGGACCCCGATTCCAAGTCACATCGATCTAGCCGGTAACACCTCATATCACTTTGCGGCCTCACGCACGGTATTCCCACGGGTGTCGCCTTACCATGGCCCAGGACCGTTTGCGCCTTTTGGCTCACATATATGATAGCGTCGCTAGCATCCATATGACAGAGAACCCGGGCCGACATGGCTAGTCGTGAATCCAAAGCGGCACTAACCCATGGGGACAGGCATACATGAATCACATCGAGCATGTCGGGTCAACAGCGTGAATCGGGCTGTAGCTTGGGCTAACAGACTCGGGAACTCGGGTCAGAAAGCAGAGCTAGGCAGGACTCCGGATGTCACCGCATGAAATTTCCTCGAAGGGACGGATACGTGAACGAAGTGAAACACATGCCGCCCGATCAAGTGTCCAAAGAAGTAGTCTTTGGGCTAGCGAGGACTCGTGAACCGGGCTATAGCGGACTACTATCGCCAGAAGCACTCGACTACATTTCCCCATATGAGAGGCTGCCAAGGATAAACAACTAGATTGTCGGATCCACACATACCAAGCATTTCAAACATACACACAATATGCTCAATATGTGTAAATACAACATGGCATCACAACATAACTCTACGACTCAAATATTTATTCATTAGGCTCCGAGGAGAGATATTATAAACATGGGTCTCACGACCCAACATTGTGAACATACAAGTCAAAGCACATGCGAAGCTTAACATGTCTCGAGTACAGACAACTATAAATGGAAAAGGCTTAGAAGCCTAACTATCTACCGAGATCTGCCGAGGGCACAAGATCGTAGCTGAGGTAACAAGCTAAGCGTCAAGTCCACGGAACTACTAGCGAGACCGACATCTCTGCAAAAAACATAAAATAGGCAAGCGTGAGTACAAATGTACTCAGCAAGACTTACATCGAACAAACTACATATGCATCATTATCAACAAAAGGGGTGGTGGAGTTTAAGCGCAGCAAGCCAGCTTTGACTCGGTGGCTATCTGAGCTGCGACCATAAGTAACTCTTTTGAGGTGGCGCTTTACGAGTCCACATATTCACCAATCAATACACCACTATGGATTCGATCCCGTCTTCCTACGAGCGCCATCCATAGCACTCACGCTTATCTTGCGCATTTTAGAGTATCCACTTTCACTTGTCTATGAACTGTACAGGCAACCCAGAAGTCCTTTATCGCGGACACGACTATTCGAATAGATAATGTTAACCCTGCAGGGGTGTACTTCCTCACACACGCTCTTGCCACTTACCACCATGTACCGTTGTGTATCTCGGCAACCTTCAAGCGAAGCTTTGGCGAGGAGTCGGCCACGACCTGACTAACCACACAAGTCTCTAGTCCAGGTTTATCGCCTATTCGGGTTCCATCTGCAAGGAGATCCGGCCGGGGTGTCGCTCACGGCCCCAAACGATGTGTGCAGCGTTCCCGAGACACCAAACGGGCGCTCAGTACACCGGGCCACGGTGTATCTACCGCATCATAGCCCACCCCTAGGGTCAGCGCTACGCACGGCCTCCAACACATATCCTACAAACACCAGAAACTAGTTGCAACTCCTGGACAGAGATCGAGGCGATTAATAAGCCGAGAGGCCGAGTTACCGGAACCCAATGTGTGGTAGTAACTGCTTCATGGATCACAAACACAGAACTCAGTTCCGAGGGCGGTGCAATGAGACAACCCACCATGTACTCCTACATGGCCTCTCACCGCTACCTTTACCAAATCGTGTTCACACACTTAGCTCACACAGTGAGGACATGTTCACACACCTCTGATTCATCCTCGATGAATCAGACCTGAATCAACTCTAAGCAGAGCAGGCATGACAAACAAGCATGTATGAGTAGGCACATCAGGGCTCAAATAACTCCTACTCATGCTAGTGGGTTTCATCTATTTACTGTGGCAATGACAGGTCATGCAAAGGATAAAGGCGTTCAGCTACCGCAGCAGGTAACAGATGAATCGTTGTTGTCCTAATTCAGTAAAAGAGAGCAGGAACAAGAGAGTGGGATTGTATCGGAATGAACAAGGGGGTTTTGCTTGCCTGGCACTTCTGAAGATAGCATTGAGTCTTCATCGGTGTCAACGATCACAACGTCAGAACATCATCTACCAAGAGGGGACAGATACCGGCAATAGAGAAGAAATACAATGCGCAATATGATGCATGATCATGACATGTCAATATGTTGTGTCTTCAGCTAATGCAACTAGCTACAGGTTAAATGAAGTTGATTTGAATCAAAGATTCAAATTCAAACTCCATATGTGATGGTTTAAATGCCCTTTATATGATTTGTCCTAAACAGCAGCTATAATTTGTTATAACATGCATGAAAATGATACAGATGGATAGATTGGATTTTTCTGATCATTTTTCATATATAAATTATTTGATTTGGAGCTACGGTTGATTTACTATGAATTTTAGAAGTTTTGGCTATTTTCTGGAATTTCCTGTAAAAGAATAAATCCAGAAAAAGGGGTTACTGCGTCAGCCTGGCGTCAGTGTGACGTCAGTAGGTCAACTGACCTGGGTCCAGGTCAAACCTGACCAGTGGGGTCCACTGGTCAGTGACCCAGTGTTGTTTAGTAACACTGTCAAGTGGGGCCGGGTCAATGGACACGTCAGCACGGTCAACTGTGACTGGTGGGTCCAACATTATAAAACTAATCTAAACAGAAAATAAACACAGAGTTAATTAGGCGTGGGGCCCAGCTGTCGGTGTCACAAGAGGGGTTAGTTAGTGGGTCATTAGCGCTAATTAACCGGCGCCACGTCAGCAGGTGACACCGGCGACCACAGCAGCGGCGGGAACTCGCCGGAGTTGGTCGAGCGGCGCTTCAGCAATGGTGAAGTGCGGCTTGCTCCTATGGGCTGCTGGCGCTCTCGCGTATCCAGGGGAGGCACACGGGAGGGCGCGGGGTGGCCGGAGCTCACCGAAACGAGCTCGAGGCGGCGACCGATGTACGACTTCGAGCGGGCTTGGGCTACAGGGCATGGCGAATCGAAGTAGTTAGCGTGCTCGTCTCCTGGGGACGCGGCGAGCAGGAGCGTGCTACTGGGGCGGGCGGAGGATCTCGGGAGCATGGGGCGTGCTGGCCATGGCGGAGGCCGGAGCTCGGTGCTCACGGGAATAGCAGCTAGGAGGAGTCAACGGGCGCGGGGAGAGAGGGGTTCGGTAGAGGGGCTCACGGCGATTCTTTGGGCGCAGACATCAAGGTGGGGAGGTACTGGTTCCGGCGAATCGACGACGACGACCTTCGGTGCCCGTGGAAGAAGAAGATGATGGAGCCGGCATTGCAGGGCGTCCGGCGAGGCTTGGCTCGTCGAGGATGAAGCTGAGTCGTCTGAGCCTGTGGAGGCGGAGATGGAGCGAGGGAGTGGCTCGCCCGGGTGGTTCTTGGCGGTGGCCATGGCGGCAGTGAACGGCCGCGACGGGCGCGCTCGGGTGTGGCACGGAAGAGAGTAGAGAAGGGGGAGGAGATCCAGCAAGAGAAGGGAGAGGTGCAGAGGGTTGAAGTGCGTGGCGGCGTCCGGGCGACGAGGGGTAGCCAGCGGCGATTACCGGCGTGTACGCCACGCGCGTGGCTGTCTTCTCCTCTGCCTTCTGGCAAGAGGAGGGGGATGACTGGCAGCGGTGGGTTGGTGGGCTGGGCCAACTGGGCCAGCTCCAGGTAAGTGGCTGGGCTTTTCTATCTCTGTCCCCTCTAATTTATTTAGTTTTCTAATTTTCTGCTTTATGTTTGCAAATAAAATACCAACCTAAACACTTTGGTTAATTCTGTAAATTTTTGTGAGGAATATTTGAATTATTTTCAAACCACACAATAAATTTTAGAATATTTGGAGCAACCAATATTTAATGGTAACTTTTAAACTCCAACTCAAATACCATAATGATTTAATTCAATGACAAAAATGTCCTGGAAAAATATGCATCATCTGTGGTAGAGGCTTTCACCTTTTTCCATAAATCATGAACATTTTAAAAGGATATTTTGAGTTCATTGAAAATATTTTGGTTCAACCTATTTGAATTGCATTTGTGCTAGGGTTTATCAATCCCCATTTCAAATTTATTAAATTTAAACATGATGCAAGCAAGAAGCAAACACTAGGCAGAACCAGAAGCTAGGGATGTGACAGCTCACCCCTACTAAACAAGAATCTCGTCCCGAGATTCAAGTCGTGAGGTAAGAAGATAGAGGGGACACAAAGCTAACACGATCTCCTCGATCCAACTGTCCTTCTCGAAGATGTTGACTCATTGCATCATCTTGATCTCGACGTCTTGTTCAGAGAACTGCAGCTATCATGACAATGAGAGGAGAAGGAGACTCTAGAAGGATTGATCTTCTCGAGGGTCGAACAAATTAGGATCAAATCACGGAATGAGACATAGCAACATCTCTCGAGCTGAGACACGAAGCATACATCTGAAGGAATGGAGTGAGACAGATGACGAGGGTTCACTAGGTAAACAACAATTTCATGCTTAAGAAGGTGGTGAACTGTTGTCAACGTAGCGAGGAGTTGAATTGCCATGATACCATAACGAGACATCTTAGAGGAGGTGACTCATGGAATCATCCCTTAAATGGCAAAAAGAATTACCTTTGATTCAAAGATCATTGAAACTCTTTATACCAGCTTAAGGCAAATCACAATCGATCATTTGGAGGAGTACAAAGGGATGGCATACCCGGACTAGAATGGATGATGTGGACTACCTTGTTGAAGACAACGCAATGGATGATTTTGCTTATCATCGAAATGAATGGGACCTATGGCGATGACACAATGACGGAAAAGTAGCTGGGAACAAAATGCAAATACTAGGAATGACCCAACCATCATATCTGCCTGAGATTCAGATCTGGTTGGTGTCAGGACATTCCAGACTTACCAACTCTAGAAAGAGAAATGAAAGTTTGCAACACAAATCGACGAGATGATGTTGCGAGATTCTCGGGGAATGAACTACGATAGCAAGCTCCAAAACATGAGCTGGTTCTGCTACAAACCCGTGGACACGCTGTCCAAGACAAGCATGACCACGTTGTAGTCTTATAATAAAACACTACCGAGTTCAGGTGGGAAACCATCATCGAGGATATCGAGGTCCTTGCGTAAGTCTAGCTCTTAAGAAGATACTTCTTCTCCTTGAACAAATCAACCAGTGGCTTGGGGTGCTAGGGAATACATATGGAGTGGAGGTAATTAATATGTCAAACCATAGAATACCTCGCACGAATGCATGACTGACTTGGGATGATTCCGAAGGAAGCAAAACAAACCTTTCTCAACTTCATGGCGACAACTTGCACCTAATGCACATGAATCCGAGGAAGTCACTTCTTCCATCCAAGCATAAGCTTCATGAACGGAACACGAAGGCATTGCTTACAAAGTTTCCAACACTAGGTTGATGTTCAACATGAATCATGGGGAGACAAAATCTGCGATGGGCTCAACGACAACTCATCGAATTTCCATATCACTGGACTTCCACCATCATGTGAACACGGTGATAGCATTGGTCAGACCAAAAGATGTAATGCTGTATGCTCGAAGGATCAGCCACGAGTAAGACAACATTACGGATATCATTGGTTCTGATTTGACTTGACGATAGCCCATAATCAAGTCAAAGTTTGTCAGGGCAATAGATCCAACAACTGATCACGAGGACCAATCAATGGAGATAACATCTTTCTTCAACACACACACACACACATAAGATACCCCTTAGATATGAACTAAGTCAGACAAGCTTTTATCTTCCAACTCTCCAAGTTGTTGTTTAGCTTAACCAACTAGCTCAGGGTATCTGACACAGATTCTTGGAGAATGGGTGATTTACAAGAATACCAACTTGATCACGAGCTCAACATAGCGGTCAGGTGACAACCTGGTAATACTTCCGAGAAGATATTCGGAACATCACGAACCACCGATATGCTACTAAGCTCGAGAAAAATCTTGCTTTTCAGGGCAAGACGATATGATCAAAAGAGCGAGGGATTGGCACAATCCCAACTCATTGATCGAAGAGTGCACCGGAAATAAGGACTAGGTAGCACGATCAATCTTAGGATGATGATTCCATAATCAACACACCAAGAATGATATTATCGTCCATTAACCACCAAGCAACGGGGTTGCTAGGAGTATTGATTTCACACATCACGATTCACTTGTCGACATTCCAGCTATGACAACACGGATCCGAGGAATGAATAATGATGGCGAGAAGTATCACTATACCAAGAGTTCATAAGAGGTGGTCCAATTCTCATGATATTCCTGACATAAAGAGGGCAATACTTCGGGGTAGAACAGAATCAAAGCTGGATTGGCATTTTGACCTGCGGAATACAACTACTTTGACCCAATCCTCAAGATGGACAAGGTACTGGAGTTTGTTTCTCCTAGTCATTCTGAAATAGAATGGCTTGACAAACCACAAGAATAATGGGCATCGACAACGAATGCACGCATACTCTTGAGTATCAAATGATAGATGGGGGTCAGAATACAACTAAAAAGGGACAACTCAAAGGAACATATGTTTTTCTGAGTTGTGGAGGCATAGATTAGTATGTCGAGCGAAGCTCAACATTTCTTCTGGATAACCCATGCGGAAAGGGTAGAACTGGCAGAGTCACAATTATGAATGGAGAACTCCTCAAGAGTACTCTGATTGTGATCTTTTAATTCAAAGAACTTCTGCCTTAATGGTTCATGGTATTTGGAAGAAGGAAATACCACGGACCTCGAGGACTATCACAAAGGTTACTAATATCCTAAAGGAACTAGCAACTCTATCAACATCAGGTAAGTAGGGTGAATCTCGGGTTCAAGAACCCAGGAATAGAATACCTACTACTAAATGGCATCACAGGATGCTTTCGAGAATGGTGGCGAGAATCATCACACTAGGAACATAAAGCATGGCTAGATTACTAGATGACTCCCTAAAACACCTAGGTTCATATTAATAGCTCCAACATATATGCCAAGGCAATAAATTACCTCAACGCACCGGTTAGTGTGCTTATTCTGACCAAAAAGGACATCAGGAACGGATAGAAAGGATTTGCAAATGCATCAGACTATTTAGAGACCTGGGATGACTCGGACAGCATAACGGCTGTAAATGCTCAAAATGATTTGAGACATCCTGCAAAAATGGTGGCATAACCACTCATAAGCACAAAATCAAGGTTCCGAGATCAACTAACAACACACAGAAGTAGTAAGAACTGAACTGGGGCTTGAAACCAACAATCCTATAAGTCTATGGATTAGTAACACGTCATCCTGATAGATAGATGAGAAGGCCTAGTTCTTAGTCCCCGTAGAAGAGAAGAGGATGACTCAGATCAGAAGGCCATGAGGTATAAGGAGTAAAAAGAGCCTTACGTTCCCTTCCACAATCAATTCCCTTACATAACTAAAGCATTTCTAGACACAACTTGACCGGTTTGGCTTGGTAATCCTCTGAGCAATCGGGCTCGATACCAACGCTGTCGGGACCCGATTCCAAGTCACATCAATCTAGCGGTAACACCTCATATCACTTTGCGGCCTCACGCACGGTATTCCCAGGTGTCGCCTTACCATGGCAAGGGATCGTTTAGCCTTTTGGCTCACGTATATGATAGTGTCGCTAGCATCCATATGACAGAGAACCGGGCCGACATGGCTAGTCATGAACCCAAAGCGGCACTAACCCATGGGGACAGGCATACATGAATCACATCGAGCATGTCGGTCGCCAGCGTGTGAATCCGGGTTGTAGCTTTGGGCTAACAGGACTCCGGGAACCCGGGCTGTAGCGAGCTAGGCAGAGTCCGGATGTCACAGCGTGACATTTCCCGAAGGACGGAACGGAACGAAGTGAAACACATGTCGGCCAGTCAAGTGTCCAGAGCAGTAGTGCTGGGCTAGTAGGACTCCGGTGAACCGGGCTATAGCGAACTACTATCGCTCAGGAAACACTCGACTACATTTCCCCATATGAGAGGCTGCCAAGGATAAACAACTAGATTGCCGGATCCCACACATACCAAGCATTTCAAACATACACACAATATGTTCAATATGGGTAAATACAACATGGCATCACAACATAACTCTCGACTCAAATATTTATTCATTAGGCTCCGAGGCGAGATATTACAAACATGGGTCTCGGGACCCAACATTGAAACATACAAGTCAAAGCACATGCGGAAGCTTGACATGTGCGAGTACAAACAACTATAAATGAAAAAGGCTTAGAAGCGACTATCTACCGAGATCTGCCGAGGGCACAAGATCATAGCTGAGGTAACAAGCTAAATGTGAAGTCCACAGCGGAACTACTAGCGAGGCCGACATCTCTCTGCAAAAACATAAAATAGGAAAACGTGAGTACAAATGTACTCAGCAAGACTTACATCAGAACTAACTACATATGCATCATTATCAACAAAAGAGGGTGGTGGAGTTTAACTGCAGCAAGCCAGCTTTGACTCGGTGGCTATCCTGAACTACGACTGGAAGTAACTCTTTTGAGGTGGCACACACGAGTCCACATATTCACCATATCAATACACCACTATGGACCCGCTCCCGTCTCCCTACGAGAACGCCATCCATAGCACTCACGCTTATCTTGCACATTTTAGAGTATCCACTTTCACTTGTCTATGAACTGTACAGGCAACCCAGAAGTCCTTTACCGCGGACACGGCTACTCGAATAGATAATGTTAACCCTGTAGGGGTGTACTTCTTCACACACGTTCTCACCACTTACCACCATGTACACGTTGTGTATCTTGGCAACCTTCAAGCGGAAGCCTGGCGAGGGAGTCGGCCACGACCTGACTAACCACACAAGTCTCTAGTCCAGGTTTATCGCCTATTCGGGTTCCATCCGCATGGAGATCCGGCCGGGGTGTCGCTCACGGCCCCAAACGATGTGTGCAGGGTTCCCGAGACACCAAGCGGGCGCTCGGTACACCGGGCCACGGTGTATCTACCGCGTCATAGCCCACCCCTAGGGTCAACGCTACGTACGGCCTCCAACACATATCCTACAAACACCAGAAACTAGTTGCAACTCTTGGACAGAGATCGAGGCGATTAATAAGCCGAGAGGGGCCGAGTTACCGAAACCCAATGTGTGGTAGTAACTGTTTCATGGATCACAAACACAGAACTCAGTTCCTGAGGGCGGCTGCAATGAGACAACCCACCATGTACTCCTACATGGCCTCTCACCGCTACCTTTACCAAATTGTGTTCACACACTTAGCTCACACACAGTAGGACATGTTCACGCACCTCTGATTCATCCTCGATGAATCGGACGACTCAACTCTAAGCGTAGCGGGCATGACAAACAAGCATGTATGAGTAGGCACATCAGGCTCAAACAACTCCTACTCATGCTAGTGGGTTTCATCTATTTATTGTGGCAATGACAGTCATCACGAGAGGATAAAGGGTTCAGCTACATAGCAGTGTAGCAGATGAATCGTTGTTTTCCTAATGCAGTAAAAGAGAGCAGGAACGAGAGAGTGGGATTGTATCGGAATGAACAAGGGGGTTTTGCTTGCCTGGCACTTCTGAAGATAGCATTGAGTCTTCATCAGTGTCAACGATCACAACGTCGGAACATCATCTACCGAGAGGGGATGACGGCGCAACAAAGAAGAAATACAATCAATGCAATGCGCAATATGATGCATGATCATGACATGTCAATATGTTGTGTCTTCAGCTAATGCAACTAGCTACAGGTTAAATGAAGTTGATTTGAATCAAAGATTCAAATTCAAACTCCATATGTGATGGTTTAAATGCCCTTTATATGATTTGTCCTAAACAGCAGCTATAATTTGTTCTAACATGCATGAAAATGATACAGATGGATAGATTGGATTTTTCTAATCATTTTTCATATATAAATTATTTGATTTGGAGCTACGGTTGATTTACTATGAATTTTAGAAGTTTTGGCTATTTTCTGGAATTTCCTGTAAAAGAATAAATCCAGAAAAAGGGGTTCTTGTGTCGACTGGCGTCGATATGACGTCAGCAGGTCAACTGACCCAGGTCCAGGTCAAACCTGACCAGTGGGGTCCATGGTCGATGACCGATGTTGTTTAGTGACACCGCATCAAGTGGGGCCGGTCAACGGACACGCCAAGACGGCCAATCGTGGATGGTGGGTCGGCATTATAAAACTAATCTAAACAGAATAAACACAGAGTTAATTAAGCGCGGGGCCCAGCTGTCAGTGTCACAAGAGGGGTTAGTTAGTGGGTCATTAGCGCTAATTAACCGGCGCCACGTCAGCAGGTGACACCGGCGACCACAGCAGCGGCGGGAACTCGCCGGACTTGGTCGGGCGGCGCCACTGAACGGTGAAGTGCGGCTTGCTCCTATGGGCTCTTTGGCGCTCTCGCGCATCTGTGGGAGGCACGCGGAGGGCAGCGGGTGGCGGAGCTCACGGAACAAGCTTCATGGAGGCGACCAAGGTACGGCTTCGAGCGGGCGTGGGCTACAGGGCACGGCGAATCGAAGTAGTTAGCGCGCTCGTCTCCTGGGGATGCGCGAGCAGGAGGGTGCTACTGGGGCGAGCGGAGGAGCTCGGGAGCGTGGGGCGCGCTGGCCATGGCGGTGGCCGGAGCTCGGTGCTCACGGGAACAGCAGCTAGGAGGAGTAAACGGGCGCGGGGAGAGAGGGGTTCGGTAGAGGGGCTCACGGCGATTCTTTTGGCACAGACGTCAAGGCCGGGGAGGTACTGGTTCCGGCGAATCGACGACGACGAACTTCGGTGCCCATGGAAGAATAAGATGATGGAGCCGGCGTTGCAGGGCGTCCTGCGAGGCTTGGCTCGTCGAGGATGAAGCTAGAGTCGTCTGAGCTCGTGGAGGCGGAGATGGGCGAGGAGTGGTGGCCGGGTGGTTCTTGGCGGTGGCCATGGCGGCAGCGACGGCGGCGACAGGGGCTTCGGGTGTGGCGTAGAAGAGAGTAGAGGAGGGGGAGGAGATCCAGAGAGAGAGGGGAGAGGTGCAGAGGGTCCGGTGGGGGGGTGCGTGGCGACGTCCTGGGCGACGAGGGGGTAGCCAGGCAGGCAGCTGCCGGCGTGGCACGCCGCGGTGCCGTGGCTGTCTTCTCCTCGCCTTACAGCACTAGGAGGGGGATGGTGACAGCGGTGGGTTAGTGGGCTGGGCCAGCTGGGCCAGCTCTGTAAGTGGTGGGCTTCTCTCTCTGTCCCTTCTAATTTATCCATTTTCTAATTTTCTGCTTTATGTTTGCAAATAAAATACCAGCAAAACACTTTGGTTAATTCTGTAAATTTTTGTGAGGAATATTTGAATTATTTTCAAACCACACAATAAATTTCAGAATATTTGGAGCAACAAATATTTAATGGTAACTTTTAAACTCCAACTCAAATACCATAATGATTTAATTCAATGACCAAAATGTCCTGGAAAAATATGCATCATCTCTGGTAGAGGCTTTCACCTTTTTCCATAAATATGAACATTTTAAAAGGATATTTTGGGGTCATTGATAATATTTTGGTTGAACCTATTTGAATTGCATTTGTGCTAGGGTTTATCAATCCCCATTTCAAATTTATTAAATTTAAACATGATGCAAGCAAGAAGCAAACACTAGGCAGCACCAGAAGCTAGGGATGTGACATTACTGCATGGCTTTGTCGTTTGAGAGAAACCCACCTCCGAAGCATTTGAGAGAGAGATCCTTGCGAGGACAAAGCCCAAAACACCCAGAGCCAAAGAGTGTTAGGCATCACTGAAGTCTTTCTGTCCGCATGATCTGAAGACTTATTACACTTGAGAACTGTGAATCCTCCAGCTAGTTAGGCGTCGCGTTCTGAGCATCCAAGAGTCATTGTGGATTGCCGGTGAACGAATTCTGTGAAGGATTGGAAAGTCTACCTTGAAAACTTACCTGAGTGATTGGGCGAGGACTAAGTGTTCTTAGCTCAAGGGGAATAAGGTGAAGACGCGTCTTCTGAGTTGAATCTCAGCAACCGGAACTGGTCCAACAAATCCTTGTCCTCTCCAAGCAACTGGTTATATCTCTTCCCTCTCTTTACTTATAGTTTGTCTTGATGAAGTCATTGCCTGCTTGCATGATCTGATTGACTACACTGTGTGAAGACTGTTGTTTTTTGGCTCCATACTATCTTCCATCCTGATCCATACTACCTAGCTGCTAATAGTCTTCGTGCCTTCACTTCATTGCTTACTTGACTATGGCTTGTCAAGTGTAGTCTACCTTATGCTGCATATCAATAGGTTCATTTCTATTGTCTGTCTCTAAAACTCCCATGTTTTGAAGACTTTCATAAAAATCGACTATTCACCCCCCCCCCCTCTAGTCGATAACTAGCACTTTCAATTGGTATCAGAGCAAGGTGCTCCCTTGTTCGGTGTGATTCAGTTTAACCACCTGGAGTTTTAGCTCTGTCGACTACAGGCATAATCAAAGTCTCCGTTGCCTGCCCTGTTTTCGATGGCACTGATTCCCCTACTAGAAGAATAAGATGCATATGCATCTTGAAGCCATTGATGTCGACCTGTGGTATGTCGTCAAGAACGGTGTTCCCAAGGCTGGTGAAGGTGTCACCCTGCTGATGTCAAGAAGTTCATTCAACTAAATTCTACTGCCAAGAACATCATCTGTGGTCATCTGACTAAAGGACAGTATGGCCGTGTGTGTGCTCTGGAAACTTCATAGCTAGTCTGGAACTGGCTCTCCAAGGTCAACGAAGGCGTCTCAACCCGGAGAGACTCAAGGATCAGTGTTCTTCGCAACCTCTTCAACCACTTCAAGAGAAATGACAATGAGAATGTCCAGCTCACATTTGATTTCCCCACTGGCATCACAAAATGAGCTTAGCGCACTCAACGCCACTGAGATCACGAAGCATGAAATCGTCAAAACACTTCTGAGATCGCTTGACAGCTCATTCGACACCCTAGCCCTGATGATTCAAGAATGCCCTGACTTCAAGACTTTCGATCCATCTGACATACTTGAGGGGCTCAACACACATGAGTTCCACCAATCTGGGAAAAGAGATATCTATGGTCCCAACTATGGCTGAACTCGCGTTTTGTAGGCAAAGGTTGTTTCCTCTTCTGAGGAAGAATCTCACAGCTGTTCTCAGGATCCTAAATACATTGGAAAGGAGCTTGCTATGCTTGTGAAGAAGTTCCAGTAGTTCACTAAGAAGAAAGTCTTCAAGATCCAGCTCAAGAAATGATGAAGCTTCCACTCGTGATCACAAGAAGAGAACATGCCACAAGTGCAAGAAACCTGGTCACTACATCTCTGAGTGTCCACAGTGGGACAATGAGACTAAGAAGAAGAAGAAAAGCAATCAATATGATTCTGATGACAAGAACAAGAAGAAATCCTCAAAGTCTTCTTCCAAGTCTTCGTCCAAGTCTTCATAATACAAGAAGAGCTTATCTGGCAAGGCTCGTGCTTTTGTTGCCAAGGAGATGGATTCAGAAGAGGAGTCTGCTTCTGAGGAGGCAGAGGTGGAGTCTGAGGAGGAGTCCGACTCTGGCGTTACAAGTATGGCTCTAGCTATAGCCTACGTTGCCAAGTCCATCTTCAACACTGAAGACAATGGCTCTGTTACCAACACTGATGCTAATGACAAGGACGACTCTACTCCACCTACTGCTTCATGGCACGCGGTGCCAAGGTAACTCACGTGATGCTTACTTTCAAACATCAATAAGATGACTCTGAATGTGAATCTAAACCTAGCTACAAAACACTTGCTAAAATTGCAACCGAACAACAGAATGCCATCGAACATATTCAAAAATTGCTAGACAAAAGCGATGACCTGTTGGACGCGGAAATGACCCGATGTCAGTCCTTAATTGAAGACATAAAAATCTTCATGTTAAGTATGAGGAACTTGAAAGTTTTCATGAAACGCTCTTAACAACTCATAAAAATCTTTCCTATGATTATCTTCAAAGGAAGCAAGAACTTGAGAACTTGAGAACGGCTCATGAAGATCTTCGAAAAGAGAATGAGTCACCCCGCGCTCAGAAGATCAGTTCCGCTCAGGAAGGATTTTAACCACCATGTCTAAATTGCCTTGAGCATGATAACGCTACTTACATTCTTTGAATGTTCCCTCATCGCTCTTGTTGCAATATCTTCAACTGCTGATGTGGTAACTAACCCCTCTGCTGAGGATGCCACTCCTATTGCTGATGAAAATGCTAGGCTGAAGACATTGCTTGAGACATGAATGTACAAAAGTCTCAAAGGGCATCAAACACTATCTGATGTCCTTAAAAAGCAGATTCTGAACTGAAACCCTAGGAAAGAGGGTGTTGGGTTCGAGAGGAAAATGAATGCTGACGGTTCCAACTGGAAGCCTGAGCAGTACCCCAAAACAACATGGGTTGTTGCAAAGGGACCTTCAGTGGATCCATCCACTTTATCTGTCTTCACTTGTGCTAACCCGATTATCATTAATGAATCCCTTGATGCAAACTATAAACTATTTAAGAATCAGAATGGTGAATTGTTTGCCAGGTATATTGGTACTAACTGCAGGAATGGACCACCTATGAAGAAGATCTTGGTACCCAAAAGTTGTCTTGAGAATCTTCCTATGAATGTCACCATGACACCACCTGGGAAGAAGACAAACCCCAGACCAAAGGCTTCATATGGTCCAAAGGCTTCATACAGAGAAAGGACTCACCGGAGTCACCCTAACGCCAATGTTTTGCAAGGAAATCATACTCAGACTTATGAATATGAGCGTGTTTCATCAAACCGCTATGTTCATAAGACCAAGAACTATTCTGCTTATTCATGTGAGTATTATTCACCTCCTGCAAGGCTATTTTCTAGGGCTCCAAAGCCGAATTTATCGGATGCTGCACTTAGACTCATTGCTTCGAAGCCAGCCCTGAAAATGTGCGTGTTTACGAAAAATTAACTTTCTCTTGCAGGGAAAGGCGTCTGATGCTATTGCTGGGGACCTAAAACATCTTGTGGGGCGCAAGATAAAATGCCCAAATGGTCTTACTATGTATTTTGCTCCAGATTTCCTTGACAGTCATCCTATCTACCCTAACCAAGATCTGAACTTAGATAATATGCTTGACCATCAAATGTTTATGCTTCACTTTTCCCTTGGTGAAGCCTATCCCCCTAACTGCACTGTAGGGTACGGTATCAAAGGCTTCTGAGTGGATTATGGACAGTGGATGCACTAACCACATGCCTGATGATCGAAGTCTTCTCATGGACTCAACCTTACGTCCATCTGACAAGAGTCACATCGCATTTGCTGACACTGGTAAAAGCAAGGTATTGGGTCTAGGTAGAGTTGCAATCTCAAAGGATCAGCACATGGATAAAGTGATGCTTGTTGAATCCCTTGGTTTCAACTTAATTTCTGTCTCAATGCTTTGTGATTTGAACATGATTGTGATATTCGGAAAATACCGTTTCCTTGTGCTTATGGAGCCTGACAAATCTCTAGTCTTTCAAGGGTATCGAAAAGATGACTTCTACATGGTAGATTTCTCTGCAGGACAACAGATGGTCGTATGCATTCTAGCAAAAGCTTCAGGGTGCTGGCTCTGGCATCGGAGGCTAGGGCATGCTGGCATGAGGAACTTATACACACTCGCGAAGAAGAAACATGTCGTAGGCATCGAAGGCGTCAAGTTCAAGAAGGATCATCTGTGTGGTGCCTGCGAAGCTGGGAAGATGACTAGGGCCAAGCATCCCTCGAAGACAATCATGACGAGATCTCAACCCTTCGAGCTGCTTCACATGGACCTATTTGGCCCTACTCACTACTCTACTCTTACTACCACTTTTTATCTCTATGGCTTCGTCATTGTTGATGATTATTCTAGATATACTTGGGTGCATATAATCCTTTACAAGAATGAACTGCAGGATGTCTTCAGACGGTTCTTCAATTGTGCCATGACGAACTATGGCATCAAGATCAAGCACATCAGAAGTGACAATGGCACAAAGTTCAAGAACACAGGCCTCGACACTTATCTTGATACATTGGGCATCACTCATGAGTTCTCTGCTCCATACACACCCCAGCAGAATGGCATCATGGAGTGCAAGAATAGAACACTCATTGAGATGGCTCGGACCATGCTTGATGAGTACAAGACTCCATGGAAGTTCTGGCCTGAAGCCATTGATACTGCATGCCACGTCATCAACCGTGTTTATCTTCACAAGCTTCTGAAGAAGACATCCTATGAGCTCCTAACTGGTAAGAAGCCAAACTTCAGTTACTTCAGAGTATTTGGTGCTAGGTGCTGGATCAAGGATCCACATCACACTTCAAAATTTGCACCGAAAGGAAATGAAGGTTTTATGCTTGGTTATGGAAAGGATTCGCACTCCTATAGAGTCTTCAACCTATTTCACTATAAAATGGTTGAAACTGTGGATGTGCGGTTCGATGAGACTAACGGCTCGCAAAGAGAACACCTTGACAAATGTGCTAGATGAAGTCCCTCCCAGCGAATCAATTAAGCTTATGGGTACTGGAGAAATCATACCTTCAGAGGCACAGGCTGAAGAGGAACTTATCATTTCTGCACCTAATCAACCTAAAGACATTGCTCAGCCTGAAGCTAATGCTGAAGAAGAAGACAATGGTCAGTAAGTGCAAAATCTTTGTCCAGTTCATCCTCGTGTTGCTAATGAAGTACGGACTGAGAAGATAATTGACAGGATCAACGCACCTGGTCCACTCACTCGTTCAAGAGCAACACAGCTAGCAAATTTCTGTGGGCACTTTGCATTTGTCTCTATATCTGAACCCAAGAAAGTTGCTGAAGCCTTCATGGAACCTAAATGGATTCAAGCTATGCAAGAAGAGCTTCAATAGTTCAAGTTGAACAATGTGTGGGAATTAGTCAAGCGTCCTGACCCTCGCAAGCACAATATCATAGGCACAAAATAGATCTATCGCAACAAACAAGATGAGCATGGTCAAGTTGTCAGAAATAAGGTTCGTCTCGTTGCTCAAGGATACACTCAAGTTGAAGGGATTGACTTTGATGAAACATTTGCTCTGGTGGCTAGGCTTGAAGCCATTCGCATACTGCTAGCCTATGCCAACCATCACAACATCCTCCTGTACCAAATGGATGTAAAGAGTGCCTTTCTCAATGGCAAGATTGAAGAAGAAATGTATGTTGCACAACCACCTGGCTTGGAAGATCCAAAACATCCTGATATGGTATACAAGCTCAACAAGGCACTGTATGGCCTCAAACAAGCCCCACGAGCTTGGTATGACACACTCAAATACTTCCTGATGAGCAAAGGCTTCAAACCTAGTTCCCTGGATCCCACTCTCTTCACGAAGACATACGATGGTGAAATGTTTGTGTGCCAGATCTACGTGGATGACATTATCTTTGGCTGCACTGACAAGAAATACAATGATGAGTTTGGGCACATTATGCAAGAGCAATATCAGATGTCCATGATGGGTGAGCTGAAGTTCTTCCTTGGTCTTCAAATCCGTCAGTAAAGCAATGGCATCTTCATATCTCAAGAGAAATACCTCAAAGATTGCCTAAAGAAGTTTGGAATGCAAGACTGCAAAGGGTACACGACGCCAATGGCAACCAAAGGTCAACTGGGTCCCGACGACAATGATAAAGAGTTCGATCAAAAGGTATACCGCTCCATGATTGGTTCTTTACTCTATTTATGTGCATCTAGGCCAGATATCATGCTTAGCGTTTGCATGTGTGCCTTATTCCAAGCGGCACCAAAGGAATCGCATCACTTAGTTGTGAAGCGAATTCTTCGATATTTGGCTTACACCCCAACACTAGGATTATGGTATCCAAAGGGCTGAGAGTTTGATCTAGTTGGATTCTCAGATGCTGATTATGCTGGTCACAAGGTTGATCGCAAGTCCACATCAGGAACATGCCACTTTCTTGGACGATCTCTTGTCTGTTGGTCATCAAAGAAGCATAACTGTGTGTGTCTCTCCACTTCTGAATCTGAATACATTGCTGCTGGATCTTGCTACCCTCAGCTTCTATGGATGAAGCAAACTCCCAAAGACTATGGCATCCATCTGAAGCAAGTGCCACTCTACTGCGACAATGAAAGCACCATCAAGATTGCCAACAACCTAGTTCAGCACTCGAAGACAAAGCACATTCAGATCGGTCATCACTTTCTCAGAGATCATGTTATGAAGGAAGATATTGATATCATTCATGTCAACACAGAAGAGCAATTGGCAGATATCTTCACAAAGCCCTTGGATGAGAAAAGGTTTTGCAAGTTGCGGTGTGAGCTAAATATCTTCGAATCCTCAAATGTCATGTGATTGGACACACATCCTAATGCTTATCCATGTTGATGACTTAGATGTGCAACACACGAAGTAAAGTATATCTTCAATCAACGAAGACATACACTCTAAGTGTGGATAAATTAATGCGGAATTTTACTTTAGAGCGCCACAATAATTGTGCGCCGTGTCTGGGTCTAATACTTCCTATACAGTGGGTAACGCCACCACCAAATTCTTGTTTGAAGTGTTTCATCTGGCGTCACATTTGCAAAGTCTTAGCATTTGGTTTGTCTTCAACATTGATTTGTTTTCACGTTTATCTTCACAATGTTGATTTGGTCTAATACTGATATATACATGTATTTGTGTTATGTCCTCTACAGCATTCAGTTATAGCTATGTCTTCTTGTTTGAATCTTTTGATCTAAGTGAATGTGATCGGACCCTAACCCCTTCTATGCTTCTACCTCAGATTCTATCTATCTAAATCATATGCATTATATTGAATCTGTCAAATTTCTTCTCTGCGTCCGTGTCAGCAGAAGATACAGAGACAAAAGTTGAATCTGTTTTAATGCTATATCCTTATTGCCTGAAACCCGGAGAAGCCGGAACGACCACCCGACAGTCCAGGCGTGCGTGGGAACATGGAACAACTTCCAATGTGTTGCATGCATGCCATGTGTCCTTCAGATGTGAACCACCAGGGGCATCTGCGTAATTACACCGTGCTTTCCCTTTCCTTATAAATACACAACTCACCGCGATCATTATTTCTTCTGCCACCTCGCCACCTCGCACAAATCCTAGCGCCTCCGCTAGCTCGCGTCGACACCGGAGACGAAGCGCTTAGCTGCCACGACCTCTTCGACGCCGTCCTCACGCCGCCGCGGACCTCATCCTCTCGCCGCCGCCGTAGGTGTCTTCCACCACCAAGTTAGGGCGCGGAAGATTGAACTGCTCGACCTCCCTATCAACTTCGTCTAGTAGTTCATCGTGCGGTAATTAAATCTTACTTTTTACTACCTTTTTGATCCATCAGATCCATCCACTTCAATCAAAAGTGGTTTCTTAACTTCCAAAAGTGGATCTGTCTTCTTCTGCATCTCATATCTTGCCAAGTATATTCACTTATGCTTCACAACTATTTAGATTCCTCACTTGTACTTATTCTTGGATTCATACAAATCTGGAACCAACTCTCATCAAATAAGTGAATGTCTTCACGCTATGAGGTCAATGTCTTCAAACTGCTTTATCTTCAAAATCTTCTGAGAATGCATATGACCTGTTCCATTCCCTTGCACCTCTAATGCTGTCACAGGTACATGTCCGTGGGAGAATCCCTTGGTTCTCATGGTCTGCATTCATTTGTAGAATTCTTACAACTACACATCAATTCTCCTGAAGCCAATTCCTATATGACCAGCAAAAGGAAGCCATTCAATGTATTGAAGCCCTTCAGTCTGAATATTATGGCAACTGAAAAATCTGCAAGGAAAGGCGGCAGGTAGCGCCATGGAGACACATAAAAGGATTTACCTCCTGATCTGTATGAACTATACAAAACTGATCCTAGGGAAAGCTATGGCTAGCGGAAGACTAGAATCCAATGGATTCGAAGATATTGGGCAGAACAATGGTTTCAATACAGATTTGTAACTGCTGAATATGCTGAAAAGAACGCCATCAAGCAACCATGGGGAGATATTCTATACAAAAATCTGTAGCCCAAGTCCAAGTCCGAAGCTATTGCTCAAGGCTTCTATCCTTGCATGGTCCGAGGACCATAGCCCGAGAATGCCGACCCATTCTCTCTGCTATAGTGTCGCGATGACAATCTGTTCAAGTGTAACTATAAGTTTGCAAAAGATTCTGCTGCTAAGAACAAGAAAGCATTTGGACTCGAATTCAACCCTGGTCCATCTGTTCCAAGGGCTGATGGCACCCGTGATGCAAATCCAAACATCATTGGCCCCTTCTATAACCTCGTAGGCCTCATCACTAATATAGCAGTACAGGGAGCCGTCGTGGATCACTCAGCTGATGATGCAGATTCTGATGAAGCGCCAGCTTCACCCAAGCCGCAGAAGCAAAAGAAAACAAAGGCTTCAAATCCCTCTGCCGCACCAAGAGCTTCGCTGTGAAGCCATTGGCCTCTGCACCTCCTGAAGTCAGTGTGCAATCTGAAGATCTTTATCGTGTCTTCAAGAAGACAGAGAAGTCCAAGAAGAAGAAGAAGCTCATCAAGTGTTTTGCGCAAGAACTGACCCCTGCTTCCATTTTGTGCAATGAGGATGCCACCATTGATCTGTTAAGTGATGAAGATCTTGGTGATGATGCCCTTGAGCTACTAATCAAGAGCAAGCAAGAGGCGGAGATCTTCAATGATCTACCCCTCTTTGATGTAGATATTCTGAATAACTTCATCGATGAGTGGTTTGACAACCCGAGCCTCAGCATTGATGATCTTCAGCTCCCGATGGACATAAGTGTCACATTCCACGGAGCCATTGCTAATGAGCTGGCTCTGGCTCAGAAGATCGTCGAGCTGAAGAACAAAATTGATTATGAAAAGGCTCAATTCCAAAACAACATGGCCAAGCTTAGTGTGGCTGATGTTCAAAGCTTCAAGCAGATGTTGCATGACCTCAAGGAAGAGTTTCACAAGAAGCGTGAAGAAGCAAAAGGTTCAAGAGAGCGGATGAAATACTTCGCAGGAAATTGTGTTCAAGCACACAATGAGGCCGAAAAGTGCAAGGCTCTTGGGCGTCCTGGCATTGACCCCAAGATGGCTGCCAAACAGAAGAAGAAGGCTACTGTGGCCCAAGCTGAAGCATCAAGGCAGGAAGCACCTCACATTGTCTTCTCGCCAAAGATGACATGAGCTCGAAGCCTAAGGTCCCTCGGCTACTTGAGCCCAAGAAGACAAGGGAAGTTGAAGCAGAAGCCAAGAAGCGCAAGCACAAAAATGCTACTGATGGTGCTCCATCAACAAAGAAGCCAAAGACAAAGTCTTCAAAGAAAGATCGTGTTGCGGCCTATGAGGCACTTGTTGTTGAGCCCATCTCAGTTGCTCGTCCTGCCTCCACAAACCAAGAGCGTCAACTTGTAGTCCACGAGCCTGCTTTCACAAAGTCTCCTGAAGATGAACAAGTTCCAGCTATCGACCCCATCACAGGTGAAGACATTGGTCGTGAAGACAATGTAGATGATGATGAAGTCCTTCCTCAAATCGAGCACCAAAGGTATCATCGCCTGTTCTCACGAACAGCAAACTCATCAGCATTGGTCATCCCTTGACGCCAATTGCTCAGGATGCATCGTGGGATGATCGCCCTCAACAAGAAACACCAAGTCATGATGACACACCCAGAACTCCACCAGCTGAAGCCATCACTCCGGTGCTTGACGATGACAATTACATGGTGCAGACCACTCCATCACCACAGGCGTCGCCTGCCTTCCCCAGGCTTCGCAAAGGCCATAGGCCACAGGTCGCCATGACGAGCATTCCGGAAGGGGAAGCCCCTCAAAACTCAGTAGCACGTCAATTGTTTCCTGAAGCCACCCCTACCGTGAATGTCTCTGAGTCTGAAGCCAAAGCTGCTGAAGAAATCCGGGCTGCATCAGCCGATGACAATCAAGAACCAAGAGAAGAAGAAGAAAGAGTTGTCACACCCCCTCTCACTCAAGAAGTTGATCTCGAGGAGAACGTGTCTATGCCTGACCCTCCTGCTACTGAAACCGAGGTTGAAAACTTTGAGGCGGCCACAAACAACACTACTGAAGCCAATGACGTTGTCATGGCTGAAGACATTGTGGCTCCTGAAGCTAATGTTGCGCCTGAAGCTAGTGTGCAACCTGAAGCCACAGTCATTGCTAAAGCTGTTGTTCCACCCCCAAGGCCTCACACTATTGAACAGGCATATGATTGCGGCCAACTTGCCATTGTCTGATGGCATGTTTTGGTTCTTCCTCCTGCTCCCGGACCACAATATGATTATCATGTGGAGCAAAGGCCTCAGATCCAGAAGCCAAAGCCCAGACTGCCAAGATTTCCGGGTGCTGCAACATCGCCGGGATCATTCAATGTGAACAGCTTCAGGGCACACAACATGTTCTTTGACAGTGCCAAGAATCCTTACTCGAAGCCAAAGATCTCATATGATTGCTTCTTTGCACACATGTGTATTATACAATCAAGGGCGCATCTTTCCACACATGCGTCTGGATTGTGAAGCCATTTCTTGATGCATACGCTTGGAAGAAGCTCTAGACTATTTCGGAGATCTTTGGCCTTCTACTGGTTAAATCCTTGACAAAGCATTGGAGCGAGGAGCTTCTGCTACAATTCTATGCCACTCTTCACATTCGTGGCTACAACAGGGATCCGAAGACTTGGGTCCTTGAGTGGATGACAGGTGATGTGCACCATGAAGCCAAAGCTCAAGATATCATCGACCTTACTTCCCTGCCCACTCCAGGTGAGCTATATGAACCTGGTTGTCAACTACACAGGAATGCACTGGAGAGTATTTTTCAGAAGCCTGAGCCAAACATGAGTCAGATGCTCAGCATGATGAAGCCATTGCCACAAGATGTTGAATATCCTAAGGAATTCTTTGTCGAAGACCTCGAGTATCTGCCCCGTACCATTTATCACAATGTGAGGAGAACTCTATGGCCTATAAAGGGACATTCACCTGTTGCCAAACTTGGAGGCACCATGAAGACTTCGGTGTTCTATATTCTCAATGGCATCATCTTCAATGCTCAAGATCTCTTCATCAGGCAACTTGATGCATCTGGAGTTGATCTATTTGTGTAAGTGCATCTAGTGCCACCCGTAGTTGGTTTCGGAGTATTGACGATGAACCTGGTTGAGGGACTAATGTGTTTGTGAGCATTGCAGGATAACACAGGTAGTAGTCCATCATTGATTCGGTTTACCTACCGGAGATGACCCCTAAAAATGTATGAAGACATTGACGACAATGGTGGTATATGAAGACATTCACATTGAAGACTATGACATGAGAATACATTGCGTGAAGACTATGGAGCGCGAAGACTTAGTTGTTTCCTTTTCTTCCTTGTTGAGTCATAGGAACCACCGTACTGTTAAGTGGGGTCCCAGTGAACAAAGTCGAGTGGTCAAGTGATGCTCAACCAAAATCCTATGTCTTGAGCGAATACAATGAGAGCAAATCTTATCCAGAGCTGGATGAGTCAGCTTTACTTGTAGCCCAAGAAAAGTTGTCGTGTGTGTTTGAAATCTGACCGTTGGAACACGTGTCAGTTCCTTAGTGACCCAGGGTCATTTCGGACAAATCAGGTCGGGTTGCCTAGTGCCTATAAATAGCCCACCCCCTACACCATAAAAGGTTGGCTGCTCAGAGTTAGTGCACGGCTTTTGTCGTTTGAGAGCAACCCACCCCCGAGACTTTTGAGAGAGAGAAATCCTTGCGATGACAAAGCCCAAACACCAGAGCCAAAGAGTGTTAGGCATCACTGAAATCTTTCTGTCTGCGTGATCTGACGACTTGTTACACTTGAGGACTATGAATCCTCCAGCTGGTTAGGCGTCGCGTTCTGAGCATCCAAGACTCATTGTGGATCGCCGCTGAAGGAAGTCTGTGAAGGTTTGGAAGTCTACCTTGAAGACTTACCAGAGTGATTGGGTGAGGACTAGGTGTCCTTAGCTCAAGGGGAATAAGGTGAAGACGCGGTCTTCTGAGTTGAATCTCAGCCTCCCTAACCAGACGTACAGTTGTCACAGCAACTAGAACTGGTCCAACAAATCATGTGTCCTCAACAAGTGACTGGTTCTATCCTCTCTCTCTCTTTACTTACAGTTTGTCTTTGTGAAGTCATTGCCTGCTTGCACTACTTGTTTGACTTCACTGTGTGACTAATATCATTGTTTGGCTTCATACTATCTTCCATCCTGATCCTTACTACCTAGCTGCTATTAGTCTTCGTGCTTTCACTTCATTGCATACTTGACTATGGCTTGCTTAGTGTAGTCTACCTTCATTGCATATCAATAGGTTCATTTCTATTGTTTGTCTTGAAACTCTCATGTTTTGAAGACTTTCATAAAAGTGCACATTCACCCCTTCTAGTCGATAACTAGCACTTTCAATTGGTATCGAGCAAGGTACTCCCTTGTTACGTGTGATTCAGTTTAACCACACGGAGTTTTAGCTATGTCATTGCGGGGATAATCAAAGTCTCCGCTGCTTTCCCGTCTTGATGGAACCGAATATCCCTCTTTGGAAGAATAAGATGCGCATGCATCTTGAAGCCATTGATGTCGACCTCTGGTATGTCGTCAAGAATGGCGTTCCCAAGACTGGTGAAGGTATCACCCCTACTCATGTCAAGAAGTTCATTCAACTGGATTCTACTGCCAAGAACATCATCTGTGGTCATCTGAACAAAGGACAGTATGGCCGTGTGAGTGCTCTGGAAACGTCGAAGCTAGTCTTGGACTGGCTCTCCAAGGTCAACGAAGGCGTCTCAACCCAGAGAGATCAGAGGATTAGTATTCTTCGCAACCTCTTCAACCGCTTCAAGAGAAACGACAATGAGAATGTCCAGCTCACGTTTGATCGGCTCACTGACATCACAAATGAGCTTCATGCTCTCGGTGCCACTGAGATCACCAAGCATGAAATCGTCAAGACACTACTGTGATCACTTGACAGCTCGTTCGACACCCTTGCCCTAATGATACAAGAACGCCCTGACTTCAAGACACTCGATCCGTCTGATATACTTGAGAGGCTCAACACACACAAGTTCCAGCTATCTGAGAAAAGAGATATATATGGTCCCAACTACGGCCGAACTCGCGCTTTGAAGGCAAAAGCTGCTTCCTCATATGAAGAAGAATCTGACTGCAGTTCTGATGATCCTGAAGACATTGGAAAGGAACTTGCTATGCTTGTGAACAAGTTCCAGAAGTTCACTAAGAAGAAGGTCTTCCGAAAGTCATCACGATCCAGCTCAATAAATGATGAAGCTTCCACTCATGACTACAAGAAGAGAACATGTCACAACTGCAAGAAACCTAGACACTACATCTCTGAGTGTCCATAGTGGGACAATGAGAACAAGAAGAAGAAGAAGAGCAAGGAATATGATTCTGATGACAAGAAGAAGAAGAAATCCTCAAAGTGTTCTTCCAAGTCCTCATCCAAGTCTTCATCTCATAAGAAGAGTTTATCTGGCAAGGCTCGTGCTTTTGTTGGCAAGGAGATGGATTCAGAGGAGGAGTCTGCTTCAGAGGAGGCGGAGGTGGAGTCCGACCCTGGTGTTGCAAGTCTGGCTTTAGCTACAGCCTACGTTGCCAAGTCAATCTTCAACACTGAAGACAATGGCTCCATTACCAATGCCGAAGCTAATGACAAGGATGACTCTGCTCCCACCTACTGCTTCATGGCACATGGTGCCAAGGTAAAATCACGCGATGCTTACTTTCAAACATCTAGTGAAGATGACTCTGATTGCGAATCCAAACCCAGCTACAAAACACTTGCTAAAATTGCAATTAAACAACAGAAAGCTATGGAACATACTCAAAAACTGTTAGACAAAAGCGATGACATGTTGGACGCGGAAATGACCCGTTCTCGGTCCTTAGTTGAAGACATAAAAAATCTTCACGCTAAGTATCAGGAACTTGAAAGTCGTCATGAAACGCTCTCAACCAGTCATGAAAAGCTCTCCTATGATTATCTTCAAAGGAAGCAAGAGCTTGAGAAACTGAGAGCGGCTCATGAAGATCTTCAAAAAGAGATGTGCCACTTCGCGCTCAACAGACCAGTTCTGCTCAGGAAGGATTTGAACCACCATTTGTAAAATGCCTTGAGCGTGATAACGCTACTACATTCTTGAATGTTCTCTGCGCCTTTGTTGCATTATCTTCAAGCGCCAATGTGGTAACTAACCCCTCTGCTTTGAGGATGCCACTACTATTCTTGATGAAAATGCTAGGTTGAAGACATTGCTTGAAACAGGGATGTACAAAAGTCGAAAGGGCATCGAGACATCGTGCGGCGTCCTCAAAAGCGATTCGAACGAAACCCTAGGAAAGAGGGTGTTGGGTTGAGAGGAAAATGAATGTTGATGGCTCCTCTTTGAAGCCTGAGCGAGTACCCAAAACCACATGGGTTCTTTGCAAAGGGAACTTGATGGATCCATCCACCTTATCCGGCTTTACCCGTGATAACCCTATTATCATTGATGAATCCTTTGATGCAAACTATAAAGCTGTTTAAGAATCGAATGGTGAAGTGTTTGCGGTATATTGGTACTAAGCTGCAGGAATGGGCCACCTATGAAGAAGATCGGGTTCCCAAAAGTTGTCTTGAGAATCTTCCTATGAATGTCATCATGACACCACCTGGGAAGAAGACAAATCCCAGACCAAAGGCTTCATATGGCCCAAAGGCTTCATACAGACAGAGGACTCACCTAAGTCACCCTAACACCAATGTTCTGCAGGGAAACCATACTCAGACTTATGAATATGAGCGTGTTTCTTCACACCGCTATGTTCATAAGACTAAGAACTTTTCTGCTTATTCATATGAGTTGCATTCATCTCCTGCAAGGCTATTTGCTAGGGCTACAAAGCCTAAGTTCTCAGATGCTGCACTTAGACTCATTGCTTCTAAGCCACCCCTGAAGATGTGGGTGGTTAAGAAAAATTAACTTTCTTTTGCAGGGAAAGGTCTCCAGCCGGAAATCAAAGGTGTCTGATGCTATTGTTGGGAACCTAAAACATCTTGTAGGGCGCAAGATCAAATTCCTAAATGGTCTTACTATGTATTTTGTTCCTGAATCGTTTGCCAAACATCCTTTCAGTCGTAATCTTTATCTGAGCTTTGATAATCCTCTTGCTCGTCAAATGTTTATGCTTCACAATAATTTGGTGAAGCCTATCCCCCTAACTGTACTGTAGGGTATGACACCTCATGCTTCATAATGGATTATGGAAAGCGGATGCACTAATCATATGACTGGTGATTGAAGTCTTCTCATGGACTCAACTTTACGTCCATCTAACAAAAGTCACATCACATTTGCTGACACTGGTAAAAGCAAGTCTTTGAAGGGTACCGGAAAGATGATCTGTACATGGTAGATTTCTCATCAGGGCCACAGCTTGCTTTATGTCTTCTTGCAAAAGCTTCAGAGTGTTGGCTCTGGCATCGGAGGGTAGGGCATGCTGGCATGAGGAACTTGCACACTCTCGCAAAGAAGAATCATGTCATAGGCATCGAGGGCGTCAAGTTCAAGAAGGATCACTTGTGCGGTGCCTGCGAAGCTGGAAAGATGACTAGGGCCAAGCATCCCTCGAAGACAATCATGATGACATCTCAACCCTTTGAGCTGCTACACATGGACTCGTTTGGCCCTACTCACTACTCTACTCTCACTACAACTGCTTGTCTCTATGGCTTCGTCATTGTTGATGATTATTCAAGATATACATGGGTTCACATAATTCTCTACAAGACTGAAGTGCAGGATGTCTTCAGACGCTTCGCCAACCGTGCCATGAACAACTATGGCGTCAAGATCAAGCATATCGGGAGTGACAACGAGATCGACTTCAAGAACACCGGCCTCGATCTTTACTTGGATACAATGGGAATCACTCATGAGTTCTCACTCTGTACACACCTCGTGAGAATGGCATCGTGGAGCGCAAGAACAGAACCCTCATTGAGATGGCTCAAGCGATGCTCGATGAATACAAGACACCAAGAAAGTTACGGCTGAAGCTATTGATCTTGCATGCCATGTCATCAACCGTGTTTATCTTCACAAGGTTACGAAGAAAACATCCTATGAACTCCTCTTGGTAAGAAGCCAAATGTCGGCTACTTGAGTATTTGGTGCTAGGTCTTTGGATCAAGGATCCACATCACTCTTCAAAATTTGCACGAAAGCACATGAAGGTTTTATGCTCGATTCACGGAAAGAACTCGCACTCTGTAGAGTCTTCAACCTCTTTCTCTATAAAGTGGTTGAAAGCTGTGGATGTCTTGATTCGATGAGACTAATAGCTGCAAAGAGAGCACCTGCCAAATGTGCTAGATGAAGCTCCACCCAGTGAATCTATCAAGCTAATGGGAACTGGTGAAATCATGCCGTATGAAGCACAACCTGAAGAGGAACTTATCATTTCTGCACCTAATCAACCTGAAGACAATGCTCAGCCTGAAGACAATCCTCCCAACGATGACAATGATCAACAAGAGCAAAATCTTCGTCCAGTTCATCCTCGTGTTGCAAATGAAGTACAGATTGAGAAGATAATTGATAGCATAAATGTGCCTGGTTCACTCACTCGTTCAAGAGCAACACAGCTAGCAAATTTCTGTGGGCACTTTGCTTTTGTCTCAATATCTGAACCCAAGAAAGTTGCTGAAGCCTTTATGGAACCTGAATGGATTCAAGCTATGCAAGAAGAGCTTCAACAGTTCAAGCTGAACAATGTCTGTGAACTTGTCAAGCGTCCTGACCCTCGAAAGCACAACATAATAGGCACAAAATGGATATATCGCAACAAACAAGATGAGAATGGTCAAGTTGTCAAAAAGAAGGCTCGTCTCGTTGCTCAAGGATATACTCAAGTTGAAGGGATTGACTTCGATGAAACATTTGCTCTGGTGGCTAGGCTTGAAGCTATTCGCATACTGCTAGCCTATGCTAACCATCACAACATCTTGCTATATCAAATGGATGTGAAGAGTGCATTTCTCAATGGCAAGATTGAAAACATCCTGGCTTTGAAGATCCAAAACATCCTGATATGGTGTACAAGCTAAACAAAGCACTGTATGGCCTCAAACAAGCCCCTCGTGCTTGGTATGACACGCTCAAAGACTTCCTGAAGAGCAAAGGCTTCAAACCTGGTTCCCTGGATCCCACACTCTTCACGAAGACATATGATGGTGAACTATTTGTGTGCCAAATATATGTGGATGACATTATCTTCGGCTGCACCAACCAGAAAGACAGTGATGAGTTTGGACACATGATTTAAGAGCAATATCAGATGTCCATGATGGTTGAGCTGAAGTTCTTCCTTGGTCTTCAAATTCGTCAGCAAAGAAATGGCATCTTCATATCTCAAGAGAAATACCTCAAAGATTGCCTGAAGAAGTTTGGAATGCAAGACTGCAAAGGTTACACGACGCCAATGCAAACAAAGAGTCATCTGGGTCCTGACGCCAATGGTAAAGAGTTTGATCAAAAGGTATACCGCTCCATGATTGGTTCTTGACTTTATTTATGTGAATCTAGACCGGGTATTATGCTTAGTGTTTGCATGTGTGCTCTATTCTAAGCGGCACCAAAGGAATCGCATCACTTAGCTATGAAGCGAATTCTTCGATATTTGCCTTACACCCCAACATTAGGATTATGTTATCCAAAGGGCTCAGAGTTTGATCTGGTTGGATTCTCGGATGCTGATTATCTTTGGTGACAAGGTGGATCGCAAGTCTACATCGGGCACATGTTACTTTACGGGGACGATCTCTTGTGTGTTGGTCTTCAAAGAAGCGAGCGTGTATCACTCTCCTTCTTTGAATCTGAATACATTGCTCTTTGGATCTTGTTGTGCTCAGCTTCTATGGATGAAGCAAACTCTCAAGGACTATGGCATCCATCTGAAACAAGTACCACTCTATTGCGACAACGAAAACGCCATCAAGATTGCCAACAACCCAGTTCAACACTCGAAGACAAAGCATATTGAAATTCGTCATCACTTTCTCAGAGATCATGTTATGAAGGAAGATATTGATATCATACACGTCAACACTGAAGAGCAACTTGCAGATATCTTCACAAAGCCCTTGGATGAGAAAAGGTTTTGCAAGTTACGGTGTGAGCTAAATATCTTGGAATCCTCAAATGTCTTGTGATCAGGCACACATCCTAACACTTATGCATGTTGATGACTTAGATGTGCAACACACAAAGTAGAGTATATCTTCAATCAATGAAGACGTACATTCTGAGTGTGAATACATTAACGTGGAATTTGACTTCGGAGCACCATGATAATTGTGCGCCGTGTATGCAGAATCTAATACTTCCTATCGGTGGGTAGCATACCACCAAATTCTTCTGTTTGAAGTGTTTTTATCATGGCGTTACATTTGATATGTCTTCACATTTGGTTTGTCTTCAGTATCATCATGTCTCCTTGATTATCTTCACTATGTTTATTTGGTTGCATTCTGATATATATATATAAGTATTATGTCCTATACAACATTTACTTATAGCTATGTCTTCTCTTTTGAATCTTTTGAACTAAGTGAATGTGATCGGACCCCAATCTCTCTATGCTTTCTACCCCAACTCTATCTATCCAAATCATATGCATTCTGTTGAAACTGTCGAATGTCTTCTCTGCGTCCTTGTCAGCAGAAGATAAAGAGACAAACATTAAATCTGTTTTTAAATGCTCAATTCTTATTGCACGAAACACGGAGAAATGGAGCGACCATCGGCAGTCCGGTAGGCGTGGGAACATGGGACAACTCCAAGTATGTTGCATGTTAGCCACGTGTCCCTCAGATGTGAACCGCCAGGGGCACCTGCGTAATTGCGTTGTGCCATCCCTTCCCTTATAAATGCAAGTCCAATCGCTTTCAAAATCTCTCTTCCACCTCTCCACCTCGACAAACCCTAGCGCCTCTGCTAGCCCTCGACGATGCCGGCAACGAAGCGCTTAGCTGCCGCGACCTCTCCGACGTCGTCTTCACGCCAGCCGCAAACATCGTCTTCTCCGCCGCCGCCGTAGGTGTCCTCCATCGCCAAGTTAGGGCACGGAAGATCGAACTGCTCGGCATCCTCTTCTACTCCGTCTAGCAGTTCATCATGTGGTAAATAAAAACCCTCTTTTTACCGTATTTTTGATCTTATAGATTCATCCTTTTTACCAAAAGTGGTTTCTGCCTCCACAAAGTTGGATCTATCCTGTCTGCATCTCATACAATACCTAGTATATTCACTTATGCTTCACACATAGTTAGATTCTTCACTTGTACTTATTCTTGGATTCGTACAAATCTGGAACCAACTCTCAACATATAAGTGAATGTCTTCGTGCTATGAGGTCAATGTCTTCTAAACTGATTTATCTTCAAAATCTTCTGAGAATGCATATGACCTCTTCCCCTTCCCTCGCATCTCTAATGCTGTCATAGGTACATGTCCATGGGAGAATCCCTTGGTTCTCATAGTCTGCATTCATTTGCGAAATTCTTACTGACATCACATCAACTCTCCCGGCAGTTCCTATCGATAGCGAGGCCAGGCGTTTGTGGTGTTGAAGCCTTTTAGTCTAAACTTCATAGCAACAGAGAAATCAGCAAGGAAGGGTGGCAGACAGCACTATGGGGGTACATCGATGGATCTGCCCGAAGATCTCTATGAACTATACAAAACTAATCCCGAAGAAAGCTATGGTCAGCGCAAGAAACGAATCCAATGAATTCAAAGATATTGGGCAGAGCAATGGTTCAAGTACAGATTCGTCACCAAGGAGTATGTTGAGAAGAATGCTATCAAACGTCCTTGGGGAGATATACTGTCAGGACCCTGATTCCAAGTCACATCGATCTAGCCGGTAACACCTCATATCACTTTGCGGCCTCACGCACGGTATTCCCACGGGTGTCGCCTTACCATGGCCGGGACCGTTTAGCCTTTTGGCTCACGTATATGATAGTGTCGCTAGCATCCATATGACGAAGAACCGGGCCGACATGGCTAGTCGTGAACCCAAAGCAGCACTAACCCATGGGGACGGGCATACATGAATCACATCGAGCATGTCGATCGCCAGCGTGTGAATCCGGACTGTAGCTTTGGGTTAACGAGGACTCAGGAACCCGGGCTGTAGCGAGCTAAGGCAGGACTCCGGATGTCACAGCGTGACATTTCCCGAAGGACAGACACATGAGCGAAGTTAAACACATGCCGGCCGGTCAAGTGTCACGGCGGTAGTCTTTGGGCTAGCGAGGACTCCGGTGAACCGAGGCAGAGCGGACTACTATGGCTCAAGGAAGCACTAGACTACATTTCCCCATAAGAGAGGCTGCCAGGATAAACAACTAGATTGTCGGATCCCACACATACCAAGCATTTCAAACATACACACAATATGCTCGATATGTGTAAATACAACATGGCATGACAACATAGCTCTCGACTCAAAGTATTTATTCATTAGGCTCCGAGGCGAGATATTACAAACATGGGTCTCTCGACCCAGCATTGAGAACATACAAAGTCAAACACATGCGGAAGCTTAACATGTTTGAGTCTGAGAAAACTATAAATGAAAAAGGTGAGAAGCGACTATCTACGAGATCTGCCGAGGGCAAAAGATCGTGGCTGAGGTAACAAGCTAAAAGGTGAAGCCCACGCGGAACTACTAGCGAGGCTGAAGTCTCTCGCAAAACATAAAATAAGCAAGCGTGAGTACAAATGTACTCAGCAAGACTTATCAGAACTAACTACATATGCATCATTATCAACAAAGGGGTGGTGGAGTTTGTTGCGGCAAGCCACCTTTGACTCGGTGGCTATCTGAACTACATTGCATGTAACTCTTTTGAGGTGGCGCTACGAGTCCACATATTCACCAATCAATACACCACTATGGATTCGATCCGTCTTCATCGAGAACGCCATCCATAGCACTCACGCTTATCTCGCGCATTTTAGAGTATCCACTTTCACTTGTCTATGAACTGATATAGGCAACCTGAAGTCCTTTACGCGGACACGGCTATTGAATAGATGATGTTAACCTGCAGGGTGTACTTCTTCACACACGCTCTCTCCACTTACCGCCATGTACATGTCATGTATCTCGGCAACCTTCAAGCGGAAGCCTTGCGAGGTGTCGGCCACGACCTACCTAAACACTCAAGTCCCTAGTCGGGTTTATCGCCTATTGGGTTCCATCCAGGGAGTCCGCCGAGGTTTCCACTAACGGCCCCGAGCGATGTGTGCGGGGTTCGAGACACCAAGCAGGCGAATCGGTACATGCAGACCGCGTGCCTACCGCAACACAGCCCGCCCCTAAGGTCGGTATTGCGTGCGGCCCTGACATGCTACAAACACGAAACTACTTTGCAACTCCGGACAGAGGACAAGGGTGGTTAAAAGCGAGAGAGTCAATTAAGGATCCCAATGTGTGGTAGTAACTGTTTCATGGATCACAAACACGGAACTCAGTTCACGAGGGCGGCTGCAATGAGACAACCCACCATGTACTCCTACATGGCCTCTCACCGCTACCTTTACCAAATCGTGTTCACACACTTAGCTCTCAACAGATGGGACATGTTCACACTCCTCCGATTCATCCCGATGAATCGGACTGACACAACTCTAAGCAATAGCAGGCACGACAAACAAGCATGAATGAGTAGGCACATCGAGGCTCAAACAACTCCTACTCATGCTAGTGGGTTTCATCTATTCTTGTGGAATGACAGGTCATGCGAGAGGATAAAGGGGTTCAGCTACCGCAACAAGTAACAGATGAATCGTTGTTGTCCTAATGCGATAAAAAGAAGCAGGAGGCGAGAGAGTGGGATTCTATCGGAATGAACAAGAGGGTTTTGCTTGCACAGCACCGAAGATAGTATAGCTCTTCATCGGTGTCATCGAACTTATCATCGGAACATCGTCTCCGAGGGGAACAACCACCGACTAGCAAAGAAGGAACACAATCAATGCAATGCACATTCACATGAATGACATGTCATGGTAAGGTACTGAATTCACCTAATGCAATATCTAGCCAAGTTAATTGAAGTGGAACTCAAACAAGATCAAATTCCAACTCCAAACGTTATTTCATAAATTGCCCTAACCATCATTTGTCCTATTCAGTGAGGTTAACTTGTTCAAACATGCATAATCATGGCATAAACAGATTCTTAATATTTTTCTGATCATTTTTCATATATAACTTATTTGATTTGGAGCTACGGTTGATTTTCTATGATTTTTAGAAGTTTTGGTTATTTTACGGAATTTCTGTATAAGAAAAATTCCGAGAATTAGTTATTGCATCAGCATGATGTCGTGGTGACGTCAGCAGGTCAAAGGCGATGGTCCAGGTCAACCCTGACCTGTGGGCCCTGCGTGTCAGTAGTTAGTTTAACTAACTAATATTAGTTAGTGTTAACCTAAGTTAATTAGCAGAGTGGGCCCCACTGGTCATAGACTCAGGGGAGAGTCAACCTGGGCTGTAACACCCCGGATACAACTTTCCATATTCGTAACTCCAACTCTTGCCTTTTCCGGAGATGTGTTATTTTATTTCCGTTGTGGTTGGGTTTTGTCTTTTGTTTTGCTTTGTGTTCTTTGTCATGCATTTCATCATCGCATCATTTGCATTGCATCGGCTTTTCGTTCTTTGTCATTGTTTTAAAACTTGCATCCGTTCGTAGTTGCCGATTCTCTCTTTGTCTCTATTGACCAATTGTCGGACCGCTTGCTTTCGTTGACCGTTTGAGACCAATCGAGGTTTCGATTCCCTCTTGTCATCCGTTTGACCCTCTCTACTCTTTGCTCAAGACCGTCAGCACAAGCGTGTCGAAACTCCCGAACCCGACCGGGCGATCGTTACCGTTGTGTCCGGATCATCCCCAAACATCTACAAAATATCTCTGTTTTCTTATTTGGACTCCTCTACCCTTTTATTCTCGATCGTCCGATTACGATCGGAGGGATCTGTTAGCCCTAAGCCTAGTCTACTTGCCATATATAAGACCATCACCTACCAAATCTTCCCAACCCTAATTTCTAGGGGGTTTGTCCCCATCTCCGCCGCCACCATCTTCCTCGGGATCCATCCAGAGCCAACCTCTCCACCGCTCGATCCGGTCCATCTATCCACTGCCTCCCTCGGTTCCCCACCTGCGAGCCGCACCCATGATCCAAATCCTCCCTCGATCCCGAATGGATCGTGAAGCCGCCAGGATCCCAAGCTCGTCGATCTCCTCATGCCCGAGCACTTTCTCCTCCAAATTCCGCGGCCGCCCAAATCCTGCAGGCAGAGCTCCTCGCCCGCTGCCCCTCCTCGCTCATGCCCGAAAGAGGCGCTCGGCCCGTCTCCTTGCTTGCCGTTCGCCCGCCTTGGCGACCACAGGCACAACCTCCTCGGCTGCGCCCGCTGCCCTCTCCTTCCTTCCTCCACTTCTTCTCTCTCGCTCCCTCTGATGGTGTCGCGATGCCGCCGTTTTGCAGGAGCCTGCCGCCCATGGATCTCACCGCAGGATCCCCATCGCCTCCGCCTCGTTCCAGGGAGGGAAGCGCTTGCGCCCGCTCCTCCCGTCTGCCCGAGCGCCGCCGCCTCGCAACCCTGCATCCCTCGCCGCCGGCCTCTGCTTCCCCTGCATCCTCGCTGAAAGGGAGGGGCGGGGCGCGCCCGACCCTTGCCTCGCCTTAGTCCTCGCCGGAGAAGCGCCGTCACGCGCCTCGATCCGCTTTGTTTGCGGTTCCAGCGACCCGTCGCCGCCATGACCCCTCTGCGGCGTCTTGGCGTCTTTTTGTTCTGTTCTTGAGGGCGAGCAGCAGCGATTAATCCGCCCCTTCGCCCGCGTTGACCCGTCGCCCTCTGCGGGCTGCCTCACCACCAGGCCCGCGTGGCCCGGCCCGCTCCTCTGCCCGGCCCGGCCCGGCTGGCTGCCCGGCCTCCTCCACGGCAGGCCGAGGCCCATGGTGAGGCCACCCCCCAGCGCCTCGCCTCAGCCTCTCCACCGACCGGCCCAAGTGCCGTGGTGAGCAGCCCCCCCCCTCTGTTTGGCCCAGCCTGTGCAGATGCGGCCCGTGTTGTTTTTTTTTCCTGCGCTGAGTTTTCTCTATTATCCAGTACTAGCAGTTTTGCAGAAAACCCCCTAAGCATCATGCATTTAATAACTCACAAATGGTGCATCGGATTAAAATAATTTATATATGTAAAATGCTCAGAAAATTGTGTAGATTAATAATATGCCATTTTCATCCATGTTAAAAATGTTTAGCTTGCTGTTTATTTAACTTTGCTAATATGCCATGTTAAAATGATTTAATTCATAACTAAATAACCGTAACTCGAAATTAAATGTCCTTTATATGTAAATGGGGTAGAAAATGCATAGTTTAACATGGTCCGCTTTATTTTGCTGTTTAACAACATTAAAATTGTGTTTAGGGCAGAACAGTACGAATCTAAAATATTGCTCATGAGGATTTTAGGAATTGTTGTTTCTTATTTCCGGCCTCATTTAAACTTGCCTAAATAGTTAGTTTAATTATATTTCACCTCTTGCCATGTTTAACAACATTTAATATTGTTGTGTACCTAAGCGAGATCAAACTAAATAATTGCATGTGGTGTTTTGTCAATATGCAATTCGTTGCATATTGAGCTCCACTTAATTGGTAGTATTGTTTGTTGCATATTGCTATGCCATGCCTCATTAAACGGTCATGCATCATACTTGATTGTGCATCATGCCATGTTTATGCTTGTGCATTTATCATGTTGTTTGTTTTCCGGTGTTGCTTCTCGGTTCCGGTAATGTTGCGATTGTGAGGATTCGTTCGACTACTCTTCTTCATGGACTCGTTCTTCTTCCTTGCGGGATTTCAGGCAAGATGACCGTCACCTTGGATCTCATTACTATCATTGCTATGCTAGTTGCTTCGTTCTATCGCTATGCTGCGTTACCTATCACTTCTTGCTCAAGCCTCCCAAATTGCCATGAACCTCTAACTTTGTTGCACCCTTCCTAGCAAACCGTTGTTTGGCTATGTTACCGCTTTGCTCAGCCCTCTTATAGCGTTGTTAGTTGCGGTGAAGATGAAGTTTGTTCCTTGTTGGAACATGGAGATGTTGTTCCTTGTTGGAACATGTTTACTTGTTGGATATCACAATATATCTTATTTAATTAATGCATCTATATACTTGGTAAAGGGTGGAAGGCTCGGCCTTATGCGGTGTTTTGTTCCTCTTGCCGCCCTAGTTTCCGTCATATCGGTATTATGTTCCCGGATTTTTGCGTCCCTAACGCGGTCGGGTGATTTATGGGACCCCCTTGACGAGTTCGCTTTGAATAAGACTTTTCCGGCAAGGCCCAACCTTGGTTTTACCATTTGCCTCACCACCACCTATACCCTTCTCTTGGGTCGGCCAACCCAAGGGTCATCTTTATTTAGCCCCCCGGCCGTTGCTTCTCTAAGTGCTGGTTCGAACCGAGCTACTCTGAGGGCCACCTTGGGGCAACTTGAGGTTGGTTTTACTGTAGCTTTGTCTCATCCGGTGTTGCCACGAGCGAGATATGTGCAGCTCCTATCGGGATTGTCGGCGCATCAGGCGGTCTTGCTGGTCTTGTTTTATTGCTGTGAAATGTCTTGTAGCGGGATTACGAGACTGATCGGGTCTTCCGGGAGAAGGAATATCCTTAGTTGATCGCGAGAGCTTATCATGGGCTAAGTTGGGACACCCTGCGGAGGTTTGAACTTTCGAAAGCCGTGCCAGCGGTTATGTGGCGGATGGGAATTTGTTAATGTCGGTTGTAGAAAACCGAAGTTGATCTTAATTAAAATACACCAACCGTATGCGTAACCGTGAGTGTCTCTTTTGGGGTTGATCAAGAGGAGAACACGGTTTACGGGTTATGTCGGCGTAAGTAGGAGTTCGGGATCACTTCTTGATCATTGCTAGTTGACGGTCGTTCCTTTGTTTCTCTTCTCGCTCTCATTTGCGTATGTTAGCCATCATATATGCTTAGTCGCTGCTGCAACCTCACCACTTTACCCTTCCTTTCCCATTTAAGCTTTGCTAGTCTTGATACCCATGGTAATGGGATTCTTTGAGTCCTCGTGGCTCCTGATTACTACACCATCGATTGCAGTACAGGTTGTCACGATGATCATGGCCGAGAGCGATGTTTGCTTGTATTGGAGTTCTTCTTCCGCTTCTTCTTGATCGGGGATAGGTTCGGTCGGCAGCTGGGCTAGTGATGAGGACATCAATACCATTGTTACACCACAGCCCCTCTTGCTACATATCTTGGACCAATTACTAGAGCTCATGACGCCAATTAAATTATCGGTACTTTCGTTTCTTGGTAATGATTCTAATGTTCATGAGAATATGATGCTGCCTAAATTGGATACATTTGTTTTGCTTACAAATGAAGGCCCTAGCTTGGAGAAGGATGGACATTGGAGCAAGAACAAGCATGGAGATAATGCCATGCGCAAGGGGAACAAACGGAGTTACAAGTGAAGATTTCAGGACTTTGAAGCCACCATAATGGGTGCATGAAGCCTTGGACGAAATATACAAGGCGCTACTTCATAAATGTCGCCCCGAGGCTATTCTAGGTGCTTCGTCACCTTATTAGTGGGCCAGCCCATGTAATTTCGAAATACTTAAGTATAGTCTGTTTTTAGAGTCCGTATGTGTGGGGAAACAAGAGTTAGGGTTGATTTGGACCCCTCCACCAAGGGCCACGAAATTCCCCCTCTTCCTCCATATATACAACCCTTAGGGCACCGTTTAGACCTTGGGTTTTGTTTAGATTAAAAGTTCGCCATAGCTGCAACTTGGCGTGCCGTTTGTGTTCAACGACCGGACAAAGCGCCACAGAACCCCACCTTGATCAATAAAGCTTTCATCTTATATTCGCAATATCCAGATTGCAATCTCAGTTTCTTGCTTGTTCTTCATTTGCTCGCAGAAGCAGACCCTCGTGGTCAGGTTGATCGTGCTCGGCGTGGTCAATAACCTCTCGGAGTTGGTTTAGCGATTGCTAAGTAGCGGCGTCCTCGCACGTTCGTAGTCGGATCGTCAAAGTCGACTTCCTCCCAGCGAAAACCACATCTCATCGAAAGGCGGGACACCTTTGCCTCTATCAAGTGGTATCAGATTTTCAGGTTGCTCGGTGAGATTTTACAGTTTTAAGTAGATTAGATCGAGTCTGTTCTTCATACCTAAAGTCCACGAAAAAGCCGGACAAAAAAAAATTAGGGTTAGTTCATCATATCCGAACCAATCGAGCCTTTGCATAATCTTTTAGGGTTTTGCTTTGTTGAAATTGCGGTTGCATCGTCGTGTCAAGTTCTTTGGTCTTAGAGTCTAGTCTTTTAGAGTTTGAGTTACGGTCATAAGTTGTCACGCCGCGCGCGCTTTCATCATCATCGCCTTGCCATCTACCACCATTGCTTATCCGCCACCGCTCACGAATCCGTATCCATATACCACCACCAATCCGTATCCATATACCACCACCAATCCGTATCCATATTCCACCACCGCTGCCATATACCACCACCATATATCCACCACCGATCCGAGTTCTTCTCATATTAGGTCTAGAAACCACCCTCCGTTTAGGCCCAAAATTTTCCGAAAACGCACTTGTCGAAAAATTTTCGGCTATCTGTTTTAAGTGTTTCTAAGTGGATTGAGGCGATCGCCGTTATAGAAAGTTTTTTGACCCGTTTCAGTTTTTGGGTCGGGCAATCGAAAAAAAAATTTTAGTCGAAAAAAAAATTTCGTGCCCATCTGTCGGTTTGACACAGGAAGAGTTTTGAGACACTCGCCATTATAGTGATTTTTAAAAAAAAAAAAAAAAGCGCAAAAAAAAAAAAAAAAAAAAAAAAAAAGCGAAAAAAAAAATTCAGAGTGTGCTTTTCCGTTGTTTCGTGCAGCGCCGTGATTTTGTTAGTGTTCTAGGCTCGCGTCTCTAGCACGGTCTAGCCTAGGACCGACCGATCACCGTCGTTGGCGTTTATTCAACTTTGCATCTCGAATTGATTATTGCTAACCATTTTGCTACCATATTATAAGCCTTCCAGCTCCACATACATCTACATCGTGCGTTTGACTCTCCACGTAATCGCTCTATCAAGCTTTGAGAGTTTTGACTACATCGGTTGCCGATCACCGCTTTCTTCTTTGGGTAAGAACTGGTAAGAATTTGAGATTTGCTGACGGTTGTATTTGTCCACCACCACCACCACCACTTCCTAGTAGTCTGTCGAATCATATTCTTGTGTGTTTCTATTCTTTGCTAACCATGGCAGGATCACAAGCCATTTAGACCGCGGGAGAACATGACAAACAAAGCGCTACATGATAAGTTTCAACAAATGATGAGTGGGCAGGTGGACGATGTGCTAAATAGATTTGAAGAGGCCATGGAGAAGATAGATGGCATTGAGAAGGCGTTGAAACAAAGCTCGATAACAAGTTTAATGAATTGCTCGTGCGTCTACCACCACCACCACCGCTGCACCTAACGCACCTCTACTACAACAACATGGACTACCTCCACATGTGAAATAGCCCTCCGCCGAGCTTCCGTGTCCCTCTTCACTGGCCAAGCTGCTGGTGCTGCTTTGTTGATATACATGGCTCCTGCTGCTGCGGCGGGGAGGATGATTATGAGAGCTTACGAGGATGAAGTTGATCAACATCGAACTACGTGCAACCACCGGCACCACAACCACCAGGTCGTCCACATGCAAATAATGGCAATGTTAGGGCTCCTCTTCAGTGCGAGATCATGACCATCTCCCTAAACTGAAATTGAATATTCCACCATTTGAGGGTAGATATGTTCTGATATATATCTTACTTGGGAGTTAGAAACTGAACAACGATTTACATGTTTACAATATCACGAGGAGAGGCGTGTTCTGCTGCTTGTTTGTGCTTTCACTAGCTTTGCATGTGTTTGGTGGTGCGAACATTGTAGATTATATCTGTTCCAGCTACTTGGGCTGCTTTGAAAACTGCTATCGTACTCGTTGGGTTCCACCATATTATCAGCGTGAATTACTTCAAAAATTGCAGCGTTTAAGACAAGGAAAAATTCGGTGAAGAATATTATCGGGAATTACAAAGCGGCTTGATTAGATGTGGTATTGTTGAGGAGAATGAAGCTATGCTTGCACGTTTTACGGGTGGATTAAATAGAGATTCAGACCATTCTAGACTACAAGGATTATAATAATATCACTCGATTATTCCATCTTGCTTGTAAAGCTGAGCGTGAAGTGCAGGATCGATGGGCCTTGGCGCGGACTAACTTTTTGCAGTCGACCTTCATCATGGACACCACGTGCATCATCTACTTCCACACGTTCTACTACACGGCACCTCCGTCCGGCTGCCACCTCCAACCGTGATACAAGAAAGGCACAACCACCACTATCCGCCAAGAGTACACTGCTTGGGCCTACAGAGCTCTTCTTCTTCCATGGCGTCAGCAGGGCACACAAGTGATATTATTTGTCGTCGTTGTAAGGGAAGAGGACATTTCTTGAGAATGCCAATCTCGGCGTGTGATGATTGCTCGAGGATGGTGGGTATGAGTGCGCTAGTGACTATGATGAAGAGACTTTGGCTCTTATTACACATGAAGAACACGGTGGAGATGATTACGATCTTGAGGCGCAATACATGGCTGCTGAAGATCTTTGACGGTATGAATGTTTAGTTGCTCAGCGTGTTTTGAGTCTTGCAGTTACACAAGTGAGCAAAATCAGAGGCATAACTTGTTCCATACAAAGGGAGTTGTGAAGGAGCGTTCTATTAGCGTCATCATAGATGGAGGGAGCTGCAACAACTTGGCTAGCATGGATATGGTGGAGAAGCTTTCTCTCACCACAAGACCACATCCACATCCTTACTACATCCAATGGTTCAACAACAGCGGCAAGGTTAAGGTAACACGTCTTTGTTAGTGTGTATTTTAGTATCTCTACATATGCTGATTATGTTGATTGTGATGTGGTACCTATGCAAGCATGTTCCTTATTACTTGGTAGACCATGGCAATTTGATAAAATTCTGTACACCATGGTAGAAACAATCAGTATACTCTTGTTCACAAGGATAAAATATTACTTTGCTTCCTATGACTCTGATTCCATTTTGAAAGATGATATTAATAGAGCTAATAAAGCAAAAGCAGGAGAAAAATAAGAGTGAAAATCAGATTGTGGCAAAAGAATTTGAGCAACAAATGAAGCCTAATAATAAACCATCTAATGTTGCTACGAAATTAAACTGAAAAGTGCATGTTTATTTGCCACCAAATCTGATATTGATGAGCTAGATTCTAGCAAATCTGTTTGCTATGCTTTTGTGTGCAAAGAGGCATTATTTTCATTCGAGGGCGTGCCTTCCTCTTTGCCCCTACGGTCACTAACATTTTGCGGGGAGTTCACGGCGTCTTCCCACAAGGCGTGCCACCGGATTACCACCTATTAGAGGATTGAGCATCAAATTGACTTAATTCCGGTGCATCGCTACCAACCGCGCACCATACCGTACCAATCCGGAGGAGGCGAAGGAGATTATCGTCAAGTACGAGGAGCTGCTCGACAAAGGTTATATCGAGAATCTCTTAGTCCTTGTCTGTTCCTATTATACTAGTGCCTAAAAAGGATGGATGCGTCGGCGTATGTGTGTTGATTGTAGAGGCATTAATAATATTACTATTCGTTATCGTCATCCTATTCCTAGGCTAGATGATATGCTTGATGAATTGAGTGGCTCTACAATATTCTCCAAAGTTGATTTGCGTAGTGGATACCATCAAATTCGTATGAAATTGGGAGATGAATGGAAAACAGCATTTAAAACTAAGTTTGGATTATATGAGTGGTTAGTCATGCCTTTTGGGTTAACTAATGCACCTAGTACTTTCATGAGATTAATGAGCGAAGTTTTCGTGCTTTCATTGGACGATTTGTGGTAGTTTACTTTGATGATATCTTGATTTATAGCAAATCTTTGGAAGAACATTTGGAACATTTCGTGCTGTTTTTAATGCTCTCGTGATGCACGTTTGTTTGGTAACCTTGGGAAGTGCACCTTTTGCACCGACCGAGTATCTTTTCTTGGCTATGTTGTTACTCCACGAGGAATTGAAGTTGATAAAGCCAAGATTGAAGCTATTGAGAGTTGGCCGCAGCCCAAAGCGGTCACACAAGTGAGGAGTTTTCTTGGACTCGCTGGTTTCTATAGGCGTTTTGTGAGAGACTTTAGCACCATTGCTGCACCTCTCAATGAGCTTACAAAGAAGGATGTGCCTTTTGTTTGGGGTACCGCATGGGAAGAAGCCTTCACGGTATTGAAAGATAAGTTGACACATGCTCCTTTACTCCAACTTCGACTTTAATAAGACTTTTGAGCTTGAATGTGATGCTAGTGGAATTGGATTAGGAGGTGTGTTATTACAAGATGGCAAACCTGTTGCATACTTTTACGAAAAATTGAGTGGGCCTAGTCTGAACTATTCTACTTATGACAAAGAATTATATGCTCTTGTTAGGACTTTAGAGACATGGCAACATTATTTATGGCCCAAAGAATTTGTTATACATTACGATCATGAATCTTTGAAACATATTAAAAGTCAAGCTAAACTGAATCGTAGACATGCTAAATGGGTTGAATTCATTGAGACTTTCCCTTATGTCATTAAACACAAGAAGGGTAAAGAAAATGTTATTCTTGATGCTTTGTCTCGTCGATATACTATGCTTTCACAACTTGACTTCAAAATATTTGGTTTGGAAACCATCAAAGATCAATATGTGCATGATGCTGATTTTAAAGATGTAATGCAGAATTGTAAAGAGGAAGAACATGGAACAAGTTCGTTATTAATGATGGTTTTGTGTTCCGTGCTAACAAGCTATGCATTCCTGCTAGCTCTGTTCGTCTTTTGTTGTTGCAGGAGGCGCATGGAGGAGGATTAATGGGACACTTTGGCGTGAAGAAGGCGGAGGATATACTTGCTACACATTTCTTTTGGCCAAAGATGAGGCGGGATGTTGAGCGTTTTGTAGCTCATTGCACTACATGTCAAAAAGCTAAGTCACGACTCAATCCTCATGGTTTATATATGCCTTTGCACTGTGCCTAGTGTTCCTTGGGAGGATATATCTATGGACTTTGTTTTAGGTTTACCTCGAACAAAGAAGGGAGGATAGCATATTTGTTGTCGTGGATAGATTCTCGAAAATGGCACACTTTATACCATGTCATAAAAGCGATGATCTTTGTTAATGTTGCTGATTTGTTCTTTCGTGAAATTATTCGCTTGCATGGTGTGCCAAATACTATTGTTTCAGATCGTGATACTAAATTTCTTAGCCACTTTTGGAGATGTTTATGGGCTAAGTTGGGGACTAAACTGCTTTTAGTACTACTTGTCACCCCCAAACCGATGGACAAACTGAAGTAGTCAATAGAACATTGTCTACTATGCTTAGGGCTGTTTTGAAGAATAATAAGAAAATGTGGGAAGAATGCTTGCCTCATATTGAATTTGCTTATAATCGTTCATTGCATTCTACTACTAAGATGTGCCCTTTTGAAATTGTGTATGGCTTCCTACCTCGTGCACCTATTGATTTGTTGCCACTTCCATCTTGGAGAAGGTTAATTTTGATGCTAAAGAACGTGCTGAATTGATTTTAAAATGCATGAGATAACTAAGGAAAACATTGAGCGTATGAATGCTAAATATAAACTTCTTTGGAGATAAGGGTAGAAAACATGTTGTCTTTGCACTGGAGATCTTGTTTGGTTACATTTGCGTGAGATAGGTTTCCTAATTTGCGCAAATCAAAGCTAATGCCACGTCTTGATGGTCCATTTAAGGTGTTAGAAAATAAATGATAATGCATATAAACTTGAGCTGCTGCAGATTTTGGGGTTAGTCCCACTTTTAACATTGCAGATTTGAAGCCTTATTTGGGTGAGGAATATGAGCTTCCGTCGAGGGCGACTTCATTTCAAGAAGGGAGGATGATGAGGACATCAATACCATTGTTACACCCACAGCCCCTCTTGCTACATATCTTGGACCAATTACTAGAGCTCGCGACGCCAATTAAATTATCGGTACTTTCGTTTCTTGGTAATGATTCTAATGTTCATGAGAATATGATCTGCCTAAATTGGATACATTTGTTTTGCTTACAAATGAAGGCCCTAGCTTGGAGAAGGATGGACATTGGAGCAAGAACAAGCATGGAGATAATGCCATGCAAGGGAACAAACGGAGTTACAAGTGAAGATTTCAGGACTTTGAAGCCACCATAATGGGTGCATGAAGCCTTGGACGAAATATACAAGGCGCTACTTCATAAATGTCGTCCGAGGCTATTCTAGGTCTTTGCGTCACCTTATTAGTGGGCCAGGCCCATGTAATTTTGAAATACTTAAGTATAGTCTGTTTTAGAGTCCGTATGTGTGGGGAAACAAGAGTTAGGGTTGATTTGGACCCCTCCACCAAGGGCCACGAAATTCCCCTCTTCCTCCATATATACAACCCTTAGGGCACCGTTTAGACCTTGGGTTTTGTTTAGATTAAAAGTTCGCCATAGCTGCAACTTGGCGTGCCGTTTGTGTTCAACGACCGGACAAAGGCGCCACAGAACCCCACCTTGATCAATAAAGCTTTCATCTTATATTCGCAATATCCAGATTGCAATCTCAGTTTCTTGCTTGTTCTTCGTTTGCTCGCAGAAGCAGACCCTCGTGGTCGTTGATCGTGCTCGGCGTGGTCAATAACCTCTCGGAGTTGGTTTAGCGATTGCTAAAGCGCGGCGTCCTCAAGACGTTCAGTAGTCGGATCGTCAAAGTCGACTTCCTCCCAGCGAAAACCACATCTCATCGAAGGCGGGACACCTTTGCCTCTATCAGCTAGCAGGGTGGATATTGTTTGAGTTTCTTTTTATGTTTCATCCGTAGTCGGATGTTGATCTTGTATATGATGTGATGTTGTATTCGTGTGGCATTGTATGCCTTATGTATGTATCCCCACTATTATGTAATGTTGATGTAATGATATCCACCTTGCAAAGCGTCTTCAAGATGCGCTTCTATCCTTGGTGGGACCTTGAGTTCCTTTAGGATAGGGTCGCATCTTAGGCGTGATCAAGTTAGTATCGAGCCTCGACCGACCTTAGGAGCCCCTTGTTTGTTGGCCGTTGTTGAGTCTAGAAGAAAACTATTTTGAGTCTTAGGATTATATATCGGAGAGTAGGATTCTTTTTACTCCTCGGTCCCTTAAATCGCTCTGGTGAGGTCTCTGGCGTAGATGTTTTGTCTTTCCTCTCCTCAAATTTCACTAAATTATTTTTTTAGGATCACGCTGGTATCTTGGAATCGTTAGATGGTTTTGTGGCGAGAACATTGTTCTTGGTGCCTCGACATTTAGGGTTGTGGCGGTGTCCCGGGAGTTGAGCTCCGAGTCTTGTCGTCACAATTTTATCGTTGCGATTCTGGAATACCGAGTTTTACCGACATCGAAATCTCTTTTGTGCAGTTGTTGGTGAGATAACCCGATAGCCCGATCTCGAGGCGAAAGTGGAGTATTGCCATGACTTGTATAACGGATGTTTTTGAAGGTCGAGGTACACGATTTCGAGGATTTCTTGGTTATGTGTTGACGGATGGATACAATTGGATCTAGGTATTGTTAGTTTGGGTGATATATTTTGTGTCCCCGTATCCCCAACACCAGATTGCATAACCGAGAAAGTTTCGGGAGTTTATAGGTGGAATTCAAGTAGCTCCTAGAATATCTTTCCGACGGATGCATGATATGGGATTGGGTAAATCTCTATCATATGTATTTGTTCGGCTTATTCGCAAGCCAAATCCTTTGTTTTGTTTTATTTGTGGTATTCGAGTTGCTTGAAGTCAAATGTTGAATCCATACCTTTCCTAAACGGTGTTCTCATATTGCTATGTGAATACTAATCCTTCTTGTTCATCGAGGTCGTCATGTTAATTTTTTTCCCAACCGGCGTGCTTCTCTTTAAGTGGATCCGATCATTTCAACATCTGCAAGATAAATTCTAAGTTTTCTCAACGGTATCCATTTCATCCGTCCCAAGTTGTCTTTGTTTTCCCGCCCTCCCACCCTTTTTCGTCAAGGACTCGGTTTTTTTATCAAGTATCCATTTATTCATGTGAAGTTTCTTCACACTTTTCAATCAATGTTCTTATCCGGTGATTTCCCATGAAGATGCTCAACAGTTTCAAGTTCATCATTCATCATTCTCGTATTCTTTTCCGGTGGATTTAACTCAAGCTTTCAGTGTTGATCATATTCTTTTCCTCGTTTCAAATGTTTCTCCACGTCGGTGCACCTCTTAATTGTTCACCTCCCTCTATTCTTGTCCGGAGTGCTCAAGATATCTCAGAAGAATCATGTTTCCTTTCTTAATCCGTTTGAGTTACTTCAAGTTGTTCTCTCATTCAAGCTATTTAATTCAACCGGTGCAATCTCTCTTCAAAATTGTTCAACGTTGTTTTCTTTTGAGTGGGCCCTAACCCACAGGTCTTTTCGAGGATCTTACGACTCTTCTAATTCTCCCGGAGTTATTCTCAAATTCATTGCAAAGTTTGACGTAAGAATGAAGTATCATCAGTCAAATGTCTTTCTCCAAGATCGCTTTCAAATTCTTTTTCATTGTTGGCTCAACATCTTTGCTTTTAATTCTCCCGGAGTATCTTAGCAATTTTGGTGGTGTTTCTCGTCGTCAGTTGAAGATTGAAGAAGGTTTTCTCCTAAATCTTGGTCCATTCTCTTCAAGATTCATGGTTCTAGTTTGATGCCATCCTCTCATAATTTTTTTTGATTGTGAGAATTCTTTTCACCCATCCGGAGCAATTCAGAGTCTTTTCGGTTTGATTCTTCTCAGCCCGTCATCTCGAATTATTCATTCCACTTTCAGCTCTCGTTCTCCAAATCTTACGGTGAATCGTTCAAATATCCTCTAATCAGTTCATGATCTCTTCATTCTCTTGTATCTAAATTCTCTCAAGCATCTTCATTCGTTTTCCAATTCTTCCCGGTGAATTGTGCCTTTGCTACGTTCATTTTTAATTCTTACGCTGGTTCGTTCAAGATTTCTCTTCCTTCGTTATCATATCAATTCATTCATTCTTTCGTTGTTTCAAGTCCACCGGTGGTTCCATCAATACCTTCTCAAGTTTGCGCTATATCTCTATCTGTAATCATTTTTCTATGAGAATAAGTAGTATGCCTAATCCGTTGCTTGCCATCAATCTAAATTGGTGAAGGATACGCATAACATAATTCTTGTTCTTGTTTTCATCCAAGTGATTAACTCCTCCTTTCGGAGTTTGTTCATGATGAATAAATTCTCGGTTTCAATTCTTTCATCTTTTCTTTTCCCGGAGTTCCAAGCTCTATCATCACGAAGATCCATCTAAATCATTGCAAGGCTTCACCTTGTGTTTTCAACTTCTCTTTCTTTTATCATCCTTTTCTTACCGGAGTTCTTCATGGAGGCTCTACATGCTGGTTCGTCAAGGATTCTTTTCATTCTTCAATTGTTCTTCGAGAATTCTCTCGAAGCTATTACCCGCCAAGCTATACTCTAAAAATAAACATGGTGCTCAACACATGTTTTGTTTTGACTAGTTCAAGCATTCTTCATCGTGCATTTCGAAGTACAATTCTTTCTACCTTATCTTTGAGGTGGGGTTATGTCACTCTTGACAATTTCGTTCATGTTTCATGATTCATATTGTTGTCAAGAATGAGGTATTTTAAATCCATCAATCCCTTTGTTGGAGTTATCTTGGGTCATATTTCACCTAAAGCCTTCCATTGGGAATGTTGCTATTTATGGTGCTTGTAAATGACCCAAGTTCTTCATTTGTCCTCCCGGTGAAATAAGTTTCTCTTATCTTCACTGATCTCAACCAATCAATTGTTTCTGTTAATGGCGGGTTGTCACCTCATAGTCTTGAGATGTTTGCCATAAGCCCATAACAAGCTTGTGTTTTTCGTTGTTGATTTTTCAACAACTCCGTCAAATTCTTCTTTGCAAGGGTGCTTTTCCAAGTTCATTTGTGGCAGAAGTTGGCATTTTCTTCTCCATTCTTTTATTCCAATGATCTATTTTCTATTCTTTCTTCCGGAGGCATGGTGATGTTGCTCCCTCCACTCATCATCTCGATTGTGAGGATCATGTTATTTTCCTTGCTTATCCGTTTAGCCAGAGTGTTGTGTTCTCATTCAAGTTCTTTCATCTTATCAAGTTTTGCTTCTCTTTTCAACCTGGGTGCTGTCTGAAATCCCTCTTACCCATTGCAGTGTGTTGTTGATTTCATCAAGTATCCTCTCATTTGTCAAGTTCATGTTCAATTTCTTCCATTTACAGTCGGAGTGCTGCCCAAATTATATCATTCTTCCTCTCTCATCTTGTTTTAACCGGAGTGGTTTCGAATTCTTTCTTGTCCATTGTGCTCGTCATTTATGTCTTGGCAACCTTCAAGCTCTCGTAATGTTCCTTGTTCCTCTTTTCGACCGGGTTGTTTGCAATCTCGTTCATCTCTGTTGTACTCTTTCTTTTAAATTGTTAAACCTCTCAAGGTTCTTTGGTTTCACTCATTGGTCGAAGAAGCAATTTAGTTTACCTCTTATCTTCCTCTTCCTTTTCTCTCCGGTGCCATCCTAGATCTCGGGACGAGATCCTCTCGTAGTGGTGGAGTGTTGTAACACCCCGGATACAACTTTCCATATTCGTAACTCCAACTCTTGCCTTTTCCGGAGATGTGTTATTTTATTTCCGTTGTGGTTGGGTTTTGTCTTTTGTTTTGCTTTGTGTTCTTTGTCATGCATTTCATCATCGCATCATTTGCATTGCATCGGCACTCGTTGCTGTCATTGTTTTTAAAACTTGCATCCGTTCGTAGTTGCCGATTCTCTCTTTGTCTCTATTGACCAATTGTCAGACCGCTTGCTTTCGTTGACCGTTTCGAGACCAATCGAGGTTTTCGATTCCCTCTTGTCTGTCCGTTTGACCCTCTCTACTCTTTGCTCAAGACCCGTCAGCGTGTCAAAACTCCCGAACCCGACCCGGGCAGTCGTTACCGTTGTGTCCGGATCATCCCCAAACATCTACAAAATATCTCCGTTTTCTTATTTGGACTCCTCTACCCTTTTATTCTCGATCGTACGATTACGATCGGAGGGATCTGTTAGCCCTAAGCCTAGTCTACCTGCCATATATAAGACCATCACCTACCAAATCTTCCCAACCCTAATTTCTAGGGGGTTTGTCCCCATCTCCGCCGCCACCATCTTCCTCGGGATCCATCTCGAGCCAACCCCTTCTCCACCTGCTCGATCCAGTCCATCTATCCACTGCCTCCCTCGGTTCCCCACCAACGAGAGCCGCACCCATGATCCAAATCCTCCCCTCGATCCCGAATGGATCGTGAAGCCGCCAGGATCCCAAGCTCGTCGATCTCCTCATGCCCGAGCACTTTCTCCTCCAAATTCCGCGGCCGCCCAAATCCTGCAGGAGCCGAGCTCCTCCGCCCATGACCCCCTCCTCGCTCATGCCCGGCAGAGCGCTGCCCCATCTCCTTGCGTTGTTGTTCGCGCGCCCGGCACCACGGCACAACCTCCTCATTGCGCCCGCTGCCTCTCCTTCCTTCCTCCACTTCTTCTCTCTCGCTCCTCTCGATGGTGTCGCGATGCGCCGTTTTGCAGGAGCCTGCCGCCCATGGATCTCGGGCCGGATCCCGTCGCCTCCGCCTCGTTCCAGGAGGAAGCGCTCGCGCCCGCTCCTCCGTCTGCCCGCGCGCCCGCCTCGCGACCCAGCATCCCTCGCCGCGGCCTCTGCTTCCCTGCATCTCTGCTGGCGGGGAGGACAGACGCGCCCGACCCTTGCCTCGCCTTAGTCCTCGCGGAGAACGCCGTCACGCCTCGATCCGCTGTTTTGCGGTTCCGCGACCCGTCGCCATGACCCCCTCTGCCGGCGTCTTGGCGTCTTGCTGTTCTGTTCTTGAGGGGCGAGCGGCAGCGATTCGCCGCCCCTTCGCCCGCGTTGACCGTCGCCCTCTGCGCGGGCTGCCTCACCCAATGGCGCGCGTGGCCCCAGCCGCTCCTGCTGCCCAAAGAATTGGCCTGCCCGGCCTCCTCCACGAGCCGGCCGAGGCCCATGGTGAGGCCACCCCAGCGCCTCGCCTCAGCCTCTCCACCGACCGGCCCAAGTGCCGTGGTGAGCAACCCCCTCTGTTTGGCCCAGCCTGTGCAGATCTTGGCCCGTGTGTTTTTTTTTCTGCTTGAGTTTTCTCTATTATCCAGTACTAGCAGTTTTGCAGAAAACCCCCTAAGCATCATGCATTTAATAACTCACAAATGGTGCATCGGATTAAAATAATTTATATATGTAAAATGCTCAGAAAATTGTGTAGATTAATAATATGCCATTTTCATCCATGTTAAAAATGTTTAGCTTGCTGTTTATTTAACTTTGCTAATATGCCATGTTAAAATGATTTAATTCATAACTAAATAACCGTAACTCGAAATTAAATGTCCTTTATATGTAAATGGGGTAGAAAAATGCATAGTTTAACATGGTCCGCTTTATTTTGCTGTTTAACAACATTAAAATTGTGTTTAGGGCAGAACAGTACCGAATCTAAAATATTGCTCATGAGGATTTTCCGGAATTGTTGTTTCTTATTTCCGGCCTCATTTAAACTTGCCTAAATAGTTAGTTTAATTATATTTCACCTCTTGCCATGTTTAACAACATTTAATATTGTTGTGTACCTAAACGAGATCAAACTAAATAATTGCATGTGGTGTTTTGTCAATATGCAATTCGTTGCATATTGAGCTCCACTTAATTGGTAGTATTGTTTGTTGCATATTGCTATGCCATGCCTCATTAAACCGGTCATGCATCATACTTGATTGTGCATCATGCCATGTTTATGCTTGTGCATTTATCATGTTGTTTGTTTTCCGGTGTTGCTTCTCGGTTCCGGTAATGTTGCGATTGTGAGGATTCGTTCGACTACTCTTCTTCATGGACTCGTTCTTCTTCCTTGCGGGATTTCAGGCAAGATGACCGTCACCTTGGATCTCATTACTATCATTGCTATGCTAGTTGCTTCGTTCTATCGCTATGCTGCGTTACCTATCACTTGCTGCTCAAGCCTCCCAAATTGCCATGAACCTCTAACCTGTTGCACCCTTCCTAGCAAACCGTTGTTTGGCTATGTTACCGCTTTGCTCAGCCCCTCTTATAGCGTTGTTAGTTGCAGGTGAAGATGAAGTTTGTTCCTTGTTGGAACATGGAGATGTTGTTCCTTGTTGGAACATGTTTACTTGTTGGATATCACAATATATCTTATTTAATTAATGCATCTATATACTTGGTAAAGGGTGGAAGGCTCGGCCTTATGCACAGTGTTTTGTTCCACTCTTGCCGCCCTAGTTTCCGTCATATCGGTATTATGTTCCCGGATTTTTGCGTCCCTAACGCGGTCGGGTGATTTATGGGACCCCTTGACAGTTCGCTTTGAATAAGACTTTTCAGCAAGGCCCAACCTTGGTTTTACCATTTGCCTCACCACCACCTATACCCTTCTCTTGGGTCGGCCAACCCAAGGGTCATCTTTATTTAGCCCCGGGCGGTGCTTCTCTAAGTCTTGGTTCGAACCGAGCTACTCTGGGCCACCTTGGGGCAACTTGAGGTTGGTTTTACTCGTAGCTCTGTCTCATCCGGTGTTGCCACGAGAACGAGATATGTGCAGCTCCTATCGGGATTGTCGGCGCATCGGGCGGTCTTCTTGGTCTTGTTTTATTCTTGTGAAATGTCTTGTAGCCGGATTTCGAGACCGATCGGGTCTTCCGGGAGAAGGAATATCCTTCGTTGATCGCGAGAGCTTATCATGGGCTAAGTTGGGACACCCTGCAGGTTTGAACTTTCGAAAGCCGTGCCTGCATGTTATGTGGCGATGGGAATTTGTTAATGTCGGTTGTAGAAAACCCGAAGTTGATCTTAATTAAAATACACCAACCGTGTGCGTAATCGTGAGTGTCTCTTTTGGGGTTGATCGAGAGGAGAACACGGTTTCGGGTTATGTCGGCGTAAGTAGGAGTTCGGGATCACTTCTTGATCATTGCTAGTTGATCGTTCCTTTGTTTCTCTTCTCGCTCTCATTTGCGTATGTTAGCCATCATATATGCTTAGTCGCTGCTGCAACCTCACCACTTTACCCCTTCCTTTCCCATTTAAGCTTTGCTAGTCTTGATACCCATGGTAATGGGATTCTTTGAGTCCTCGTGGCTCCTGATTACTACACCACCGATTGCAGTGTACAGGTTATGCGATGATCATGGCCGAGAGCGATGTTTGCTTGTATTGGAGTTCTTCTTCCGCTTCTTCTTGATCGGGGATAGGTTCCAGTCGGCACTGGGCTAGCGGTGGTGGATATTGTTTGAGTTTCTGTTTATGTTTCATCCGTAGTCGGATGTTGATCTTGTATATGATGTGATGTTGTATTCGTGTGGCATTGTATGCCTTATGTATGTATCCCCACTATTATGTAATGTTGATGTAATGATATCCACCTTGCAAAGCGTCTTCAAGATGCGCTTCTATCCTTGGTGGGACCTTCGAGTTCCTTTAGGATAGGGTCGCATCTTGGGCGTGACATGGGCCCACCCGGTCAACTCAGTCAACGGGTCAAACCCACCGGTGACATGACGCCGGTGAGGCCAGACGCGGTGGAGTGGCTCGGGATTCCTCCTCCGGCGACCAAATGGCCGGCGGAGGGCATCTACGTGACGCTGGAGATCCCGCACGTCGAGTGGTGCAGTCAGTTATGCCCGGGGCAACCTATATCGATGGCAGCGAGCTCAAAGGCTGCGGCCGGAGTTCGGCCATGTGCGCGCGGGGTGCCGCGGGGCACGGCAGGAGCTGTGGGCGGCGGCGTTGGCCTTCTGGGAGGTTGCTGAGTGCGATGACGTGCGCGGATATGAGCTGCGGTGGCCCTGGCCACGACGGCGACATGGCCGGCGGAGCCGAGCTCGCGGCTCCGGTGGAATCGGCGGCTACGGTACGAAAATGACGACGTGCTTGAGGGGGAAAGGACCGGGAGCTCACGGCGAGGCCGACGACAGGCTCAGCTGGCTCGGGGACGACCGGAAGGCGACGAATCCGTCGATGGAGTCCGGCGGCCATGCTCGCGGAAGACGACTCGTGGCGGCGATGTGGGGCTCCCGCGGTGGCGTGGCTCGGGGTGGAAGAAAGAGGGGGTCGAGGCGGAGCCTCTGGGCCGGTCAGAGAAGCGAGGGGGAGGCGGTGGCTACAGCAATAGCGAGCGGCGGCGACGGCTATGCTCGGACGTCGCTCGGCTGTGAGACAGAGAGAGGGGCTAGGGGAAGGGACGAGGACGAGCAATGGGCGAGAGGGACCGGGGTGGCGAGTGGCGGCTTCTGGAGCCTCTCCTGCGTCGGCGGAAGCAGGAGGTGGCCTCGCGTGTGGACGCGCGCGGCGAGCACAGGCCCCTCATCCTCCTGGTGGGAGGTTGGGGATGACTGGCAGCTGCGGGTGGGCTGGGCCGCCAGGTGGCTGGACTACCAGGTGGGCTGCACAGGAGGTAAGCCCAGGTAAGACTCTTTTTTTCATTTCTGTTTTCTGTTTCCTTTTCTGTTATTTGTTTTGATTTAGTTTTAAGCACTAAACCATTTTGCTTTCTTCTGATAATTTTGCAGGGCTTAAAAGGATTATTCCAAAGCCCCTCACAATTTCTCAGAATTATTGGACACATATTCGATATATAGCAGATATAAATCCAATGCAAATAGTTATTGCTTTAGCTTCAAATTCCCAAAATAAATATTTATGAGCTCCTAAAAATATTGGTTTGAATTGTACTTCTGTCCAATATTTTCATAGACAAACCTGAACATTTTCTTGGACCTATTTGAAGCAATTTTTATCTTGGTCATTTCCAGAAATTATTTCTGAGGCTTTCACATGTCCCCGTTTCAAATTTCTGAGAAATTTAAACATGATGCAAGATGATGATGCAACGACAAGCAAGGGCAATGCTAGGGCTGTGACAACTCACCCCCACTAAACAAGAATCTCGTCCCGAGATTCAAGACGTGAGGTAAGAAGACAGAGGGGGCACAAGCTAACACGGTCTTCACGATCCAGGTTGCACTTCATAAGAACGTTGGCATGATCACCATCTTTGTCTTGACGTCTTGTCTTGGGAACTACATCCAACATGACAACGAGAAGAAAGGGGGTTTTTTAGAAGAATCGATCTTCTGGAGGTTCGAACAATTTAGGATCATCTTAATGATCACAAGATCAACTCACGGAAATGAGACATAGAAACATCTCTAGAGCTGAGAGGCAAAGCATGCATCAGGAGCGACAGAAGAAACAATTTGACGAGGGTTTCAAAGTAGCGAGGGGAATTGCCATGATTCCAAAATGGTGCACCTCAGGGAAGGTGACTCGAAGGACTATTCCCATAAGTGGCAAAAAGAATTACTTTTGATATCTAGATCATTGAAACTCTTTATACCAGCCTAAGGCAATCACAAACGATCGTTTGGCGGAGTTCAAAGGAATGACACATCCGGATTCGAATGGATGATGTGGACTACCTTGTTGGAGACAACGCAATGGATGATTTTTGCTTATCATCGGAAATGAATGGGACCTATGGAAGACTGACACAATGACGGGTGCAAGCTGGGAACAAAATGCAAATACTGGGAATGACCCAACGATCTTATCTGCCTGAGATTCAGATCTGGTTGGTGTCAGGACATTTCAGACTCATCAAGTCTAGAAAGAGAAATGAAGGTTTGCAACACAAATCGATGAGATGACGTTGCGAGATTCTCGGGAAATGAACTACGATAGCGAGCTCCAAAACATGAGCTGGTTCTGCTACAGACCCGTGAACACGCTGTCCAAGACAAGCATGACCACGTAGTAGTCTTATAATAAAACAATACCGAGTTCAGGTGGGGAACCATCATCAAGGATAACAAAGTCCTTGCATAAGGCATGCTCTTAAGAAGGAACTTCTTCTCCTTGAACAAATCAGTTAGTGGCTTGGTGTGCTAGGGATACATATGGAATGAAGGTTGCGAGCTTTGTCAAACCATAGCATACTTCGCACATGCATGGTGACTTGGGATGGTACGGAGGAAGCAAAAACAATCTTTCTCGGACTCACGGCGACATCTTGCACCAAATGCGCATGAATTCGAGGAAGTCACTCCTTCCATCCAAGCATAAGCTTCATGAACGGAACACGAAGGCATTGCTTATAAAATTTTCAACACTAGGTTGATGTTCAGCATGAATCATGGGGGAGACAAAATGCTATTGATGGGGTTCAACAACAACTCATCGGAATTTCCATATCACTGGACTTCCACCATCACGTGAACATGGTGATAGCATTGGTCAGACCAAAAGATGTAATGGTGTATGCTCGAGGGATCAACCACGAGTAAGACAACATTACGAACATCGTTGGTTCTGATTTGACTTGACGATGGCCCATACTCAAGTCAAAGTTTTGACAAGGCAATAGATCCAACAACTGATCACGAAGACCAATCGATGAACATATCATCTTCCTTCAACACACACTCAAAAGGATATCCCTTAAAATGAACTAAGTCGGACAAGCTTTCATCTTCGAACTCTCCAAGTTGTTGTTTAGCTTAACCAACTAGCTCAGGGTATCCAACACGGATTCTTGGAGAAGGGGTGGTTTACAAGAAACCAACTTGATCACGAACTTAACATATTTGGAAAGTCGCGAACCACCGATATATTACTAAGCTCGAGAACAATCTTGCTTTTCAGGGCAAGACGATATGATCAAAGAGCAAGGGATTGATATAATCCTAACTCATTGATCTAAGAGTGCACCAGAAATAAGGACTAGGTGGCACAATCTATCTTAGAACGATGATGATTTAATAGCCAACACGCTAAGAATGAGAATATTATCCATTAACTACCAAGCAACGAGGTTGCCAGGAGTATCGGTTTCACACATCACAGTTCACTTGTCGGCATTCCGGTTACAACAACATGGGACCGAGGAATGAATAATGATAGCGAGAAGTATCACTACGTCAAGAATTCATGAGAAATGGTGTAATTTTCATGACAATCCTGACATAAAGGGGGTAATACTCCGAGGTAGAACAGAATCAAAAGCTGGATTGGCATTTGATTTGCGGATTACAACTACTTTGACCCAATCCTGGATATGGATGAGGTACTGGAGTTTGTTTCTCCTAGTCATTCCGGAATAGAATGGCTTGACGGACCACAAGGATAATAGGCATCGATAAACACGATCGCACACATACCCTTGACTATCAATTGATAGACGGGGGTCAGAATACAACTAAGGAGGAACAACTCGAGGAACATATAACTTTCTGAGTTGTGTATGCATAGGTTAGTATGTCGAATCAAGTTCAACAAGTTTCTTCCGGATAACCCATGCAGGAAAGTAGAACTGGCAGATTCACAATTATGAATGGAGAACTCCTCAAGAGTACTACGATTGTGATCCTTTGGTTCAACGAGGAACTTTCGCCATAAGCGGTTCATAGTATTTGGAAGAAGGAAATACCACGGACCTTGAGGACTATCGCAAAGTTACTAATATCCTAAAGGAACTAGCAAACACTATCAACAGGAGGTAGGTAGGGTTAATCTCGGGTTCAAGAACCCAGGAATAGAATACCTACTAACTAATAACATCACGGAATGCTTTCGAGAATGATGGCCAGAATCATCACACGGGAAACACAAAACATGGCTAGTTTACTAGGTGACTCCCTAAAACACCTAGGGTCATAATAATAACTCCAACAGATATGTCGAGGTAGTAGAGTACCTCAACTCGACAATTAGTGTGCTTATTCTGACCAAAAGAACACCGTGAACAGGAAGGAAGAATTTGCAAATACATCAGATAGTTTAGAAACACAGGATGACTTCTGACAAAGATAACGGCTATAAATGCTCAAAATGATTTGAGACATCCTGCAAAAATGGTGGCATGACCACTCAACATCACAACATCAAGGTTCTGAGACCAGCTATGAACATACGGAAGTAGTAAAAACTGAACTGAGATTTGAAACTATCAATTCTATAATTCTATGGATTAGTAACACGTCATCCTTATAGATAGATGAGAAGGCCTAGTTCTTAAACCCCGTAGAAAAGAAGAGGATGACTTAGATCAGAAGGCCATGAGGTATTTAAACCATTAAAGAGGCTAGCCAACTTGCATGGAGGAGGCTCCCCCGATTTGCATCCTTCCTGACCGCTCGATCCTGGTCAACGAGGTCCTTTTCTAGCTGCTGGCCGTACGATCATCGCTGGAAAACGTCGCTGCGTTTTGACCGCGTGGTGAATGGTGGAAAGGGAATGACCTGTGGGCTCAGGACGTGATCTAATTGGCTGGGTTTCCCATTTTTGGGTGCGCGGGCAGCCTCACCTGTCGCGCCGCGTGCGCACGTCGTGGGCGCTGCGTCGTTCCTGGTTCCCGCTCGCCCTTCTCGTTTGCCTGTTGATGCAGCTGCAAGTGGGTCTACCTGCTTCTTGGTCCCACAAGCCGGTGTGGTGGTTGTGGTTTTTTCGTGTGAGCGCCGCCTCCCGCGTCGCGTCGCGTCGTGGGTCAAACGCGCGCTGCTCGCGTCGTGAGCAGTTGTGTAGGGATGGGCCGATGCGGGTGTAGCCGGCTTATGCACCCGCGTCTGTCCTATAGTGATGACGGGTGGGCCGAAGTTCCTCCTGGTCCCATTCGTCGGTGGCCCTGGCTGCGCGTCTCGTCGCGGTCGGGATTCGCCCGTGCGCCGCACTGGCGCTGTGGAACGTGCAAAAGGGTCAAAACCCTAGCCGCCAGCAGTTCTCGTCAAGCCCGCGCCCCTTCCGCCTCGTCTCCTCCCTGCCCCCTCCTCTCCCACGACACCACCCTCGAGCCCGCGCCGCCTCCACCTCGTCTCCTCCCCGCTCCCTCCTCTCCAACACCGCCGCCCTCGATGCGCCGTAAGGGACGCCGTCGACATGTCAGGGATACGCACCGAGCCCGCGCCGCCTCCACCTCGTCTCCTCCCCGCTCCCTCCTCTCCAACGTCGCCGCCCTCGTTGCGCCGTAAGGGACGCCGTCGACATGTCGGGGATACGCAGCGATGGAGCTCAGCCGGAGCACAGCAGAAACCCACTCCTAACCCTGCTCGCTCGATTGACAAGAGCAGGGCAATGGATTGGATCGAGGGCGGCCTGGCCTCGCCGTCGCTGCCACCTGGATTCGCTAGCCGCTGTGTGGATTCACCCTGGCCGCCGCCTCGAGTCACCTTCGTCGCCGCCGTGAGTCAGCTCCATCGTTGCCGCTAGGAATCCCGCCCCGGCAAGGTAACTTCCTCCAAATCCCTGCTCTCCATGGTCCTGCTGCCCTGCTTGATGCGTGTGTGTTGTGCGTGTTTAGCCATGATCTCCTACTTTTACAGGTACCATATGCCCCCCTTCCGTTCTTCAGATCTCCATATTTGGTGAATGCAGTGTTTTGGGTTCGTCAAATTACTATCTGTATTTGGGGATTAGCTACGAATTGATGTTTAAGTTCGAGCGTGGATACTCGGCAGTGGTGATTTAGATCTTTTTGTAGAACAGAATGATTAACTCGGTCTATCTCTGGAGAACTGCAGTGTAGATGATATATGTATGAACGATTGTAACACTGAAAATGCAAAACTTACATTATGGTGTAATGATGGTCGGTGGGGTCTGTATTTTTTGATGGCATTGCCCAGTGCAGTTTTTGGATTTCTACTGAGTGGTACCGTGTTCTGAAATTTTTTTTTGTTGCTATCTGCAGGAAAATTCCCAGGGATTTGATTGATGGAGGCATCACTATTTGGTGTTGGATTATCCATTTTTGCAGCACTAGCAATGTTGTTTTTGTTTGGAATGGCCAATTCTCAATTTCTAAATCAGCTACACTATACTTCTTGTCAGGTTAAATTATCTTGTTTTGTTTCATTCTATATGTAGGACAAAAATAGGTGACATGGTTGGTTTGTATGTTATACTAAGAACACCACCATAAGGAAAAGGGCATTGCACTTCTTTGTTTATATTTGGTTTGTTCCTATTCGGTTCGCTGTAGTACTTAATTACTACACAATATCAAGTTTCATGTTGTTTCATTGTATTCACTTGTGATATATTTTTCAACTATACAAGCACTTGGGGGATTCAGGAGAACTAAACCAAAGACAAACACTTTTACCGGTGATGTTGGGGCTTTTTTTTAACTGAGATGTGAAAGATGCATCTTATCCCCTGAGATATATTGCCTTAAATCTCTTGATTTTTTTCCCTGACATGCTAATATAGAGCCAGATATGCATGATTCATCATACACATTATAGTCAATTATCTATTGGAATCTTTTGTCCATAGAGGTGATTTTGTTTGGATAATTAGTCTAGGTAGTGACATTTTGATCGATAAGGCACAAGTTTATTTTCTTTTTCACCCGGGCTACACTAAAGTAAGCATCACCGTCAGTGGAAAGAAGGCATACAAATCATGAAGTTTTTGCCTTGGCTGTGTGCCTCGTTTAATTGTCACTTATTTATTTCTAGGAAGTTATTCAATTCTCATCGAGCTTTCCTTATGCTTTAAAGAAGAAATTTAAATACGCAATATTTTTAATATCCGAGGAGGCGAGAGGAGATGAAAAAGGGCTGTAAGGTCGTACTTTGGTGCGTCTCTGGCCAATGATGGCTGGATCCATCTGATGCTCTTCCAAGCAGAGCAGTGCAGATTTGCTGACTGGTACAACATCTAAACCTTGGCTACTCTAGCTTCTTTTTACATCTCTTAGTATCAACAAATAAGTTGGTTACAGTATATACTTGAAGATTGCAGCAGGCACAAAATGCTTGGCTAACCAGCCGGTTAATTGAGTTGTGCCTACAAAGGATCAGTAGAGTAGTTGGTTTTTCCTAAAATAAATGAGGATTAGTTTGGTTGCCATGTGACGGTAAGGCCAAAAATTGGTTCTGTAATGGTCATATGTGTTGTGGAGTTGGAACTTGATTCTTTTTAAGTTGGAGTGGCTAGGTTGTCTATATGTATTGCATTATTTTTCTATGGTGTACTATTCTTTCTAAATGATTTTTTAAAGTTTAGTATTTAAGTTTACGGCATTATTCTGCGGTGTATTGTTCTTTCTACAACATACTGTTAATATCTTATGCTTTTCAACATTGCACGGTTAAAACCTTATGTATAAGATCTTGCGCTTTCAACATCTGCTCATGGCATTGTGTGTATTCTGCTATGAACTGTTTACATTATAGAGTTATGGTACCTACATTTGTGCGATTCCTTTTAGCTGATGTTTGTTGCTCATACTGACAAAAGGTGCATTAACAAATGATTGCAGAGCAGTGGAGAAACATGTTTCTACAAATTTTCCAAAACTGATGGATTTAACTACAGGTATTGCTGTATTGCATTATCCAACTGTAAGTCTGTTCTAAACTCTAAGCCCCATGTAAATCTGATGGAAGATTGGGCCGTTTAATTTGAACCAAAAAGGGTGATATGCTCTCAGTTGCTGGAATCTGTCCAGACCTGAAAATTAGATATACTTTGAAAGCTTGATATATGAGTAGGAGATAGTTGATAAAGGTGTACCTCTTGTATAACTGATATCCCTTTGATCTTCGTTAAATTTTGTAGGATATGCATTGTGCTTGAGCATGAGAAATCCTTTCCCTCCATGCATTATCTTTATATGTTATAAAAATGTTACACATGTTTTGGTCCTCCAAAAGATTATTAGCCCATAATGTTAATAACTCTTATGTATGATGATTGAGTGAGATATCCTTTTATCTCCAGGCATTTCTTTCATGTACTGGATATACAAAATAAACTGTATGATCTAGACTGTAGGAGCAACTGGTGCTTGTGGGGCTGGTGCTTGCAGTTGTTGTTGCAGCTGTTCTTGAGGGCCGAGCTGAATGTATTTGAGAAAGGTCTTTGCTTCATTTTTTTTCTTTTGACGGGATAATGACTTGTCATTTCAAAACACTTAGTATGTGATCTATCCATCAAATTATAATATAATAATTCAGCAAAATCCCTTTATTTGAACGAGCAAGAATCTGTGGTGTGCTCCTGACCTATGTTCCCATTTTCAAAATTTTATAAAGGCTATCTTAACTTAGTTGTTGCATAGAAATTGGTTTTGGCTATTTGGCTCATTTCATATCTGCATTACTTATTTGAACGACAATGAACACTCCACAACTGAACTCACATAAGAGGGCTGATAGATGATATCTTGTCTGCTCAGTAATTACCTAGAATACTGGACTTTCCACCAACTTACAAAAATATTTTTTGCAGGTATATTTCCTTTATCACTCCCCCAACAGACATGAGTTCTTGTGGCGGGGTCTTTCATGCCGTCATGTTAGGAATTTATTATTGGATTGCATATGAGGTCCTTCTTCAGGTTTCCACTTGTTTCTTACTTAAGTTAGCTGTCCATTCTGGATTTAATGTGAATTTTGCTTTTGTATTCCATATGAAAGTCTACTATTTGTTTTAGCTTCTGTAGTTTTCTATTCATTATCCCTAGACATTATCATGTGTGTGTCGATACGCTTCGTGGATGGCGAGGTTTAATATCGCTTGCTTGTTGCCTTCTCTACCCTCGACATGCGAAAGGCCAATAAAGGCGTGGACGAGTCATGGATCCTGCTGGCGATGGCTACTGGTTGTAGACGAGATTTAAGCGGAGGAATCACAAAATATGTTCTCTTTCCAAGATTTTCATATCATATTTGTTGTGGGATCTGACTGCTTTACCATATTTTCCTGGTGTGGACGATGTTATAGAGTGAGCTACCATCACTTATCATTACTGACTGTAATCAATATATATGTGTTTATGCCATAAAAGATGGATGTTTGTCGAAGCCATTGTTGTGTCATGTAATTACTTGCAGATCAACTATATAGTTTTGTTCGGATTGTAAAGTGGAAACGATAAAACCCTACAACTCCTGTGTGATTGTCATTTGATTATTTACTTCCTCAAGTAGTATGGATATGGTACTGCCAGGATATTAAGTATATTCATGAAGTCTATCAAAAAAAAGTATATTCATGAAGTTTTATAAACCATGTTCTACGATTCACTTCTTTTATGCATATTTACTTTCCAGTTTTAGGACTGAAATCCATCCATTGTAATGAATTTGGTTGTATGGGCATTACCTATTTGACTTAGGCTTGCTTCATCACATATAGACTGATTTTCTTTTCCCCATTGCTTGTATGACCTAAAACTATCATGTATATGAGGCAAGTTATTAGCAATGTTTCACATTTTCTTACTTGCAATACTGTGCTTGCCTATTCAGGTGTTCCAAGACCCAAATCATCGGAAAAACAATACATACAACACTTTTTTCTTTTGAAGTTTGGTTACCCTTATACAAGCACCCGTTCATTTTGTTTATATAGTGGTTAGAATAGTAACCACATGTGCTTGCTCAATACTCAGCCAAGCATGGTTGTCTTCAAGAAGACGTGGTGGTGGTAGACCGTGGAGTGCAAGATCAGGTGTCGGTGCACTTACAGACCATGGAGTGCAAGAGGTGGTGGTAGACCGTGGACTTAATATATTTTTCCTCCCACTTACAGAACATGCATCCTCCTACATGCAACGAATTTTTGTTAGCCGGGATGAGTACATGGGATGGATTGAAAAATCGATGATGAACTTACACCATGACATGCAGCCATCCATAAGCACCGGCCTCGCTCGTGGCTTTCACACTGATGGAGGTGGTGTGGTGTGGCGCTGCGCTGGGACATGTATGAACACATCCTTGTGAACTCCGGCCAGACTCTGAGGAATGATAAGTGAGCACGAACAAGAATGGTTGGGCAGCAGAAACAAGCAAGCTGGAGGTTTAAAACGAGTGAGGGGAGCGTGGTACAGATAGCCACTGGGACTGACATGTACTCAATGCAAGTCTCGATTCAATGCATGACTATGCCTTGTGGGCCATCTGCTAGCGAGGTCAGAGATAATAAGCAAGCTATACAACTTGTATACAGTCAATGAAATTCACTATACAGGCTCGATGTATTTGAATGGCATGAATCATGTGGAAGCGGGCGGCCGTAATTACCACCTCGTGTGGCTGCATGTCTACTCATGATTTATCGCTCTACTATACCAAATTAAAATGTGCAGGTATATCTCATTGTAGATGATAAGTCTCTATTTTTTATTAAAGGGGCTTAAATTTGTTATCATATATGCTTGCCCGCTACTAAAATAGCTAAAACATGGAATTTCTTTTCATTACTCTCTCATCATAGTGCCATATTTTCAAACTGAGCATATTCATATTATGCAAAGTTTCCCTTTTCCCACACTATTATTTAACAACGTAGTAAACATGTTTTAAAAATAGCATGATTTAGTTGAAGGTTCTTGCAGCATGAAACTATTTTCATCGACAACATGTCTTCAGCAGGTCTCTGCGCCATTTGGCGCAACGGGTCAACTAGTAAGGAGTAAAAAGAGCCTTACGTTCCCTTCCACAATCAATTTACTTACATAACTATAGCATTTCTAGACACAAGTTCGACCAATTTGGCTTTGTAATCGTACAGGCAGTCAGGCTCTGATACCAAAGCTGTGAAGACCCCGATTCCAAGTCACATCGATCTAGCCGGTAACACCTCATATCACATTGCGGCCTCACGCACGGTATTCCCACGGGTGTCGCCTTACCATGGCCCGGGACCGTTTGTGCCTTTTGGCTCACGTATATGATAGTGTCGCTAGCATCCATATGACAGAGAACCGGGCGAGTGGCTAGTCGTGATCCCAAAGCGGCACTAACCCATGGGGACAGCATACATGAATCACATCGAGCATGTCGATCGCCAAGATGTGAATCCGAAATGTAGCACTGGGCTAACAGGACTCGGGAACCCGGCTATAGCAGCTAGGCAGACTCGGATGTCATGCGTGACATTTCCCAAGGGACAGACACGAGAAAGAAGTGAAACACATGCCGGCCAGTCAAGTGTCCCGGTAGTCTTTGGGCTAGCAGGACTCCGGTGAACCGGTCAGAAGGACTACTATGGCTCAAGGAAGCACTAGACTACATTTCCCCATAAGAGAGGCTGCCAAGGATAAACAACTAGATTGTCGGATCCCACACATACCAAGCATTAAAACATACACACAATATGCTCGATATGTGTAAATACAACATGGCATCACAACATAACTCTATGACTCAAAGTATTTATTCATTAGGCCCGAGGAGCGAGATATTACAAACATGGGTCTCTCGACCCAAAGCATTCGAGCATACAAGTCAAACACATGCGGAAGCTTAACATGTCCGAGTACGACAACTATAAATGAAAAAGGCCGAGAAGCCCGACTATCTACCGAGATCTGCCGAGGGCACAAGATCGTAGTGAGGTAACAAGCTAAGCGTCAAGCCCACGCGGAACTACTAGCGAGGCCAAGTCTCTGCGAAACATAAAATAAGCAAGCGTGAGTACAAATGTACTCAAGAAGACTTACATCGTAACTAACTACATATGCTTCATTATCAACAAAGGGGTGGTGGAGTTTGACCTGCAGCAAGCCAGCTTTGACTCGGTGGCTATCTGAACTACATTGCAAGTAACTCTTTTGAGGTGGCGCTACGAGTCCACATATTCACCAATCAATACACCACTATGGATTCGATCCCGTCTTCCTACGAGAACGCCATCCATAGCACTCACGCTTATCTTGCGCATTTTAGAGTATCCACTTTCACTTGTCTATGAACTGATATAGGCAACCCAGAATTCCTTTACCGCGGACACGGCTATTCGAATAGATGATGTTAACCCTGCAGGGGTGTACTTCTTCACACACGCTCTCGCCACTTACCGCCATGTACACGTCATGTATCTCGGCAACCTTCAAGCGGAAGCCTGGCGAGGGTGTCGGCCACGGCCTACCTAAACACTCAAGTCCCTAGTCCAGGTTTATCTCCTATTCGGGTTCCATCCGCAGGAGTCCGCCGAGGTTTCCACTAACGGCCCCGAACAATGTGTGCGGGGTTCCCGAGACACCAAGCAGGCGAATCGGTACACCGGACCCACGTGCTTACCGCAACACAGCCCACCCCTAAGGTCGGTCTGCTGCGTGCCCCAAAGATGCTACAAACACAAGAAACTACTTTGCAACTCCCGGACAGAGGACAAGGGTGGTTAAGAAGCCGAGAGAGTCAATTAAGGATCCCAATATGTGGTAGTAACTGTTTCATGGATCACAAACACAGAACTCAGTTCCTGAGGATGGCTGCAATGAGAAAACCCACCATGTACTCCTACATGGCCTCTCACCGCTACATTTACCAAATCGTGTTCACACACTTAGCTCTCAACAGTAGGACATGTTCACACACCTCCGATTCATGCCCGATGAATCAGACCTGACACAACTCTAAGCAATCGCAGGCACGACAAACAAGCATGAATGAGTAGGCACATCAGGCTCCAACAACTCCTACTCATGCTAGTGGGTTTCATCTATTTACTGCAGAATGATAGGTCATGCAGAGGATAACGGGGTTCAGCTACCGCAACAAGTAACAGATGAATCGTTGTTGTCCTAATGCAGTAAAAGAGAGCACGAGCAAGAGAGTGGGATTGTATCGTAATGAACAAGGGGGTTTTGTTTGCCTGGCACTTCTGAAGATAGTATAGCTCTTCATCGGTGTCATCGAACTTATCGTCGGAACATACGTCTACTGAGGTGGAACAACCACCGACTAGCAAAGAAGGAACACAATCAATGCAATGCACATTCACATGAATGACATGTCATGGTAAGGTACTGAATTCACCTAATGCAATATCTAGCCAAGTTAATTGAAGTGGAACTCAAACAAGATCAAACTCCAACTCCAAATGTTATTTCATAAATTGCCCTAACCATCATTTGTCCTATTCAGTGAGGTTAACTTGTTCAAACATGCATGATCATGGCATAAACAGATTCTTCATATTTTTCTGATCATTTTTCATATATAACTTATTTGATTTGGAGCTACGGTTGATTTTCTATGATTTTTAGAAGTTTTGGTTATTTTCTGGAATTTCCTGTATAAGAAAAATTCCAGTAATTAGTTATTGCGTCAGCATGATGTCGTGGTGACGTCAGCAGGTCAAAGCGACGGTCCAGTCAATCTCGACTGTGGGCCTGCGTGTCAAGAGTTAGTTTAACTAACTAATATTAGTTAGTGTTAACCTAAGTTAATTAGCAGAGCGGGGCCCACTGGTCATAGACTCAGGGGAGAGTCAACCTGGGCCCAACCGGTCAACTCAGTCAACGGGTCAAACCCACCGGCGACATGACGCCGGCGAGGCCAGACGCAGTAGAGAGGCTCGGGATTCCTCCTCCGGCGACCAAATGGCCGGCGGAGGGCATCTACGTGACGCTGGAGATCCCGCGCGTCGAGTGGTGCAGTCAGTTATGCCGGGGGCAACCTATATCGACGGCGGCAAGCTCAAAGGCGGCGGCCGGAGTTTAGCCATGTGTGCGTGGGGTGCTGCGGGGCACGGCAGGAGCTGTGGGCGGTGGCGTTGGCCTTCTGGGAGGTTGCTGAGTGCGATGACGTGTGCGGGTATGAGCTGCGGTGGCCCTGGCCACGGCGGCGACATGGCCGGAGGAGCCGAGCTCGCGGCTCCGGTGGAATCGACGGCTATGTTACGAAAATGATGACGTGCTTAAGGGGGAAAGGACCGGGAGCTCACGGTGAGGCCGACGACAGGCTCAGCTGGCTCGGGGACGACCGGAAGGCGACGAATCCGTCGATGGAGTCCGGCGGCCGTGCTCGGGGAAGAAGACTCGCAGCGGCTATGTGGGCCTCCCGCGGTGGCGTGGCTCGGGGTGGAAGAAAGAGGGGGTCGAGGCGGAGCCTCTCGGCCGGTCAGAGGAGCGAGGGGGAGGCGGTGGCTACGGCAATAGCGAGCAGCGGCGACGGCTATGCTCGGACGGTGCTCGGCTGCGAGAGAGAGAGAGAGAGAGAGGGGCTAGGGGAAGGGACGAGGACGAGCGATGGGCGAGAGGGACCGGGGTGGCGCGTGGCGGCTTCTGGAGCCTCTCCTGCGTCGGCGGAAGCAGGAGGTGGCCTCGCGTGTGGACACGCGCGGCGAGCACACGCCCCTCATCCTCCTGGCGGGAGGTTGGGGATGACTGGCAGCTGCGGGTGGGCTGGGCCGCCAGGTGGCTGGACTACCAGGTGGGCTGCACAGGAGGTAAGCCCAGGTAAGACTCTTTTTTTTCATTTCTGTTTTCTGTTTCCTTTTCTGTTATTTGTTTTGATTTAGTTTTAAGCACTAAACCATTTTGCTTTCTTCTGATAATTTTGCAGGGACTAAAAGGATTATTCCAAAGCCCCTCACAATTTCTCAGAATTATTGGACACATATTCGATATATAGCAGATATAAATCCAATGCAAATAGTTATTGCTTTAGCTTCAAATGCCCAAAATAAATATTTATGAGCTCCTAAAAATATTGGTTTGAATTGTACTTCTGTCCAATATTTTCATAGAGAAACATGAACATTTTCTTGGACCTATTTGAAGCAATTTTTATCTTGGTCATTTCCAGAAATTATTTCTGAGGCTTTCACATGTCCCCATTTCAAATTTCTGAGAAATTTAAACATGATGCAAGATGATGATGCAATGACAAGCAAGGCCAATGCTAGGGTTGTGACATATTCTCTATAAAAATCTTCAACCCAAGACCAGAGCGGAAGCCATTGCTCAGGGTTTCTATCCTTGCATGGTCCGAGGGCCACAACCTGTTGATGCCGACCCATCGTCTTTGCTATAGTGTCGAGATGACAATCTGTTTAAGCGCAACTTTCAGTTTGCCAAGCACTCAGCCAAGGAAAACAAGAAGTCTTGGGGATTAGACTTCAACCCCGGCCCCTCTGTGCCACGTGCCGATGGCACACGCGAAGCTGAACCAAATCTTGTTGGGCCCTTCTACAAATTAGAAGGTCTCATCACTCATATAAAGGTTCAAGGGGCAGACGTGGATCAACCCGCAGACGACGCTGACTCTGACGAAGCGCCTGCACCATCGAAGCCGATGAAGCAGAAGAAACCCAAGGCTTTGAAGCCTTCCACTCCACCAAAAGCTTCGCGAGTGAAGCCCTCGGCCACTGCTCCACGTGCACCAAGTGTGCAGTCTGCAGATCTCTCTCGCATCTTCAAGACCGAGAATAAAAATAAGAAGCCCATGCACTCCTCCAGTCCTGCTCTGACCCCTGCTGCTGTTTTGAGAAACGAGAATATGACGCCATTGATCTTTCGAGTGACGACGATCTTGCTGATGACGCTCTTGAGCAATTGATAAAGAGCAAGCAAGAGGCAGAAATCTTCAATGACTTGCCTCTCTTTGACATGGCAGTAATAAACAACTTCATTGATGAGTGGTTCAACACTCCCAATCTCAGCTTTGATGATCTGCAACTTCCAATTGGCAGCGTCTCCTTCCACGGCGCCATTGCTCCTGAGCTATCTCTTGCTCAGAAAATTGTTGAACTGAAGCACAAGATCGATTTTGAAAAGGCTCAGTTCAAGAAGCATATGGCCAGGCTCAACGTGGAAGATGTCCAGAACTTCAAGGTCATGTTGCATGAGCTTAAGGAAGCGTTTCACAAGAAACGTGATGAAGCCAAAGGTTCTCGTGGGTGCATGAAGACTCTTGCTGCCAAGTGCGTTCAAGCTTACAATGAAGCTGAGAAACGCAAGGCTCTTGGGCGTCCTGGCATCGACCCCAGAATGGCTGCCAAGAAGAAGAAGCCATCTGTGGACCAAACTGAACCATCCAGGCGGGAAGAGCCTCGCATTGTCTTCCCTGCCAGCATGACAGGCGTGAAGCCTAAGGTCCCCACAGTGGCTTCAGAACTTCAAAAGACAAGGGCAGCTGAAGCCAAGGCCAGAAAGCGTAAAACCAAGAACACCACTGATCAAGCTCCACCCACCAAGACGCGCAAGACCAAGAAAAGCAATCGGGCTGCTCCCACAGAGCCCCTTCTCGTCGAGCCGATTTCCGTAGCTCGTCCTGAATCTGCACACCAGGAATGACGTATGATAGTTCATGAGCCTGCTTCCACAGAGGCTCCTGAAGTTGAAGACATTCCAGCTGTTGACCCCTCCGCAGATGAAGACATTGGTCATCAAGACAACGTTGAAGATGACAAAGTCCTTCCTCAGATCGAGCACAACGTGGTATCATCGCCTGTTCTCACGAACAACGAACTCATCAGCATTGGTCGTCCATTGACGCCAATTGCTCAGGATGACTCATGGGCTGATCACCCTCAAGAATCCCCACGTGATGAAGAAACACCAGTTACTCCCCCAACACAGGTCACCACTCCGGTGATTGACAATGAAGACTTTGAGGCCCAACCAATTCCATCTCCACAGGCGTCACCAGCGTTCTGCAGACTTCGCAAAGGACCAAGGCCAGAAGTCAATCTGTCAAGTGTTCCAGAAGGAGACGAGCGCCAAACTGTTTCACGCCAAGTGTTTCCTCAAGCCTCTCCAACTGTGAACAACCCTGTGTCTGAAGCCAAAGCGGCTGAAGATATTCCGGCTGCATCAGCCAATGACCAAGAAGAAGAAACGAGAGAAGAAGAAGCATGTGTTGCCACACCCCCTACCAACCAAGTTGTTCTCAAGGAGAACATGTCCGACCCTCCAGCTCCTGAAGTGGAGGTTACCAATACTGAGGCGGCCACCAACACCAACACTAAAGCCAATGACGTTGTCATGGCTGAAGCTAATGTGGCGCCTGAAGTCAATGTGGTGCCTGAAGTGATAGCACCTGAAACCAATGCTGCACTTGACGCCAATCAGCAGCCTGAAGTCACTGCCACTGCTCCAGTACCGCCTCCAAGGCCATATACCATTGAGCAAGCATACAATTATGGTCAGGTGGTCACTGTCAGATGGCCCATTCTGGTTCCTCCTCCTGCTGCTGGTCCCTAATTTGATTACCATGTCGAGCACAGGCCTCCGGTCCAGAAGCCGAAGCCAAGACTACCCAGGTTTCCAGGTACTGCCACTTCACCAGGGTCCTTCAATGCTAATGGCTTCAAAGCGCACAACACCTTCTTTGATAGCGCCAAGAACCCCTACTCAAGGGTAAGGATCTCCTCCGATCGGTTCGGAGCTATCAGCAAATAGCAGCTATTATTCATGTGTCCTTTATGATCAAGGGCGCATCTTCCCTCATATGCCTCTTGACTGTAAAGCCATTGCTGGATTGCCCTGCCTTGAAGAAGCCCTTGACTGCTTCCGTGATGCGGGTTTTCTCAACTTTGTAACTGACAAAGAGCATTGGAATGAAGAACTTCTGCTTCAATTTTATGCTACCCTCCACATTCGCGGATACAACAGGGATCCGAAGACTTGGGTCCTTGAGTGGATGACAGGAAATATCCATCATGAAGCCAAAGCCTTTGACATCATTGAGCTTACTGGCCTGCCCACTCCAGGAGAATTATATGAACCTGGTTGTCAGCTTCACCGCAATGCTTTGAAGAGCATCTTTCATAAGCCAGAGCCCAACATGAGTCAAATGCTGAGCATGATGAAGCCTCTGCCACCTGACGCTAATTACCCAAAGGAATTCTTTGTCGACGACCTAGAGTATCTGCCCCGCACCATTTATCACATCATCAGGCGAACTCTATGGCCTGTCAAAGGACATTCTTCAGCAGCAAAACTTGAAGGAGCAATGAAGACTTTGGTCTTTTTTATCTTCAATGGCATCAGTTTGAATGCTCAAGACTTCTTTATCCGACAGTTGGCTGCATCCGGCTCTGATCTCTTTGGCCTGAAGTTCTACGCTCCGTGGGTCATGCGCCTCATCAAGCTACACTCAGATGTCAACTACCAACCCTTTGCTCGCAACCATCTGATCTTTCTGCCAGAGGTTGATATGTCATTTGAAGCCATATACCCAGATCCTGCCAAGGAGCCTATTTGTCTTCACAATGCTGATCACCAAAGCTTCTCACAACCCATTGAAGGAGTCCAAGCATTCACTCGTGTTTATCAATTGGCTGGCAATACTCGCTTACCTCACCGAGGTCAGACTGAAGCCACTGAGAGCACTATTGCTCAAAGGCCTCGGAAGCGCTCTCGTGTTCTAAATGACGGAGAACTTCTTGTGGCACTGCATCAGAGACAAGATAAGCATCACTTATGGGTGAAGCGGCAGATGTAAAGCCTCTTGGTGGACGTCAATCGCATTCGCAACCTTGCCACGAAGAATGCCTTTGTTACACATGAAACCTGTCGGAGGTCATGGAATGAGTTTGACATTGCTCAGTGCTGAAGCAGATCTTCAAGACGATGGCTCCACTGAAAGATTCAAGTTTGACACCACTCCCCCAAGGAATGTTGTTCTACGTCAAACTCCATCTCATGAAGACTCCCACTACTCCTCCTTCGCTGAAGCGGTGAATGCCATAGTGATTGATGATCAAGATGATGCTACTTCAACACCAACGACTTCAGCGCGTATCGACACTGCACCACATTCGAATGCACCGCCAAACCCCGACGCCGACCCTGCATCTTCTCCTACTCCTTCTGGGAACGAGTAGAAGCTATATGTCTTCCAACCTTTTGGGTCCTTACTGACAAAAGGGGGAGAAGCATATGAGTTGATAGTCTTCAAGCGGGTCCATATGGGCGGTTGCTTCATATTTTGCCTAGTATTTACAACTCTCGCTTTTGATACATTTGGTTCTTTGAGTTGTAACACTTAAACTTGATGGTCGTTTGCTACTTATTTGCTATTCTGTAATGCCATGATAAATTCCGCATGTGCGACGATAACTTCTGCACTTAGTCATTTTGCAGACGTCCATTTTTCATTATGCATGTCATTATCTTCGTTATATCAAATCATGCAAGATGAATTGTCTTCATAAGTTGAAGAGGATCTCCACAAGTACAACCTGCCATGTGCATTTGCATTCCAAAAGCAAATTACTTATATGCACATCTTCAGGGGGAGCCTTTTGCTACTTATGAAGACAATACCTAAATCCTTACAATTTGACATACTTTATCGCCGTTGAAAACTTCAACCAGTTTGTCATCAATCACCAAAAAGGGGGAGATTGTAACTGCATCTAGTGCCACCCCTAGTTGGTTTTAGAGTATTGACGACGAACCTGGTTGAGGGACTAATGTGTTTGTGAGAATTGCAGGATAACACAGGTAGTAGTCCCTCATTGATTCGGTTTACCTACTGGAGATGACCCCTAAAAATGTATGAAGACATTGACGATAATGGTGGTATATGAAGACATTCACATTGAAGACTATGACATGAGAAGACATTGCGTGAAGACTATGGAGCACGAAGACTTAGTTGTTTCGTTGTTTCCTTTTCTTCTTTGTTGAGTCATAGGAACCACCGTACTGTTAAGTGGGGTCCCAGTGAACAAAGTCAGAGTGATTGAAGTGATGCTCAACCAAAATCCAAGGTCTTTGAGCAAAGACAATGAGAGCAAATCTTATCCAGAGCTGGATGAGTCAGCTTTACTTGTAGCCCAAGTAAAGTTGCCGTGTGTGTTTGAAATCTGACCATTGGAACACGTGTCAGTTCCTTAGTGACCCAAGGTCATTTCGGACAAATCAGGTTGGGTTGCCTAGTGGCTATAAATAGCCCACCCCCTACACCATAAATGGTTGGCTACACAGAGTTAGTGCACGGCTTTTGTCGTTTGAGAGCAACCCACCTCCGAAACTTTTGAGAGAGAGAAATCCATGCGAAGACAAAGCCCAAACTCCCAGAGCCAAAGAGTGTTAGGCATCATTGAAGTCTTTCTGTCCGCGTGATCTGAAGACTTGTTACACTTGAGGACTGTGAATCCTCCAGCCGGTTAGGCGTCGCGTTCTGAGCATCCAAGAGTCATTGTGGATCGTCCGTGAACGAAGTCTGTAGGTTTGGAAGTCTACCTTGAAGACTTACCAGAGTGATTGGGCGAGGACTGGGGGTCTCCTTAGCTCAGGGGGAATAAGGTGAAGACGCGGTCTTCTGAGTTGAATCTCAGCCTCCCTAACCAGACGTACAGTTGTCACAGCAACTGGAATTGTTGCAACAAATCATGTGTCCTCAACAAGTGACTGGTTCTATCCTCTCCCTCTCTTTACCTACAGTTTGTCTTCGTGAAGTGATTGCCTGCTTGCACTACTTGTTTGACTTCACTGTGTGACTACTATCATTGTTTGGCTTCATACTATCTTCCATCCTGATCCTTACTACCTAGCTGCTATTAGTCTTCGTGCTTTCACTTCATTGCATACTTGACTATGGCTTGCTTAGTGTAGTCTACTTTCCGCTGCATATCAATAGGTTCATTTCTATTGTTTGTCTTTGAAACTCTCATGTTTTGAATACTTTCATAAAAATCGCCTATTCACCCCCCCCTCTAGTCGATAACTAGCACTTTCAATTTGGCTTGAAGTTTTATGCTCCATGGGTGATGCGCTTAATCAAGCTTCACTCTTCTGTCAACTATCAGCCCTCAGCGCGCAACCATCTTGTCTTCTTGCATGAGGTTGATATGGCTGTCGAAGCCATCTACCTTGAGCCTGCCAAGGAGCCACTTTATCTTCATAATGTTGATCACCAAAGCTTCACACAACCAATTGAGGGAGTTCTTGCTGCAACTCGGATCTATCCTCTGGCTGGAAATAAGCGTGCACCTCATGGTGCTAATACTGAAGCCACTGCAAGCACCATTGCTCAAAGGCCTCGGAAGCGATCTCGTGTCCTCAATGACCGAGAGCTTCTTGTGGCCTCACATCAGAAACAGGATAGACACCATGATAGGCTAAAGCGTCAGATGCAGAGCCTCTTGGTGGATGTTAATCGCATACGCAATCTTGCCACCAAGAACGCATTCGTCACACATGAAGCATGTCGGTGGTCTTGGAAGAGTCTTACATTGGTATCCTCTGAAGTCGATCTTCGTGAAGATGGCTTCACAGAGCGCTTAAAATTTGATTCCACGCCTCCCAAGAATGTCGTCTTGCGTCGGACTCCTTCCATAGAAGACTCTGACTATTCATCTTCGGATGCAACTGTTGTTGCGAGAGTCATCAATGATGAAGACAATTCCACTTCACCAACCATGACTTTGCCGCATCTCGACACTGCACCAGGCCCCTCTGCACCACCAAACTCCAACGTCAACACTGCACCTTCATCTACTCCTGATGGGAACGAGTAGATGCTCTATGTCTTCAAACCTTTTTGGTTATTACTGACAAAACGGGGAGAAGCATATGTGTGGATAGTCTTCAAGCGGGACCATATGGGTGGTTGATATATTTTTTGCCAAGTGGTTACAACTCTCGTTTTTGATACATTTGGTTCTTTGGGTTGTAACACTCTAACTCGATGGTCCTCTGCTACGTTTTCCGCTACTCTGTGATGGGATGATAAATTCCGCATGAAGTCATTCCGAAGATGTCCATTTTTCATTATGAATGTCATTATCTTCGCTATATCTGTATATGCATGATGAATTGTCTTCATAGATTGAAGAGGATCTCCACAAGTAAAACCTGCCATGTGCATTTGCATTCCAGAGCAAACTACTTATATGCACATCTTCAGGGGGAGCCTTTTCCTACTTTATGAAGACAATGCCTTAAATCCTTAAACTTTCACATACTTTTATCCCCGTTGAAAACTTCAACCAGTTTGTCTTCAATCACCAAAAAGGGGGACACTGTAAGTGCGTCTAGTGCCATCCCTAGTTGGTTTTGCAGTATTGACGACAAACTTGGTTGAGGACTAATGTGTTTGTGAGAATTGTAGGATAACACAGGTAGTAGTCCCACATTGATTCGGCTTACCTACCAGAGATGACCCCTAAAAATGTGTGAAGACATTGAAGACAATGGTGGTCTGTGAAGAGATTCATATTGAAGACTATGACATGAGAAGACATCGCATGAGTACTATGGAGTGCGAAGACATAGTTATTTTGTAGTTTCCTTTTCTTCTTTGTTGAGTCAAAGGAACCAAGTGAACAAAGTCAGAGTGACTGATGTGATGCTCAACTAAATCCTATGTCTTCGAGCAAAGACAATGAGAGCAAATCTTATGCAGAGTTGGATGAGTCAGCTTTACTTGTAGCCCAATTCAAGCTGTCGCGTGTGTTTGAACTGTGACCGTTGGACATGTGTCAGTTCCTTAGTGACCCAGGGTCATTTCGGACAAATCAGGTCGGGTTGCCTCCTGGCTGTAAATAGCCCACCCCCTACACCATAAATTGGTGGCTGCTCAGAGTTACTGCATGGCTTTTGTCATTTGAGAGCAACCCACCTCCGAAGCATTTGAGAGAGAGATACTTGCGAGTACAAAGCCCAAAACACCCAGAGCCAAAGAGTGTTTGGCATCACTGAAGTCATTCTGTCCACATGATCTGAAGACTTGTTACACTTGAGGACTGTGAATCCTCCAACCGGTTAGGCATCACGTTCTGAGCATCCAAGAGTCATTGTGGATTGCTGGTGAACGAAGTCTGTGAAGGTTTGGAAGTCTACCTTGAAGACTTACCTGAGTGATTGGGTGAGGACTATGTGTTCTTAGCTCAAGGGGAATAAGGTGAAGACGCGGTCTTCTAGGTTGAATCTCAGCCTCCCTAACCAGACGTACATTTGTCACAGCAACTGGAACGGGTCCAACAAATCCTTGTCCTCTCCAAGCAACTGGTTATATATCTTCCCTCTCTTTACTTACAGTTTTTCTTCATGAAGTCATTGCCTGCTTGCATGATCTGATTGACTTCACTGTGTGAAGACTGTTGTTGTTTGGCTTCATACTATCTTCCATCTTGATCCATACTACCTAGCTGCTAATAGTCTTCATGCCTTCACTTCATTGCTTACTTGACTATGGCTTGTCTAGTGTAGTCTACCTTCCGCTGCATATCAATAGGTTCATTTCTATTATCTGTCTTCGAAACTCCTACGTTTTGAAGACTTTCATAAAAATAACCTATTCAGCCCCCTCTAGTCGATAACTAGCACTTTCAACTAGCAAAGCTTAATGGGCATGGAATAGTTAAATGGTGAGGTTGCAACAAGCACTAAGCATTTGTATGGTGGCTAACTTACGAGTAAAAGAATGAGAAGAGAAACTACGCATAACGGTCACAAACTAGTAAGGATCAAGAAGTGATCCTGAACTACTTATGAGTCAAACATAAGTCCACCATGTTCTATTCTCAAACCTCACTCGAAAATAGACAGTCACGGTCATGCACGCGGTTGGTGTATTTCAATTCGGATCTGGTGTCAAGTTCTCTATAATCAGATATAATAAATTTCCAATCTGCCATATAACTGCGGGCACGACTCTCGAAAATATTAAACCCTGCATGGGTGTCCCAACTTAGTCCATCACAAACTCTCACAATCCATTGAGGAAAATCCTCAATCTCGAGACAACCCGATCAAGCTCAGAATCCCGATGCACAAGACATTTCGACAATATTGAAACAAAACCAGCAAGACCTCCCGATGTGCCAACACCTTAATAGTAGTCATCGTATCTCGTCTCAGGCCATGACGGATGAGCTATGCTTACGGTCGCTGAGACCCAAGCTGCCAAGGGGGCGCCACAAGGCGCTCTGTTTTGGACCAACACTCATGAGGAGCACTAGCCCGAGTTGTTAATTAATTATCTTCGGAGTCGAGAAAGTGCCTATGCAAGTTTTAGTTGTTATTAGGCAAATGGTAAAACCAAAGTTGGGCCTTGTTGGAAGATTTTTATTCAAAGCGAACTGTCAAGGGGGGGGGGGGGCATGAACCCCGACAGTGTTAGGAATGCAAATCAAGGAACATAACACCGGTATGACGGAAACTAGGGAGAAAAGAGTGGAACAAAACACCAGGCAAAAGGCCGAGACTTCCACCCTTTACCAAGTATATAGATGCATTAATTAAATAAGAGATATTGTGATATCCCATGGTATCCATGTGCCAACATGCACAACCTTCACTACACCTGGAACTAGCAACGCTATAAGAGGGGCTGAGCAAAGTGATAACAACAACGATTTGCTGGGATGGTGGAAAAGGTTAGAGGCTATTTCATGGCAATTTGGGAGGCTTGACAAACAAGTAATAGGTAGCGCGACATAGCGATAGAATTGATACAACAAACCAAGCAAATATAGTAGTTATATCCAAGGTAATGGTCATCTTTCCTGAAATCCCGCTAGGAAGAAGACCGAATCCATGATGTAGATGAACTAGCGTAGTCGAATGGATCCTCACAATCCCAACATAACTGGAACTATTGAGAAGAAGCACAACCGGAAAGAATCGAACAACATGGTTAACCAACAAGCATAAGCATGGCATGATGCCAACCAAGTATGATGCATGTCTGGTTTAATGAGTCATGGCATGGGAAAGTGCAACAAACAATACTACAAATTAAGTGGAGCTCAATATGCACCGAGTTGCATATTGACGAAACACCACATTCAAATATTTAGTTCGCTCCCGTTTATGCTACTCATCATCATTAAATGTTGGTTAATATGGCAAGAGGTGAAGCATGATAAAACTACCTATCTAGGCAGTTTAAATGAGGCCGGAACAACAAACAACAATTTCGGAAAATCCCCATGTGCATATTTTGTATTTGCTACTGTTCTGCCCTAACCATATTGTATTGTTATTAAACAGCAAAATAAAGTGCACCAAGTTAATATATGCATTTTTTCCACCCCATTTAAATATAAAGTTTATTTAATTTGGAGCTACGGTTATTAAGTTACGAAATAAACCATTTAGCATGTCAATTAAGCAAAACAATGCAAACAACAAGTTAAACATTTTAAACATGCATGACAGCTGGATATTATGAAACAACATAAAAGTATAATCATTTTACATATAAAGTTTGTTTAATTCTGATGCACGGTTCATGAGGTATTAAATGCATGAAGTGCAAGGGGTTTTATGCAAATCTGTTCTCTGCATAATTGGAAAAATTTGCACGACATAGAAAAAAAATCAGGCTGAAACTGATAAATCTGGGCTGCTCACATTGGGCCTAAACGGGCGCGCAGAGCTGGGCCTCATGGCGAAGGAGTGGGCTGCGCTGGCTGTGACTCCGATAACTTCATGATCAACGGGGCCGGATCGAGCATCTCCTTGACGCGGCAGAGAACGAACAAGGTGGGAGCACTATGATGTCTCCTATGCAACTTTATCCTGGTAGACGTTGTTGGGCCTCCAATTGTAGAGTTTTGTAGGACAGTAGCAAATTTACCTCAAGTGGATGACCTAAGGTTTATCAATCCGTGGGAGGCATATGATGAAGATGGTCTCTCTCAAACAACCCTGCAACCAAATAACAAAGAGTCTCTTGTGTCCCCAACACACCCAATACAATGGTATATTGTATAGGTGCACTAGTTCAGCAAAGAGATGGTGATACAAGTGTAATATGGATGGTAGATATTGGTTTTTGTAATCTGAAAAAATAAAAACAGCAAGGTAGCAAGTGGTAAAAGTGAGCGAAAACGGTACTGCAAAGCTTTAAAACAAGGCCTAGGGTTCATAATTTCACTAGTGCAAGTTCTCTCAACAATGATAACATAATTAGATCATATGGAAATCCCTCAACGTGCGACAAAGAGTCACTCCAAAGTTCCTATCGCTTAGAAAATAAGATGAAATTGCTTGTAGGGTAGGAAACCACCTCAAAGTTATTCTTTCCGATCAAACCATTGAGCTATTCCTATAAGTGTCGCAAACTGCCTTAAAGTTCATAGTAAAATAACACCATATGACACATATCAATCAACCCTAATGTCACCTAGATATTCCAATGTCACCACAAGTATCCGTGGGTCAATTATACGATATGCATCAAACTACTTCAGATTCATAATATTCAATCCAACATATAGAATGTCAAAGAGTGCCCCAAGATTCCTACCAGAGAAATAAGGACGAAAACATGCATCAAACCCTATGCATAGATTACCCCAATGTCACCTCGGGAATCCGCAAGTTGAGTACCAAAACATACACTACAAAAAAAGACACATCCGTGACATTTTGGGCCGAACAAAAAAAATTATGTCATACTTATGACACTTCTATGACAATAATTACGAAAAAACCCGGTATCATCATAGATGTGGTGGGGTCCTACTTCTATGACAAAAAAATCATGACAGAAAATGGGCTTTTCGTCCTGGGCGGGCCGGAAACGCAGCTTCATGACATTCTTTGGGCCATCCATGACAGAAAAAACCGTTGTAGAAGGGAGGGCGAGGAAAATATCGGGGTGTTCGCGGTTACGGTGGGTGGTCGAGGCCGAGCGATGCGTGTTTCTCTCGTGCACGCACGCGCGTGGGTGCGAGGCGTTGGGTGTTGCCTCTGGATGAACAGGACCCCGTGGTGTTGCCTCTGGATGAACATGACCCCGATCGATCGAGCCGGTTGGGGCTGGATGAACAGGACCCCTTGGAGGGCTGGATGAACAGGACCCCTTGGAGGGCAGTATGAACAATAGATGGTGGAGGGCTGGATGAACAGTAGCCCGTGGAGGGGTGGTTGAACAGGAGCCCGTGGAGAGGGCTGGTTGAAAAGTAGCCGGTGGAGTAGCGCATGGTGGAGGCTGGATGAACAGGAGCCCGTGGAGGAACAGTCACAGGTGGAGGCTGGAGGAGGTCGACGGTGGATGAACAGTAGCACGTGGAGGCTGGAGGGGGTCGACGGTGGAGATGAACAATATCCCGTGGAGTCCTGTTTTGCGGCACGCCACACCCCTCCCGATGAACAGGACCACCGTTTCGACCGTAGCGCTCCAACACAAGTCCGTTTCCTCCGTTTTGTGGTACGCCACACCCCTCCCGATCAAAAGGACCCCCGTTTCGACCGTAGGAGGTATGTTTCCTCCGTTTTGTGGTACGCCAGACCCCTCCCGATGAACAGGATCCCGTTTCGAACGTGGCCGGTCGAACACAAGGCCGTTTCCTCCATTCCGCGGTATGCTAGGCCTTGTTTCCATCGGCTGTTCCGTCCAAGCCCACACGATGAACACGATGACGCATTCCGTTCCGACCCAGCCGGTTGGCTCCCCATGAACACGACGATGATGCAGTTTCTCCATTCCACCCAGCCATATACACGAGCCCTGGCCGTACGTATGAGCGAGTAGGCGTCCGAGACCCTGCCCGTATGTACGTACCTGGCCATATTTTCTTTCTTGCACATCGTGGCGCTGACGACGTGTACATGCTACGTCGCGCGCTCTACTATGACACGTCGTGCCTCTACATCGACCAAGTATACGCGTACCGTTCGCGACCGAATGACAACGCTGGCACGCTTCGACGAGGTGGGTCCCGACTATCAGGAACTTCCTTGCCTACGAAGATGTAGCTGGTGGGTCCCAGCATTCAGGGGGGCGAATCTTTATTTTTTTTCCCGGACGCACTTCCTTGTGTGCGAAGATGTAGCTGGTGGGTCCTAGCAGTCAGGGGGAAACATTTTTTTCGCGAAATACGTTGGCCCGTCCGATGGGTCCCCGCTGTCGGTGGAGGAATAATTATTTTGCGTGTAATAAGGAGGCACTTCCTTGTCTGCGGCCGTGGACCCGGTGTCGGCCTCTCCACGTCTGACCCACGTCCGATGGAAGCCGTTCCTTGACCATATTGACCATGCGCGCCGAGAGCACCAGGGCGGTGGACGACGGCGAGGCCTAGGAAGGGGACGATGTGGAGCCGGGGAAGACGCGGCAGTGGATGCCCATGCATAGAGGAGTACGAGGATTCACTGGTTCGCTGCAGTGTGAGGCTGCCATCGCCGCAGAATAACAGGGGGTGTGGGTGAGTAGAGGGATGGCCTGGACTGCAGTGGGAATAGTAGGGGGCGGTGAGACCTCCATGGCAGCACAGCTGGCCACGGGAGGCAGGAGCATGCGGCACGAACGGCGCTGCTTTGGGCGGCTGGAGCAACAAGACCACAGGTTGAAGAAGCACTACGGCCGTTGGATGGACATCATACGGTCAATGGAGCTAGAATTGTTTATATTGACTAAGTTGACAAAGCACTCCGTCCCCGTCAACTTAGTAGGCCCACAAGTCAGCCTCCCACCAAGGTGGGTCCCAACTAGCAGGGGGAGTATTCATTTTTTTGTGTAATAAGGAGGCACTTCCTTGCGTGCGAAGATATAGCTGGTGGGTCCGACCTGTCAGCAGTGGGAACGTTTTTTTCGTGAAATACAGAGGCCCTTCTGGTGGGTCCCAGCTGTCAGGTGGAGGAATCATTACTTTGCGCATAATAAGGAGGCATTTCCATTCGTGCGACCGTGGACCCAGCTGTCAGCCTCTCCACGCACAGTCTACTTCTAATGGTGTCGTTCTTTGACCATGTTGACCCCTCCACGCCGAGCGCATCCAAGGTGGTGGACGACGGCGAGGCCCTGGACAACAACGAGCAGGAGATGGGAAGACGTGGGAGTAGAGTCGCAGACGGAGAGGTGTACGAGGGTTAACTGGTTCTGGTGCGGTGTGGTTCGGCAGTCGGTGGAGAAGAACAGGGGGTGTGGAGGGGTGGAGGGATGGCATAGCCAGCGGTGGGAGTAGTAGGGGGCGGTGAGGCCTCTGCGGCATCGCAGCCGGCCACAGGAGGCAGGAGCACGAGGCACGACCGGCGCTGGTTTGGGCGGCTCGAGCAAGAAGACCATAGGTTGAAGAAGCACTACGGCCGTTGGATGGACATCGTACGGTCACTGGAGCTATAATCGTGCATATTGACTAACTTGAAACAACCCTCCATCCCCGTCAACTTAGTAGGCCCACAAGTCAGCCTCCCACTATACTGGGTCCCAGCTAGCAGGGGGTATTCAATATTTTTGTGCGTAATAAGGAGGCACTTACTTGCGTGCGAAGATATAGCTGGTGGGTCCAAACTGTCAGCGGCGGTAACGTTTTCTTCGCGAAATACAGAGGCCCTTTCGGTGGGTCCTAGATGTCAGGTGGAGGAATCATTATTTTGCGCGTAATAAGGAGGCATTTCCTTGCGTGCGGCCGTGGACCCAGCTGTCAGCCTCTCCAGGTACAGTCCATTTCAGATGCTTGTCGGTCATTGACCACGTTGATCGAGGCGCCGAGAAGCACGAGTGGTGGTGGACGACAATGAGGCCTAGAAGGAACAACACAGAGCGGGAAGACTCGGCGCTTGTTTCCCACGCGGAGGGGAGTCTGTTGCACGAGAGTTTACTAGTTCGTCTGCCGTCACCGGAGAATAACAACAGGTGTGGGTGAGTAGAGGGATGGCTAGGCCAGCAATGGGAGTACGGTGGGGCGGTGAGGCCTGCGCAGCAGCACAGCCGGCCAAAGGGAGGAGAGAGTAGGCAGTCCCGCCGGCGCTTGTTTGAGCGGCTCGAGCAGGAAGAGCAGAGGTTGAAGAAGCACGACTGCCGTTGGATGGACATCCAACGATCCTTTGCTTGTCGCCAACCTTTTTAGGAAAGCGTCAAATCTGTGGAAAACATCATACAACCCATCTGCCATTATTTCTAATAATTTACAGCCCATTTGCTAATTCTTATGGTTTTTTGGAGCCCATATTCTTTTTGTTAGCATTACAGCCCATACTGTGGCCACGGTTAAAAAATTATATGAAAATTTGCATATTTCGGTGTGGTCCAAACTGTTTTTAATCCCGAAATTTTGAGTCACGTTCAAACCGATTTTAAAAATAAATATATATCAATATAAAATCCAACAAATTGTCCACGCATAAAAATCAATGCAATTTGAAATCTCGAAATGAAAAAAAGAAATTTGAAACTAATTGCCGGTTTGATGTGTTTTAAAAATGTACAACCCATTTCTCATTACTGATAGGCCATTTTCTCGTCTAGCCGAATGAAAGCTCTCCTCGTCTTGAAAGATTTGCAGCCCAACAGGCCTGAAAAGCGACTTACTTGGCTAATCAAAAAAAACTAGGCTATGGTCGTGGACCCAGCAGTCAGCCTCTCCATGTACAGTACTCTTCCGATGGAAGTCGGCCATTGACCACATTGACCACGCCGCGCCGAGAGCACCAAGGCGGTGGACGACAGCGAGGCCTAGGAAGGGGACGACGCGGAGCCGGGGAAGACGCGGCAGTCGATGCTGATAACCCACAAGTATAGGGGATCGCAACAGTTTTTGAGGGTAGAGTATTCAACCCAAATTTGTTGATTCGACACAAGGGGATCCAAAGAATATTCTCAAGTATTAGCAGCTGAGTTGTCAATTCAACCACACCTGGAAACTTAGTATCTACAGCAAGGTGTTTAGTAGCAACGTAATATGATAGTGGCGGTAACGGTAACAAAAGTAAAGACAACAAAAGTAATGTTTTTGGTATTTTTGTAGTGATTGTAACAGTAGCAACGGAAAAGTAAATAAGCGTAAACAAAGATATGGAAAGCTCGTGAGGCACCGGATCGATGATGGATAATTATGCGGATGCGGTTCGTCATGTAACAGTCATAACATAGGGTGACACAGAACTAGCTCTAGTTCATCAATGTAATGTAGGCATGTATTCCGAATATAGTCATACGTGCTTATGTGAAACGCCCCCGATGCGGCTATATCTCCCACGTGTCGAGGCACGACTTAGAGGCATAACCGCATTGAAAGCAATGTCGCAAGTGAGGTAATCTTCACACAACCCATGTAATAATTTGAGGGAGAAAGGTACATAGTTGGCTTACAATCGCCACGTCACACAGTACATAATTTAACAAACATCATTCAAAGTACACTCAAGGTCCGTCTACGGAACCAAAATAAAAGAAGACACCCCAAATGCTAACACAGATCCCCGAATCGTCCCAACTGGGCACCACTACTGATCCTCTGGAAACGAAACATAGTAACGACCACGTTCCTCGTCGAACTCCCACTTGAGCTCGGTGGAATCACCTGCACTGGCCTCATCGGAACCTCGCAACTGTTTTGAAGTATCTCGTGAGTCACGGGACTCAGCAATCTCACACCCGCGAGATCAAGACTATTTAAGCTTTAGGAAGGACATAGTATTAAAGTGGAGCTGCAGCAAGCGACTAGCATATATGGTGGCTACATCGCAAAAGAGAGCGAGAAGAGAAGCAAAGCGCGGTCGTGAAACTAGTAGTGATCAAGAAGTGATCCTGAACTACTTACGTCAGACATAACTCCAACACCGTGTTCACTTCCCGGACTCCGCCGAGAAGAGACCATCACGGTTACACACGCATTGAGGTGTATTTTATTTGAGGTCAACTTTGGGTTTTCTACAACGGACATTAACAAATTCCCATCTGCCTCATAACCGCGGGCACGGCTTTGAAAGATATTACCTGCAGGGTGTCCCAACTTAGCCCATTATAAGCTCTCACGGTCAACGAAGGATTATTCCTTCTACCGGAAGACCCGATCAATCTCGGAATCCGGACTACAAGACATTTCGACACAATAAAACAAGACCAGCAAAGCCACCCGAATGTGCCGACAAACCCGATAGGAGCTGCACATATCTCGTTCTCGTGGCACACCGGATGAGCCAGACGTCGGGTTGGCATAAACCTGGTTGCCCAAGGGCGCCGGACATCGCTCAAGTTGGGCCAGCAATCGAAGGAGAACTGGCCCGGGGTTAAAATAAAGATGACCCTCGGGCTCGCGAAAACCCGGGGAAAAAGGCTTAGGTGGCAAATGGTAAAACCAAAGTTGGGCCTTCTTTGGGACGAGTCTTATTCAAAGCGAACTGTCAAGGGGTCCCATAAATCACCCAACCGTAAGGAACGCAAAATCAAGGAACATAATACCGTATAACGGAAACTAGGGTGGCAAGAGTGGAACAAAACACGGGCATAAGGCCGAGCCTTCCACCCTTTACCAAGTATATAGATGTATTAATTATAGCAGATATATATTGTGATATCCCCAACAAGTAAACATGTTCCAACAAGGAACAACATCTCCATGTTCCAACAAGGAACAAATTTCAGCTTCACCTGCAACTAGCAACGCTATAAGAGGGCTGAGCAAAGCGGTAACATAGCCAATCAACGGTTTGCTAGGAAAGGATGGTTAGGGGCTGACATGGCAATATGGGTGGCATGATATAGCAAGTGGTAGGCATCGCAGCATAGGCATAGCAAAAGAGCGAGCAACTAGCATAGCAAAGATAGAAGTGATTTCGAGGGTATGATCATCTTGCCTGCAAAGTTCTCAGAGTTGTCGAAAGCTTGATCCTCGAAAACGTTCTCAACAGGCTCCTCGTTCACGTACTCGTCTCCCGACTCTACCCAAAACAACAACACAAACAAAGGAACCACAATAAATCACGGTGCAATGCACAATCAACATGATGCAAAACATGACATGATATGCATGATGAGGTATGCAATGCTTATGTGCGCTCCGGAAGGTAAATGATGAACCAGGCATCAACTTGGCAAACCAAGCATGCCACTGAAAGATGAGATGATTTCGGTTGAAATCGATATAAAGATCACCGGAATCGGATGCACGGTTTGCAAATGGCAAGCAAAACAAGAATGGCGCAAATCTGCCATTAACAGCATGATGCCACTTAGCAAGCAACAATTAAATAAGCTACTGCACCCAAACGTAACAACAAAGCACATGGTAGTGATCTACACATGATGCTCGACAAAAGATGAGCACTGAGCTACGGCTAGTTCACATCATAACATGTTCAAACAAGCATGGCAAAAGTGCTCAAAGTAACAGGCTGGACATGGCAAAAACAGTAACAGGTTGCAATGTTCAGAGCATCAAAACTACATGCTACAGGAACTTAAAATAGCAAAACATGGCATGGCATGAATCTACTCAAAGCCTAGAACAAAAGTCCCTTACTGACCATAAGCCAAAAAGGACTAGAAAATATAGTAACACTCATGTCAATATTGAAAGTCTCGTTAACAGATTCAGCAACTTGACATGACAAAACTGATAACGAGATGGCATGTTAACAAGCTCAATGCACTCACTACAGAGCCTCAAATGATAAACTAAGCATACATACATCAAGAAGACCTGACATAGAAGACATCCATGGCAAGAACACTAACATAGCCTATACGGGTCAACCACAACATCCTAGGCAAAATTGAATAACACGATACAATCTGCCAGGAAACATTTGGTAGCAAAAGTAGAGCTCGATTGACTCAAGCTATGGCATCCCATAATTGCAAACAAAGGCATGGATGGATAGAGCAAGTCATGCTTTACAAAACACCCTTACTGAAGTATCTCAAAATATGCATAGATCTCTCGGCATCATCAAGCAAACATGGCATCAAAATCAGCTAAAACAGGGCTGAAATCAGCAACAACAGGACACCTACTTTGCATGCTTGTGCTAGTCACCACATAGATCACAAAAATACATGGCATACACCACTGGAAATATGACATGGCATTTTACAAAACTCATGTAGGAACCAAATCCATAGGGTGCACATATTAATCATAGCAAAAATGACAAAAGTGCAACTCCTGATAAAAATCAGAAACTATCAGCACCTTGCACTCTTCCAACAGCATTTCGGGCATCAAGATGAGCTCAAATGAAAATGATGCAATGTAACGAAATGATCTACTCTTCGAGACGAACATTTTGACATATTATACGCGAAAAATGGATCTACGGATGCGAAGATATAGCATGTTGAAAAATGCACGAAATTAACAAAATATGCAACACTTAGGAAAAATAAGGGAGGAGAGAGAGGTCAACGGGCTCGGGGCCGAGGTCGGATCGGGCCGATCCGATCCGGCTGCCGGCGCGGGCTTGGCTTCGCCGGAGAGAGGCGGCGGCGAGGAAGATGGCCGGGAAGGGCGTGGCGGGCCGGGCGAGCACGGCGCATGGGCGGGGCGGCCGGAGGTCCCGCGAGGCGGCGGGCAGCTCGCTCGCGGGCTCGGGCGGCGACCGGGCGACGGCGGCGGAGAGAGAGGCGGCGGCGCATGGCGAAGCGGCGCGCCGGGCGGCGTAGGTGGCGGCGGCGGGTCGCAAGGCGCGGGCGCCTGAGGCGCGGGCGGACCGGGCGACGGGCGGCAGCCTGTGTGCCTGGAGCCGATCCGGGCCGCGGGCGGGCAGCGTGGGGCGGCGGACCTTGGGCGATTGTCCGCGCCGGGCGGATACGTCGGCGTGCGCGAGGGAAATTAGGGTTTCGGGAAGAGGACGATCCGGAAATTTTGGGAGGTTGCTTAAATAGGCATAGAGGAGCTAGGAGAGTCCAAATGAGGTGTAGTTTTACCACACGATCGTGATCGAACGACGGAGAGCATGGAGGTGTCTTAGATGGGTTATTGGGCTGTTTTGGAGGGTGTTGGGCTGCAACTTAAAAGAGGCCTTTTTGAAGGTGCGGTTAACCGTTGGAGTACCAAACGAGCTCCAAATGACCGAAACTTGACGGTGGTCTCCGGTGTTATACCAAGGCCACTAGACAAACCTCGGTCCATTTCGAGACGGTTTAATACCCGCACGGAAAAAGCGTAAAAGGACCGCCGGGGAGATAGGAGAGCCGGATTGCAAAAGCGGACAACGGAAAATGCTCGGAATCATGAGGCGAACACGTATGCAAATGCGATGCACATGATGACATAATATAAAAATGCATGACATGGACAAAATGCAACAAGGAGAAAACCCAACCACGGAGGGAATATCATATAACAATGCCGAAAATGGCAAGAGTCGGAGTTACAAATATGGAAAGTTACTTCGGGGTGTTACATTATGGAAAAGAACTTGCATCACATCTTTTGTCCTACCCTCCCGTGGCAGCGGGGTCCTATTGGAAACTAAGGGATATTAAGGCCCCCTTTTAATAGAGAACCGGAACAAAGCATTAGCACATAGTGAATACATGAACTCCTCAAACTATGGTCATCACCGAGAAGTATCCCGATTATTGTCACTTCGGGGTTGTCGGATCATAACACATAATAGGTGACTATAGACTTGCAAGATAGGATCAAGAGCACACATATATTAATGAAAACATAATAGGTTCAAATCTGAATTCATGGCACTCGGGCCCTAGTGACAAGCATTAAGCATAGCAAAGTCATAGCAACATCAATCTCAGAACATAGTGGATACTAGGGATCAAACCCTAACAAAGCTAACTCGATTACATGATTAATCTCATCGAACCCATCACCGTCCAGCAAGACTACGATGGAATTACTCACGCACGGCGGTGAGCATCATGAAATTGGTGATGGAGGATGGTTGATGATGACGACGGCGACGAATCCCCCTCTCCGGAGCCCCGAACGGACTCCAGATCAGCCCTCCCGAGAGAGATTAGGGCTTGGCGGCGGCTCTGTATCGTAAAACGCGATGATTTCTTCTCTCTGATTTTTTCTCCCCGAAAGCCAATAAATAGAGTTGGAGTTGGCGTCGAAGGGTGTCCAGGGGGCCCACGAGGTAGGGGGCGCGCCCAGGAGGGGGGGCGCGCCCCCCACCCTCGTGGACAAGGTGTGGGCCCCCTGGTCTTCATCTTTGGCGAGGATTTTTTATTATTTTTTATAAGACATCCCGTGGAGTTACAGGTCATTCGAGAACTTTTGTTTTCTGCACATAAAACAACATCATGGCAATTCTGCTGAAAACAGCGTCAGTCCGGGTTAGTTCCATTCAAATCATACAAGTTAGAGTCCAAAACAAGGGCAAAAGTGTTTGGAAAAGTAGATACGACAGATACGTATCAACTCCCCCAAGCTTAAACCCTTGCTTGCCCTCAAGCAATTCAGTTGACAAACTGAAAGAGAACAAGAAGAACTTTTACAAACTCTGTTTGCTCTTGTCGTTGTACTTATGTCAAGCCAGCATTCAGGTTTTCAGCAAAGATCATAACTAACCACATTTGCAATAACTCTGAGGTCTCATGTTTACTCACATCAATAACATAATCAACTAGCAAGCTATAATAATAAATCTCGGATGACAACACTTTCTCAAAATAATCATAATATGATATAACAAGATGGTATCTCGCTAGCCCTTTCTGAGACCGCAAAACATAAATGCAGAGCACCTTCAAAGATCAAGGACTGACTAGACATGTAATTCATGGTAAAAGAGATCCAATCATAGTCATACCCGATATAAATTAACAGTAAGGAATGCAAATGACAGCTGTGCTCTCCAGCTAGTGCTTTTAATAAGAGGGTAATGACTCAACATAAAAGTAAATAGATAGGCCCTTCGCAGAGGGAAGCAGGGATTTGTAGAGGTGCCAGAGCTCGATTTTGAAATAGAGATAAGTTATATTTTGAGCGGCATACTTTCATGTCAACATAACAACTAAGAGATGACGATATCTTCCATGCTAAACAAATTATAGGCGGTTCCCAAACAGAATGGTAAAGTTTATACTCCCCCTCCTCCACAAGCATCAATCCATGGCTCGCTCGAAACAACGAGTGCCTCCAATATTCAACGGGTCCCAGGGGGAGTTTTGTTTGCAATTATTTTGATTTAGTTTGCATAAAGCATGGGACTGGGCATCCGGTGACCAGCCATTTTCTCGTGAGTGAGGAGCGGAGTCCACTCCTCTTGAGAATAACCCGCCTAACACGGAAGATAAGGGCAGCACTAGTTGATATATGAGCTATTCGAGCATGCAAAACAGAATGTTTATTTGAAGGTTTAGAGTTTGGCACATACAAATTTACTTGGAACGGCAAGTAGATACCGCATATAGGAAGGTATGGTGTACTCATATGGAATAACTTTGGGGTTTAAGGGATTGGATGCACAAAGATTCCCGCTTAGTACAAGTGAAGGCTAGCAAAAGACTGGAAGCGACCAACTAGAGAGCGACAACAGTCATGAACATGCATTAAAATTAATAAACATTGAATACAAGAATGAGTAGGATATAATCCACCATGAACATAAATATCGTGAAGGTTATGTTGATTTGTTTCAACTACATGCGTGAACATGTGCCAAGTCAAGTCACTTAAATCATTCAAAGGAGGATACCACCCCATCATACCACATCACAACCATTTTAATAGCATGTTGGCATAAGGTAAACCATTATAAATCATAGCTAATCAAGCATGGCACAAGAAACTATGATCTCTAATTGTCATTGCAAACATGTTTATTCATAATCACTGAATCAAGAACGATGAACTCATCATATTTACAAAAACAAAAGAGGTCGAGTTCATACCAGCTTTTCCCATCTCGGTCGATCCATCATATATGTCATCATAATTGCCTTTCACTTGCACGACTGAACGGTGTGAATAATAATAAGAGTGCACGTGCATTGGACTAAGCTGGAATCTGCGAGCATTCAGTAAACAGGAGAAGACAAGGCAATATGGGATCTTGGTAAAATCAACAATGATGCATATAAGAGCCACTACAACAATTTAATCATGGTATTCTCCTACTGACCCCCAAAGAAAAGAAAGGAAATAAAAACTATTTACACGGGAAAGCTCCCAACAAGCAAAAGAAGAACGGAAAATATTTTCGGGTATTCTTTTTTAATTGGTACTACTACAGCAGGAAAAATAAACTACTACTAATTTTTTTGGTTTTTTCTTAAGGTTTATTAAACACACAAGAAGAAAGCAGGAAAAAGAAAATAAACCAGCATGGATATTACAGTGAAAGAGTATGAGCACCGACATCTAGCAATGAGTGTGTGAACATAAATGTAATGTCTGTGAGAAATATGTACTCCCCCAAGCTTAGGCTTTTCGCCTAAGTTGGTCTATTGCCAGGGATAGCCTGGCGGATACCCGTAGGTGTAGCTGGGGTCGTACTGTGATGCAGCCGCTATCGCCTCGTGAGCTGCAGCGTGACGTAGAGCCGCCTCCGCTCTCCTCTCGTACTCATCTGCCTCCTCTCTGGTAATAATATATCTTCCTCTAAATCGAAAATCAAAGAAGGCGGGGAGCGGGAAGAGTAACATGGACAACATGCCGTTTGTTAAAGATTAGTCGATAGTGGAGAGGTGGTTCAGTCCTCTCAACAAACTGGTGGGAAACCATGGAATCAAAATCTAAATAAGTAGGGGGTAACTCCATATCACCCTCACAAATGTCTATCTCAAGAAATTAGCTAAGCGGGTTGCATAAATTCATCCAAAGAAATCTCCGTTATGTCTATTATGATGCATCCTACGAGCTACAATGGCTCCCATATGATAAGATTGGTCTCCTAACACAGCACTTCTGAGAATGCTGAGATCAGGGGCACACATGTGACATGCTTCATCCTTAGCATTTATGCATCTACCTATGAAGAGAGCAAAATAATGTATAGCAGGAAAGTGAATGCTCCCTATAGTGGCTTGCGTTATATCTCTAGATTCCCCCACAGTTATTCTAGCAAGAAAGTCTCTATATTCAGATTTAGGGGGATCCCTGATACTACCCCACGATGGAAGTTTGCAAGCAAAAGTGAAATCCTCTAAGTCCATGGTATAAGATTTGTCATAAAGGTGAAACATGACTGAAGGAGAATTACGCGAAGATGAAAACTCAAACCTCCCCACAAATGAACTTGTGAGATCATGATACTGGGGGCATTTGTCAGCTTCAAAGTCCTCAAGACCAGCATTGCGCAAATATGTGTTAAATTCTTCTTTGATTCCCGCTTGATCCATAAAATTTTCCGAAGGCCATTCACAGGACCTCACAGGAGCGTCTCTTGGTGGTTCCTCGTCAGCATCACGCATTGCAAGCCTGGGACCTTGCTTCCTTGAAGAACCACCTTGGAACATCTTCCTAAACATATTGTTTTCTTTGAAAAAATTCTGAAATTTTTAGTGACTTCAAACAAAAGTGAACCAACTTCAATAAAACTGATAGCAACTACTCATACAAGTGCCTAGAGCCTATATCAAGCATTAGAACTACTTGAAACCATATAAATTTGACATACAAGCTCAAGAACATTGTCACCTATGCAGCACAAATTTGCAAAGAATAAAGCACTAGAACAAAAACTAATTGGACCAATGGGGGAGTCACATACCAAAGAACAATCTCCCCAAGCAGTTTTCCGAGAGGTGCTTTGAGCAAGGAGATCGAAAATAACAGCAAAAGTGGCTGGAACACGAGCTTGAGTTGGTTTTTCGGGTTTGTGTGAGGCAGAGGAAGAAGATGGGTGCAGGGATAAGTGGAGGAGGGCCACCGTGGGACCACGAGGCAGGGGGCGCGCCCAGGGGGGTAGGGCGCGCTCTCCACCCTCGCGGCTAGGTGGCAGCTCCCCCCGCGGTAATTTTTGCACTAAAAATCCTCAAATATTCCTGAAAAAATCATATTAAATTGGCATGGCATTCTGAGGACTTATATTTTCGGGATATTTTTATATTGCTCGGATAAGTCAGGAAACAGACAGAAAAATACTATTTTTACTTTATTTCTACTAAAGAATGGAAAATATAAAGAGGGTACAGAAGGTTGTGCTTCTAGTTTCATCCATCTCATGCTCATCAAAAAGAATCCACTAACAAGGTTGATCAAGTCTTGTTAACAAACTCATTCCGATAATCATGGAACCGGAGAAATTTTGAATAACACAATGTTACCTCAACGGGGATATGGACATCCCCAATAATATGTATATCATATTTCTTCTTGAAAGTAGGGAGAGGAAATTCAAAACCTCCAAATATAATCGATGGAATTTTTCCAATAGAGTTGATACTATGAAGGTTGTTTCCTCGGAAAGTGTACCGTATGCTCATTACCATTAACATAAAAAATGACATTGCCTTTGTTGCAATCAATAACAGCCCCTGCAGTGTTAAGAAAAGGTCTTCCAAGAATAATAGACATACTATCGTCCTCGGGAATATCAAGAATAACAAAGTCCGTTAAAATAGTAACGTTTGCAACCACAACAGGCACATCCTCACAAATACCGACATGTATAGCAGTTGATTTATCAGCCATTTGCAAAGATATTTCAGTAGGTGTCAACTTATTCAAGTCAAGTCTACGATATAAAGAGAGAGGCATAACACTAACACCGGCTCCAAGATCACATAAAGCAGTTTTAACATAATTTGTCTTAATGGAGCATGGTATAGTAGGTACTCCTGGATCTCCATGTTTCTTTGGTATTCCACCCTTAAAAGTATAATTAGCAAGCATGGTGGAAATTTCAGCTTCTGGTGTCTTTCTTTTATTTGTAACAATATCTTTCATATATTTAGCATAAGGATTCATTTTGAGCATATCAGTTAATCACATACGCAAAAAGATGGGTCTAATCATTTCAGCAAAGCACTCAAAATCCTCATCATCCTTTTTCTTGGATGGTTTGGGAGGAAAAGGCATGGGTTTCTGAACCCATGGTTCTCTTTCTTTACCATGTTTCCTAGCAACGAAGTCTCTTTTATCATAACGTTGATTCTTTGGTTGTGGGTTATCAAGATCAACAGCAGGTTCAACTTCTACATCATTATCATTACTAGGATGAGCATCATCATGAACATCATCATTAACATTTTCACTAGGTTCATGTTCATTACAGATTGTGTTTCAAAGATCGTAAATAGAGATATCATTCGGATTCTCAGGTGGTTCAGCAATAGTTTCACTAGAAGTTTGCACAGTTCTATCATTTTCTTTTCTTCCTTTTAGAAGAACTAGGTACATCAATATTATTTCTCCGAGAATCTTGCTCGATTCTCTTAGGGTGGCCTTCAGGATACAAAGGTTCTGAGTCATTCTACCAGTTCTAGTAGCCACTCTAACAAACATAATCATTTTCTTACTATTCATTTCATCAAGCACTTCTTTCTGAGCTTTAAGTACTTGCTCTACTTGAGTGGTGACCATAGAGGCATGTTTGCTAACAAGTTTAAGTTCACCTCTAATATTAGCCATATAATCACTCAAGCGTTTAATCATGAAGGTATTCTGTTTTAATTGTCTACCAAAATAAGCATTAAACTCATCTTGCTTAAACATAAAGTTATCAAACTCATCCAAGCACTGACTAGCAATTTTAGTAGGAGGTACTTCAGCTTTATCATATCTATAGAGAGAATTTACCTTTACTACCGTGTCGGGATATCGGGATCGGGAGGTTCTTGATGAATAAAGAATTGAGATCATATACTTCTTCAACAAAGGTAAATTAAGACCATGTATTTCTTCAATAGGAGGTAAATTCTTAACATCTTCTGCTTTAATACCTTTTTATTTCATAGATTTCTTTGCCTCTTGCATATCTTCGGGACTGAGAAATAGAACACCTCTCTTCTTCGGAGTTGGTTTAGGAATAGACTCAGTAATTGGCTCAGGAGCTGGCTCGGGAGTTGGCTCAGGAGCTGGCTCAGGAGTTGGCTCAGGAGATGCCCAATTATTTTCATTTGTCAACATTTTATTCAATAAAATTTCAGCTTCATCCGGTGTCCTTTCCCTAAAAAGAGAACCAGCACAACTATCCAGGTAATCTCTGGAAGCATCGATTAGTCCATTATAAAAGATATCAAGTATTTCAGGTTTCTTAAGAGGATGATCAGGCAAAGCATTAAGTAACTTGAGAAGCCTCCCCCAAGCTTGTGGGAGACTCTCTTCTTCAATTTGCAAAAAAATATATATATCCCTCAAAGCAGCTTGTTTCTTATGAGCAGGGAAATATTTAGCAGAGAAGTAATAAATCATATCCTGGGGACTACGCACGCAACCATGATCAAAAGAATTAAACCATATCTTAGCATCACCCTTTAATGAGAATGGAAATATTTTGAGTATATAAAAGTAGCGCGATCTCTCATCATTAGTAACCAGGGCAGCTATATCATTTAACTTAGTAAGATGTGCCACAACAGTTTCTGATTCATAGCCATAAAAAGGATCAGATTCAACCAAAGTAATTATATCAGGATCAACAGAGAATTCATAATCCTTATCAGGAACAAAGATATGTGAAGTAGCAAAAGCAGGGTCAGGTCTCATCCTATCTCTAATAGATTCTTTACTCCATTTAACTAGCAGCCTCTTAAGTTCATATCTATCCTGGCAGGCAAAAATAGCTACAGAAGATTCCGCATTAAAAAGATAACCCTCAGGAATAGCAGGAATATTTTCATCATCACTTTCATCATTGTATTCAGTTTCAATAATTTATCTTTCTCTAGACCTAGAAATTTGTTCATCTAGAAATTCACCAAGGGGCACAGTAGTATCAAGCATAGAAGTAGTTTCATCATAAGTATCATGCATAGCAGAAGTGACATCATCAATAACATGCGACATATCGGAACGAATAGCAGAAGCAGGTTTAGGTGTTGCTAGCTTACTCATAACAGAAGGTGAATCAAGTGAAGAGCTAGATGGCAGTTCCTTACCTCCCCTCGTAGTTGAGGGATAAATTGTTGTCTTAGCGTCTTTCAAGTTCTTCATAGTGTCCAGCAGATATAAATCCCAAGTGACTCAAAGAATAGAGCTATGCTCCCCGGCAAGGGCGCCAGAAAAAGGTCTTGATAACCCACAAGTATAGGGGATCGCAACAGTTTTCGAGGGTAGAGTATTCAACCCAAATTTGTTGATTCGACACAAGGGGAGCCAAAGAATATTCTCAAGTATTAGCAGTTGATTTGTCAATTCAACCACACATGGAAACTTAGTATCTGCAGCAAGGTGTTTAGTAGCAACGTAATATGATAGTGGCGGTAACGGTAACCAAAGTAAAGACAGCAAAAGTAATGTTTTTGGTATTTTTGTAGTGATTGTAACAGTAGCAACGGAAAAGTAAATAAGCGTAAACCAGTATATGGAAAGTTCGTAGGCACCGGATCAGTGATGGATAATTATGCGGATGCGGTTCGTCATGTAACAGTCATAACATAGGGTGACACAGAACTAGCTCCAGTTCATCAATGTAATGTAGGCATGTATTCCGAATATAGTCATACGTGCTTATGGAAAAGAACTTGCATGACATCTTTTGTCCTACCCTCCCGTGGCAGCGGGGTCCTATTGGAAACTAAGGGATATTAAGGCCTCCTTTTAATAGAGAGCCGGAACAAAGCATTAGCACATAGTGCATACATGAACTCCTCAAACTATGGTCATCACCGAGTAGTATCCCTATTATTGTCACTTCAGGGTTGTCGGATCATTACACATAATAGGTGACTATAGACTTGCAAGATAGGATCAAGAACACACATATATTCATGAAAACATAATTGGTTCAGATCTGAATTCAAGGCACTCGGGTCCTAGTGACAAGCATTAAGCATAGCAAAGTCATAGCAACATCAATCTCAGAACATAGTGGATACTAGGGATCAAACCCTAACAAAGCTAACTCGATTACATGATAAATCTCATCCAACCCATCACCGTCCAGCAAGCCTACGATGGAATTACTCACGCACGGCGGTGAGCATCATGAAATTGATGATGGAGGATGGTTGATGATGACGACGGCGACGAATCCCCCTCTCCGGAGCCCCGAACGGACTCCAGATCAGCCCTCCCGAGAGAGATTAGGGCTTGGCGGCGGCTCCGTATCGTAAAAGGCGATGATTTCTTGTCTCTGATTTTTCTCTCCCCGAAAGCCAATAAATAGAGTTGGAGTTGGCGTCGCAGGGTGTCCAGGGGGCCCACGAGGTAGGGGGCGCGCCCAGGAGGGGGGCCGCGCCCCCACCCTCGTGGACTGGGTGTGGGCCCCCTGGTCTTCATCTTTGGCAAGGATTTTTTATTATTTTTTATAAGACATCCCGTGGAGTTTCAGGTCATTCCGAGAACTTTTGTTTTCTGCACATAAAACAACATCATGGCAATTCTGCTGAAAACAACGTCAGTCCAGGTTAGTTCCATTCAAATCATACAAGTTAGAGTCCAAAACAAGGGCAAAAGTGTTTGGAAAAGTAGATACGACGGAGACGTATCAGATGCCCACGCAGAGAGGAGTACGAGAGTTCACTGGTTCGGCTGCGGTGTGAGGCTGCCATCACCGCAGGGCCTGGCAAGCGATGGCAGTAGTAGGGGGCGATGAGGCCTCAATGGCAGCACAGCCAGCCACTGGAGGCAGGAGCAGGCGGTCTCGCCGGCGCTGGTTTGGGCGGCTGGTGCAAGAAGAGCAGCGAGTGAAGAAGCAGCAGGACCGTTTGATTCAAATCCAACGGTTACTGCTGCTAGACTCGTTTGTTGACTAAGTTGACAAGCCCCACGTATGCGTCAACTTAGTAGGCCCACAGGTCAGCCTCCCAACCGGTGCGCCCAGATGTCAATGGGAGGAATCATTTTTTTCGCGTAATAAGGAGGCAGTTGATTGCGTGCGGCCAGGCCAGCGGAGGGAGTAGGGTGGGCCGTGGAAGCCTGTGCGGCATCACAGCGAGCCACAAGAGGAGGGAGCAGGCAGCCCCGCCGACGCTAGTTTAGGCAGCTCGAGCAGGAAGATCAGAGATTAAAGAAGCACGTCGGCCGTTGGATGGACATCCAACAGTCACTGCTGCTAGAATCGTGTGTTGACTGACAAACCCTTGCGTAAACAAGGCAGCCTCAAAATCTGTGGCGTGTACAGCCAATTTGCTATTATTTTTATAATTTTTACTCATTTTCTAATTCATATGGAATTTATTGCAGTCCGTTTTCCATTTTTAGAATTGCTGCCCATTTTCTGGTCAGTACCAGGGTTAAAAATATTAAATAAATATGTGGGAAATTTAGAAAATTCACAAATTTTTGCTGGGGAACAAAATATTCTTAATCCAAAAATTAGTAGCCATACTAAAACAAATTTAAAAATAAATTAGTACTATGTCATGTTAAATCCAATGATATACGTATAAGATATCAGTGAAGAACAAAAAGAAAAAAAGAAACTAATATCCCATTTACTTTTTTTTTTGGAATTTTCAACCCCTTTTGATATTACTGTTAACACACACTGACAATACTCTTTGGCCAGGCCGGAATGCATCCCTCCTCGTCTTGAAAGATTAGCAGCCCAGTAAGTCGGAGAAAACAAATAGGCCTAGCTTGGGTATTCTTCAAAAAGAAATATTGGGCAATCTTGTGGGCACTTGGCATATTACAACCTTGAGCAAATCAAACTTGGTATCATGTTGGCTACTATAAGATTCTGAGTATTCTGGGCCGCGGTGCCAAAGCAGTGCAGTGTTAATCGAAGGAAGGGGGATCAATCGCCGGGTGTAGACCTCCACGAGCATCCAGCTACCGCGACCGTCGACGAGCACCATCCAAGACGTGTTCATGCCGACCCAGTACATACCATGTAGTTGAGGGTGACGGGGATCGGATCGCAATGAAGGGGGTTGATGCTCGACACCCTACAATCGTTATGCTGCATGACATGCCGTTTCTGAAGTTTGGCGGCATCAACAAGCAAGGAGCTGGCTTAAAAAGCTCTAGATTGAGGGCTTTGAGAAAATGGTACAGCCCTAACGAGCACGCGGCGAGCGGCATGGTACTGATATTGTCCACACGCGAAACAATGAGCTTGATACCTCTGTGGGGAGTGAATTCTAGCCACTCTTTGGGCAGATGCTGCTCGGTTCTGCCATTGTTAGTGCTTGGGTTTCGGACGAGGGGGGAGGCGCCTTAGCGGGGATGGAAGATTGTACGAGGGAGGAGGCGCCTTAGCGGGGATGGAAGAGCGGACACTGATGGAGAAGTGAATATCTGCTGCCGGAAGTGGACAGGTGATGATGACTACAGCGTGCCGCTTGACTTACGAGACACATACCAGCAGCGTAGGGTCATATCAAAGTTAGATAACTTGCTTGAGTGATCACAGTACTGGTACTCCCTACAGTACCTGCTACTATGGAAGATTGTACGAGGGGGGAGTAGGACTCTGCTCCACTACTAGCACCGGAGGAGTAGTTTGTTCTAATCTAAAATAGTTACAAACTTCAATGCCCGAGCGTGGAGCGACTACGAACCGCCATTGGTGCTAACTCCAATCCTGCAAGTCATGGATTTGTTTCTTTTTAACTTTCTGTACGAATCTGTAGCCAGCTTGCAAGTCATGTACCTTTGTCGACAAGTGGAACCCACAGAGTACTTAGAATACAAGATTAAGGATGCAATTAACTTTTTATAGAGGGAGAATCGTACACGCAATTAACTCAAATGGATTGGACGTGACTCAATTATTCTCCAACGGCAACTGGCAAATTCCCCCCCCACGGGCCGGAGTAGGTTTCTCGATTAGCATGCGGGTTTAACGGAGGGGTTTGATGGAGGCGAGGAGGCATGTTCGGCCGGGCATGCAGTGGATGGCGCAGTACTATTCGATTTGACAACTACAACTAGTATATTATAAAAAACAAAGAAGAGTAGTAGAGATAGAGATAAGAATAGAGACTAGGGAGGAGCACCATCTACTGCTTCGTGAGCTACTCCTACGCTCCATTCGGCGGCCGCAACGTCCCCTACAGCCACTCCCTCCTACGCTCCATTCGGCGGCCGCTATTGAAATTTGGGGTGCGCACTCTCGCGACTGCTAGCAGCGGCGACTTCACCGACGACGACTTCTTCCCCGACCTCGGCAACCTCTTCCTCAACGACATGGGCGACAACCTCAACACCAATGGTGCTGCCCCCGTTGCACCGTATGTGTTTCTGTCCTTCCTGTTCGAAATCGTTGTAGAATTCATGTTTCTAGTTTGTGTCCTAGATTTGATCTGTTCATCTACTATGCTAGTCCGCATGATTAGTTTAATCTCTGTTGTGTGCGTCAGGGGCGACGCTGCTGACGCTGACACTGACACGAGGCTGATTATACGGGTGCGTGCTCACTATTACTACCCCTCGGATGTACGTGGGCTACGACACTGGCTACGTCAAGCTGACTTGGACTCTGCCGAGCTGGGACCTTCCCGCCGATGTGGACATGGAAGACACATGGTATTATTTGACCCCCAACAATGTGCATGGGGACTCCAAGGAGGTTCTTCTGGACATCTGCATTACTAAGTTAAATGTTGATCATTAGTCTTCACTCAATGTAATCCGCTGTCTAAGCATGCAGAGACTTCCATGCATGATTTTGCTCTATTGGAGTATCGCGCATGAATAGAAGTGTATCCATTTATGGTTTAGTCTAGAATCTTCCATGTATGTGTTTTTACTACAGTACTGGTGAAAGAATTATGATGAACCATTTCGTACATATCCTCTGCCCCCTGCCAAGTCATCCTGATTTAATTCCTCCGTCTAGGTGTATAAGGGCATGGTTAATACTTAAATAGTATAGCTAACTGTTGACTATAAGAAAGTGCCATGCCATCTGTAGCCAACATGTATAACAATGGATACTCAAAAACTAATTCTTGAAGATCATTTCTTGCAAAGCACAATAAGAGTTATTTCTTCACATGTTTTGGCTGCAGGCTGAACAGTTGAACAATTTTGTTTGCAAAATATACTTTTTTATCTATTTCACCCGGATGTTTGTGAGCTCTAGAGATGAAATAATATTCGAACAAACATATCGATACCCGTTACACATGAGATGACCCCCACATCCTTTGTCAAAATAAACAACTCCCCGATCAATGCATTTCACTCTTCCGTGCAATGCACGGGCACCTTACTATAGATTAGTACGACCAAAAATTGAACTAACATTATATATAGTACGATAAATGATGATGCATGTCACCTAAAATTATAGGAGTATCATTGAAAACTATGTTCAAATACGAATCCAACGATATTGTTTCTGTTGACATGCACTAACATTTTGTCAGTTAAATCTTCAGTCAAATTCAACGGGGGATAAACCACGACCGATGTAGTCGTACTAGTGTAGAGGGCGACGCTGCACGGGAGTCTCACCCCGCTCGTGGCGCGGAAGTAAAGCCGTCATATCACAAAACCCAACCACTCCTAGTACTAAGTGGCCTGGTAAAATAAACGGACAAGCAACCATCACATCCCTCTATCTTTTTTGCATTTTATCTCTCTGCATTTACTTTCTCCTGTTCATCTCGCACACTCGATCCCTAGCTACTACTCCTATTATCCCTAGCTACTACTCCTAGGGACAGTTCTTTTGGTGGCTTCCCCAGCTTTCCCATAGGACTAGTCATAGTGGAGAGTAACATTAAGGCGCCTCACTCATTTATTTGGGCTTCTAAACTACTACTAGTAGTACCTCTGTCCTGGTTCATTCCTCACCATTGTAATTTGTGCTAAATTTTGACCAAAGATTTAACTGATAAAATGTTAGTGCATGTGACATGCACTAACATGTCATTAGTTAAATTTATGATCAAAATTTGACACAGATTACAATGGGGACCAATAAACCAGGACGGAGGTAGTAGTAATGGGATTACTAATCTAGAAGCCTAAAAGAACTGGCCCCTGGTACTCCTACTAGTAGTAGTACTCAAGTTGGAATACCAATTGCACGGCACAACTTGTTAGGCAAAAAATTCGATATAGGGTGTAGGAAGCAGTTTGCAAATTTGCATGCCTTTCCGACCAGTGAGATACTCCGTACAAAGTATGACAGAGAAATAACCACAGAGAAGGAAGCTCAAAGTAAACAATCCAACGAGCATTTTTTGCATTTGTTTTGCATTAAACCGTTTCACAAGCTTGACTAGTGTTGTTTTTGTACTTTTACAAAAACTGCATCGTAATGTTAAAACGTGCATTTGCACGTACATAAGTAATAGTAGTAATCCCTCCGTCTAGGTGTATAAGTCTTCCCTCCTTCTTGGTCACGGTGCACAACCAAAGATGACTTATTGACCTGGACGGAGGGAGTAGCACAGTCTGCAAGCATATATATATAGAGAGAGAGACGCGTAGTGCGATAGTATATAGTAAAGTTTGTGCTATATGCACGTACTTGCAAAATGCGTACGAATATACAAGGTTTCCAAACTTTCCCTTTTACATACTTAACTAAGGACGCTAATAATTCCTGAACGTTCGGGATTTATCATTTGCGTCCCAAAACTAGTGAGATCGCCTTACGAAACAAAAATTATACTCCTACTAAAAGCCACGACCTTCGCGGGAGGCGCTGCGGCGCCACGAAGTGCCCTGTGCGCGGTTGTTTCCCAATACACGACACAACGCCTCTTCCTCAGCCTCGCAACTCGCGAGGTGCTGATTGGTGGCTTGCCGGCGGGCGAGTGCAATCTGACCGGTGTGGTGATCCGTCGCCAATAGGTACTCCTCCTTGCTTGATGCGTGCACCCGGTCCACGTACCGCCAAGCGTACATGAGGCGCTTGGGCCCGATTGCACTCAGGGCTTCGGCACGGGCGTCCTCCGGCACCCTCACGGCCCTCGCACGAGCCTTCTACCAAGGAGCCAATTGCCTGACTCTCGCGGACGCGACATAGGCTTGCGAGGAAGCTTGTTCCGTGATGCGCTTCTCTTCCTCGGCCTTCTTCTCCGCCTCTATTTTGGCGAGCTCTGCTGGAGGCAAAGCGTCCCACAAGGCAACATCCATTTCTTTCCAAAGCTCCTCAAGACTGGGGGGCTCGGTGGGCGGCGCGGCGTTCTCCTTGTAGCGGGGAGCCGACGCGTCCTCCGACACGCGTGCTGGCGAGATTGGGAATGCCGACACGTCCACCTCGACCCGTCGCAGCGAGGAGCGGAACACCGACGCGTCCTCCTCGACTAGTGGAGGCGAGGAACGGAACGACGACACGTCGCGTCGCGGCGAGGAGCAGAACACCGACGCGTCCTCCTCGACTAGTGGCGGTGAGGAACGGAACAGCGACGCGTCACGTCACGGCGAGGAGCGGAACACCGACGTGTCCTCCTCGACTATTGGCGGTGAGGAACGGAACGGCGACGCGTGACCGTCCGCGCGGTGCAGCAAGGGGTGCCTAGGGCTTGAGAGGGGCGATGCCATGGTGGTCGACGTGAGAGGGAGGGGGAGGAGATAGCGATGAACGTGAACGTGAGGGGGAGGATATAGCGATGTCGTGGGAGGCGTAGTGTTTATAGCGAGCAATGGCACACCTACGTAAGATATGAACTGAGTTGCACTGACTTAACTGTAGGTCCAGTTGCGTCACTGACATGTGGGCCAGACCACTGTTGGGCCCATATGTCAGTGATCCAATGCACCTGCAGTTAAGTAATAGCTACGTGGGCATATTTGTTGGAGTAAATTACGGGGGAGGGAAGGGTGGAAAAATTGCTGGTCACAACGGATTGGACGAGCGTGGGGGGAGGAGAGTTATGCATGCAGATTTTTTCCACATAGGGTGGAGTGGTGGGACCGCCGGAGGGAGAAGGAGAGTCTGGCAGGCATATTGTTTCCACACATGGAGAGGAAAAGATTTGGAGACGAATAGGCTTCCTGCAGGTATGGGGTATGGTGCATAATAAGTCTCATCTTGCATGCCGGGCTAGGTATAGTCTGAAGTCATTAAAAACATCCACGCCCCACACATGTTCATATTTCAAGGTGCACAAAATTATTGCATGCGACGATTAAGGCTGGCCATAATGGTGGTATCTTAGCTGGTATCATGCACATGGGAATAGCAAACATGCTGATGTGGCAGAGAATTAAAAAAGAGAGGGGGTTAGAGTAAATAGTGTTCATGCATGCATTGGTAAACACATTTTTTGTGAAGAACTACAAAAACTATTCCACCGCCTCTATCTTGCTAAGAGTAGGTGAAATTTTTGAATCGAGCCCTTTAAACTAGAAAGGAGGTAGTAGTACTCTAATAGCTAACCTTGGCCCTGTTTGGATCCACGTGTTAGAGTTAGTTTGGGTTAGTTTGAACTCAACTAAACCAAAAAAATCTAACCCACCCAAGAGGTGCTTATTTGGGTTAGTTCTTCTCGTGACACTAAAAAACACATTTTTCTCTCGCTCTCCCCGCAGCAGATCCCTCGCCACTTCCTCCCTCTCGAAGCTTCTCATCCCCTCCCTCCCTCCTTCCCTCCCTCTCGCACCGCCCATGAAGGCACCTCGCCGTATCCGCGCTCCATCTAACCCTGTCATCCCAACACCTCTTTCGCTAGAGTTACTTCAGGGTTAGTTCAAGATTAGAATCTTTAACTCATCTAATAGTAGTTCTTATACACATTATAATCAATATTGTAGATATTGATATTTTTAGTATAAATTTGGTCAAACACTTTGCAAACGGTTGACGGAAGTAAAAAGGACCAGAGGGAGTATCATGCATGTGGAGTAGGCAAAAAAATTGCTCATTTATAGCCGGTCGAAGTCTCAAAGGGCGCGACCGCGCGAGGGAGGCGAAGGTCGTGGGAGGCGCGATGGTTGACGAAATTAAGTGATGTTACCCACGCACCGGCATGGCGTGCAGACAGGCAGAAGCTATACCGTCAAGCCTACGATATGGGTCTAGTAGACATGACATCTAGTGGGTCCCGCATAGTTCTCGAGAACTCTTTGGGGGCTTACAGCCGTTTATCCACCGGGCAAGTCAGCAACCCCACGCCATTCGCACGCCCTACTCGTCCCCATCTTCTACTAGTACAGTACCTTGCAACAGTTTGCTCCCAGTCGTCCCGTCCTTTCACATTACGCAGTTCCACTAATCCTAACCCTCCTCCCAAATCCATGGCGTCCCAAATCTCCATGATCGGCGGTGATTACAATGTTAGAACCATCACCGGCGATGAGTTCGACACCATCTACACCCGTTCTTCCGCAATGCTGAAAGAATGCCTTGCTCGCTTCAAACGCATGTTCGAAAACTCAAATGATGAGTGGGTTGCTGGGCTAGATGTTCGTACACTAAACTAAATAAACATCACCACGAGTTTCATCATGCATGGGAGTCGAAGAAGTTAGATGAAGATCACATCCTGTATGCAGCAATGGAAGCCAACCTTTGTATAAATATCTACATGGGTTGGATGAAGAAGCAGAGCTCAGTGTCCAGTTCAAGCAAAGAAGCGTCGGCGAAGAGGAAGAGGAAGAGGGACGAGGACGTGGACTCGGACTCCTAGTAGGTGGCGGTGTCGTCGCTCAAGCTGGTTCTACTGCAGTGTCGAGCGGACTAGTTGCTTAGTTTATTTTCAAGGGTGTGTTGTGTTGAGGCCCCAACAGAACTATGTTTATGTTCTTTCTCGTTATTTGAACTCTTTAGTACGTACAGTAGTACTAGTACTATGTCTTACTACTGTTCTTCTTGCAGCTGGTACTACTGCTCGTATCTTTGTGTTCCTACTGTAGTTAATACGTTCGTACTAGTAGTATAATTTGGGTCAGTCTATTTGTGAAAGAAGTTCGACAGAGTGAAGGAAGAAGACGGCAGGGTGCCCATGATCTATCTTATGAGTGTTTGGTGTGGAATGCAGTTCGCCAGAAAAAAAGGATTGTGCCCGGGGTTAAACGGATTGTGTCCGCGAGCACAACAAGTGAAGACTATGCATAATTAATTATATTTTGGTCACGTTTTGTGTTCTAAAATGCCGGCCGGCTCGCGGAAGGACGTATTGCCAGCACACGCGCGGATTCAATGAAGGCATGCGGGGCTGTCTGAAGCCGGTTGCATGCGGCGATGAGGCGTGTTCAGCCGGGCCTGCAGTGAGTGGGGCCCTCTTGGCCGACGCGCCGGTTCAATGCCTGCGCTATGAGAGGTCGCGTCCGTGTCAGAGCAATCACTCCCTCCTGTCCTTTTTTATTTGCGTATAACAAAATTGTCAGATTTCGGGTTCCGGCAGACCCTTGAGGTTCGAACACTGGGGTGCGCGCAGAGATCCAACCTTCCGCCGTCTCGCACCTCGCCGAATCGCTGGGACCTAAACTACTAAACAGAACAGCACAAGAGACACAAGATTTATACTGGTTCAGGCCACCATTGTGGTGTAATACCCTACTCCAGTGTGTGGTGTGGTGGATTGCCTCTTGGGCTGATGAGGAACAATACAAGGAAGAACAGCCTCGCAGAGGGTCATTCTTGGCAAGTCGATGAATTGCTAAGTGGTGCTCAGTCGCTCTAGCTACTGGTCTCTAGATGAGGATTCCGATCTCCTCCCTTCTCTCTCTTTCAGATGCCCCTAGCTCTGATTGTGGCTACTCCTATTTATAGGCGAAGGCCCTGGGCCTCTTCCCAAATATTGAGCGGGAAGGGCGCCAACAATTAGCCATTTGAAGGGGAACAGCGGTACACTTATCTGTTGAAGTTGGTCCTCGCCTTGCCAAAGGCTCTGGTGATGGCCTTTGCTTGGGCTCCACGATGACTCCCTTCCAGCCGTTGGGCTGGTCTTGGTCTTGTTGCACGAAGCGGATGCCTTTGCTTGATGCTCTTGCTGCGCTTGCTCCCTTTGCACCAAAGAGGAAAGGAGGACCTTGCACTGGTGGCCTTGCCTGGCGCCCTTGGTCGTCATGGCTTGCATCATGGACACCTCGCGAGGTACCCTGCCTTGAAGTCTCCGCCTCCTCATGAGCTAGCCTTGACGAGGCCGTGCTCGAAGCTCCTTGTCGTCCGCCCATGCAATCTCAGCCCCTCGCGAGGGTCTTGAGCTGCGTTGAGCGAAGATGGGCCGTCTTGGGCCTCCTTGAGCCACGCCGCAGCCATGAGCAAGCAAGTCTGGGACCCCGTTCCCTTAACGCCGACAGTAGCCCGGGCCCATGCGCGCCCGAACTTGGCAGGCGAGAGGCGAAAGGGCAAGTCTGCGGCGTCCACGGGCCCTAACAGCCTGCGACCTTGGGCGCCCGCGTGGCGATTGATTGGACGTGGGCGGCACTGTTCCCCCACGCATCCTTATTTCGTGCCTTGCTAGGCGGACACGCTGCTGTACACATCCGTTCCCCCCTCTGCTGCTTGAGCACTCCCTGTCCTTCCTTCTCTCGAACTCCAGCTCTTGCATCCACTCTGATCTCGAACCTTCCCCATCTCCTTCCTGCCGTCATGGCCCCGGCGAGGAAGGGAAAAGGGAAGAAACCCATGCCGCCGCCTCGCTCGTCGTTGACGGCGGCCCCTGCCATCGATTGGCCGGCCATAGTCAACCATGAGGGCCTGGGCAAGGTCCGCTCGGCCCTGGCCACCATCTTCAATGAGTGCGGGAGGACAACGGCCTGGCCTGTGTCTCGCTTCTCCGTTGATAGGATTCCTACCGAGGTCCGGTACTTTGCCGACGCCGTTTGGGCAGGACTGGTTCCCCCCTTCTCAGATTTCTTCAATGACGTGCTTTCCCATTACCAGATCCATATGATGCATCTGGGTCCTGAATCCATCACCCTTCTCGCGGTATTTGCATTCGTTTGTGAAGCAATGACGGGCATCATTCCTTCGGTTGCCTTGCTGCGCCACTTCTTCTCCCTGCGCCTCGTCGACCCCATTCAATGCTCTAGGTGCGTGAGCTTCATCGCTGCGCCCGAGACAGCGGCTTCAGGAATTGACTTCATCCTTCCCCCGCCCTCGCTTTGGGTTTCATGGAGCGGTGGCTGTATCGTGGGCGTTGGGGTGCCCAGCCCCGCCGACGGAGCCATCTTCGCTTTGCTGTCCCCAACTCAGTGGGGCCAAGTGACACTCGAGGCCCCGGTTTGCCTTCGTCTGCACCGCTTGAGTTCTGAGAAAGCTTGGCGTGTGGCGCCCAAGGTGGTGAAGGAGTTCCTGCTATGCCGTGTCGCTCCTCTCAACGCCACTCCCACGGATGTGGGCCTTGTGGGCTTGTTGATCGTATGAGGCTTCTTGAAGAGGACTGGCGCTGAAGTCTTGAGGGCAGTGCTCCTGGTCTGGTGGTGACCCTAACCCGGTGGCATCCGGCATGGAGGGGCCTTGCTGTACCTCTGCCCGAACAGGCGACTTTGTGAACAGATGCTGTCTTTGTGAATGGGGGCAGCGCGGCTGGCTGGCCTCCAGGGGCCTCGCGAGAATCCAGTGGTGGTGACTGCCCTTCCAGTCGGCCAAGGCGACTCCTCCTCAAGTGGCGGGGCAGGGAGGCACGAGCCGCCAGAGGCCGAAGGGACCCCCCCCCACGGGGTGACAGCGTCGGGCAACGCTCATGAGGGAGCAGCTCCTGAGGCTCATGCCGCCGTGGCTGAGGGGGGCAGGCAGCCGCCCGCAGCGCCTGCGGATGAAGCCCCCGAGGCCCCTGCTGCTTCTCTTGGTGAGGCGACCAGCAGCGCGCATCAGGCGGACGCCCCTGACGCAGGTCGCCTTGATGCTTCTCCCTCGTCGCAGGCTGACCCCTGCGCTCAAATATTGGGTCGCTTCCGCATGGACTTCGAGGCCCTCCGGAAGAGAAGGGAGGCCCTGGGCGATGATTACCCTTGTCGCCTGCTGAAGCGTAGGAAGTACTTCGCCATTGATGAGTAAGCCTTCTCCTTCTCCGGCTCGATCCTTACGCTGCTTGTTGTCGATCCTTGCCCTGCAGCCCCTTCTGCCGAGCTCATGGAAATGGGTGAGGGCCGTCCCCTCGGCCGCCGCCTCCCCGCCCTTGAGTGCTCCGAGCAGTGGAGCCCTTGTGGTGAGGGCGATCAGGGGGGCGAACCGCTCCGAGGCGCGTCGAGGCCCTGCGCGCCCCGCGACCCTTCTTCGCGAGCCTTCTCGTGGCATAGCTAGCCTGCCGTGGGCTTCTCGCCTGGTCATGGACGGCGATTGGCTGAGGCGCTTCCCGGGCTCTTCGTCTGGGGGTGGGCTGGCTCCAGGCCGGGCTTTCGGCGCGTGCCCGGCCGTCGCGAGGGTGCCAGCCCCCAGCCCCCTGCCCGGAGGGGGAGTGCTGATTCGTGGCTCCCGGCGCCCGCTTGGGGCGGTTGATGGTGTGGAAGACGTGCACGAGCGCGCCCGGGAGCACCGCGCCCTTCGCCAAGGATTTCTTTGAAGGGCGGCTGACGCGGTGAGCCTTCTTGGTGAACAGCTCGCTGATGAAGACGCGCGCCTTGAGGCCGAGGGCCTGCGCCTGGCCGCAGAGAGGCGTGAGCTGGAGGGCGCTGTCGCCCTTGCGCGCCATTAGCGCGATCTTGACGATGAAGAGGCGAGGGTGTCGCTGGCAGCCTCTCGGGAGGCCTGTTCTCGGGCCGTCGAGGAGGCCCGAGAAGCTAACAGGCGGCGAGAGGCGGCGGAGGAGCGGGCACGGGAACTCCTGGCCCGGTGTTACTCACTGGAGGAGCAAGTGGAGCTGCGCAAGGCAGCCCTCGTGTCGATGAAGGTGGCCTCCGCTGACCCGGCGGAGCTCCAGAAGCGTGAGGAGGCATTGACGCTTGAAGCCGCTGAACGCGCGCGTGAGTACGAGCGCTTGGAGACGAGGGAGCGCTTGGTGACGCGGGCGGAGGACGAGGTCGCTGCACGGGAATCCCGCGTCCTGGAGGAGGTCGGACGCCGAGTGGCGACGGCGCACTTGAACCTCGAGCGCGAGTTTGAGCCGAGGCTGGGGTTGATCAGGACCGAGGCTGGAGGCAGGACTGCTGCCTTGAGGGCCAAGCTCGAGGAGGCGATGCGGCGGGCCGATGCTCTTCGGGCCGCCCTCGAGGTGGCGCAGGGGGAGTCAACCACCCCTCAGGCCGAGGTGCTCCTTCTTCGCCAACGGGTGGAGGAAGCCGAGGCCGTCGCACGCCAGAATGCGGACGAGATACATCAGCGGCGAATCCTGGAGCACGAGCACGGCCCCATGCTCACCATGCTCCGGGAAAGAGCCAACACAGCCTTGGGTAACATTTGCGAGGCGGCTGTTGGCGAGCCGCACACGGTTAACTATGCCGGCAACCTTCAGTTCTTCACCGACGTGGTGGCGCGGCTGGAGGCGCGGTCGGTCAGGGCCAACAGGTTGGTGGAGGAGAGGAGCCGCGCGCTGCTTGGGCGCGCCTTTTCTCGTGTCTTGATCATCTCCGAACATGGACCCCCACTTGACTTTGAGCGCCTTCTCGCCCCAGTTCCCGTGCCGTCCGGGGTGACTGGCGCCTTTGGGTGGAAGACAATGTGGATGCTCTCGTCGGGGCCTTTGCTTCGGACAACAGACGGGCGTGATCGTGGCTGCCGATGAGGCGGCGTGGTGAATGGCGCTAGCGCCACCGATGGCCACCTTGACAGTGTGGCGAGGCCAGCGACGCCAAACAACGGCTCGGGAGGTGCTCCTGAGGACGCATTGGGGGATTTATCCGACTGATTATGTATTGTCCCTGTTCCATTACCCTGCATGAATAGAACTCAGGTTTTGGCCTGATGGACGTGAGAGCATTTTGGGAGGGGGAGCCCCTCATGTAAAACTTGTGTTCATCGTATTAGCAGGTGTTACGTCGCCCATACACCCGCGCCAAGTGGTTGGCCGAGCGACATGCTGGTTGGCTGATTTACCTTTGTTTCGTACGAGCCCTGAGATAGCCTATGGGAGGCTGTGGTGACCCGAGTGTCTCCTGATCGAATCCGTAGGATCTGCAGTAAAAACCCTCCGAAGAGGATGCGGCGGTGGCAGGCTGGGCTCTTGCGTAAGCTAGGCTGGCCCGGCTGAGGGGCTCCATGAGGGGAGGCAGTGAGGCGGAGTGGTAACCAAACACGAGAGATTTGCTCGAGCGAGACTAAGCACCTTCCCGAACACACGCAAATATCAAATTGAATCAACTTAAATCCGGTCGGGAAGCGACAACCAAATGGAAAAAGAAAGCGGAAGAAAAGCAGCGTCCGGCACCTAGTCTAGTCTTGGGCGTCTTCTCACCAAACATGAGCTAAGTGCTGCCATTGGGCGTGGGAGGGAGCCCGGGGCTGAGGCCGGCACCCCTGAGACTCAGGCGTGTACAGCCCCACTCATTATTACGTGAGAGTGTCACAGGCGGCGAGCTTCACGAGCACTGGGCCTTCTTCACGATTACGGCCTTGCTTCATATCGCCCAGACGAGGGCCTCGCCTTGCGCCACACTCTAGTGCCATCAACGACGACCGAAAGCAGGACACCTTGATGGGGTAGAGCGGTGCCGGCAGTTCCCCAGCGACCATGGGTCCTCCCGAGGGGCGAGGCCACGAGGCACCTCCCAGCGGAGGGCCTACCTCCACGAACGCCTTGCTCCAAAGCGCCCGGTGGTGATGTTGGATCTCGGCCCCTCTCCGCAGCTCCTGCGCCCTCCTCCCGAGGGGTAGGAGACTGCGGGAGCGGGGCAGCTGCTTGCCGCGGCGACCTGCACCTCCTGCGATCCATGGTTAGCATATGCTTGCTCTTGAGGAAGTAGCGGTACCCGATAATCGTCGCCGCTGGCGCGACTAGTGGGACAATCCCGAGGCTCCTGGAAGAGCTCAGCTTCTGGCGCCTCATCCCCCCAGCTCGGGCTGAGGAGAAAGCCTTGTTCTCCCTCATGCAGGTGCCCTTGGTCCATCATGTGGGGCACGTATTCTTCTGGCGCCGTCATCCCGAAGGCCACGCCCGTAGTGCTCGGCGTGCCATGCGGCTCTGGCAATCGCCCCCGTGGGGTGGTGGCGCGCGGTCCCCACAGGCCGTGGGTTCGTCGAGTCCTTCTTCTCTGCGGGCGGGCGGAGCAACCCGCCGCCCGGCCCAGTCCGCTGATTCGCCGGTGTTGGAGTAGCTCTGGAGCCAGCGGAGCGCATGGAGCCCAGGCGGGCCGCCAGGCTGAGATGGAAGCTGGGTGCGAAGGGTGAGCCCCGTGGCGAAGCCAGGAGCTCGCCACTCGCTCAGCGGCGCGTCGCGGCCACTCTCCGGCCAGCCTACACTTGGCAGCTCTCGGGCCACCGTGGCGCGGCCCTCAGTTCGCCTGCTCCCGGCGGGTGTATGGTGGCGTGGTCGCGGCGTGATTGGAGGCCCTTGCTGCCGACCCGCGCCTGCCTTGGCGTGAAAGCCGTCGAAGCTTTGTCTGCGTCGCCCTGCCCGCAGCGCCCTACGGACCCTTGAGCTGCACAGGGCACGAGGTCGCCCGAGGCGGCGGCTCTGTGGGCGAGCCCACGCCCAAGGATCTGGGTTGCCCGCATGGTCGCGGACATGGTGATGACGATCTGACGAGCGAGGTGGCGAAGGTGGATTCGGCGCACCCTACGGGCGCGCCAAATGTCGGATTCGGGTTTGGCGGACCCTTGAGGTTTGAACCTTTGGGGTGCGGAGATCCAACCTTCCACCGTCTCGCACCTCGCCCGAATCGCTGGGACCTAAACTACTAAGCGAACAGCACAATAGACACAAGATTTATCTTTGGTTCGAGGCCACCATTGTGGTGTAATACCCTACTCCGGTGTGTGGTGTGGTGGATTGCCTCTTGGGCTGATGAGGAACAATACAAGGAAGAACAGCCTCGCGGTGCATTCTTGGCGGGTGCAATGAACTGCTAAGTGGTGCTCGGTCGCTCTAGTTACCTGGTCTCTTGATGAGGATTCCGATCTCCTCCTTCTCTCTCTTTCAGATGCCCCTAGCTCGAGTGTAGCTCTTTGTTATTTATAGGCGAAGGCCTGGGCCTCTTCCCAAATAATGGCGGGAAGGGCGCCAACAATTAGCCATTTGAAGGAGACAGTGGGTACACTTATCTGACTAAAGTTGGTCCTCGCCTGCCAAAGGCTCTGGTGATGACGCCTGCTTGGGCTCCACGGTGACTCCCTTCCAGCCGTTGGGCTGGTCTTGGTCTTGTTGCACCGAAACGGATGCCTTTGCTTGATGCTCTCGCTTGCGCTTGCTCCCTTTGCACCAAAGAGGAAAGGAGGACACTGCGCGGGCTGGCGCCCGATTGGCGCCCTTGGTAAATCATGGCTTGCGTCATGGACACCTCATGAGGTACCCTGCCTTGAACTCTCCGCCTCCTCATGAGCTAGCCTGACGAGGCCATGCGAGAAGCTCCTTGTTGTCCGCCCAGGCTCTGGCCCCTCGCGAGGGTCTTGAGCTTGCGTTGATGAAGATGGGCCGTCTTGGGCCTCCTTGAGCCATGCCGCAGAGCATGAGCGAGCAAGTCTGGGACCCCGTTCCCGAGAACACGACAAAAATCTCGTTTTCCATTCACATTTACAAGTAAAATTTGTGGACAAACTTTGACCCAAAAAACTATGGGGACTAGTAAACCAGAACGGAGGTAGTAGTTTTTTTTAATCAAAGAAGGGTTTCCCCCTTCTGATTTTCATTACTGAAAACCAACATCTAAATCTAAACATAGTATTTGCCCTAGAACTACCAGGTTCAACATCAAGCAACATAAACCCATACAACCATACGCAAAGGAGGTACGTAGTACTATGAATTCCATTTTCGCTCCATACCAATCGTTCTAAAAACTAGTTTGTACTTAGAACGCACCATTGAAAAGCGGAACTCTGAACCCCGCTAAAAAATGATATTTTAAACATGGCTACTCGATCTGATCTGTGGAAACTGGCGAGCCACCGCCTCCAGGTCGTTCACCTGTGGTCCCGACCATCAACTCCTATGGATCAAATTATCACGCGATCTGACTATTCCTACAAAGGTGCGCTCCACCACGTACCCGGTACCCGCGAATGCAGCAATTCTGGACCTAGGGATTTAGGGTTTATTTGTTAACGTTGCCTTTACATAACACTCATGTGTGCAAGACAGCGAGAGACCGACTGTGTGCGTGCGCCTCTTCTCTTAGTATATGTACTCCACCGTTTGTCTGGTGTCAAAAAAATTATAATAACTACTAGCAATGTGCCAATGCGTTGCCACACGATTAGAGTAGATAAATACATATTCACCGATTTGATAGACAAAAAAGTCTAGTTTTGAAATATGTATATCACTAAAAAAATGTTATGTTTCACTCAAAATATATTCCTTTGGCGGTTTTGATAAGATAAGGGCGGAATGTTGTTGGTTTCAAGATTCGGGAAGTAGTATATGTCTAATTTCTACTCTTACTAGCAAGATGCCCGTGCGTTGCACGGAACATCAAGATCTTGTGGGAGAAAAAGGATGAACAAGGAAGGCCTTATCTGCAAATGTGGAGAGAGTGCGGGTAAATTGCCATAGTTTAGTTCCTATCCGTCGGATATAATCGGACGGCCTATATTGAGGATGGCAGGCCACCATCATCACCAACTCTGTTTTTGTCCCTACTCTTATAAAAGCATAGTCGGTGATGATGGGTGCCTGCCATCCTGCAATATAAACGTCGATCTATATGACGGATAGGAAGGAAACTATAACAGCAAAAGTTACCCACACCCCTCTCCACACTTGCAAATAAGGCATTCCCTTGTTCATCCTTTTCTCCCACAAGATAAACTACTCATACAAATGCATCTTCATGTTCCGTGGAATGCATGGGCATGTTTCTAGTTGTTGCAAAAAGCCCATGTGTGTGAGAGAGAGGGAGAGAGGAGGAGGACAGAGTGCATGTGTGACAAAGACACAAAGAGTGTGTGTGCGAGAGGTATCATCTTAAAATGAGGCAATAGTGTGTGTGTGTGTGCACGATCGAGAGGGCGTGTCTCAAGAAGGGAAGAAAAATCTACATAGATACAAGGAGCGGGAGAGATACATGTATGCGATAGTGGAAGCACGAGTGTGCGGGTGTATAAACCTATCTAGAGGCTAGTCGATAAATGTTTGTGAGAGAAATACGAGTCGGGGTGCAAAAGCGAGAGTTTTGTGTGTGTGTGAGAGAGATACGGTAGTCGGGAAGGGCGTGGAAGCAGGAGTTGTGTGTGTGTGTGTGAGAGAGAGGGGGAGTTTGTATGATCGGTAAACAAATGAATAATGTCAGTCTGGGATGGAGACGAAATGGAGACCGCAACAAATGTTGTGTCTACAGAGAGAGAGAGAGAGAGAGAGAGAGAGAGAGAGAGAGAGAGTAATTTTAGTGGTATGATTCATATCTAGAGACATATAGGGTGTGTGATAGAATCCCATAGAGAGAAAGACAAAGTGAAAGATGAGTGGAGACTCTGTGTTTGGCGGTGAAAAAGAAAGCTTATGTACCTAGTGATACGTGAGAACAGTAGAGACGTGAGAGATAATGAAAACCGTGTAATGTATAATGATAGGGAGAATGTGACACTTATCAAGGGAGACGTCTAGAGACCATGTTTGCGAGGATAGGCGAAACATGAAGTGAGCATGCGGGTGAGCTGGAGAAAAGAGAGTTATAGCTACATGAAGGAGCATGCATGTGAGAGAGATGGGCATGAAAGGAGTGAACATAAAAGGGATTCAAATATTTGAATTCGAGATGATGATACATGTAATCCATACTCGAACAAAAGTTGATCTATCAAAAATGCATACTCATATGAATTCACGCACATCTATGTTATTTAATATGTAGATATTACTGTTCCATACATTTTAGTAGAGCATAATTTGATTTAATTTTTTGAATTCAACCTTATGATTTTGAGATCATTGTATTTGTAAATCATATTATACATATAAAAGAGCAGAATTCTTTGTTGTGCTTTTGAAAGTATATATAAAAAATATCATGTATATAGAATTTTATTCTCTGGCACCCCGGCACACAGCGACCGGTTTACCATGTATTGCCAGCCCAGAGAATATGTCTTCTGGCAACACACAACATCTTGGTACAGAAAACAACCGCTTCATTGATGCTAGCGGATCATAGTTTACATTACAATAGGTGTCGAGGCCAAGCGGCACACACGGTGCGGCTGAACAATATGTACATTATTTAGTGGACATAAAGGGGCCTCGATCATAACTACGTGGCAGCAGAACAACGTCGTAGCGGAAACTCCATAGCATAGGGACACCGATGTGGACACGATCTGGACTCGAGCAGCACTCCTTTCCAATGAGACTTTCCTGAAATCTGGCATGACACGCCAGGTCAGTACATGGAATGTACTTGCAAGCTCACAACAGGCATAATCATAATGACAATCAATATCATGATAATTAACCAATTAATAATGCAATAATGGTGTGATCATGCTCTTGCGATAAAAGTCCCTCGGGACTAGCTTACCAACCGTGATCGTTCTCGGATAACAAACGTACCACCATCGTGGGCTTGACTAGAAGTATCTCGTGATTATTACGGCGATCACAACCACGACCAATACTTGGTCTTGAACATCTCGATGGCTTTCCACCATCATCAACAGTGCAAAGTTCATAACTTAGTGTGCAAAATTTATTAAACATTGACCCATGGTGTGACCTACTACAAGCGGGCCCGTAACCGTGGACTCGGCTATCGATAGATTATTACACTCTGCAGAGGTAGCACACTGTACCCACACCACGGAACCCATGGCCTCGCACTCCCATTCAGGTGGACCAACGACAGTCCGACGAAACCCTTCCATTGCCATGACACTCTCCCGGCCACTCCGACACAATCCCCACTGGGCTAGTCCTAGGTGGCCCCGTGCCTACCGAAGACCCAACGACCACCGTCGTGGCCAAAACGATCCCACAAGGGGAGCCCGTACAATAATCTCAAAAACAGGCACACAAGGTTATGTCTGCTTACCGGGCCAGGGTAAGCAAGCCCATAACCTTCCCTAGTTGGAGGCACCGACCAGAGGCATGACAACGGACTAAATCAAGGCCTCCCATAAGGCAAATGTGGTTGCACTGGGAAAAACTCAATTCAGTGGCACCATGACCCGGCCAATGATATATTCAAGTTGACTTATATTCAGGTTCAACTTAAAGTAAAAATGACTGGTGTCATAGTATGCCATGAAATGCAACACTAAGAAATGCATCACATATTAACGGAAACGATTGAGTCAACCATATTCACACTAAGCATAATCATCGACAACTTATGCCACTTTTCTGGTTAGGATAAACCTTACTTTAAACAGAATATTTTCTAGCAAATTTTTATTATTTTACTCATGCAAGAAAATAACTTTAAGTAATTAATCAAATGCATAACAATATAATTCTGTCATCACCACAAATAAATCCTAGTTTCTTTACCAACTAAGTTAGTTTCAACATTCCGTAACTCAAGCATATTAACTAAAACAAGCACTTAACAGAATATAAATAACATAATAGTTATTTAAATGCATAGTTAAATCTTTCATTCAAGTAAGAAAATCATAAATATTGAAATGGCACCATGAAGATGTTGTTGTGGCTTGCCTTAGTGCAGATGAGGTTCACAAGCCTTCTGGTGATCCTCAAGACAAGCCTCACCTTATGAAAATAATTTTAAACACAAGAAGAAAATATCAAGAACCCTTCTGAAAATCACCAGAAAATCTAGACGGCACAGAAAAATCTCATTTTTGGTGAGCTGCTAGATTTCTTTGCAAAGAACACAATGCAAAAAAGAATCAATTCATTTGGAATTATGGTTGAAGAGTTATAGCTGTTCGAAGATCTCTAGAAATTAAATGAATTCGAATTTAAATAAAACAAACTGAGGGGGTGACGTCGAAGGCGTAAAGCCTCGGGGCGCCACCACTCATACCGCTTTACGCGCATACAGAGTGGCTGACTAGCGGGCCCCGCTTGTCAGGTGAGGGGGAGAGGGAGGAGGAAACAGAGGGGGTCGTGGCTTCGCCGGAGCTCTCGCCGGGGGTTCCTTAGCCAAAACGAGAGGGAGGGATCAAGAGAGGGGATGGAGGCGCACCTACCCGTACCCGTAGCGTGGCTAGGGGTGGTCAGACGGCGTCGGAATCGACCTCGCAAGCGGAGGCAGAGGCGGTGGTCGCCGGAGGCGAGGACGACGGCAAGCAGAGGCAACTCTGGGGGCTCCAAGAGGTTGGAACGGCTTCACCGAAGAGTGCCAGAGGCTCCGGAAGGGTCGCCCAGGCCTGGGAGGGGCTGGGGCTACCGCGACGACCCGAGGGGATCGCCGGCAAACTCGAGTGCGGGGACGGCGGCCCTCGTCCTGCCCGGCCAGGCTACGGCTATCTACGAGTTTGTGGAGTGTGTGGGAGTGGTGTATGGTGCTCGAGGAGGCTGGGGGTGGATCCATTTATATGCGAGCCGAGAGGGGGGTTCGGGGCTCCACCATTGACACCTGGACACGGAGCCCGGCGACGAGCGGCGTCAGTGAGAGGGGGAGAAGGCGACGCAACTCACGCGGGGACTGTGGGCGAAAGGAGACGAGCACAGGACCGAGAGGAAGGTGACGAGCACAGTGCGCACCGCACTGTTACGTTGGCCGGACCGCGCCCGTTCTCGCTCCGGCGAGCTCCGGCATCGATGAGTGCCAGGGGGAGTTAATGGAGTTGAGAAGAAGATGGTGGCGAAGTTTGGCGCGCTACGGCAGTCGGGGAAGCTAGCACGCTAAAAAAGAGCGCTGGCGGCTTTCAGGCGTGTCGACACGCATGCCAGCACCCCTGGACGAACGCGGTCACTTCGTGGACTATGACATCAGGTCGACCAACGTCCAAAGATCATGTCTGGCTTGTTGTTCGTGGTAGATTGAGAGGTTACCACGCTTTGGTTTGGTTCCAAGTGCAGTAGAAAAGATTTCACACGCTTGGTAAGTTTCTGATTAGTAACTTTGAGAGGTTACTGAGGTCAAATGGCTGGGAGTTGGAGGCTGTGCTTTGGAGGCTAGCAATCATCTACTAAGGTGATGATGCACAAGAAAAATCAGGCACAAAGGAGCAAGTAAAATGGTAGTTGTTGTAGCAACCACCATTTCTGTCCAGAACAGAAAATAATTTCTGTAGCAAAAATATTTCAAAAAGTGGTGCAATATATTTGCTCAGGAAGGTGCCCTAGGGTTCAAAGAATATTTGTGAATTTTTCCAGATTTTTGTGGGCAAGAAAAATTGGGGTTGCTTTGGAGCACATTGAACTAGCTAGGGTTTTGGAGAGGAAAATGAATATTTTCATTAAAGAAAAATATTCCAAATATTATTTTGGGTAGAATCAGAGAGGGAATGATGGTTAGGGAGGGATATGATGCACTTCGGTGAAAGCCAAGGGTACCCAAGTGTCTAAGTCCATATGAAAAGATTCAAAAACACCAAATTTCAAAATCAATTCAAATGAAAAAATCAGGCAAATAAAGGAGGGCAAAACCAGGCTGTCACAAACCTCCCCCACTTAGAATGAATCTCGTCCTCGAGATTCGGTTGCTTGGGAAAACCATTCTGGATAATGTGCCCTTAGAAATTCTTCCCGTTCCCACGTTCATTCTGACTCCGTGTGATGCTCCCACTAAACTTTGTAAAACTTCCTCACTTTACTGCGAGTGACTCTTTCCATCTGATCCAAAATTCTAATTGGTCTCTCTTCGTATGTTAAATCCCTTGCCAACTCTATCTCAGTCATAGCAGTCTTTTTCTCAGGTGGTGATATGCATCGCCTTAACTGGGGAACATGAAACACGTTGTGTACGTCCGACAATTCAGGGGGTAGTTCCAACTGATATGCAACAGAGCCCACTCGGGACATGACTGGAAATGGACCAATAAATCTAAGTGCCAACTTTCCACGAGTCTGAAATCTCTTAACTCCTTTCATAGGAGTGACACGGAGGTATACGTGTTCTCCGGGTTCAAAACTGATTTTTCGGTGCTTTGCATCATAATAACTCTTCTGTCGAGATTTGGCCAATTGCAATCTGTCTCTGATCTCCTTAACTTGTTTCTGAGCTTCCATCATGAGGTCTGTTCCGAAGATACAGCTATCTCCAGTTTGAGACCAATTTAAAGGAATGCGGCACTTACGTCCATACAAAGCTTCATACGGTGACATTTTTAGACTGGTCTGGAAGCTGTTATTATAAAAAACTCGGCATACGGCAAGCAGTCTTCCCATTTAGATCCTTGGGCCAAAACACAGGCTCACAACATATCTTCGAGTATTTGGTTTACCTGCTCTGTTTGACCATCAGTCTGAGGATGATAAGCGGTACTGTATTTCAGTGTTGTCCCCATGGCTTGATGGAGAGGTGACCAAAAAGCGGAGGTAAACAGGGAACTTCGGTCGGAAGTGATGGTTTGAAGTACTCCATGCAGACTGACTATCCTGGATACATACAGTTGTGTGAGTTGGCCTGCTCGATATGTCATTCTGATCGGGATAAAGTGAGCAAACTTGGTTAAGGTGTCCACTATGACCCATATTGCATCATTGCCTCGCAGAGTCCTGGGCAGTCCTGTGATGAAATCCACGCAGACATCATCCCGTTTCCATTGTGAGACTGGCAGTGGTTGGAGAATTCCAGCTGGCTTCTGATGCTCTTCCTTTACCTTGTTGCGTATGTCGCAACATGCCACAAAATAGGCAATGTCTTTCTTCATTCCATCCCCCCAAAATATTTGTCGGAGGTCTTCATACATTTTTGTACCTGTCTGGTGAATGGAGTACGAAGATTCGTGTGCTTCAGATAGGATTTTTCTGCTTTAAATCTGCTTGATTTGGCACACAAATTCTTCCACAGAACCGGAGGGTACCGAATTTATCCTTTGAGAAATCGGGAGTCTGTCCTGCCATCGTGCTCTTGACACGTTTCTGTAGATCGATGTCAGCTGGCTGGGCCTTGCGGATTTCTTCCTCGTGTGTGGGGGTAACTTCCAAAATATTAGCGAGGCCAGCATTGACTATAACCAGGTTGAGCTGAGCGATCTCCTCTTGAAGTTCAGGAGGCAAGGATTTCAATATGACATTTACGCTGACAGGCTTTCGACTGAGTGCATTGGCAACCACGTTGGCCTTACCCGGGTGGTAATTTATTCCAAGATCATAATCCTTGACCAACTCAAGCCATCTTTGTTTATGGAGATTTATATCCGGCTGAGTAAATATATACTTGAGACTTTTGTGATTGGTAAAATTTTGGCAACTCTTCCCAATGAGGTAGTGTCTCCAAATTTTTAGAGCATGAACCACCGCGGCCAATTCCAAATCATGAGTAGGATAATTTCCTTCGTGGGGTCATAGCTGTCGTGATGCATATGCTACTACCTTGTCGTCTTACATGAGTACGCATCCAAGTCCTTGTCTGGAGGCGTCATAGTACACATCAAAACTGCGGTAGATTTCCGGAAGAGTTAATACAAGTGCAGTCGTCAGCTGTATCTTTAGCTTGTTGAAACTTTTCTCATAGTCCTCAGTCCATTCAAACTTCTTATCCTTTTTGAGCAGCTCTTTCATGGGTTTAGCAATCTTCGAAAATCCTTCAATCAAACAACGATAATATCCGGCTAATCCAAGGAAACTTCGGGTCTGTGTTACGGTCGTGGGTGGCAACCAATCGAGCACATCCTTTACTTTGCTCGGGTCCATGGCTATACCTTCGGCGGATAGTACATGTCCGAGAAACCCAACTTGCTTGAGCCAAAACTCGCATTTACTGAATTTGGCGTAAAGCTGATGGTCGCGGAGTCGTTGTAGCACTTCTCGGAGGTGATCCTTGTGATCATCTTCACCCTTGGAGTAAATGAGTATGTCATCGATGAAGACTACCACGAACTTATCGAGGAAGTCCATGGACACTTTGTTCATTATATGCATGAAGAAGGCAGGAGCATTGGTGAGACCAAAGGACATAACTGTATATTCATAAAGACCGTACCGAGTAGTCCATGCGGTCTTAGGAATATCTTCCTTTTTAATCTTGAGCTGATGATATCCGGTACGTAAATCAATTTTAGAGAATACCTTGGGCCCACTGAGCTGATCAAACAGATCATAAATCCTTGGCAGCGGATATTTATTTTTGATGGTGACCTCATTCAGCAGTCGGTAATCCACACACATGCGGAGACTGCCATCCTTCATGTCCACGAAAATAGCAGGTGATCCCCATGGTGAAGATCTAGGACAGATATATCCTTTCTGGAGAAATTCATCAAGCTGCTTCTTTGGCTCCACTAATTCTGATGAGGGCATCCGGTAATACTTTTTGTATAACGGTGCGGTTCCATGCATAAGATCTATTGCAAACTCAAGCTCTCGATCTGGCGACATGCCCGGCAGCTCTTCTGGAAATACATCAGGGAACTCACTGACCATAGGAATTGATTCCAATTCAGCCACAGCGCTGAAGACCATCTCTTTCTTGGGTATGCTTCTGCGAGCATAGAAATTGGTAGTCTACCCATTCTGACTGGTCAAAGTGACTTCTTGAGTCACGTAGTTTATGCAAACTTGATATTGGCTCAACCAATTCATACCCAATATAACATCCAACTTGTCCGACTCAAGAATAATCAAAGAAGTTGGAAAACCGACTCTGTTGATATTGATTTCCAGATTGCGGCAGATCAGATTGCTCTTGATTAAAGATCCCGGGGTTTGTACCAGCATATTTTTGCCCAAATCAAACAAGGAAAGTTGTTTTGGGTAACAAAACTCCGAGAAATAAAAGAGTGGGAAGCCCCGGAGTCTAATAAAATTACTGCAGGTATGTTATTTACAGAAAACGTACCAATGACGACTTTGGGGTTCTCTCGGGCTTCATCGGCGGAGAGGTGATGCACGTACCCTGTAAAGTTTTGGTGGGTCGGATATGACTCCATATAGTTGACTTGTGGTCTGAATAGAGCATTTGCCTTGGTGTTCTTGGGGCACTGTCTGGCATAATGTCCGCTTTGCCCACAACTGAAGCAAGAATTGTTGCGCTGGCGCTCCTCGTGCATTGGGTTGGTCACGACATTCTTGACTTGAGTGGTGGTCTTGTTAACATTCTGTTGCCAATTGGGCTTGTACTCCACCTGAGTCTGCTGCCAGGTACGAGCCTTTTGCACTGGTTGCCCATCCTTCTTTGGCTCAAACTTGTGCTTGTTGTCGTTGTTAACAGGCCTATTATCTGATACAAGCTTGTGCTCCCTTTCAGCAATAAATGCCTTGTTCACTAGAGTTTGGAAATCTGGGAAATCAAACATACTGAGAGTACACCGGAGTTGCGGATTTAATCCACCAAGAAATATGTCGATCTTTCTTTCTTCGGTGGCCACATCATAAAGGGAGTAACGGGCCAGATGATTGATTTTTTGCAAATATTCACCCACAGACTGATTTCCTTGGACGAGTGTGATAAATTCTCACTGCTTGGTCTTCGTAATTCCAGTAGGGATATGATATTTCCGGAACTGCTCCTTGAATTTTGACCTGATGATTTCTTCATCAGCAGTCCACACGGCTTTTGCATTTTCCCACCATATGGCAGCAGCGCCTTCAAGATAATGAGTTGCAAACGGAACTTTATCATTTTCTTCAGTAAGAGCAATCTCAAGCTTTTTATCAATGGTACGCAACCAATCGTCTGCATCCAAGGGATCAACAACCTGACTGAAACTGGGTGGCCTGGTCCTTTGAAAATCTGACTTCTTGGAGTAATGACCGTTCTGATTTCAATTCTGTCCAACCATAGCTTGCACACTTCTTAATATTTTAATCAGATCATTGTTCCTTCTTTCCTCAAACATACCCATAATTTTCTCGGTGGAGGGTGGATTTGGCGGTGGAGGTGGTGGCGGAATGTACGGCTCGGGGGAGTGTCCTGCCTGTCGTGCGGAATGACGAATAGGGGTACCCTCGCAAATGTTGTTGTTGCTGCCTCCCCGCGACATCCTATTATGTTTTTTCCCAAGGCAACGCAACCGAGATGACAAACATTCTTAATAAATTGGGGAAAAGCCAGCAACAAAATCCCGAGAAAACCAAAATGACGAAGAAAACACGGCAATAATAATAAAAAAATAGAGTTCCAACATAATTATACATAGACTCATACATGAAAGATAACCAACATGCCAGGTTCAACTACTCTCATACAGGCAATGAAACATCATGACTCGTACTACTACATCTGGACATCATCCCAACGACTACGGATACTCAAAGACACTACTGCTCTTATGGTGATGCGGGGTCTTTCTTGAAGCGGACTCTGATCCTGAACTGATGATGTTAACGGAGACCTCCGGGTTAAAAGTAACATGACGACGCGGCCTAGAGGGCTCTCCCTCAGGGGCAGGGGTAGGGTGAAGCATCGGGGCTACAAGAGCAGTGAGAAGTGAAACCCACTCACCAGGAGCACTGAGATGATTTACGGTTGAGCCGCCCGAGGTACTCGGAGGAGTAACAGGTGAAACAGGGGAGTTAGAACTGACTGGAATATAAGGAGTAAATCCCAGAGAGGATGGAGTAGTGGCAGATCTAGAAGAGACTAAAGAAGAGGCTAAAACAGTACGAGCATGAGTCAGCTCTCGTGCCAGCTCGTGGATCAAAAGATAGCTAGCGATGACATAACGAGCAATGTGGCTAGCAACACTATCAGACTCCGAATCAATGATAGGGAAACGGACACGACCATTGTCGTGCAGAGAAGGATAGTAATAGAAACCTGGGTGGTTCTGCATCCAGACCTCATTGTAGCGAAGCTCGACAAGGACCTCGAATGCAGCAAACTGGACAGCCTGAGAAGCGGTAGAAGCGTAACCGCTCCAAGAAGTACGAGTGTAAGAGCTGGAATCGGAACTGGTGCGTAGAGGAACCACTGTGTGATACTCATACACTAAGTCAGCTAGACGTTCCCGGTACACATGATAGACTGGATCGTCTCCGAGTGGGTACAGCCGACGCCACACGTTGCGAAGGAGGTGCGGTGACGTGTACGACATCAGCTGCAACTGGCACGGATACGGCACCGGAGCCATCTACACTCACAACCATTAGCAGGTTAGCATAAAAATAAAACAAGTACATGCAATGCAACAACCAACTACAATTGCTACCGGCACTCAACTTAAACTCGTATCTAACGTCCAGCTAACACATCATAGTCTAGCGTGGCCTACAGTCAGCATGGCTCTGATACCAAGCGTTCTGGCACCCCGGCTCAGAGCGACCGGTTTACCATGTATTGCCAGCCCAGAGACCATGTCTTCTGGCAACACACAACATCTTGGTACAGAAAACAACCGCTTCATTGATGCTAGCGGATCATAGTTTACATTACAACATGTGTTGTCACATCCCTAGTTCTAGTAATGCCTAGTGCTAGCATCTGGTGTTGCATCTTGTTTACTTTGCACAGAAAGTTGAAATGGGGATGACAGAACCCCCAGCACCCCCTGAAAACAACTAGGGTTTACTAATTGTTTTTCAATAAACTGAAATGCCCTTCTAAAATGTCCATCATTTTTGTCCTGGGTTAGAACCTCTGGCAAAATTGGTTCACAATTTTCTAGGTCATCTTAAGGTCACTGGATTAAATCATGTGCTATTTGCATTTGGACATTTAAATGTTAATAAATATTTTAAATGTCCAAATAATCCCAAACTGAAATGTTCCATGTCGGATATGTTCTAAACAGTGGGCATGTGCAGTTTGGTGATTTTTGGAAATGCCTAAGTATTTTTAGAAAAGCCACAAAGTTGCAGAAAAATAGAAAACGGGAAATAAAAGAGAGAAAGAGACTTACCTGGCTTACATGGACGGACCAGTAGGCAGCCCACCTGGCCGGCCCAGCCCAGCCTTGCTGCAGTCATCTCCACCTCTCGCTTGATGGGGCCGAGGCGTGTGGCGCCGTCGCGCCCACGCGCCCCGGCCACCTCCTGCTTCCTGCCACTTCCCCCTCGACGCCCTGGAGATGCCACGCGACCCCTGGAGCCGTCTGGATCCCCCTCTCACCCTCTCGAGCTCTTTCCCCTCCTCTCCCTCGCTCTCCTGCCTTGCCCGAAGCCTCGCCGCCCCTGCGCCGCTGCCCCGCCCCCGCCTTGCCGCGCCCACCGCCACTGCCTCGCCTCTCCAACAAGCCCATTAGATCCGCCTCGACCTATATGATGACTCATGCAAGCCGGGACGCCCTGCAGAGCTTCCCTCGACGTCGTCTTCCTCGTCGGTGCCGTGAATCGCCACCGTCAAATTCGTCGCCGTTCGGCCTTCCCCGAGCTCGCCATCCACCTCTACAGGATCCACGTGAGCTCACCGTCCGTTTCCCCCTCTCCGTTCCTTTGCTTGTGCGTCGTAGCTTGCTACCTGTCGAACCTGCGAGCGCCTCGCCGCCGTCCATGGTGCTACGTGACGAGCAAACCAGCCGCTCTGCAGCGTCACCCGTGCTCTGAGTAGCGCCAGGAGGCCGTAGAGGCCCTCCGCAGCCCTACCGTGCCCTGCAGCCACATCCCACCCGGAGCCGTGTTTCGGCCGCCGCCCCGAGCTCCAATCCGGCGAGCTCCGGCCACCGCGCATGCTCCCGTCGCCTCCCTTGGATGCGCGAGAGCCTGGGCTACGCCCCGGGGCCCTTAGCCGCCGCCCCCGTGGCCTCAATCACGGACACCGCCGCCTCCAGAGGTCGCCGGCGATGACCTTGCCGGCCAGACATGCGGGTCCGACCTGCGAGGTGATTAGCTTAATGCTAACCACCATTTAATTAATCCCTAACGCAGACAGTGGGCCCCAGCGCCACTAATCTTAATTAGATTAGAAATAACCCCCTCTATTTAACACTGTGACACTGACGTGTGGACCCACACATCGGGTTTGACCAGGGCAGCCTGTTGACTCTTGGCCTTGAGATAGCGCAATTCGATCAGTTAATCATTTTCTGGATTTAAAATAATTCAGAAAAATCAAAAAATTCCCAAAACTTCTAAAATTCATAGAAATTAAACCGTAACTCCAAATGAAATAAATTATATATGAAAAATGATAACAAAAATCCAATCTATCCATCTGTACTGGTTTCATGCATGTTCAAGCAACTTAACCTTGCTGTTTAGTGCAAAACATGATAAGGCCCTATTTAAATTCATAAGTTAAGTTTGGGGTTGAACCTTTGGTTCAAAATGACTCAAACCCATCTGGTTGCAGTTGCATTAGCCCAACACACTCATTTTTCCACGTCCTGATCATGCATCATACTGTGCATTGCATTGATTGTGTTCTTTCTGTGTTTGCCGGTGGTTGTTCCCCCTCGGTAGACGTATGTTTTGACGATGAGTTCGATGACACCGATGAAGAGCAATATCATCTTCAGAAGTGCCAGGCCAGCAAAAACCCCTTGTTCATTCTGTTACAATCCCACTCTCTCGCTCCTGCTCTCTTTTACTGCATTAGGACAACAACAATTCATCTATTACTTGTTGCGGTAGTTGAACCCCTTATCCTCTGCATGGCCTGTCATTGCCAAAGTAAATAGATGAAACCCACTAGCATGAGTAGGAGTTGTTTGAGCCCTGATGTGCCTACTCATTCATGCTTGGTTGTCGTGCCTGCTATTGCTTAGAGTTGTGTCAGGTCTGATTCATCGGGGATGAATCGGAGGTGTGTGAACATGTCTTACTGTTGAGAGCTAAGTGTGTGAACACAATTTGGTAAAGGTAGCGGTGAGAGGCCATGTAGGAGTGCATGGTGGGTTGTCTCATTCAAACCGTCCTCAGGAACTGAATTCTGTGTTTGTGATCCATGAACAGCTACTACCACGCATTGGGATCCTTAATTGACTCTCTCGACTTATTAACCGCCTTGATCTCTGTCTAGGAGTTGCAACTAGTTTCTGGTGTTTGTAGGATATGTGCTGGAGGCCGTGCGTAGCGCTGACCCTAGGGGTGGGCTATGATGCGGTAGATACACCCTGGCCCGGTGTACCAGGCACCCGTTTGGTGTCTCTGGAACCCTACACACATCGTTTGGGGCTGTGCGAAACCCCGGCCGGACCTCCTCGCAGATGGAACCCAAATAGGCGATAAACCTGGACTAGAGATTTGTGTGGTTAGTCAGGTCGTGGCCGACTCCCTCGCCAGGCTTCCGCTTGAAGGTTGCCGAGATACGATGTGTACATGGTGGTAAGTGGCGAGGCGTGTGTGAAGAAGTACACCCTGCAGGTTATAAATGATCTATTGAATAGTCGTTTCGCGGTAAAGGACTTACGGGTTGCTGCATAGCAGTTCATAGACAAGTGAAAGTGGATACTCTAAAACTACATAAGATAAGTGTGAGTGCTATGGATGGCCTTCTCATAGGGAGGCGGAGCGGATCCATTGTGGTGTATTGATATGGTGAATATGTGGACTCGTGTGCGCCACCTCAAAAGAGTTACTTGCAGTCATAGTTTAGGATAGCCACTGAGTCAAAGCTGGCTTGCTGCTGTCAAACTCCACCACCCCCTTTGTTGATACTGATGCATATGTAGCTAGTTCTGATGTAAGATTTTCCACCCCCTGGGTTCATTTGTACTCAAGTTTGCCTATTTTATGTTTTGCAGAGAGACATCAGTCTCGCTAGTAATTCTGTGTGGACTTCGATGTTTAGCTTGATACCTTAGCTACGATCTTGTTCCCTCGGCAGGATCTGGTAGATAGTCAGGCTTCTCAGCCTTTTTCATTTGTAGATGTCTGTACTCAGACATGTTAAGCTTCCACATGTGTTTTGACTTGTATGCTCTGAATGTTGGGTCATGAGACCCATGTTTGTAATATCTCGCTCCTCGGAGCCTAATGAATAAATACTTGAGTCGTAGAGTTTTGTTGTGATGCCATGTTGTATTTACACATATCGAGCATATTGTGTGTATGATTGAAATGCTTGGTATGTGTGGGATTCGACAACCTAGTTGTTTATCCTTGGTAGCATCTCTTATGGGGAAATGTAGTCTTTTGCTTCCATGAGCCATAGTAGTCCGCTATAGCCAGTTCACTTTGAGTCTGCTAGCCCGGCACTCTGCTCCGGAACACTTGGTCGGCCAACATGTATACGTCCCTTGGGAAATGTCAGCGGTGACATCCGGAGTCTGCCTAGCCTGCTATAGCCAGTTCACGGAGTCTGTTAGCCAGTGCTACAGCGGATTCGCATACTCTTGGCCGACATGCTCGATGTTGATTCATGTATACTGTCCCGTAAGTTAGTGCCACTTTGGGTTCACGACTAGTCATGTCGGCCCGGGTTCTCTATCATATGGATGCTAGCAACATTATCATATCGTGAGCCAAAAGGCATAAGCGGTCCCGGCCATGGTAAGGCGACACCGTAGGAATACCATGTGTGAGGCCATAAAGTGATATGAGGTGTTACTGGCTAGATCGATGTGACTTGGAATCGGGGTCCTGACAGATGTCGAGGCCAAGCGGCACACATGGTGCGGCTGAACAATATGTACATTATTTAGTGAACATAAAGGGGCCTCGATCATAACTACGCGGCAGCAGAACAACATCGTAGCGGAAACTCCATAGCACAGGGACACCGATGTGGACACGATCTAGACTCGAGCAGCACTCCTTTCCAACGAGACTTTCCTGAAATCTGGCATGACACGCCAGGTCAGTACATGGAATGTACTTGCAAGCTCACAATAGGCATAATCATAATGACAATCAATATCATGATAATTAACCAACTAATAATGCAATAATGCTGTGGTCATGCTCTTGCGATAAAAGTCCCTCGGGACTAGCTTACCAACCGTGATCGTTCTCGGATCACAAATGTACCACCATCGTGGTCTTGACTAGAAGTATCTCATGATCATTACGGCGATCACAACCACGACCAATACTTGGTCTTGAACATCTCGATGGCTTTCCACCATCATCAACAGTGCAAAGTTCATAACTTAGTGTGCAAAATTTATTAAACGTTGACCCATGGTGTGACCTACTACGAGCGTGTCCGTAACCGTAGACTCGGCTATCGATAGATTATTACACTCTGCAGAGGCAGCACACTGTACCCACACCACGGAACCCATGGCCTCGCACTCCCATTCGGGTGGACCAACGGCATTCTGATGAAACCCCTCCATTGCCATGACACTCTCCTAGCCACTCCGACACAATCCCCACTGGGCTAGTCCTAGGTGGCCCCGTGTCTACCAAAGACACAACGACCACCATCGTGGCCAAAACGATCCCACAAGGGGACCCGGTACCATAATCTCAACAACGGGCACACAAGGTTATGTCTGCTTACCGGGCCAGGGTAAGCAAGCCCATAACCTTACCTAGTTGGAGGCACCGACCAGAGGCACAACAATGGACCGAATCAAAGCCTCCCGTAAGGAAAATGTGGTTGCACTGGGAAAAACTCGATTCAGTGGAACCATGACCCGGCCAACGATATATTCAAGTTGAGTTTTATTCAGGTTCAACTTAAAGTAAAAATATTCGGTGTCATAGTATGCCATGAAATGCAACACTAACATATGCATCACACATTAACGGAAACGACTGAGTCAACCATATTCACACTAAGCATAATCATCAACAACTTATGCCACTTTTCTGGTTAGGATAAACCTTACTTTAAACAGAATATTTTCTAGCAAATTTTTATTATTTTACTCATGCAAGAAAATAACTTTAAGTAATTACTCATATGCATAACAATATTATTCTTTCATCACCACAAATAAATCCTAGTTTCTTCCCAACTAAGTTAGTTTCAAACATTCTGTAACTCAAGCATATTAACTAAAACAAGCACTTAACAGAATATAAATAACATAATAGTTATTTAAATGCATGGATTAAATCTTTCATTGAAGTAAGAAAATCATAAATATTGAAATGGCACCATGAAAATGTTGTTGTGGCTTGCCTTAGTGCAGATGAGGTTCACAAGCCTTGTAGTGATCCTCAAGACAAGCCTCACCTTCTGAAAATAATATTAAACACAAGAAGAAAATATCAAGAACCCTTCTGAAAATCACCAGAAAATCAAGACAGCACAGAAAAATCTCATTTTTGGTGAGATGCTAGATTTCTTTGCAAAGAACGCAAAGCAAAAAGAATCAATTCATTTGGACTTATGGTTGAAGAGTTATAGCTGTTTGAAGCTCTCTGGGAATTAAATGAATTTGAATTTAAATAAAACAAACTGAGGGGAGGTGACGTCGAAGGTGATGATGCAGAAGAAAAATCAGGCACAATGGAGCAAGTAAAATGGTAGTTGCTTTAGAAACCACCATTTCTGTCTAGAACAGAAAATAATTTCTGTAGCAAAAATGTTTCAAAAAGTGGTGCAATATTTTTTCAGGAAGGTGCCCTAGGGTTCAAAGAATATTTGTGAATTTTGCCAGATTCTTGTGGGCAAGAAAAATTGGGGTTGCTTTGGAGCACATTGAACTAGCTAGGGTTTTGGAGATGAAAATGGATATTTTTCATTAAAGAAAAATGTTCCAAATATTATTTTGCGTAGAATCAGAGAGGGAATGATGGTTAGGGTGGGAAATGATGCACTTGGGTGAAACCCAAGGGTACCCAAGTGTTTAAGTCCATCTGAAAAGATTCAAAAACTCGAAATTTCAAAATCAATTCAAATGAAAAAATCAGGAAAATAAAGGAGGGCAAAAACCAGGCTGTCAGATATTCCAATCGAAAATGGATCACGCCCGAGAAAAATAGAATACAAATGAGATTCGAATTGAGTTGGCACGGTAAACGTGCACTCTACAAAATTTGAACGAAGCGGGGAAAGTCGCAGTAACCGCCCGAAACCAAAATCTGTGAGATGGAAATTACTACTGCCTATCCCTGCCACGCAAAGCCTATCTTCTCGATTTCTATAGGTTTTGATAGGGGTAGGTTTGTAATTTCACTCAAACGTGACATAACCGCCTCTCACCCGGATTCATACACGGTGGGCGCCAAAACACAGTGTGTCCTCGGCCGAAATCGACTCCCTCCCCGATTCATACACGGTGGGCGCCAGAAACAAACTCTCGTGGCAAATATTCGGTGTATGCGAGATTATCGTCGTATCCCCAACTGACTAATATTGCTGTGATGGAAATTTGAAACGGGGGCTAAGTTTGTAAATTTCCTCGCATTTGAGACAAGCGCGCCCTGAAGACATGGTTCCCCCCTTCCTCTCCACCTCCATTTCCCCATTAGGTACTCCGTGGGCGCCAAAACACCCTCTCCACCCAGCCTCCTCCGCCCTCCACCCCATCCACCGTTGTCCTCCTCCACCATCTTTGGGCTGATACCCAACCTTGCCGTCCATTACAAGAGATCGACCTCTCTCATCCATGGCTTGGACGGGATCCTTGCATCCCGTCCTCTCGCTTCATCCCGCCATCGTCCACCTTGCGGCGCCGCTCCTTGATTGTCTCGTCCACCACGCCCAGCCGCCACCGTCTACCCTCCTAGATCTGCTTCCACCTTTGCCGGCAATATCGCTACCGCAGAGCACCGTCAAATTCTCAGCGAGGAGCATACAGGCGCCCGCACAGGCGGTACTCTTTCGTATCTGCTCAACTTATTTATCACAGAAAGAAAATAGATCGCCACTGCTTTACTCTGATTTCTTGTCCATCACTTACTTGCTAGTTGAAAGCAAACATTGGTTGCGAAGTTGCCTTTGTCCGGTTTGCACCTTTAGATCCGCCATGGCACGCTCAATACTATACTCCCAATGCTTATGGTTTTCTCCATTTATATTCCACACTAGTTAAATCACAGTAGACTAAAATTCAAAATTGGGTCAGTCATTTTTTCAGAGCTCGCCGGAGTTCGCCGGTGCGAACGAAGGGGCTCGGGTGGGGACTTTGGTTGGGGGGTGTGTCGGATTTCGGGTTCCGGCAGACCCTCTAGGTTTGAACTCTGGGGCGCACGCGGAGATCTCACCCCCTACCTACCTGCACCTCGTCGCCTCACAAGGATCTAAACTACACAAAGAGCAACACAAGGGACACAAGGTTTATACTGGTTCAGGCCACCATTGTGGTGTAATACCCTACTCCAGTGTGTGGTGTGGTGGATTGCCTCAGGGGCTGATGATGAACAATACAAGGAAGAACAGCCTCATGAGTGCATTCTTGGCAGTCGATGAACTGCTAGGGGGAGTTCGGTCGCTCTCTCTCTCTCTCTCTCTGTCTAGATTGCTTGATCTCTAGCTCTGTTATGGATTCCGGATCATCTCTCCCATCCCTCTACCCTGTGGGAGGCTAGTCCTATTTATAGGCAGAGGCCCTGGGCCTCTTCCCAAATATTGAGCGGGAAGGGCGCCAACAATTGGCCATTTTGAAGGGGAACATCTAGTACACTTATCCTGACCAAAGTTGGTCCTCGCCTGTCAAAGGCTCTGGCGGTGACGCCGGCTTGGGCTCCACGATGACCTCCTTCGTGCCGTTGTGATGGTCTTGGTCTTGTTGCACCGAAATAGTTGCCTTTGCTTGATGCTCTCGCCTGCGCTTGCCTCCTTTGCACCAAAGAGGAAACGAGGACACTGCGTGGGCTAGCGCCCTTGGTCGTCATGGCTTGTGTCATGGGCACCTTGTGAGGTACCCCGCCTTGATCTCTGCGCCTCCTCGCGAGCCAGCCTGATGAGGCCATGCCTGAGGAAGCTTCTGTCCTCGCCCATGAGGCTGGCCTCGCGAGGTCTTGAGCTTGTGTTGATGAAGATGGGCGTCTTGGGCCACCCCTTGAGCCACGACGAGGCAGCGAGCGAGCAAGTCTGGTACCCCGTTCCCAGAACACCGGCAGTAGCCCGGGCCCAAAGGCGCGCTGGACTTGTCTTAGCGGTGAAGCGAAGGGCAAGTCGGCGCCCTTGAGCCCTATCGCCTGCTGACCTTGGGCGCCACGTGGCGGTTGATTGGACGTGGGCGTCTCTGCCCTCCCACGATGCCTTGACAACTGTGCGAATCGTCAAAAGAGCGGCATCCGTCTAGGCTTTTCCACCTTTGCCTCCTTCAGTCATTGCCCAGATCCCCTTTTTTGCGCCTATCCTTCCTGCTTCCGAAATCTCCAGATCTGCTCCAACCTCGTGCCCTAGCAAGGTATGGCGCCTCGCGAACCCGGCGAACTTGGTACTCGCTGCTTTGGACTCCCCTAACGTGTCGGAGAAAGAGCCTTGCCCGAAGCGCTGGATAATGGCGGCGCAAAGGCAGCAACAGGCAGCGGTGCTCAAGGCTGGCTCCGCCCTTCACGAGACCAAGGAAGCACCTTCTATCCGCTCTTCGTGGCGCCATTGCCGCCCGGTCTGGTGCCTCCCTTTTCTGAGTTCTTCTTTTCTATCCTCCGCCATTACAAACTGCAAGCTCTGCATCTCCACCCCAACTCCGTTCTTCTCCTGGCGATCTTCGCCTACTATTGTGAGGCTCATGTCGGGGTGCAGCCCTCAGTGCCCTTGCTGCGCCACTTCTTCTACCTCCGGGTCTCTCGCGGGTCTATCTCCGCGTGCGCGAGCTTTGTCGCGTACGGCAGCTCCAACGCCATCTCGAAGCCCGGGAAGAGGATTGAAGGCTTTAGGAGCAAGTGGGTCATGGTATATGTTGGGCGCATCCATCCTGGTCTCTCGCGGGTCTATCTCCGCGTGCGCGAGCTTTGTCGCGTACGGCAGCTCCAACGCCATCTCGAAGCCCGGGAAGAGGATTGAAGGCTTTAGGAGCAAGTGGGTCATGGTATATGTTGGGCGCATCCATCCTCGGCTGATTCTGCCCACGGAGCAGACCACGCCCATCGATGATTGGTCTCGCGCGGAACTCGTGGATCCCCATGGAAGCCGATCTTTGGAGAAGATGAACGCGGACCTGTGGCCGGGTAACATGGCGACGGCGACGCTGACCGGGGCGTCGCTCCTGAGGGAGTTCCTGGAGCACCGGGTGGCCCCGCTTCATCAGTACTCGCTTCCGCTGTGGAGGACTCGCCCGAGCCCCATAGTCTTGGCCGACAAAGATCTGGCCGCGGTCCTCTAATCTTTGGTTGGGGGAGACGTGGCGAGGAAGGAGGGCGCTCCTGTACCCCTGTTCCTTCAAGATGACTGGGAGCAGGTGGTGGACTCCATGCCCGCTTTCAACGGGGACGGGCCTGTGCCCGCAGAGATTCCCGAGGACACGACGGCCCTGGCGACAGTGAACATGTCCTCCGATGACTCTAGCGGAGAGGAGGAAGAAGAGGAGCTGGGAGAGGGGCCTGACTCTGAGGCGACCGACAGGGAGACGAGAGCGCCCCTCCCCCGGCGCAGGTCCCGCGCTCTCCGCCTCTTGCCGGACGACGATGAGGATGGCGATGAGCGGGGCGGCGAGAGCTTGGCCCGGATCCCGAAGAAGGACAGGACGGGCTGGTCCTTGTGGTCTGCCCGGCTCAGGCGTCTGTGACGCGCCTCCTGCTCCCGAGCCTCTTGAGGCTGATCCCTGCAGCTGGCTCTCGGGCTTCAAGTTTGGCCGGAGGTTGCTCGAGCCCACGAGCGATGACTAGTAAGTGCTAGATTCTTGTTTTATTCCTTGCTTTGTCGCTGGGGCTTGATATCTATATTCCTTGGCTAGGCTGGCGCCTGCGGCGAAGAAGCTAAAGGGAGCTCCTGAGGCTTCGTCCGGGGCAGCGCCTCTGTCCGCGAAAGATGGCGACGGCAAGACATGGGCCTCTCCTGCCCGGTCATCCTCGCGAGGCCTGGCGGAGCTGGCTGGGGTGAGCTCAGCCCCCATGGCCCAAGCGACTCCCGAGGTATCCTTGCCTGATGCCACTGCCGTAGTCGTCAGGGCGCAGAAGGCCCCGGCCCATGGTGCTGTGATTACGCTGCCGTCCTCTCCTCCTACTCCACCAACTGCTATCTCTTCGACTCCTCCTACTGTCCTGGATCGTGCTGCTGCTGAACTGGACCGGCTGCGGCAAGATCTTCTGGGCGCCGACCCTCGCTTGGTGGTCGGACGCCTGGAGCTGGCCTCCGGCTGGGTTCGCTCTGATGCTTCGATTCGAGCGGCGCTGGTTCAGGCCGCGACCGCTTGCGATGAGGAGAAACAGGCCGTCCTTGGGGCAAAGGCCGCTCGCGACGCCGCCTTGGGGGAGGTAGCCGATGTCCAAGGTCGCTGCAAGTATTTGGAGAGCGAGCTGCAGGGCCTGCGCGACCAGCTTGCCAAGGAGGCCAGCCCGCCAAGAGAAGGAGAAAGACATGAAATCTCGTGAGGCGGCCGCCAAGGACCGGGATGCCAAGCTTGACCGTGTGAGTGACCGCTTAGGCGCTGGAGCAGGAGTTGAGGCGAAGAGGTCGAGCTGGTTGGCAAAGCGCGGGTCTCGCCGAGGACCGCGTGGCCTCAGCGGAGATGGGCGAAGGCTCGCACCTTGCTTGAGGTCGCGCTTCGACAGCCGATGGAAAGCCAGCTGGCGGCGCCGAGGCAGCCCTGCCAAGCTGCTTCCCTTCCTCGTCCGCGCCCTTGAAGATGTCACCCTTGGCCTTGGCCCCACGGTGAGGCCGGCGCGCGTCTGTCTTCTGCAGTCTTGTGGCGTCCTTACCCACGTCTACCTTAGCGACCCGGCGTCGACCTCGACAGCCTCTTTGGAGCCCGTGCGGCGAGCTTGCCGCTGCCGTTGCTGAGGCCATGAAGGGTCGAGCAGAGGCTCTGCTGGCGAAGTTCCGGGCCTTCAGCACCAAGTCGAAGCGAGGCGCTGCCGGTCCCGAGGCTTCACGAGGCGAACCCGCCCAGTGCAGCTCCGCCGCCAGCAACGGTGCTGCCAACAAGTGACTCCTTTGTGGTTCCTGTCCTGCTTTCAGCTCCTGCAGCAAGCATCATGCCTCGGGGAGGCGTTTAAACTTGCGTTTGGCGTTGTGAAAACAGTTATGGATTGTAATATTTGCTTTTGAATTCCTTGAGATTTGCGCTTTTCCTTCCTACTTGCTTATGTTCTACGCCGGCAGAGAGCCATTGCAGATACCTCATCGCGCGTTAGCCCGACGGAAACCAGGACGGGACCAAGGGGTGAGGGCTACGTGACAAGTTAGGATCTGAGTCGCGATGCTCGAGGAGTCCCCCTTAGCGTGAACAACAAGTAGGGAGGTGAGATGTATGGGTGAATTTACCATTCTCGTCTGCGCAGAGCCCGGCCCGCGCATACCTCAACCGCCGTTAGCCTTTCGAACTAAGGGTGAGGGCTACATGACGAGTTAGGCTCTGAGTCGCGATGCTCAGGAGTCCCCTTAAGCCTTGAACAGCAAGTAGGGAGGTGAGATGTATGGGTGAATTTACCATTCTCGTCTGCGAGCCCGCCCCCGCATACCTCAACCGCCGTTAGCCTTTCGGAACTAAGGGGTGAGGGCTACGTGACGATTAGGCTCTGAGTCGCGATCTTGAGAGTCCCCTTGACATTCAAGCGGCCTTCGTACCTTGTCTCCGCTCGGGGAGGGACGTGCGACGAACTAGGCCCGAGGGGCCTGGCTGGGTGGCGTGCGTCTGGGCGTGACCCAGGCGTAGCCCCTGTGCCCAGCCCCCTCGCACGGCACTCCCGAGGGGAGGCATTGCGATGAGGCCACACATTGAGCTCTGGGCTCCCTGAGGTTGATGCGGCCGGGGGCCGCCCTCAGTTATTTATCACCAGCGCGGAGCATAGCGCTTCCGTATGTGTATGGTCATAGCCGCTCCTTGGCAGTGTCGTCAGCCAGGAGCATGGTGCTCCCAGTGCGTGGGAGGGGCTCCCCCGGAGGAGCCCCCAGGCGTGTATAAACCCATACGACACGTGGCTGGCAGTAGGGCGACTAGGTGTCTGGGCACCCGTGAGCTAGCAGCGGGACTTACGGGCCCTACCAAAGGCGGGTTGCGCTCGCACGGGCCTTAACTTGTGATGTGTTCCTGCAGATTTGGTTAGATGTCGACGCTTCTCGTCCTCGGGTCCCGCCCTCGGCGGGTCTCGGCCGTGTTGGTATGCCGGTCGCGATGCCGTGGACAAGGCCGAGGGTGAGGGCTGGAGTGCGGAGGAGCCCATGGTCGTGATGCTCAGGTACCCCCCTTTAGCGTGCAAGCGGCCGACATGAAGGAAGAAGGGGTGCCGCGGACAGGCACCAAATAACAATCATGATGGGTCAAACACGACCGAATAAGCGCAAGAGGGTACATGCACTGGGTCTGGCCCAGTGGCATGGGGATGATGCAGCCCGAGGGCGCCCCAATAAAGTAAGCTTGGAACATGAAGCAAAGGGATATCGCGCAGGGCGGACCACGCTGCCTGGGAATGATGCAGCCACAGGGCGCTCGCTGAAAATGAAACTCGAAGGATGTCACCTGACAATGTTGAAGACGAAGGGATGCTGAAGTAGCGGACGTCATGGGCTGCGGAAGCCGATCTTCACGAGCCCCTAGGCCCAGGAGCCTTGGGAGGCTCCGGAGGTGCTAGTGGCTCCTCACGGACCATCTCCATCTCCGCCAGGACTGCGGAACGCCTGGCCTCTTGAGCCTCCAGGATGCTCCTCATGAGGCGCTAGCGCGTGGCAACCGCGTTCAGCAAACCATAAGGCATGCGAACGTAGCTGTTGGGTGGACCTTCATAACGCCCCAAGCATGAGGGCCAGAGGCGCTCTTGAGAGGCGGCTCGGTTGAGCCCTGGTATGTCGATGCGGACGCGCAGCCCGCCATCCTCGCCTGGGTGGGGAGCTACGGCGAGTGGCGGCGGCTGCCACTCATGACTCTTGACCTGCAGCTCTGAATGATCTGGTGGCGAACTCCCCGAGGTTTGGCCCTCCTTGCCTCGCTCCTTCCCGAGGGAAGCGTTCTTTGAAACACGCCTACAAGTGGTGCCCAAGCGCCTCCCTCGTGATCTTAGCAAGGTCGGTGGCCCTCGAGGAGAGCCCCGAGCCTTGCTCGAGGAGGGCGCAGGCGCGCCTTCCTATCGACGAAGGAGGTGCCCCTGAGCAGCGCGAACCCGAAGGGGCGGGCCGGCGATGTCTTCTTCTTCTTGGGAGCAGCCTCGGGAGCCTCCGCTCCTGCGATCTGGGTCTTCAAGTGGCGGCTTGAAAAGCACGCTCAGGGGAGCCTGCTGCGTCCCTCTCCTCACAAGGCACCGTGATGACTCCGCCGCTTCCGGCATCTTAAGGACGTTGTAGCCGTGATGAGTCACGGCCATGAACTTGGCCGAGCTGGGTACCGAGGATGGGTGTATGGCGGCGAATGGCGGCGTCGAAGTCGATGAGCTCGGTGTGGTAGTTGTCGGCGCCCGAAGGTGACAGGAGGCGGACCTGCCCAATCGGGCTGTGGAGCCATCGGTGACTCGGAGAAAGGCTTGGTTGGCTGTAGCTAATTATGCGGCACTTGGAGATTGTTGAGCGTTTGACGGATGGGACATTGAGCACTGCTCCGCCATTGATGAGGTCTGGTGACTTGCACGTTGTTGATGATTGGGGAGCAAAGCATCGGGAGGACTCCGTGGCGCGACTTGAGCTGATCCGCCGAGCTGAACGTGATGGCGCATGCTGACCACCCGAGAGGGTGCATGGCCGAGCTTGGGAGGACTGCATTCACTTCAAGGGCGTAACTCGCTTGAAGATCTTGAGAGGCTGGGGCTTGAGCTCCACCAGGATGCAAGAGATCGCGCTGCTCACAGAAGCCCCCAGCCCCCTCGTCGATGATGGTCCTCATTTCTCCTTGGTTGCGGTGGCGGAGGAGGGAGGCCTACGTTGCCTTCTGAGGCGATTCTCGCGAGGCTGATCCCTCCAGCCTCCCTCGCGAGGCTGATCCTGCCAGCTGTCCTCGCGAGGTCGGTCGCGCCACCCTTGGCGAGGGCCGCGGTCTTCCCAGCATGCTGCGTTTCTTCCTCCTCCTCTGTCGTAGCCTCGATCCTTGCGGTCGGGGCGTCGACCGATTCGCCCTTCTCGCACGGCTCTGAGCGCTTGACACTCGTTGGTGTTGTGGGTGTGGAGGTCGTGGTACACGCAGCATCGGCTGCCCTTGGAAGACTGGCCCGATCTACGCCTCGCTTGGTATCTTGTTCGCATGAGCCCTTGCGCTTCACGTCCTTGACCTTGGGCTTCTTCTCTTACGGGTCAGCAGGTGGCAGCTCGAGGAGGAAAGGCATCCTTCCTCGCCTGGCGCACTTGGTCGCCAAGTTGAACAACTCAAGGATGTGCACAGTCTTCATGCATCGCCAGCTCCTCCTTCATCTTGACGTCACGCACACCGTCGGAGAAGGCTGAGATGATGGCCTCCTTAGTCACCTTGGGAATCTTGAGGCGTGCGTTGTTGAAGCGCTGGATGTACTTCGCAGGTTTCTCTCTGGCTGCTGCTTGATGCGGCGCATGTCGCCACGGCGGGAGGTCGATCGCGAAGTGCCTTGGAAGTTGGCGATGAAGCGGGTGCGCATCTCTTCCCGGAGGAGATCGTGCAGAGCCGTGTTCGGAGCCAGTGCGGGCACCGTCCTTGGCGCCATGGAAACCAGTTCGCCATGACCTTCTCGTCCCGTTGGCGGCTTGATGCCCAGCTCGTAAAGCTGGAGGAACTCCGCAGGTCGGCCGTGCCGTCGTAGAGGAGGCAGGTCGGCTTGAACTTGCCGCCGCGACCACCGGGTAGCTCGGCGATGAAAGCGCTGCAGCCCGCAGGGCCACGGGAGGCCTTTGGTGACGGAGAGCTTGGCCTTGTGGGTCCCCATGCGCTGCCCCTGGGAGAAGCGCGGGGTCTTGGCGTACTGGAGCAGGAGCGCGGTCGTGACGGGCCGGTGCAGGGAGCCCTCGGGCAGCTTCTTGAGGGCGAGGGACCCCTTGACAGCTCTGCTCTTGCTGGCGCGATGCGGACGGAGTGGGTTCCGCCCAGGCCCGCGCCTTTGGGGCCAAGGCGCCTTCTTGAGAGGGAGGCGATCGAGGCGCCCGAGACTTCATCGCCCGCGCAAGGCGGGGCGCGGTGCAGTGAGAAGGACGGCGTGGGGGAGCCCCCTGCGGCACGGACGAGCTTGGCGACGCGGTCAAGCCACTCATCGTAGACGTCATCGACGGGGCGGTAGCGCAGGAGCTCGTTTGCTGCGATGGCGCGCTCGAGCCTCCATGGGTGCGAGGAGCGCGAGACGAAAGAACCAGCCGGGCGGCGAAAGAGTGGCGATACGGCCGTCTCGCCTCACGGACGGATCTTTGGGGCGATGGTTGCTGCTTGTTCCCGTCGGGCCGCGGCGGCGTTGTGGCGGCGACGTGGAACGGCGAAGCGCCGCCGGCGAGGGCTGTCTGGGGCGGCAGGTGGCGAGCGGCTGGCGCTTCGCGGCCCGACGAAGCGTCCGACATTGATGCGATGGGCGGCAAAAAGAACAGGCGGCGCAAGGCGGATTCCGGTGCACCCTACAGCGCGCCAAATGTCAGATTTCGGTTTCTGGCAGACCCTATAGGTTCGAACTCTGGGGTGCACGCGGAGATCTCAACCCTACCTACTTGCACCTCGTCGCCTCGCAAGGATCTAAACTACACAAAGAGCAACACAAGGGACACAAGGTTTATACTGGTTCGGGCCACCACTGTGGTGTAATACCCTACTCCAGTGTGTGGTGTGGTGGATTGCCTCAGGGGGTGATGATGAACAATACAAGGAAGAACAGCCTCGCGAGGGTCTGTTCTTGGCCGGTGCGACGAACTGCTAGGGGGAGTTCGGTCGCTCTCTCTCTCTCTAGATTGCTTGATCTCTAGCTCTGTTCTGGATTCCGGATCCTCTCTCCCATCCCTCTACCCTGTGGGAGGCTAGTCCTATTTATAGGTAGAGGCCCTGGGCCTCTTCCCAAATATTGAGCGGGAAGGGTGCCAACAATTGGCCATTTTGAAGGGGAACATCTAGTACACTTATCCTGACTAAAGTTGGTCCTCACCTGTCAAAGGCTCTGGCGGTGACGCCGGCTTGGGCTCCACGATGACCTCCTTCCTGCCGTTGTGATGGTCTTGGTCTTGTTGCACCGAAATGGTTGCCTTTGCTTGATGCTCTCGCCTGCGCTTGCCTCCTTTGCACCAAAGAGGAAACGAGGACACTGCGCGGGCTGGCGCCCGCCTGGCTCCCTTGGTCATCATGGCTTGCGTCATGGGCACCTCGTGAGGTACCCCGCCTTGATCTCTCCGCCTCCTCGCGAGCCAGCCTGACGAGGCCGCGCCTGAGGAAGCTTCCTGTCGTCCGCCCCGCGAGGCTTGGCCCCTCGCGAGGGTCTTGAGCTTGTGTTGATGAAGATGGGCCATACTGGGCCACCCCTTGAGCCACGCCGCAGGCCGCAGGCAGGCAAGGTACCCCCGTTCCCAGAACACGACAGGATGGTTGTGGGGCCTCGCCAAACGAAGAAAACTCGATGCGGGTAGGGGCGGGGGTGGCGGAGGAACACAGGCGGTGGGGGCCGATGGTCCGGCCGGCGGCCCGTGCGGTGTTCTGTATGGGAAGAATCAGAGACGAGGAAAAAGAAGGGTTAGGAGACGTAGGATCTTCATCCAACCGCCTGAAATGGTCGACTAACCCAAATGACAAAAGTCACGCGACTTGCTTGCAGACATGCCTTTATATTCAGTACCATCATCGCATTCGCTAGCAATCGCTTGCCTGAATCCATCAAGCCAAACAACGTGCCACTCATAATTCCAAACTTGTTGCTCAAGTACGAATCTTATATGATGCTGATATTACTAAAATAGATAAAATTTAATTGGTCAGCTGATGCTCCTACTTTACTTTCCAAAAAGCACATGCACCACATATAGAGAGACAGTAGGGAGTTGCTTTCTTAATGTGCTCTGGTTCATCATGTGTGGGCAACGCGCAACGAACATTTTATTATCCAAAATCTGCTTGCTCTTCTTTAGCATGTTCCTCTTCCATTCTTCTTTAATAAGTACTCTCTCCGTTCCTAAATACAAATCTTTGTATAGATTCCACCATGGACTACATATGGAGCAAAATGAGTGAATCTACACTCTAAAATGTATCTGGATACATCTGTATGTGATCCATAGTGGAAATCTCTACCAAGACTTATATTTTGGAACGGTGGGAGTATGATAGTAGTACAGTATGTTCCTTGTAGTGAATATGAGCTGGGACATTTGCAGTGTAGAGGTATATACGGTCGGTTCGTATGGACACTTTGAACTCGTCGGGCCTCTTTGATTCGTAGGATTTTGTAAACATGGGAATAGGACTTGTAGTGGCCTGCCCACTTGAATCCTATAAGAATAGCAAGGAAATGCGGGGAGCTATGTCGCCTTTGAGAGTTACACTAATATCAACAGTACCGCACCTTCAGTTGAAGAGATCTCGTATTCGAAGTCTTTCTAGCCATACCGGCAATACTAGCACATATATTACAGCAAGTTCCACTTTGCTGATTTTACTTTGATGCTTATGGTTTTCCCGTTATATCTACACTATGATCTGTGTAGCTGCTTTGTGTCGCACTAGCAGCAGTCCACTCTTGAAGCTAAACACCGGAATGACTTGCAAAATTGGCACTAAGGCATTGAGTGCCATTCTGTATGCAATGAAACTCATACGCTCACCACCTCTTGATTCTTGTTCAGAATATGATCCTAATGACTATTCTAACCTCAAGGAGTCAAAGGCAGATGGCCTGTCCTGTTCACCCATCAAGGTGCCTGTTCTAATTTGGCAAGGTTTTATTGATTGCGCGTATCTTACATATGTTGTCTTGCATTTCTTCTAATTTGTTACACCGCCATCTGCTTAGTTTACTCATCATATATGTCGACATGCCATGCCCATCCATTATCAATACATATTCCATCTGTCATTATACCATGTTTTTCCACTCAAAAGTTGTTCTTGTGCATCAGACATCAAAAAGGAAGATGGTGATTGCTGAACCTGAAGGAGCACCAACAAAGTCCTTGAAAAACGTGGTTGTGCTGGACAAATCAGATAGCACCCGACTTATATTGGTTGTACAACCAGTGACACAAAACGTAGGACCGACTCCAGCAGACTGTACCCATACTTCACTGGCCACACCACTAGCCGCACCACACAGGACCTGCACTCCAGCAAAAGGTATGCCGATTTCAGTAGCCATAGCACCAGCCGTACCACAGAAAAATCCCACTCCAGCAAAAAAGTACAGCAAGTCCATCGGCGAAGACCTATCCCAAGCTGCAGAGACGACCAATTCCTGCAGATTGGAACCCCATTCGATTATTCCCAGTTTAAAGACAATGCTTTCAATGTTGTTAGGGACTACGTGCATATAATCCCATCATGGGAAGATTATAGTGAAGACAAACACCATTTTCACATCTTCCTGTCCCACTTACGTGTAAGTTATTCATGGTGATTATTTTCCTGTTTTCTGTTGATTGAACACATCAATGATTTACATTACATTGTTGTAAGTAGGCGAGGGTCAATCTGGATACTCATAACGACCAAAGCTTGCTTGCACTTTTCAAGGAAGCATTGCAGCAGTATTGGTGTTACCTAAGGAAATCACACTTTGATGGCAAGTCTATAAACGAATTTCTGGTGAAGTCTCCTGTGCTAAATTTAGAAGACATTGAATGGAAAAACCTTGTTATGCACTGGTCTCATTCCGAGGATGAGGTACTGTCTATGATATCGCTTGACAATTTGAACTTCTAATTTTCCGCATGTGCCTTACGGATCTTTTTTGCAGGAAATCTGCTCGAAAAAGAATTCCGTTTTGAAAAGAATGACAGGATATCGCAAATATGCTGCCCGCTGCTTTGCTCTTGTTAGTACCTGTTGTCCTGTATCACTGTACTTGCATACATACCTGGTTCATTATGTGACAGCAGTATGCATGATAGCTTGCTTATCAATTGTTCGCTCCAAATTATCTGATCTGTATGAATGGTTACATTAGTGTAGAATATATCCAATGCCACTGAAATTTTTTAGCTCTGCATTGTTCTTGTAAGTACCTGCTGTCCTTTATCAGTGTACTTATATTGACAAGTAGTTGTTCATCTACCATCACTCTGCAGCTTATTTTCCATTGCCCTCCATTTTCTACACATAAGATCTATATTTACTCTTACCGTAAGGTTGGATAACACCGATGGTACTGAAGAAGTTTAGCTCTGCATTGCTCTTGGCTGTACCTTTTTCCTATATCATTGTGCTTACGTTTGTAGCTACTTGGTTATGTAGCACCACTCTTCATCTTATCTTAAATATTCTCCATTTTTTCTTATACTGTCACATCTATATTTACTCTTAACAAAATGTAGAATAAAGGCAATGGTTATGAAGAAGATTCTGTGGTAAACTTCTTGAATTGCCCCCCATCAGCATGGACCAGGGCTTTATAGAGCCTGCCTTCACCAATAATGTAAGTTTGTCCTTCTCAAGCCTTCAAACTTTGTTGTGTATATTTGGTTAGGCATGACTGCAACAGCTGTTTATTTTTGGTGTTTGTATTAAATTGCATGTTTAAAGTTTATTATGTAGTTCATAAACAAAAGTTTGTCCTTCTCAATTTAAGTTTTCAGTTGTACAACCAAGTTCCTTCTTCATACCATGTAAATTAAACTATCTGAGCAAGTGATCTTCTTTTGCACCGCATGTATGCTTCTATTCTTGATCCTTAATCCAGTGGTGTGGTGAACCTACCCACTACAGCACAATGTCATATTCTGCAATTTCTTAACTATGAACAATGTCATATCTTTCTACAATTATTTAAACTGTCTCTTTATTTGCCAATCTGAAATGGGATAAATTTACAGCACACTAACCATTGATACTTATGAGTTCTTGATCTGTAATCGAGTGGTGTCGTGAAGCTGCCAACGCCTTCACAATGTCATTTCCTGCCATGTCTTGACCTGAACAATACCATATTGTGTTAATGCAAGTTTAAACTATGTCACTTTATTAAATCAAGAAGAAATGTGATGAATTGTCAAGCTCGATACTTTTATGTGCAAAACCCGTCATCATGTCTCGCTTGTTTATCTTTGAGTGAGGAGGATATAAGTGTTAAACAAGCGCATCTCATCAGCTTGCTCTTGCTGCTTGCAGCTCCCAAAGAGGCTAACCTTTCTTGAACTCTATTAAAGTAATGTCGGTTTTTTATATTATTTTGCCGGCGTGTTTAGTTTCACTTGTGGCGATCTTTGATGCCCCGTGTATGTAATCTGATGTCTGCTTGTGCTTTATTATCATAGTGGCAAACTTTGATGCCCATTGGATGTAATATGTCGTAATTTCTTTATTGTATAGTCTAGGTTTTTTCTTATTCATGATGCTACAGTTATTTTACTGTATATATATATATATCATGTCTTCGCAGTAAACCTGCCAAACAGTAAAATTACGGTACATAATCGGGCCGTCATGCAATCACTATGTATGATCCGCATCATGGGCCCCGTCATCTTGGTCTGTTAGAAGGCCTAAATGTAAACTGGCCCACTAGTAGAGTCGGGCCTTTAATAGGCCGATTAAACCGCCGGCCCTCTTTTCGTAAGAAAACTCAATGGGCTTTTAGGAGGCTGAGAAGTAGGTTGGGCCTGAAACCTGCCGAACAGCTCACGGGCCAACAGAAGCTCGAAATGGACCTCGGCCCACGATTGTGCCAATCAAATCATGGGCTTTTAACAGGCCAAAATTTTCACGGTCCTTGTTTGGCCCAATCAGATTATCGGCTGCGAGCAGGCCGGATGCAAACCGGGCGGTAGTTAGGCCCAACTATATGACGGGTGTTTAACAGGCTGAAATTAATATAGGGCCGAAATGTTAAACGGGCCCTTAATAGGCCGAAACTAATATCAGGCCGAACTACTAAATGGGCCTTTAGCAAGTGGCCCAAAAGCATAGCGTCAAGTTGACAGGCCGAATCTGATATGGGCCATAATTTAGCCCAAAGCCTCTTAAAGGGTCAGACCTGATCTGGGCCGTAATTTGGCTCGGAACGTGGTAGGCTTTTAACGGGCCGGATATCATATGGGCCATTGTTAGGCCCGGAACGTGGCAGGCCATTAATGGACCGGATCAAATATGGGCCGCCATTTGGCGCAAAACATGGCAGCCAGTTAATGGGCCGGCCTACTAGGGTCCTCAAAATCTTGTGGGCCTACAGCTGGGCCGGCCCATTAATGTCGGCGAAATCTCATGGGCCTTTAGCTAGGCCGGCCCATTATGGTCCACAAAAATCTTGTGGGCCTTCACCTAGGCTGGCCCATTATGGCCAGCAAAAATCTTGTGGTCCTTTACCTGGGCCGGCCCATTATGGCCCGCAAAATCTTGTGGGCCTTTAGCTGGGCCAGCCCATTATGGTCCGCAAAATCTCATGGGCCTTTAGCTGGGCCGGCCCATTATGATCTGCAAAATCTTGCGGGCCTTTAGTTGGGCTGGCCCATTTAAACTTTATGGACCAGTTTTGGGCCGGTCCACGTGTCAACATATCATAGGCGCATCTCGCCCTTTGGATGAGTGACACCTGTGCCAACGCGGAGCTGGCACGTGCTTCCGTCAGCCAATCAGAATTTTACACATGGAAAATCCCCATTGGTCCGGGCTGTTAACGGGTTATCAGATCCAAACCCGGACCCGATAGCTTAACGATGATCCGTTATGGTGGATGCCGCGTGTCGGTCACCCTTGACGAAAGCACTTCTGTGACGCGCGATTTATCGTCATGGAAGTGGACACTTCCGTGATGATAATTTTGGTAATGTCATGGAACACTTCTACGACAGCACGGGTATGACTATCTTGATTCTGTCATAAAATTGTCATGGATGTACATGCATGCCAGAAAACCTGACCTACTATGACAAACACGTATCATCATGGAAGTGTATTTTTTTTAGTGATACATCAAGTGAATCAATAGAATACCCAATTGTCACCACGGGTATCCCACGCAAGACATACATCAAGTGTTCTCAAATCCATAATAGTATTCAATCCCATAATAGTGAAACCTCAAAGGTAAAACTCGATTCATCACAAGAAGATAGAGGGTAGAAACACCATATGATTCAACTATAATAACAAAGCTCGCGATACATCAAGATCGTGCCAAGTCAAGAAAATGAAAGAGAGAGAGAGGTTAAACACATAGCATCCATATGACAAAGAAACCGGGCCGACATGACTAGTCGTGAATCCAAAGTGGCACTAACTTACAGGGACAGGCATACATGACCCAACAACGAACGTGTCGGTCATCACCGTATGAACCCAAGTCGTCGCAAGCTACAAGGACTTAAGGAACAACGGGTGACACTTCCCCAAAGGGACAGACACAGGAACGAAGAAGGACACATGTCGGTCGGCCTAAGAGTTCCAGAGCAGTAGCAAGCTACCATGGCTCAATGGAAGCACCAGGAGACATTTCCCGGTAAGAGAGGCTACCAAGAATAAACAACTAGGTTGTCGGATCCCACACATAACAAGCATTTCAATAACATACACACAATATGCTCGATATGTGCAAATACAACATGGCATCACAACAAAACTTTAGGACTCAAAGTATTTATTCATTTGGCTCCGAGGAGCCAGATATTACAAACATGGGTCTGATGACCCAACATTCAAGTCATACAAGCAATAAAGCACATGCGGAAGCTTAACTTGTCTGAGTACACACAACTGTAAATGAAAAAGGCTGAGAAGCCTGACTATCTACAAGACCCTGCCGAGTGCACAAGACCGTAGCTGAGGTAACAAGCTAAACGTTGAAGTCCACGCAGAACCACTAGTGAGACTGAAGTCTCTCTACAAAACATAAATTAAGCAAATGTGAGTACAAATGTACCCAGCAAGACTTACATCAAAACTATCTATGTATGCATCAATATCAACAAAGGGGGTGGTGGAGTTTAACTGCAGCAACCCAGCTTTGACTAAGTGGCTATCCTGAACTACGCCTGCAAGTAACTCTTTTGAGGTGGCGCACACGAGTCCACATATTCACCAATCAATACACCACTATGGATCCGCTCCCCTCTCCCTATGAGAAGGCCATCCATAGCAGTCACGCTTATCTTGCGCATTTTAGAGTATCCACTTTCACTTGTCTATGAACTGTATACACAACCAACTAGTCCTTTACCGCGGACGCGGCTATTCGAATAGATGATGTTAACCCTGCAAGGGTGTACTTCTTCACACACGCTCTTGCCACTTACCGCCCTGTACACGTCATGTATCTAGGCAACCTTCAAGCGGAAGCCTGGCGAGGGTGTCGGCCACGACCTGACTAACCACACAAGTCCCTAGTCCAGGTTTATCGCCTATTCAGGTTCCATCCGCAGGGAATCCGGCCGAGGTTTCCACTACGGCCCCGAACGATGTGTGCAGGGTTCCCTGGTCACCAAACGGGCAACTCAGTACACCGGGCCACGTGCCTACCGCATCACAGCCCACCCCTCGGGTCTGCACTGCACATGGCCTCCAGCATACTACAAACACCAAAAACTACTTGCAACTCCTGGACAGAGGACAGGGGCGGTTAATAAGTCGAGAGAGTCAATTACGGATCCCAATGTGTGGTAGTAGCTGATCTTAAATCACACATATAGATCTCAGTTCCTAAGGATGGTTCCAATGAAACAACCCACCATGTACTCCTACATGGCCTCTAATCAATACCTTTACCAAATCATGCTCACACACTTAGCTCTCAACAGTAGGACATGTTCATACACCTCCAATTCATGCTCGATGAATCAGACCTGACTCAACTCTAAGCAGTAGCAGGCATGACAAACAAGCATGAATGAGTAGGCACATCAGGGCTCAAATAACTCCTACTCATGCTTGTTGGTTTCATCTATTTACTGTGGCAATGACAGGTCATGCAGAGGAAAGGGGTTCAACTACCGCAGCATGTAACAGTTGAATCGTTGTTGTCCTAATGCAGTAAAAGAGAGCAGAAGTGAGAGAGTGGGATTGTATCAGAATGAACTAGGGGGGTTTGCTTGCCTGGCACTTCTGAAGATAGTATAGTTCTTCATCGATGTCATCGATCTCATCATCGAAACCACATCTACTGAGAGGGTACAAACACCAGCAACAGAGAAAGAACGCAATCAATGCAATGCGACAATATGATGCATGATCATGACATGGTAATATGATGTGATTTAAGCTAATGCATCTAGCAACCAGATTAAATGAAGTTGGTTTGAAACAAAGATTCAAATTCAACTCCATATGTTAAGATTCAAGTGTCATTTGTTTCATTTTCACTAAACAGTAGTCATAAGTTGTTCTACCATGAATGCAAATGGTATTGATGGATAGATTGGATTTTTGCTGATAATTATTCATATATAAATTATTTCATTTGGAGTTATAGATTATTTTCTACGAATTTTTTAAGTTTATAACATTTTCTGGAATTTCTAAACCTTGTCTGATTTATTTTAATTCTAGAAAGGCTTTACTGCGTCAGCACTGTGTCATCATGACGTCGGCGAGTCAACAGGGCGCGGTCCAGGTCAAACCTGATGTGTGGGGTCCACACGTCAATGAATAACTAACTAACCTAAGTTAATTAGTGTTAAACTAATACTAACTAAAAGTGTCAGTGGGGGTGGCCGACGCGTGAGTGACACAGGGGAGCTCAAACCCCTAGTCAGCGTGGTCAAACCTGCCGGACTTGGTCCACGGCTCGTTGCCGGTGAAGCCCGAGGTGGCGGAGGGCTCAGGATTTGCCCACGGTCGACCAAATCGACAACGGTTTGGTCCTACGCGTAGCTGGGGGATGGCGCGCATCTGATAGGGCAAGTGGGAGGAGCTGGGGTGGAGCGAGCTCGCCAGAGTCGAGCTCGTGGCAGCGGCCGGAGTTCTGGCGAGCTCGGGTTCGGTGTTAGGGAGCACGGCAGGGCTAGCGGGTGGGTGTGCTCGGCTCCCGGGAGCATGCTGAGTACGGTGACGTGCTTGGACGCGAGTGGCAGCAGCTGTGACCTCAGCAGCGACTTGGCGGGAGGCGGAGAGCTCTCGGTCTCAAAGGATATGACGACTACACAGCGCAAACGAGCAAGGGGAGAGAGGGGATATAAGGAGAAGCTCACGGCGAGTGCAGCGATGGCCTCGGCGAGCTTGGGGAAGCAACGGAGCGGGCGCATGGTCGTCGGCGATCTCGACAGACCGAGGTTGAAGAAGACGATGATGGCGGCATTTCAGGGCTTCTGGTGTCACTTGGCTTGGTGAGGAGGTCGAGGACGAGGTAGCCGAGCTACTGGGCACGCCGAGAGGTCGAGGGGGAGGCTCTGGGAGCGGTGGCGACGAGCTGCGCTCGGGCTGCGCGGGAGAGAGAGTAGAGGAGGGGGAAGGGGTCTAGGGAGAGTGAGAGAGATCCAGGGGGTCGGGGCGATGTTCGTGGCGTCGTAGAGAGTGTCGGGGAGGAGCCAGGCATGCAGGGAGGGAGGAGGTGGCCGCATGGCGGTGCGCGCGCGTCGGGCACGTGCCCGTCCTCCTAGCAAGGAGGAAGACGATAGGAGGAGGTGGCCAGGTGGGCTGGGCCGCCAGCTGGGCTGCAGAGGACATGGGACAGCCAGGTAAGGCCAGGTAACTCTCTCTTTATCTCTCTTATTTCTGTTTTTCTATTTTCTGTAGTTGTTTTGGCTTTAATAAAAATGCCAGAGCATTTTCAAAAATCCTGAAAATATTTGTGGGCTCTGTTTGGATTATTTCCAATAGCCCTCATTTACTTTCAAGATCATTTGGACATTTAAAATTATTTATAGCATTTAAATGTAATGTATGATTTAATTCAATAACCCAGAGTGTCCTAGAAAAGTATGCACCATTTCTGGTGGAGGTTTTGGACCAAAACAAAAATGATGAACATTTATGAGGGGCATTTTGGGTTCATTGAAAAGATTTAACTTTGACCCTAGTTGAATTTCATTTGCTGCTATGGTTTATCCATCCCCATTTCAAAGTTTCATAAAATTTAAACATGATGCGGGGAAGCTTATGCAGTGCTAGGCAAGGCCTAAGCTAGGGTAAGCTAGGGTTGTGACAACTCACCCCCACTAAACAAGAATCTCTTCCCGAGATTCAAGCGTATGGTAAGATGAAGGGGGGATGCAAAGTAACACAATCTTCACGATCCAGGTTGCACTTCATAAGAACGTTGATTCGATCACCATCTTTGTCTCGATGTCTTTCTCTGAGAACTCCAACCAACATGACAACAAGAGGAAAGGGAAAACTCTAGAAGGATCGATCTTCTCGAAGATCGAACAACTCAGGATCAACTCATGGAGTGAGACATTGAAACATCTCTCGAGCTGAGACACGAAGCATACATCCAGAGGGATGGAGTGAAACAGATGACGAAGATTCACTAGGTAGGCAACAATTGCACACTTAAGAAGGTGGTGAATGGTTGTCAACGTAGCGAGGAGTTGAGTTGCCATGATACCATAACGAGCCATCTTAGAGGAGGTGACTCGTAGAATTATTCCCTTAAGTGGCAAAAAGAATTACTTTTGATCCATAGATCATTGGAACTCTGCATACCAGCCTGAGGAAATTCACAATTTATTGTTTGAAGGAATTCGAAAGAATGGCACACTTAGTTTGGGTAGAAAACTAGAGTTATAAGACAACTCAGTAAACGGAAGGCACATTCCAATACATACCGAGGGTATAACCCAGTGGCTGAGCGTGCTTTCAAGAACTTGAGTATCTCCATATTCATCAAGGTTTTACAAACATCTGTGCCAAGATCATGGTGACACCTCATACTACCATGATGAATGACGATGGAGGAAGCATGTGCAAAGGAAGACAACACTTTCTCAGATTTTACCTTGGCGAGGCCAAGGAAACAAAATCTGGATGATCGACCAAGAGACATTTAGCACTCCGCTTCTGATGGTCTCCTTGATGTACTAGCTTAACTCAATACCATTCGGTATCTAGAACATCAAATAAAGGGCTGACTTTGGGAGCACAAACATCCATAAGGATCAAATTTTAGTATAGATCATACGAAATCCTCATGGAGAAGATGGTCAAATTGCTCAATCAAGATACTACAATAGTAGATCTTCCAACTAGGTGTGTCGGCCAGAACGTGGACCTTGTCGGAATCTACATCCTAGATCTTGGAAAATCCCAACCATCATATCTACCTGAGATTCAGATCTGGTTGGTAACAGAATACTTCAGACTCCTCATGTCTGAAGAAAAAAAAATCAAAGTTTGCAACACAAACCAACGAGATGATGTTGCGAGATTCTTGGGAAATGAACTACGATAGCAAGATCCAAAACATGAGCCGATTCTGCTATATACATGTGAAGACGCTGTCCAAGACAAGCATGGCCACATAGTAGTCTTATAATGAAACACTACCGAGTTCTGGTTGGGAACCATCATCAAGGACAACAGAATCTCATGCATAAACTAGTATTATCACAACAAACTCCTTTTTCTTGAACAAATCAATCAGTGGCTTGGGGTGCTAGGGGATACATATGGACTGAAGGTTGCAATTCTCCAAACCACAGAATACTTCGCACATATGCATGACTGACTTGGGATGATTCCAGAGGAAGCAACATTGACTCTCTCGAATTCATGGCGGCAACTTGCATCAAATGCACATGAATTAGAGGAAGTCACTTCTTTCATCCGAACATATGTTTCATGAGCGGGACATGAAGATAATGCTTATAAAAGTTTCCAACACTAACTTAGATGTTCAACATGAATCATGGGCAAGATGAAAATATTGTCAATGGGCTCAACAACAATCCATCCAGGCTACCATATGGATGGAATTCCAAAATTAAGTGAACATGGTGATAGCATTGGTCAGACCAAAAGATGTAATGAGGTATGCTCGAGGGATCAACCGCGAGTAAGACAACACTACGAACATCCTTGGTTTTGATTTGATTTGACGATACCCATACGCAAATCAAAGATTTGGGTAAGACAATAGGTCCGACAATTGGTCACGAGGATCAATCGATGAGGATATAATCTTTCTTCAACACACACACACACACACACAAAATATATCCTTTGGAAAGAACGAAGTCAGGCAAGCTTTTATCTTCCAACTCTCCAAGTTGTTATTTAGCTTAACCAACTAGCTCAAGGTATCCATCACAGATTCTTGGTCAAAGTGTGGTTTATAAGAAAACCATTTGATCACGAGCTCAACATAACGGTCAGGGTACAACCTGGTGATACTTCCAAGAATATATTCGGAACATCATGGGCCACCGACATGTTATGAAGCTCGAGAACAATCTTGCTTTTCAAGGCAAGTCGATATGATCAAAAGAGCGAGGGATTGACACAATCCTAACTCATTGATCGAGGAGTGCACCAGGAAAAATGGACTAGGTAACACGATCAATCTCAGGATGATGATTGAATAACCAACACGCTAAGAATGAGATTGTTGTCCATTAACTACCAAGCGTATGGGTTGCTAGGAGTATTGAATCCACACATCACCGTTCACTTGTCAGCATTCCTGTCAGAATAACACGGAGACCGAGGAATGAATAATGATGGCGAGGAGTATCACTGTACCAAGAATTCATTAGATGGTGTGCAATTCCCATGACATTCTTGATATAATACGGTAATATATACTCCAGGGTAGAACAGAACAAAAGATGGATTGGCATTTTGATCTGCGGAATACAACTTCTTTGACCTAATCCTAGATATGGATGAGGTACTGGAGTTTGTTTCTCCTAGTCCTTCTGAACTAGAATGGCTTGACAGACCACAAGAGTGAAAGGCATCGATGAAAACTAATGCACAACTACTCTTGACTATCAACTGATAGACGCGGGTCGGAATATAGCTACAAAGGGAACAACTCAAAGGAACACACGATTTTCTGAGTTGTGAATGCATGGATTAGCATGTCTAACAAGTCCAACATATTTCTTCCGAATAACACATGAAGAAGAGGGAGGACTGGCAGATTCACAATCATAGAATGGAGAACTCATCAAGAGAACTCTTGTTGTGATCTTTTGGTTCAAAAGCCTTTTGCCATATCAGTCCCTGGTTTTGGAAGAATGATATACCACGAACCTCGAGGACTATCACAAAAGTTACTAACAACCTAAAGGAACAAGCAAACACTAACAACATGAAGTAAGTTGTAACGCCCCCGATGCGGCTATATCTCCCACGTGTCGAGGCACGACTTAGAGGCATAACCGCATTGAAAGCAATGTCGCAAGTGAGGTAATCTTCACACAACCCATGTAATAATTAAGGGAAAGAGATACATAGTTGGCTTACAATGCCACTTCACACAAGTACATAATTAAACATCCATCATTGAGTACACTCAAGGTCCGACTACGGAACCAAAATAAAAGAAGATACCCCAAATGCTACAGATCCCGAATCGTCCCAACTGGGCACCACTATTGATCATCAGGAAAAGACACATAGTAACGACCACGTTCCTCGTCGAACTCCCACTTGAGCTCGGTTGAGTCACCTGACCGGCCTCGTCGGAACTCGCAACTGTTTTGAAGTATCTGTGAGTCACGGGACTCAGCAATCTCACACCCGCGAGATCAAGACTATTTAAGCTTATAGGAAGGACAGAGTAGTAAAGTGGAGCTGCAGCAAGCGACTAGCATATATGGTGGCTACATCGCAAAAGAGAGCGAGAAGAGGAGCAAGGCACGGTCGTGAAGCTAGTAGCGATCAAGAAGTGATCCTGAACTACTTACGTCAGACATAACTCCAACACCGTGTTCACTTCCCGGACTCCGCCGAGAAGAGACCATCACGGTTACACATGCGGTTGATGTGTATTTTATTTGAGGTCAACTTCGGGTTTTCTACAACCGGACATTAACAAATTCCCATCGCCTCATAACCGCAGGCACGGCTTTGAAAGATATTACCTGCAGGGTGTCCCAACTTAGCCCATTATAAGCTCTCACGGTCAACGAAGGATATTCCTTCTACCGGGAAGACCCGATCAATCTCGAATCCCGGACTACAAGACATTTCGACAGCAATAAAACAAGACCAGCAAAGCCGCCCGATGTGCCGACAAATCCCGATAGGAGCTGCACATATCTCGCTCTCGTGGCACACCGGATAAGCGAAGCGTCAGAACCGACGTAATCCAAGTTGCCCAGGAATGGTCCCAAGACGGTGCTTTAGTTTGGACCAACACTCGTGAGGAGCATTGGCCCGGGGTTTAAAATAAGATGACCCTCGGGCTCGCGAAAACCCGGGGATAAGGCATAGGTGGCAAATGGTAAAACCAATGTTGGGCCTTCTTTGGACGAGTCTTATTCAAAGTGAACTGTCAAGGGGTCCCATAAATCACCCAACCGTAAGGAACGCAAAATCAAGGAACATAACACCGGTATGACGGAAACTAGGGTGGCAAGAGTGGAACAAAACACCAGGCATAAGGCCGAGCCTTCCACCCTTTACCAAATATATAGATGTATTAAAATATAGCAGATGTATATATTGTGATATCCCCAACAAGTAAACATGTTCCAAAGAGGAACAACATCTCCATGTTCCAATAGGGAACAAACTTCAGCTTCACCTGCAACTAGCAACGCTATAAGAGGGCTGAGCAAAGCGGTAACATAGCCAATCAACGGTTTGCTAGGAAAGGATGGTTAGAGGCTGACATGGCAATATGGGTGGCATGATATAGCAAGTGGTAGGCATCGTAGCATAGGCATAGCAAAAGAGCGAGCAACTAGCATAGCAAAGATAGAAGTGATTTCGAGGGTATGGTCATCTTGCCTGCAATGTTCTCGAGTTGTCGAAAGCTTGATCCTCGTAAGCGTTCTCAACAGGTTCCTCGCTCACGCACTCGCCTCCGGCTCTACCCAAAGCAACAACACAAACAAAGGAACCACAATAAATCACGGTGCAATGCACAATCAACATGATGCAAAACATGACATGATATGCGGGATGTGATATGCAATGCTTATGTGCGCTCCGGAAGGAAAATGATGAACCAGGCATCAACTTGGAAAACCAAGTATGCCACTGGAAAGATAAGATGATTTCGGTTGAAATCGATATAAAGATCACCGGAAACGGATGCACGGTTTGGAAATGACAAGCAAAACAAGAATGGCACAAATCTGCCATTAACAGCATGATGCCACTTAGCAAGCAACAAATAATTAAGCTACTGCACCCAAACATATCAACAAAGCATATGGAAATGATCTACACATGATGCTCGACAAAAGATGAGCACTGAGCTACGGCTAGTTCACATCATAACATGTTCAAACAAGCATGGCAAAAGTGCACAAAATATCAGGCTGGACATGGCAAAAACAGCATCAGGTTGCAATGTTCAGAGCAACAAAACTACATGCTACAGGAACTTAAAATAGAAAAACATGGCATGGCATGAATCTACTCAAAGCCTAGAACAAAAGTCCCTTACTGACCATAAGCCAAAAAGGAATAGAAAATATAGTAACACCCATGTCAATATTGAAAGTCTCGTTAACAGATTCAGCAACATGGCATGTCAAAAACTGATAACGAGTAGGCATGTTTACAAGCTCAATGCACTCACTACAGAGCCTTATATGATAAACTAAGCATACATACATCAAGAAGACATGACATAGAAGACATACATGGCAAGAACAATAACATAGCATAAATGGATCAACCACAACAACCTAGGCAAAATTGAATAACATATAAACAATCTGCCAGGAAACAATTGATAGAAAAAGTAGAGCTCGATTGACTCAAGCTATGGCACTCCATAATTGCAAACAAAGGCATGGATGGATATAGCAAGACATGTTTTACAAAACATCCTTACTGAAGTATCTCAAAATATGCATGGATCTCTCGGTAGCATCAAGTTAACACGGCATCAAAATCAGCTAAAACAGGGCCGAAATCAGCAACATCAGGACACCTACTTTGCATGCTTGTACTAGTCACCACATAGATCACAAAAATACATGGCATACACCCCTGGAAATATGGCATGGCATATTTCAAAACACATGTAGGACTCAAATTCATAGGGTGCACACAATAATCATGGCAAAAATAACAAAAGTGCAAGTTCTGTTACGAAACAGAGACTAACATCACATAGCACTCTTCCAACAGCATTTCGGGCATCAAGATGAGCTCAAATGAAAATGATGCAATGAGATGAAATGATCTACTCTTCGAGAGGAACATTTTGACATATTATACGCGCAAAATGGATCTACGATGACAGAGATATAGCATGAAGAAAATGCCACAAAATAACAAATATATCAAGACTTAGGAAAAAAAAGGGAGGGGAGAGAGTCAACGGCGCGGGAACCGAGGCCGGATCGGGGCCCGACCCGATCGGATCTGGCGACGGCGGCGGAGGAGCTCGCCGGGGAGGCGGCCGGCGAGGGGGGTCGCCCGGAGGGGCGGCGGGTTCCGGTGGCAGGCGGAGGCGGCGGTGGCAGACCGGTGGAGCGGCAAGCGCCGCGAGGTCCGGCGGCGGCGGGCGCCGCCGGGCGGGTGGCGGGCGCCGCCGGGAGGAAGACGGCGGCGGGCGGCGAAGCACCGCGCTGGAGGCGCGGGCGGCGGGCGGTGTGGCTGCGGTGGCGGCGGGTCGGAGGCCCTCGCTGGCCGGCGGGCGGGCGGTGGAGGCGGCGGCGGGGCCACGTGGCAGCCTGCCATCGCTGCGGGCGGCGGCGGCGAAAGCGTCCGGCGCGTGCGGAGGGAAAAACTAGGGTTTCGGGGAGGAAGACCCGGATTTGGAGGGGGGTTTGCTTAAATAGGCATAGAGGGAGCTAGGAGAGTCCAAATGAGGTGTAGTTTTCGCCCACACGATCGTGATCGAACGACGGAGAGCATGGAAGTGACTTAGATGGGTTATTGGGCTGTTTTGAAGGGGTGTTGGGCTGCAACTTAAAAGAGGCCTTTGCGAGAGTGCGTTAACCGCTGAGTACCAAACGAGCTCCAAATGACCGAAACTTGACCGGTGGTCTACGGTGGTATACCAAGGCCACTAGACAAACCTCGGTCCATTTCGAGAAGGTTTAATACCGCACACGGAAAAACGTAAAAGGACCGCGGGGAGATAGGAGTGCCGGATTGCAAAACGGACAACGGAAAAATGCTCGGAATCATGAGACGAACACGTATGCAAATGCGATGCACATGATGACATGATATAAAATGCATGAAATGGACAAAAAGCAAAAAGAAGAAAACCCAACCACGGAGGGAATATCATATCACAATGCCGAAAATGGCAAGAGTTGGAGTTACAAATATGGAAAGTTACTTCCGGGGTGTTACAACACTCCACCACTACAAGAGGATCTCGTCCCGAGATCTAGGACTGAAAGAACTCCGGATATTCGGAACGGAGGTGATCCTCGCGCTCCCAGGTAGCTTCTCGGTCGGAATGGTGTGACCACTTCACTTTCAGGAATTTGATTGACTTGTTGCGAGTCTTGCGCTCGGTTTCTTCAAGAATAGCAACGAGGTGCTCATGATAAGAGAGATCTTCTTGAAGGTCAATCTCTTCGAAGTTGATAGTGCGTTCAGGAGTCTTGAAGCACTTACGAAGCTGTGACACGTGGAACACATCGTGCACGTTTGCAAAGTTAGATGGAAGCTCAAGTTGATAGGCGAGATCGCCTCTTTTTCCAATGATCTTGAAAGGACCCACGTATCTAGGTGCAAGCTTCCTTTGATACCGGGTTTACGAGTGCCTTTCATTGAGAGATGCGGAGGTAGACATGGTCTCCGATTTCAAAAGCCACATCACGGTGCTTATCATCATAATAGCTCTTCCGCGCGATTATGCGGCTTTGAGATTCTCACGAATGACTTGGCACATTTCTTCCGCTTCGTGATCAAGTCATTGCCAAGAAGTTGGCGCTCACTGTCTCGCACCAATTGAGAGGAGTACGGCACTTTTTCGCCATAGAGAATTTCGAATGGGGCCTTGCCGAACTCGCTTGGAAGCTGTTGTTGTAGGAGAACTCGGCATATGGAAGACAATCTTCCCACTTCATACCGAAAGAAATGACACAAGCCCGAGCATATCTTCAAGGATTTGATTTACTCGCTCAACTTGGCCACTTGTTTGAGGATGGAAAGCTGTCTTTGAAACGAATGTTGGTGCCCATGGCCTTCGAAAAGAATCCCAAAACTTGGAGGTAAAGATCTCGCCACGGTCAGAAGAGATCACTTGTGGAATGCTGTGCAAGGAGACAATCTGGAGGTGTATAGCTCGCTAACCGAGCTGCTGTGATAGATTCTTTGATAGGAAGAAAATGAGCCACTTTAGTAAGCTTGTCAATGACAACGAAGATAGCATCATTTCCACGCTTGGACTTTGGAAAGCCATCCGAAGTCCATCTCAATATGATCAAACTTCCACTGAATAGCAAGAGGTTGGAGGAGACCAGCTGGTCTTTGGTGTTCTGCTTTCACTCTTCTGCAGACATCACACTCATTCACGAATTGAGCAATTTCGCTTCATTCGAGTCCACCAATATGATTTGCTTGAGGTCATGGTACATCTTCGTATTTCCGGGATGAATGGATAGAAGCGAATTGTGAGCCTCGCTCATAATGACTTTTCTCAGATCACCCTTAGGAACCACAATCCGTCCTCAAAGAAAAGAGTGTCTCTGTCATCAATGTGGAAGCACTTGTACTTGAAATGCCCTTGTCGATACCACGCTTCACCTTTTTCACCATGGTATCCGAAGTTGAGCCTCACGAATCTGATCTTCCAAAGTAGGAGAGACTATGAGGTTGGCAAGAAAGCCTTGAGGAACAACTTGAAGATTCAGCTTATGGAAAGCTTCACAGAGATCCGGTGAAAGGGCTTGAGGATTAGACATTGCGATAAGCCTTCCTGCTCAAAGCATCTGCAATGACATTGGCCTTGCCGGAGTATATTCAATACTTGGGTTGTACTCTTGAATCATTTCGACCCATCGAGTCTGCTCGAGGTTGAGGTTGGGCTGAGTGAAGATGTACTTGAGACTCTTGTGATCGGTGAAAATGTCCACTTTCCTTCCCAACAAGAGATGTCTCCATGTAATCAATGCATGGACAACTGCCGCCAACTCAAGATCGTGAGTGGGGTAGTTCTTTTCGTTGGGCTTCAATCTGGTAGACGTATAAGCCACAACTCTCTTCTCTTGCATTAACACAGCACCGAGACCTTGAAGAGAAGCATCACAGAAAACTTCAAATGGCTTGGATTCATCAGGAGGAGTCAAGACAGGAGCTGTGACGAGTTTCTCTTTGAGAGTATTGAAAGCAACGTCACACTCGGGAGACCAGACATACTTCACATGCTTCTGGAGAAGGTTGGAAAGAGGCTTTGCAATCTTGGAGAAGTTCTCAACGAATCTTCGGCAATAGCTTGCAAGACCAAGAAAATCATGGAGCTGCTTGACATTACGAGGAGGTTCCCAATTCACAATTGCGGACACCTTCTCGGGATTAACAGCGATGCCCTTGGCGGAGATGATATGACCAAGATAAAGCACTTCATCAAGCCAAAATTCACATTTGGAGAACTTAGCATAGAATTGGTACTCTCTAAGCTTGTCTAGCACCAATCGCAAATGCTTGGCATGATCCTTCTTATTCTTGGAGAAGACCAAAATATCATCAAGATAGACCAAGACGAATTCATTGGTGTAGGGGTTGAAAATAAAATTCATCATCCGAGAGAATGTTGGAGGAGCATTGACGAGGCCAAAAGACATGACAGTATATTCATAAGAACCAAAGCTTGTTCGAATCTTGTCTTGGGAATATCTTGTTCACGAATGCGAATCTGATGATAACCCATACTGAAGGTCAAGCTTGGAGAACAACTGTAGCACCTTTGAGTTGCTCGAAAAGCTCATTGATGTTGGGAAGTGGATACTTGTTCTTGATTGTCTTCTTATTCAATGGACGGTAATCGACGCAAAGTCGGTCCGTGCCATCCTTCTTCGGACAAAAGAACACCACAACCCCAAGGAGATGAACTCGTCTGCGATCAAACCCAGACGCTCTTGTTCATCGAGCTGCTTCTTCAATTCCTTCAGCTCATCAGGTCCAAGCTTGTATGGACGCTTGCAAACGGGTTCGATGCCGGGCTCAAGATCGATAACAAACTCAAGCGGCCGATGAGGAGGCATACCGGAAGCTCTTACGAAAGACATCTTGGTACTCACAAACGATCGAATCGAGAGATGGCATTCAATTCGCCCTTCTCATTGAGAGAAAACAACCGAATGGTTTCATCACGAGCGGCATAGATGATCACATCATTAGAAGAGTGAGTCAATTGAATTTCCCTGGCAGCACAATCAAGCTGAGCTTTGTGCTTATAAAGCCAGTCCATTCCGAGAATAAGATCAATATCCGAGTCACCAAGAACCATTGGTTTAGACAGAAATCTATAATCGCCCATCTTGATAGAAACATCATGAACTATTGAGTTGGCTCTCATTGATTTCGCCGGAGAAATAACACCCAAAGGTTTATCCAGGTAAGACCAAGAAAAATCATTCTTTGCAAAGAACGATCTTGACATGAAACAATGCGATGCACCCGTATCAAATAAGACTTTTTGCAGGAATATCGTTAACTGAGAGATTACCCATTATCACATCAGAAGATTCCTCTGCTTGAGCTGCATTCATCATATTGACCTTGGCATGCTTTGGATTATGCTTGACCTTTGCATTGCTGGAAGATTTCACAGAGGAGGAGGCGGAAGGCGCCTCTGGTTGAAGCACTTGTTCGCATAGTGACCTTTCTGCGACATTTGTTGCAAGTCACTTCAGAGAGCGGACGGTGGTAAGGAGCACTTGACCTTGGAGCTTGAGAATTAGACTTGTTTCGATAGCTTGGGTTGGGTGGGTGGGAAGATCCACGGCCACCGAGTTCTTCTCTGGTAAGGCCGACGGAACGGAGGAGGAGGAAGGTAAAACTTCCGCTTAGCTGCCACTTGAGAGGAAGAAGAGGACTGAACTGCATCCCCGATTCTCTTCTTAGAAGCCTCACATTTGAGTTGGGCAGCTTCTTGCTTCAAAGTGCCATGTTGTAGAAATCATCATACTTATCTCGCTCAAAAGCACAAGAGGTAATTGCAGATCTTCTCTCGCACCACCTCTGAATTGATAGATCATACTCTTTTCATCGTGCACGCCTTGCTTAGCAAAACGAGCGAGCTTCTGGAACTGGATATTGTATTGATAGACAGACATGATGCCTTGCTTGAGATTGCGGAACTCCTCACGCTTGCTCTCAACAACACTTTTCGGAATGTGATGAGCTCTGAAATCACGGCGGAACTCATCCCATGTAATGACACGACCTCCTCTCGAATCTTTGTATTGTTGGTACCACTCAAAGAGCTTGATCCTTGAGTTGAAACGATGCAAACTTGACAAAGTCCTCAGGTCTGACATTGCTACAATCAAAATGCTTGCAGATGTCCACTAACCAATCGTCAGCGTCTGTGGCCTCGACACAGAAACTGAAAGACTTCGGCTGATTAGCGAGAAACTGACTGAGAGTAGCAAAGTGTGGCTGGTTGTTGCCTTGACCTTGATTTCCTTGATTGCCTTGCCCCTGAGTACGTTCTTGCAAGAGCTGCAAAATCATCTGAGCATTGGCATTGGTGGCTGCCATGATAGCTTGCCAGGCCTCTGGAGGCGGAGGTGGAGGTGGAGGTGGAGGGTTCGACTGATCCCCATCATTGTGATCCAGATTCAGACGCGTTGGCGGAGCCATCCTGAAGAGGGTGACATCCGTTAGTCCTTTGATAGACAAAATAGATAAGTAGAATCAACGGATAGAAATTGCAACATATAGTCTTCACAATAAACATTCGAACAAAAATGAACGAATGAATTCCAAAGTTAATCATCACACGTCCATTAAGGTGAGAAGCCACTTAGATAAAGGATATGGAAACAACAACTGTCTTAGAAACAATTCGAATATCACAACTGAAAACAAAAGATTGACTGCTAGAATGAGCCGGAACAAACACATGATAGAGATTTCGCCCAAAGTGTTCGTGGTGGGGCCCACACGGACACGACGTATAGCGGACGTCACAAATGACAAGCAAGACGTCCCCGAATCAGCATAGCCAAGGATTCTTTAAGACGCCTCGCGACCATCAGAATCGACCGTGAATGGGCGGACCACTAGTCGTTGAACCCCAATCTCAAATCATACATCCGCCGGAAAGAAATCGTAAGCTACTAGAATTCCCACCTATAAACTCCCGAAACTTTCTGGTTATGCAACGGTGTTGGGGATACAGGGACACAATATATATCACCCAAACTAACAATACCTAGATCCAATTGTATCCATCCGTCAACACATAACCAAGAAATCCTCGAAATCGTGGTACCTCGACCTTGAAAAACATCCGTTATGCAAGTCATGGCAATACTCCCAAGACTCGCCACAAGATCTTGGGCTATCGGGGTTATCTCACCAACAACTGCACAAAAGAGATTTCGATGTCGGCAAAACTCAGGTATTCCAGAATCGCAACGATAAAATTGTGACGACAACACCTCGGAGCTCAACTCCCCGGACACCGCCACAACCCTAAATGTCAGGAGGCACCAAGAACAATGTTCTCGTCACAAAACCATCGGAACGATTCCAAGATACCCATGTGATCCTAAATTTTTTTTTTAGTGAAATATTGAGAAGAGGAGAGTCAAAACTCTACGTCAGGAGACCTCACAGAGCGACGAAGGGACTGGGAAGTAAAAAGAATCCTACTCTCCGATATATATAATCCTAAGACTCAAAACATTTTCCATTCTAGACTCAACAACGCCAGCAAACAATCAAGTAGGGGGCTCCTAAGTCGGGGAAGGCTATGATTACCAACTTGTAACGCCCCCGATGCGGCTATATCTCCCACGTGTCGAGGCACGACTTAGAGGCATAACCGCATTGAAAGCAATGTCGCAAGTGAGGTAATCTTCACACAACCCATGTAATAATTAAGGGAAAGAGATACATAGTTGGATTACAGTCGCCACTTCACACAGTACATAATTAAACATCCATCATTCAGAGTACACTCAAGGTCCGACTACGGAACCAAAATAAAAGAAGATACCCCAAATGCTACACAGATCCCCGAATCGTCCCAACTGGGCACCACTACTGATCATCAGGAAAAGACACATAGTAACGACCACGCCTCGTCGAACTCCCACTTGAGCTCGGTTGAGTCACCTGCACCGCCTCGCCGGAACCTGCAACTGTTTTGGAAGTATCTCGTGAGTCACGGGACTCAGCAATCTCACACCGCGAGATCAAGACTATTTAAGCTTATAGGAAGGACAGAGTAGTAAAGTGGAGCTGCAGCAAGCGACTAGCATATATGGTGGCTACATCGCAAAAGAGAGCGAGAAGAGGAGCAAGGCACGGTCGTGAAGCTAGTAGCGATCAAGAAGTGATCTGAACTACTTACGCCGACATAACTCCAACATCGTGTTCACTTCCGGACTCACGAGAAGAGACCATCACGGTTACACACGCGTTGATGTGTATTTTATTTGAGGTCAACTTTGGGTTTTCTACAACCGACATTAACAAATTCCCATCTGCCTCATAACCGCGGGCACGGCTTTCAAAGATATTACCTGCGGGGTGTCCCAACTTAGCCCATTATAAGCTCTCACGGTCAACGAAGGATATTCCTTCTACCGGAAGACCCGATCAATCTCGGAATCCCGGACTACAAGACATTTCGACAGCAATAAAACAAGACCGCAAAGCCGCCCGATCGTGCCGACAAATCCCGATAGGAGCTGCACATATCTCGTTCTCGTGGCACACCGGATAAGCGAAGGCGACAGAACCGACGTAATCCAAGTTGCCCAGAATGGTCCCAAGACGGTGCTCTAGTTTGGACCAACACTCAGAGGAGCATTGGCCGGGGGTTTAAAATAAGATGACCCTTGGGCTCGCGAAAACCCGGGGAAAAGGCTTAGGTGGCAAATGGTAAAACCAATGTTGGGCCTTCTTTGGACGAGTCTTATTCAAAGCGAACTGTCAAGGGGTCCCATAAATCACCCAACCGTAAGGAACGCAAAATCAAGGAACATAACACGGTATGACGGAAACTAGGGTGGCAAGAGTGGAACAAAACACGGGCATAAGGCCGAGCCTTCCACCCTTTACCAAATATATAGATGTATTAAAATATAGCAGATGTATATATTGTGATATCCCCAACAAGTAAACATGTTCCAAAGAGGAACAACATCTCCATGTTCCAACAGGGAACAAACTTCAGCTTCACCTGCAACTAGCAACGCTATAAGAGGGCTGAGCAAAGCGGTAACATAGCCAATCAACGGTTTGCTAGGAAAGGATGGTTAGAGGCTGACATGGCAATATGGGTGGCATGATATAGCAAGTGGTAGGCATCGTAGCATAGGCATAGCAAAAGAGCGAGCAACTAGCATAGCAAAGATAGAAGTGATTTCGAGGGTATGATCATCTTGCCTGCAATGTTCTCAGAGTTGTCGAAAGCTTGATCCTCGTAAGCGTTCTCAACAGGTTCCTCGCTCACGTACTCGCCTCCGGCTCTACCCAAAGCAACAACACAAACAAAGGAACCACAATAAATCACGGTGCAATGCACAATCAACATGATGCAAAACATGACATGATATGCGGGATGTGATATGCAATGCTATATGCGCCCGGAAGGTAAATGATGAACCAGGCATCAACTTGGCAAACCAAGTATGCCACTGAAAGATGAGATGATTTCGTTGAAATCGATATAAAGATCACCGAAACGGATGCACGGTTTGGAAATGACAAGCAAAACAAGAATGGCACAAATCTGCCATTAACAGCATGATGCCACTTAGCAAGCAACAAATAATTAAGCTACTGCACCCAAACGTATCAACAAAGCACATGGCAGTGATCTACACATGATGCTCGACAAAAGATGAGCACTGAGCTACGGCTAGTTCACATCATAACATGTTCAAACAAGCATGGCAAAAGTGCACAAAATATCAGGCTGGACATGGCAAAACAGCATCAGGTTGCAATGTTCAGAGCAACAAAACTACATGCTACAGGAACTTAAAATAGAAAAACATGGCATGGCATAAATCTACTCAAAGCCTAAAACAAAAGTCCCTTACTGACCATAAGCCAAAAAGGACTAGAAAATATAGTAACACCCATGTCAATATTGAAAGTCTCGTTAACAGATTCAGCAACATGGCATGTCAAAAACTGATAACGAGTAGGCATGTTTACAAGCTCAATGCACTCACTACAGAGCCTTATATGATAAACTAAGCATACATACATCAAGAAGACATGACATAGAAGACATACATGGCAAGAACAATAACATAGCATAAATGGATCAACCACAACAACCTAGGCAAAATTGAATAACATGTAAACAATCTGCCAGGAAACAATTGATAGCAAAAGTAGAGCTCGATTGACTCAAGCTATGACACTCCATAATTGCAAACAAAGATATGGATGGATAGATCAAGACATGTTTTACAAAACATCCTTACTGAAGTATCTCAAAATATGCATGGATCTCTCGGTAGCATCAAGTTAACACGGCATCAAAATCAGCTAAAACAGGGCTGAAATCAGCAACATCAGGACACCTACTTTGCATGCTTGTGCTAGTCACCACATAGATCAAAAAAATACATGGCATACACCCCTGGAAAGATGGCATGGCATATTTCAAAACACATGTAGGACTCAAATTCATAGGGTGCACACAATAATCATGGCAAAAATAACAAAAGTGCAAGTTCTGTTACGAAACAGAGACTAACATCACATAGCACTCTTCCAACAGCATTTCGGGCATCAAGATGAGCTCAAATGAAAATAATGCAATGAGATGAAATGATCTACTCTTTGAGACGAACATTTTGACATATTATACGCGCAAAATGGATCTACGATGACTGAGATATAGCATGAAGAAAATGCCACAAAATAACAAATATATCAAGACAGAAAAAAAAGGAGGGGGAGAGAGTCAACGGCGCTGGAACCGAGGCGGATCGGGCCCGACCCGATCGGATCTGGAGACGGCGGCGGAGGAGCTCGCTGGGAGGCGGCGGCGAGGGGAGGCGGCGCCGAGGGGCGGCGACCTGTGGCCGGGCGGAGGCAGAAGCGCCGCGAGGTCCGGAGGGCGGGGCCACCCGGCGGCGGCGGGCGCCGGCAGTGGCGGCGGGCGCGCCGGGAGGAAGACGGCGGCGGGCGGAGCTCCGGCGGCGGGCGGCGGAGCACCGGGCGCTGGAGGCGCTGGCGGCTGGGATGTGTGGCGGGTGCGGCGGGGCGGAGGGGCCTCGCTGGCCCGGGCGGGCTGCGGGCGGTGGAGGCGGCGGCGGGCCACGTGGCAGCCTGCCACTGGCTGCGGCGGCGGCGGCGGGCGTCCGGCGCTGGCGGACGCGTCGGGCGCGGGCGGAGGGAAAAACTAGGGTTTCGGGAGGAAGACCCGGATTTGGGGGGTTTGCTTAAATAGGCATAGAGGGAGCTAGGAGAGTCCAAATGAGGTGTAGTTTTCGCCACACGATCGTGATCGAACGACGGAGAGCATGGAAGTAGCTTAGATGGGTTATTGGGCTGTTTTGAAGGGTGTTGGGCTGCAACTTAAAAGAGGCCTTTTGAGAGTGCGGTTAACCGTTGGAGTACCAAACGAGCTCCAAATGACCGAAACTTGACCGGTGGTCTACGGTGGTATACCAAGGCCACTAGACAAACCTCGGTCCATTTCGAGAAGGTTTAATACCCGCACACGGAAAAACGTAAAAGGACCGCGGGGGAGATAGGAGTGCGGATTGCAAAAGCGGACAACGGAAAAATGCTCGGAATCATGAGACGAACACGTATGCAAATGCGATGCACATGATGACATGATATAAAATGCATGACATGGACAAAAAGCAAAAAGAAGAAAACCCAACCACGGAGGGAATATCATATCACAATGCCGAAAATGGCAAGAGTTGGAGTTACAAATATGGAAAGTTACTTCCGGGGTGTTACATAAGTAGAGTGAATCTTGGGTTCAAGAACCCAGAAATGGAATATCTGCGAACTAAATAACATCACGAGATGCTTTCGGGAATGGTGGCCAGAATCATCACACCGGGAACACAAAAACATGGCTAGATTACTAGGTGATTCTATAAGATACCCTAATGTCATAATAATAGCTCCAACATATATGTCGAGGCAATGGAGTATCTCAACACTCCGATTAGTGTGCTTAATCTGGCCCAAAGGAACATCGGGAACAGGGAGGAAAGATTTGCAAATGCATCACCCTAATTAGAAACCTGGGATGACTCGGACAGCATAACGGCTGTAAATGCTCAAAAATATTTGAGACATCCTACAAATTGGTGGCATAACCACATAACATCACAATATCAAGGTTTTGAGATCAACTGTCAACACACGGAAATAGTAGGAACTGAACTGGGCTTGAATCCATCATACCTATAAGTCTCTAGCATAGTAACTCGTCATCCAGATAGATAGATGAGAAGGCCTAGTTTCTTAACCCCGTAGAAAAGATGAGTGTAACCTCCCTAGTTCTGGTATGACCTAGACTAGCTAGTCATGTGAGCATCACGTTTAAATTTCATTCAAATTTGAAATGGGGATTTGTGAAACCCTTGGGAATCATTTCTGGAATTAACCCAGATAAAAATTGCTCCAAAAAGGTCCAAGAAAATGTTCATGATGCTCTCTGAAAATATTGGTCAGAGGTAAAATTCAAACCAATATTTTTATGAGCTCATAAATATTTATTTTGGCCATTTGGAATCAATGCATAATTATTTGCAGTGGATATATATATATGAAATATTTATTTATATATGTCCAATAATTCTGATTTTTATGTGTGGGGCTCTGGAATATTTTAACTAGCTCCTACAATAAATTTCAGAAGGAAATAAATTGATTTAATATTTTACTAAATCAGAAAACAAATTACAGAAATAGAAAAGAAAAACAAAAAAGGAAAAACCTTACCTGGGCTAACCTGCGGCCTGGCACTGTGCTGGACCAGCTATGCTGGCCCAGCCCGCTGGCCACCGCAACCCTCCCTCCACGCGGCCATGGCGGCGTGTCCCAAGGGCAGGCTTCCACGCGCCATGCCACCTGCCTGCCTGTCCTCCCCCCTCGTCGCCTGGATGCCCCGCGCCGCCCCGCACCAATCTTGCTCTCTCTCTCCCGTGGCCTCCCCTCCTCTCCCTCGCTCTCTCTCTCACCGCGCCCGAGCGCTGCCATCGCCGCCGCATGCCATTGTCGCGCCCACCGCCACGGCCTCGCCTCCCCGACAAGTCCAACAGCTCCGGGTTGTCTTCCTTGTCCTCGACGCCAAGACACGTGCCTCGGGAGGCACTAGAGCGCCGCCATCGCCATCGTCTTCGTCTCTGGCCACCCGAGATCGCCGTCGTCGTTCCGCTCGCGTTCGACCCTCCCCGAGCTCGCTGATGACGTCTACGGTCACCCCGTGAGCTCTACTTCATTTCCCCTCCTCCCCGTGCTCGTTTGCCCCGCCTAGCTAGCTCAGCTGCCGTGCCCGAGACCTCCTCGCCGCCAGCCATGGCTCCACGGTGGCCAGAGCCCGAGCCAGCCGCTCCCGCGCGCGTCACCGAGCTCCTGGTGATGCTAGGAGGCCTTAGAGGCCCTCCGCAGCCCCTGCCGTGCACCGCAGCACTGCGCCCGCATGCCACCGAACTCCGGTCCCCGCCTCGAGCTCCGCTCTAGCGAGCTCCGGCACCCCCGCAGCCTCCTGTTAGCTCCAAATGATGCGGACAAGCTCCAACTCCTCGTCCATGGTCTCCGCCGCCTAAATGGTCGCCAGAGGGCGATTCCCGTGCCCCTCCACCGCGTTCGGCCTCGCCGGCGGCTAAACGCTGGAGGGGTTGACTGTGTTTGACCCCCCAGCTGACCAAATTTGACCACCCACGGTCAATGACATGTGGGGCCCGGCCCTGCTAATTTTTAGTTTTGGATTAGTTTAACAACTAATTAACTTTGTTAACTAACTATGACACGGACGTGTGGAACCCACACGTCAGATTTGACCTGGACAGCCACGTTGACTCGCAGACGTAGTGATGACATCATGCTGATGCAGTTATTCATTTCCTGGATTTTATTTAGTCAAGAAATTCCAGAAAATGATATAAACTTCAAAAATTCATAGAAATTCAACCGTAGCTCAGATTGAAATAATTTATATATGAAAAATTATCAGAAAAATTCAATCTATCCATCTATACCAGTTTCATGCATGTAAAACCAAGTTATATCTGCTGTATATGTGAAAACACATAAATGGCATTTAAAGAGACTTAAGTTAGAGTTGCGTTTGAACAATTGGTTCAAATGGACTCCTTCCAAGTGAAATGCTAGATGCATTAGCACAAACAAAATCACATATTCATGCCATGTTCATACATCATATTGTTGCATATGCTTGTGTATTGATTGCCAACATCGTTCCTTCTCGATAGGTCCTGCTCCGAAGAGTGTTCCAGAGTACCTGTTTGAGAAGCAGTGCCCCTCTGTTGATCTATCAGGCAAGCAAACCCCCCTGGTTCATTCCGATACAATCCCACTCTCTCGCTCCTGCTCTCTTTTATTGCATTAGGACAACAGCGATTGAACTGCTACTTTATGCTGCGGTAGTTGAACCCATTCCTCTGCATGACCTTTCATTGCCACAGTAAATAGTTGAAACCCACTAGCATGTGTAGGAGTTGTTTGAGACATGTTGTGTTCCTACCATGCCATGCCTGCTATTGCTTAGAGTTGTGCCAGGTCTGATTCATTGGGAATGAATTGGAGTGTTACGTTATGTTCTGGTGCTGAGAGTTAAGTGTGTGAACACGGTTTGGTAAATGTAGCGGTGAGAGGCCATGTAGGAGTACATGGTGGGTTGTCTCACTAGAACCGTCCTTAAGCACTGAGTTCTGTGTATGTTGTCCAATGACTAGATGCTACCACACATTGGGTTCCGGTAACTCGACCCCTCTTGACTTATTAACCGACTTGGTCTCTGTCCAGGAGTCGCAAATAGTTTCTGGTGTTTGTAGGTAGTGTTAGTAGTCTACCAAGTGGCACCCGGCCAGGTGGGCTTGGGACAGACTAGGCACAAGTGGCACGATGTACCAAGTGTATATCCATCCGGCGAGGTGGGCTTGGGAACCCTGCACACATCGTTTGGGTCCGTGAGTGACACCCCGGCCGGATCTCCTTGCGGATGGAACCCGAATAGGCGATAAACCTGGACTAGAGTCTTGTGTGGTTAGTTAGGTCGTGGCCGAATCCCTCGCCAAGCTTACGCTTGAAGGTTGCCGAGATACATGACGTGTACATGGTGGTAAGTGGCGAGAGCATGTTTGAAGAAGTACACCCCTGCAGGGTTTTCATGATCTATTTGAATAGCTGGGTCCGCGGTTATGGAGTTCTTGGATGCTTACGTGGTACATAGACAACTTGAAGTGGATACTCTAAAATGTCAAGATAAGTGTGAGTGCTATGGATGGCTTCTCGTAGTGAGACGGGAATGAATATATAGTGGTGTATTGAGGTGGTGATTAGTGGACTCGTGTGCGCTTTCTTACCTCAAAGAAGTTACTCGTAGTCGTAGAATAGGTTAGCCACTGAGTCAAAGCTCGCTTGCTGCAACTGAACCCCACATTGCCTCCTTAATACTAATGCATGTATGATAGGATTTGATGTAAGTTTTGCTGAGTACCTTTGTACTCATGTTGCTTAATTTATGTTTTTGCAGATGAGACTTCTTTCTCAGTAGTAGTTCTGCATGGACTTCGACGACTAGCTTGTTACCTCAGCTACGGTCTTGTACCCTTGGGAGGGTCTTGTAGATAGTCAGGATTCTCAGCTTTTTCTTTTGTAGTTGTCTGTACTTAGACATTTAATGCTTCCGTTGCTTGTATGCTCTGAATGATGGGTTATGTGACCCCTGCTTGTAATAATTGCCATGTGGCTCTTCTGGGCCTTTATCTATATGAGTTTGCGTTATGTTGTGATGCCATGTTGTACAGCACATACTTGCATGTTATGCGTACGTGTAATGTGTATTGCTATGTGTGGGATCCGACAACCTAGTTTTCTATCCTTGGTAGCCTCTCTTATGGGGAAATGTAGTCTAGTGCTTCCACCGAGCCATGGTAGTCCGCTACAGCCCGGTTTACCGGAGTCCTGCTAGCCCAGCACTACTGCTCCGGAACACTTAGACTGGTCGGCATGTGATTAGCTTTGTTCCTGTGTCTGTCCCTTCGGGGAAATGTCATGCGGTGACATCCGGAGTCCTGCCTATCCTGCTACAGCCCGGGTTCCCGGAGTACTGTTAGCCCAGTTACTACAGCCCGAATTCACACGCTGCTGACTGACAAGCTCGATGTTGTTTCATGTATGACTGTCCCCGTAAGTTAGTGCCACTTTGGGTTCACGGCTAGTCATGTCGGTCCGGGTTCTCTGTCACATGGATGCTAGCGGCACTATCATATACGTGAGCCAAAAGGCGCAAACGGTCCCGGGCCATGGTAAGGCGACACCTGTGGGAATACTGTGCGTGAGGCCCAAAGTGATATGAGGTGTTACATGCTAGATCGGTGTGACTTAGAATCAGGGTCCCGACAATGAGTTTGACTCGGATCAGAAGGGCATAAGGTAAAGGAGTAAAAACAGCCTTATGTTCCCTTCCACAATCAATTCCCCTACATAACTAAAGCATTTCTAGACTCGACTTCAACCAGTTTGGCTTGGTAATACTACAGGTAGTTTGGCTCTGATACCAAAGCTGACAGGACCCCGATCCTAAGTCACACCGATCTAGCATGTAACACATCATATCACTTTGCGGCCTCATGCATGGTATTAGCACGGGTGCCACCTTACCTGGCCCGGGACTATTTGCGCCTTTTGGCTCACGTATATGATAGTGTCGCTAGCATCCATATGTCAAAGAACCCGGCCCGACATGACTAGTCGTGAATCCAAAGTGGCACTAAGTTACAGGGACAAGCATACATGACCCAACAACGAACGTATCGGTCATCAACGTATGAACCCAAGTCGTCGCAAGCTACAAGGACTTAAAGGAACAACGCGTGACATTTCCCTGAAGGGACAGACACAAGAACGAAGAAGGACACATGCCGGTTAGCCTAAGTGTTACGGTGCAGTAGCAAGCTACCATGGCTCAGTGTAAGAACTAGGAGACATTTCCCGGTAAGAGAGGCTACCAAGAATAAAAAACTAGGTTGTCGGATCCCACACATACCAAGCATTTCAATAACATACACACAATATGCTCGATATATGCAAATACAACATGGCATCACAATAAAACTCTATGACTAAAAGTATCTATTCATTAGGCTCCGAGGAGCCAGATATTACAAACATTGGTCTGATGACCCAGCATTCAAGTCATACAAGCAATAAAAACATGCAGAAGCTTAACTTGTCTAAGTACAGACAACTGCAAATGAAAAAGGCTGAGAAGCCAGACTATCTACAAGACCCTGCCGAGGGCACAAGATCGTAGCTGAGGTAACAAGCTAAACATTGAAGTCCACGCGGAACTACTAGTGAGACTGAAGTCTCTCTAAAAAACATAAATTAAGCAAACATGAGTACAAATGTACCCAGCAAGACTTACATCAGAACTATCTACATATGCATCAGTGTCAACAAAGGGGGTGGTGGAGTTTAACTGTACCAAGCCAGCTTTGACTAAGTGGCTATCCTGAACTACATATGCAAGTAACTCCTTTGAGGTGGCCCACACGAGTCCTCGTATTCACCAATCAATACACCACTATGGATCCGCTCCCGTCTCCCTACGAGAAGGCCATCCATGGCACTCACGCTTATCTTGCGCATTTTAGAGTATCCACTTTCACTTGTCTCTGAACTGTATAGGCAACCAAGTAGTCCTTTACCGCGAACGCGGCTATTTGAATAGATGATGTTAACCCTGCAGGGGTGTACTTCGTCACACACGCTCTTGCCACTTACCACCATGTACACGTCATGTATCTCGGCAACCTTCAAGCGGAAGTCTGGCAAGGGTGTCGGCCATGACCTGACTAACCACACGAGTCCTTAGTCCTGGTTTATCGCCTATTCAGGTTCCATCAGCGGGGAGTCCGGCCGAGGTTTCCACTATGGCCCCGAACGATGTGTGCAGGGTTCCCGGGTCACCAAACGGACGACTCGGTACACCGGGCCACGTGCCTACTGCATCACAGTCCACCCCTCGGGTCAGCGCTGCACACAGCCTCCAGCATACTACAAACACCAGAAACTACTTGCAACTCTTGGACAGATGACAGGGGTGGTTAATAAGTCGATACAGTCAATTAAGGATCCCAATATGTGGTAGTAGCTGATCTTAAATCACACATACTGACCTCAGTTATGAAGGACGGTTCCAATGAAACAACCCACCTTGTACTCCTACATGGCCTCTGATCGATACCTTTACCAAATCATGTTCACACACTTAGCTCTCAATAGTAGGGCATGTTCACACACCTCCAATTCATCCCCGATGCATCAGACCTGACTCAACTCTAAGCAGTAGCAGGCATGACAAACAAGCATGAATGAGTGGGCACATCAGGGCTCAAACAACTCCTACTCATGCTAGTGGGTTTCATCTATTTACTATGGCAATGACAGGTCATGCAGAGGAAAGGGCTTCAACTACCACAGCATGTAACAGTTGAATCGTTGTTGTCCTAATGCAGTAAAAGAGAGCAGAAGTGAGAGAGTGTGATTGTATCGGAATGAACAAGGGGGTTTTGCTTGCCTGGCACTTCTGAATATAGTATTGTTCTTCATCGGTGACATCGATCTCATCGTTGAAACGGCGTCTACTGAGAGGGGAAAAACACCGGCAACAGAGAAAGAACGCAATCAATGCAATGCGACAAAAAGATGCATGATTATGACATGGCAATATGATGAGATTTGAGCTAATGCATCTAGCAACCAGATTAAATGAAGTTGGTTTGAATCAAAGATTCAAATTCAAGTCCATATGTTAAGATTCAAGTGCCATTTGTTTCATTTGCCATAAACAGTAGTCCTAAGTTGTTCTAACACGCATGCAAATGGGACAGATGGATAGATTGGATTTTTCTGATAATATTTCATATATAAATTATTTCATTTGGAGTTATAGATTATTTTGTGTGAATGTTTGAAGTTTATAACAATTTTTGGAATTTCTAAACCTTTTCTGGTTTATTTTAATTCCAGAATGGCTTTACTGCATCAGCACAGCGTCATCATGATGTCAGCGAGTCAATAGGGTGCGGTCCAGGTCAAACCTGTCTTGTGGTGTCCACACGTCAGTGAATAACTAATTAACCTAAGTTAATTAGTGTTAAACTAATACTAACTAAAAGTGTCAGTGGGGGTGGCCCACGCGTCAGTGACACTGGAGAGGTCAATCCCCTGGTCAGCATGGTCCAACCCGCCGGACTTGGTTCACGGCTCATCGCCGATGAAGCCCGAGATGGCGGAGGGCTCGGGATTTGCCCACGGTCGACCAAATCAACCGCGGTTTGGTCCTATGCGTAGCTACGGCTAGCGCGTATCTGGTAGGGCAAGCGGGAGTAGCTGGGGTGGAGCAAGCTCGCTAGAGTCGAGCTCGTGGTGGCGGCCGGAGTTACGGTGAGCTCAGATTCGGTGTTAGGGAGTACGTCAGGGCTAGCGGGTGGGTGTGCTCGGCTCCTAGGAGCATGCTGAGTACGGTGACGCACTTGGACGCGAGTGGCAGCAGCTGTGGCCACGGCGGAGAATTGGCTGGAGGCGGAGAGCTCTCGGGCTCGAAGGATACGACGACGACACGGCACAAACGATCAAGGGGAAATAGGGGATCGAAGGAGAAGCTCACGCCGAGTGCAGCAGTGGCCTTGGCGAGCTTGGGGAAGCAACGGAGCGGGCGCACGGTCACCGGCTATCTCGGTGGACCGAAGTTGAAGAAGACAACAATGACGGCATTTCAGGGCTTCCAGCGTCGCTTGGCTTGGTGAGGAGGTCGAGGACGAGGTAGCCGAGCTACTGGGCACGCCGAGAGGTCGAGGGGGAGGCTCTACGTGTGGCAACGGCGAGCGGTGGCGACGAGCTCCGCTCGGGCTGCGTGGGAGAGAGAGTAGAGGAGGGGGAAGGGGTCCAGGGAGAGTGAGAGAGATCCCGGGGGTCGGGGCGATGTTCATCGTGTCATCGGCCACGTCGGGGAGGAGCCAGGCAGGCAGGGAGAGATGAGGTGGCCAGGTGGGCTGGGCTGCCAGCTAGGCTGCAGAGGACCTGGGCCAGCCCGGTAAGGCCAGGTAACTCTCTCTCTCTCTCTCTCTCTCTCTCTCTTATTTCTGTTTTTCTATTTCTGTAGTTGTTTTGGCTTTAATGAAAATGCAAGAGCATTTTCAAAAATCCTGAAAATATTTGTGGGCTCTATTTGGATTATTTCCAACAGCCCTCATTTATTTTCAAGATCATTTGGACATTTAAAATTATTTATAGCATTTAAATGTCCAAGAATGAATAATGTATGATTTAATTCAATAACCCAGAGTGTCCTAGAAAAGTGTGCACCATTTTTGGCAGAGGTTCTGGACCAAAACAAAAATGATGAACATTTATGAGGGGCATTTTTGGTTCACTGAAAAGATTTAACTTTGACCCTAGTTGAATTTCATTTGTTGCTAGGGTTTATCAGTTCCAATTTCAAAGTTTCATAAAACTTAAACATGATGCAGGGAAGCTTATGCAGTGACAGGCAAGGCCTAAGCTAGGGTAAGCTAGGGTTGTGATAGGCAAGGTGCCAGAACGGGCTCCCGATTGGTTTTTCGTGGCTTGAGAGGCTTGTGGCAGCGGAACTCCCGATCTAGGTTTTTTCTGGGGGTTTCTGGATTTATAGGAATTTTTGGCGCCAGTTTCACGTCAGGGGGGGTCCAAGAGTCAGCGACAAGGTAGGGGCGCCGCCCTAGGGGGGTGGGGGCGCCCTCCACCCTTTTGTTGACTCGGGACTCTTCTGGCCCAACTCTTTTGCTTCGGGGGCTTCTTCTGGTCCATAAAATATCACTGTAAATTTTCAGGTCATTTGGACTCCGTTTGATATTCCTTTTCTGTAAAACTGAAAAACAAGGAAAAACCAGAAACTGGCACTAGGCTCTAGGTTAATAGGTTAGTCCCAAAAATAATATAAAGTAGCATATAAAACATCTAAGATGGATAATATAATAGCATGGAACAATAAAAAATTATTGATACGTTGTAGACGTATCAAGCATCCCCAAGCTTAATTCATGATTGTCCTCAAGTAGGTAAATGATAAAAACAAAAGTTTTTATGTGGAATGCTACCTAACGTATTTACCCATATAAAATTTTCGTTATGGTGGCATGAATGTTCAGATCCATAAGATTCAAAACAAAAGTTTAATATTGACATAAAAACAATAATACTACAAGCATACTAACAAGGCAATAATGTCTTCTCAAAATAACATGGCCAAAGAAAGCTCTCCCTACAAATCATATAGTCTGGCTATGCTCCATCTTCATCACACAAAGTATTCAAATCATGCACAATCCCGATGACAAGCCAAGCAATTGTTCCATACTTTTGATGTTCTCAAACCTTTTCAACTTTCAAGCAATACATGAGCGTGAGCCATGGACATAGCACTATAGGTGGAATAGAATATGGTGATTGTGGAGAAGAGAAAAAAGGAGATAGTCTCACATCAACTAGGCGTATCAACGGGTTATGGAGATGCCCATCAATAGATATCAATGTGAGTGAGTAGGGATTTCCATGAAACGGATGCACTAGAGCTATAAGTTTATGAAAGTTAAAAAAACTAAGTGGGTGTGCATCTAACTTGCTTGCTCATGAAGACCTAGGGAAATTTGAGGAAGCCCATCGTTGGAATATACAAGCCAAGTTCTATAATGAAAAATGCCCACTCGTATATGAAAGTGACTACATAGGAGACTCTCTATCATGAAGATCATGATGCTACTTTGAAGCACAAGTGTGGAAAAAGGATACTAACTTGCCCCTTCTATCTTTTCTCTCATTTTCATTTTTTTCTTTTTTTCTCTTCTCTTTTTTTGTTTGGCTTCTTTGGCCTCCCTTTTATTTTTTTCCTCACATGGCGCAATGCTCTAATAATGAAGATCATCACCTTTTATTTACTTACAACTCAAGAATTACAACTCGATACTTAGAACAAAATATGACTCTATATGAATGCCTCCGGCGGTGTACCGGGATGTGCAATGACTCAAGAGTGACAGGTATAAAAATTATGAACAATGGCTGTCGGCGTTCTGGGAACGGGGGTCCCCAGACTTGCGTGCCTGTGGCCCACGGCGTGGCTCCCTCGAGGCCTAGTATGGCCCGTCCTCACCAGCAAACGCTCAAGACCCTCGCGAGGGGCCAAAGCTCGCGAGGCGGACGACGCAAGACCTCCTCGAGAGTGGCCTCATCAGGCTGGCTCGCGAGGGGCAGAGAGATCAAGGCAAGGCGAACCTCGCGAGGTTCCTACGACGTCAGCCATGACAACCAAGATTAGGCAGGCGCCAGCGCGCACAGTATCCTCGTTTCCTCTTTGGTTCTAAGGAGGCAAGCGCAGGCGATGAGTACCGAGGCATCAGGCAAAGGTTTCCATATCGGTGCAACGAGACCAAGACCAGCAGGACGGCAGGACCGATGTCAGCGTGGAGCCCAAGACGGCGTCACCACCAGAGCCTTTGGCAGGCGAAGACCACCTTTTGTTAGGATAGCTTGTACTAGCTGTCCCCTTTCAAATTGGCCATTGTTGGATCCCTTCCCGCTCAACATTTGGGAAGAGGACCAGGGCCTCTATAAATAGGACTAGCCACCATAGTAGGAGGCAAACGGGTCGAGATCTCATCTTGGGCTAGATCCAACCTATGCTCACACCCACTGAGCAAAAGAGCACCTTCCTCAGGAGGCTGTTCTTCCCCTTGTACTATTCATCCTCAACCCAAGAGGCAATCCACCACACCACACCGGAGTAGGGTATTACACCACAGCGGTGGCCCGAACCAGTATAAATCTTGTGTCCCTTGTGTTGCGGGTTCGTCGAGCTAGCCTTTGAGGTTGTGGCGAGGTTGAGGGCGTGATTAGGTAGGGGGAGATCTTCGCACGCACCCTAGTGTTCGAACCTCAAGGGTTTTGCCGGAACCCGAAATCCAACATTTGGCGCGCCAGGTAGCGGTCCGCCGGAGCTTCCCTCCCGTCGGTCTGCACTTCACCACCACCGCGCTACACCCCCATGGCAAGCGCTGCTCTTCCCGCTTCGATGACCGATGCCAGCGGCGGGGCCAGGGGGCTCCGAGCCTTGGCCCCCACCTTACGACAGGTGCAGTGGTCGCCCAAGTTCAAGCCGGAGATGCCACCGTGCTACGACGGCGCGGCAGATCCGGCGGCTTTCCTGCTGGCGTACGAGGAGGCCATCCTCAACGCTGGGGGCGACGACAAGGTCATGGCCAACTAGCTTCCCATGGCCCTCGCTGGCGCGCCGCACGCCTGGCTGCTCAACCTCCCCGGATCCACGGTGGCATCTTGGGAGGAGTTGCGCGACCTCTTCGCCGCGCCCTTTGAGGCACCGGTGCCCCACGCGGTCGCGGCCCTCCTCGGCGGCTCATAGGCGGCACCCTCAGATCGCCATGTCAAGCCGTTCCTTCGCCAGATCAGCGCCGTTTCCGCACGGCAGGGGGCTCCACCGGGCTGGGTGGCGCTCAAAGCGGACCTGACCTTCGACTCGGGAGATCACCCCGCCACCACCGTCGGCTCAAGCGTGCTCCCAATGCTTTGCACGCCCACCATCTGCCACGTAGCCGTCACCAAGACCCTCATTGATGGTGGCGCCGGCCTCAACGTGGTCTCAGTAGAGGCCTTCAGCCTCCTCCACGTGCCACTCAAGTGGCTCCGCCCCAGCAAGCCCTTCTCCGGCGTCGGAGGCGGCTCCTCCAGCCCCCTGGGGCAGATCCTTCTTACCGTGACCTTTGGCACCCGCGACAATTACCGCATCGAGATGATCGACTTCAACGTCGCCCACATCAGCCTCCCGTACAACGCTATCCTTGGGTACCCGGCCCTGGCTCGGTTCATGGAGGCAAACCATCCGGCCTACAAGCTCATGAAGATGCCTGGGAGCAAGGGTGTCCTCACCATAGTGGGGGATACCAAGTAGGCTCTGGCGGCACTCAAGCTTGCCCTCAAGACCGCTGCAGCAGCGCAACCTGCCGATGCGGGTACCTCTGGAGCTAAGACGGCCGCACTGACCAAGAAGAAGCAGTTGTTCACTCAAGACCGGGCGGAAACCAAGCAGCTGCCGGTCGAGGAAGACGGGTTCTCAGTGGACACCTTCACCATAGGCGCTAACCTCGACCCCGACCAAGAGGAGGCACTGGTGAAGTTCTTGCGCGCAAACAAGGAAGTATTCGCCTGGGAGCATGATCAGCTGGTAGGGGTCCCAAGGGGAGTGATTGAGCATCACTTGAAGGTGTGTCCCAACGTACGACCTGTAAAGCAGAGGGCGCGGTGGCAGTCCATGGAGAAGTAGACCTTCATCGTTCAAGAAACCCGCAAGCTATAGGAGGCATGCATCATTCGCGAGGTCCGGTACCCTGAATGGTTGGCAAACACCGTCGTTGTGCCCAAGAAAGGCGGGAAGGAGAGTATGTGTGTCGACTTCACCAACCTCAACGAGGCCTGCCCCCAAGATCCGTTCCCGCTTCCACACATCGATCAGATCGTCGACTCCAGTCTGACCTGCTGTGCTTCCTAGATGCATTCTCAGGCTACCACCAGATCAAGATGGTAGTTGAAGACGTCGAGAAGACGGCCTTCCTGACCCCGTGCGGGGTATACTGCTACACTTGCATGCCGTTTGGGCCGTGCAACATGGGCGCGACCTTTCAACGGCTGATGCACATCGCCCTGGACCGGCAGCTCAGAAGGAATGCTGAAGCCTACGTCGACGACATTGTGGTGAAGTCTCAGGAGGCGAGAACCTTGATTCAAGACCTGGAGGAGACATTTGAGAGCCTGCATAAGGTAGACTTGCGTCTTAACCTGGAGAAATGTGTGTTTTTCATCCCTTCCGGCAAGCTGTTGAGTTTCCTCGTGTCTGACAGGGGGATCGAGGCGAACTCGGAGAAGGTCAAGGCAATCGAAGACATGAGTCCACCACAGACCCTCAAAGAGATGCAGAAGCTCGCTGGTCGAGTGACTGCATTGTGGTACTTCATCTCCAAGTTGGGAGAGCGCGCCATACCGTTCTTCAAGCTGATGAAGAAGATAGGCCCATTCGAGTGGACTCCGGAGGCTGACCAAGCGTTTCAAGACCTCAAGAGGTACCTGACCAGTCCGCCAGTAATGGTAACACCTCGACCCCTCGAGCCCTTGGTTCTCTACCTGTCTGCCACGCCCCAGTCCGCCAGCGCGGTGCTGTGGCCCTCAGAGAAGAGCGCCAGGTCAAGGGCCCGCCAAGTGGAACCACCAGGCCGGACGAGGCGGCGCGGCACAAAGGCGACGCTCCTGAAGCAGCTACCGCTTCGGCAGACCGCGAAGCTCCTGAAGCCGAAGACCCCAAAGAAACACCTCAACCCTCAGGAGCCGAAGACTCCGCGGGCTCTCCCGCCCTCGTCGAGCACCCGGTGTACTTTGTCAGCATGGTGCTACGGGATGCGAGGGCACAGTACCCCATGCCTTAGAAGATCCTGCTCGCACTCCTGGTGGCCTCTCGCAAGCTGTGCCACTACTTCCAGGGTCACCCCATCAAAGTCGTCTCGGCTTATCCGCTGGAAAGAGTGCTCAGGAGCCCCAATGCTACCGGACGAGTCGCTGAATGGAACATCGAGCTGCAAGCATTTGACTTGGAGTTCAGCATGACCAGGGTCATCAAGGGGGCTGCGCTCGCAGATTTTGTGGCAGAATGGACCGACGCCCCAGAGCCCGAAGCAGGCGAGAATCAATCCCTATCTCCAGGAAGCGAAGCACCAGACGGCTGGGCCATGTACTTCGATGGCGCATTCTCACGCCAGGGCGCGGGGGCTGGAGCAGTGCTTGTCTCGCCCACTCAGGACAAGCTTTACTATGTCGTGCAGCTTTGCTTCCAGCAGGGCGAGAAGGTCTCCAACAACATAGCAGAGTACGAAGGCCTCATAGCTGGCCTTAAGTCTGCGGTAGCCCTGGGGGTGAAGCGCCTCACCATCAAGGGCGATTCGCAGCTCCTCGTCAACTTATCGAACAAGGTGTGCGAGCCAAAGGACAAGCACATGGAGCCATACCTCGTGGAGGTACGCAAGATGAAGAAGCAGTTCTTGGGCCTGGAATTGCAGCATGTACCCTGTGGCACCAAAAAAGAAGCCGACGACATCGCCAGGAGAGCATCCAAGTGGCTACCCCAAGAGCCTGGCTTCTTCGAGGAGCGACTCTTCAAGCCATCGGCAACACCACCACTTTCGAGAACAGTGCAACCTCGGGAGGAACTCCCACAACCACCTGCCTCGGGAGCCCCGGCCTGTGGCCCGACCTCAGGAGCGTGCCTGCTTTTGGCGCTCGAGCCTCAGGAGGGGTGCTGGACCAAAGAATTCAAGGTGTACCTGAAGCAAGGGACGCTGCCGGAGAAGGAGGAGGACGCGGAGCGTGTAGCCCGACAAGCCACGACATACTGCATCCCGGATGGTGAGTTGTACAGAAAGCGGCCGAATAACGTTTCCCTATGTTGCATCTCCAGGGAGCAGGGGAAAGAGCTATTGGCCGACATACATAGCGGGGACTGCGGGCATCACTCATTGTCACGGACCCTCGTCTGCAAGGTGTTCTGTAGCGGATTCTACTGGCCTACGGCACTCAACGACGCCAGTGAGCTGGTGAAGTCCTGCGAGGCCTGCCAGTTCCACGCCAAATAGATCCATCAGGCGTCTCAGGGCCTCCAGACCATCCCACTCTCGTGGCCATTCGCGGTGTGGGGGCTGGACATCTTGGGCCTGTTCCCTCGAGCGCCTGGGGGCTACAGCTACCTCTACATCACCATCAACAAGTTCACCAAGTGGGCGGAGGTAGAAGTCATCTGCACCATCCCGGGCGGTTCTGCGGTCAAGTTCATCAAAGGTCTTGTGAGCTGGTTTCGGGTCCCCAACCACATCATCACCGACAATGGCTCGCAGTTTACTAGTAACCTCTTCAAGACATATTGTGCTAACCTTGGAACGGAGATCTGCTACGCTTCGGTGGCGCACCCCCGGAGCAATGGCCAGGCCGAACGCGCCAACGCAGAGGTCCTGAGAGGCCTCAAGACTAGGACCTTCAAGAAGAAGCTTGAGGCATGCAGCAGGGGCTGGCACGACGAGCTCCAGTCCGTGTTGTGGTCCATCCGCACCCCGCCACCAAGCCGACGAGCGAGACCCCATTATTCCTCCTCTACAGGGCTGAAGCGGTTCTCCCTCACGAGGTCAAGCATCGCTCCGTGCTGGTCCTGGCGTTCGATGAGACGCAGCAGGACGCCATGCGGAGGATGGACCTCGTGCTGGGGGAGGAACGCCACCGTGAAGCTACGCTGCGGGCGGCAAGATACCAGCAGGCGCTGCAACGGTACCACTGTCGCATCATCCGCTCCAGGATGCTCGAGGTGGGTGACCTCGTCCTACGACGGGTGCTCTCTGGGAAGGGCTGCATAAGCTCTCACCCATGTGGTAGGGCCCGTTTAGGGTCGCCCACGTCTCCAGTCCTGGCGCCGCGCACCTGGAGACGCAGGACGGGGTACCCATCCGGAACGCCTAGAACATCCAGCACCTCCGGAAGTTCTACCCATGAACAAAGGCCCATCGCTTGTGAAGAAGGCCCAGTGCCTGTGAAGGTCTCCGCTTGTGACACTCTCACGTAATAATGAGTGGGGTTGTACACGCCCCGGAGTCTCAGGAGTGCCGCCCTTGGGCCTCTGGGGCCCCCTCCCACGTCCTAGTGGCAGCACTTAGCTCCGCGCTGGTGAGAAGACAAGAAGACTAGACAAGGTGCCGGACGCGGGTTTTCATTTGCTTTTTGTAGTTGGCTTGCTCTTCTTCAATCGAAATTCGCTTTCTGGTGTCGCTTGCTGGTCTTGTTTCCTCGACTTCCGCCTCTGTTTCTGCCTTTGGTTCTTTGTTTGACCTGCACCCTCTCTCGCATCCCTCGCGAGGGGGCTGGACATGTGCCCTCGTGCCCTCGTGAGCATCTCGCCTGTTTTTCGCGAGGCACCCTCGATCGATCCTCAAGCTGGCGTGCCTCTATTAATCTGTACCCCTCGGGTACCGCGATACGAGGCGCTGGGTCGTGGCCAGAGACGCCTGCGACCAGGGCTTGGATGTCCTAACTAATTTTTGCAGTTCCTTTTTGCCAGGTACTGAGGAACGCGCACCTCGCGAGGAAGAAACTACCTAAAGCACGTGAAGCTAAGTTTTTCCTACGTGCCTACATAAAACATTGATATTGCGACACGGCACAGGAATGATAAACGCAGCATAACAACTTGGAAACCATAGTTTGTTGCACGCCCCCACGGGGCCCCATACTTGTTTCTCTCAGTGCAGGAAGGAAAAGAAGAATGAAACAAAAGCGGCGCGTGCCCCTGCAGCAGCTCAAGAGGAGGGGCCCACGACGCTCTCCCGAGCTCAGTCGTACCCTTCCTCACGCTTCACTGGGTCGCGGCAGCGAGACGACCCACAGCCACCTTCGAAGCGAGCGTGGCGGCGTGGCAGTTGGTCGTAGCCACCGCTGCTGGAGCTGGAGCCGGAAGGAGAACTGTCGTAGCTGGGCACGGGATCGTCCTCACCCTCATCCCGACCATCGCCAAGGCCAAGCACCTCTGTCGTTGTCCTCGGGGCAGCACCCGGCACAGCGTCCGTCTTCTCCGAACACCCTCACGTAAAGGGTCGCGTTGCCGTCGTACTTGAAGCGGAGAGTGCACCGCCTGCCCAGGCGACGCGCGTGGGCAAATGTCTGCCAGCCGCGAGCCAGATCCACATTGCCGGCAACGGAGGTCTCAACCGCGACCCAAGAAGCATTGATGCAACAACCGTCCGCTTGCAGCCAGAGCCCTCCTGGACCCGCTGGCAAAGAAGCACGGAAGCTGAAACCAGGGGCCGGCAGGGTTCTCCGACCACACCACAAACTCCGGCAGCATTGAGGGAGTCCTGGATTAAGGGGTCCTCGGGCATCCGGCCTGTTAGCCATGGGCCAGACTGATGGGCTGCGAGGATACGAAGACTGAAGACTGCACCTGTGTCCGGATGGACTCTCCTTGGCATGGAAGGCAAGCTTGGCGACTGGATATGTAGATTCTTTTCTTTGCAACCGACCTTGTGTAACCCTAGATCCTCCCGGTGTCTATATAAACCAAAGGACTTAGTCCGGAAAGATATATATACTCATTACCATAGTCTAACATGCTAGACTTCTAGGGTTTAGCCATTACGATCTCGTGGTAGATCAACTCTTGTAATACTCATATTCCTCAAGATCAATCAAGCAGGAAGTAGGGTATTACCTCCACAGAGAGGGCCCTAACCTGGGTAAACATCATTTTCCATGTCTCATGTTACCATCGACCTTAGACGCAAAGTACGGGACCCCCTACCCAAGATCCGCCGGTTTTGACACCGACATTGGTGCTTTCATTGAGAGTTCCATTGTGCCGTCGACGACAGGGTCAATGACTCGCCTCATCCTTAAAGACGATATCACCGCCGAAGGAGGACTGGCCCCAGGCCAAACCCTCCGGCTGGGCGGCTTTACCATGACCGCCCCTTCGGCCGTTAAGCCGACGATGACCTCTCGAGCAATCGAAAATCCCCTTCGTATCAACCCCAAACACTCCAAGTAGATGGATCCGGCGGAGTTTTCGTCTTTAAACAAACTCCTTGATCGCATCGCCGCTGTCACGCCCAATATGCGACCCTATCCAAAAGGAACTCGATGGTCCCACCAAGGATAGACCCGCATATTGAAACGCTTTTGCAAGGTGGATATCATTACATCAACATTACATAATACATAGGGATACATACATAAGGCACAAATGCCACAAGAGTGCATCAACATCAAATACAAGATCAACATCCGACTACGGATGAAACATAAACAGAAACTCAAACGACATCCACCCTGCTAGCCCAGGCTGCCGACCTGGAACCTATCCCCTGATCGAAGAAGAAGCAGAAGAAGAACTCCAACAAGCAAACATCGCTCTCACGTCATGAACATCGCAAACCTGTACCTGCAACTGGTGGTGTAGTAATCTGTGAGCCACGAGGACTCAGCAATCCCATTACCATGGGTATCAAGACTAGCAAAGCTTAATGGGAAAGGAAGGGGTAAAGTGGTGAGGTTGCAGCAGCGACTAAGCATATATGGTGGCTAACATACGCAAATGAGAGCGAGGAGAGAAACAAAGGAACGGTCGTCAACTAGCAATGATCAAGAAGTGATCCTGAACACCTACTTACGTCAGGCATAACCCAAGAAACCGTGTTCTCCTTTCGATCAACCCCGAAAAGAGACACTCACGGTTACGCACACGGTTGGTGTATTTTAAATGAGATCCACTTCGGGTTTTCTACAACCGGACATTAACAAATTCCCATCTGCCACATAACCGCGGGCACGGCTTCGAAAGTTCAAACCCTGCAGGGTGTCCCAACAGCCCATGATAAGCTCTCGCGATCAACGAAGAATAGACCTTCTCCCGGAAGCCCGATCAGTCTCGGAATCCGGCTACAAGACATTTCACAGCAATAAAACAAGACCAGCAAGACCGCCCGATCGCCGACAATCCCGATAGGAGCTGCACATATCTCGTTCTCGAGGCAACACGGATGAGACATCCTACGAGTAAAACCAAACCTCGAGTTGCCACGAGGGGCCCATGATCTACTCGGTTCGGGCCAGCACTTAGAGAAGCACCTGGTCCGGGGGCTAAAATAAGATGACCCTCGAGAGCGCGACTCCCAAGGGAAAAGGGGCTAGGTGAGGCAAATGTAAAACCAATGTTGGGCCTTGCTGGAAAAGTCTTATTCAAAGCGAACGTCAAGGGGTCCCATAAATCACCCGACCGCGTTAGGGACGCAAAAATCCGGGAACATAATACCGATATGAGCGGAAACTAGGGCGGCAAGAGTGGAACAAAACACCAGGCATAAGGCCGAGCCTTCCACCCTTTACCAAGTATATAGATGCATTAATTAAATAAGATATATTGTGATATCCCAACAAGTAAACATGTTCCAACAAGGAACAACATCTCCATGTTCAACAAGGAACAAACTTCATCTTCACCTGCAACTAACAACGCTATAAGAGGGGCTGAGCAAAGCGGTAACATAGCCAAACAACGGTTTGCTAGGAAGGGTGAAAAGGTTAGAGGCTGACATGGCAATTTGGGATGGCTTAAGCAACAGGTAAATAGGTAGCGCAGCAAAGCGATAGAACGAAGCAACTAGCATAGCAATGATAGTAGTGAGATCCAGGGTAGCGGTCATCTTGCCTGAAATCCCGCAAGGAAGAAGAACGAGTCCATGAAGAAGATGAACGAGTCCATGAAGAAGACGAACGGAAGAAGCGAACCAAGCGTGAGCGAAGCGAATCCTCACGATCGCAACGAAACAGGAACTAACAAGAAGAAGCACACAACAAAGTAAACACACCACACAAGAACAAGACATGATGCACAACCAAGCATGATGCATGACAAAGCTACACATGGCAAGAGATGATGCAAACAAGAGCAACACATCAAAGCAAGTTTAAATGAGGCCGGGAACAACATATAACAATTCCGGTAAGTCCTCATATGCAATTTTCGAAATTGGTCCAGATCTGAATACCTTATGTTCAAGTTGTTAAACAGCAAGTTAAAATGCACCACGATGATCTACACGAAATTCTAGTCAAGTTACATATAAAGTTCATTAGATTCGGAGCTACGGCCTAGAAGATATGAGCAAAACAAGTTAAACATGGCATTGGTGCAAAATGCATATAAACATCAAGAAAACACCTCAAAACAAGGATCCAACATGATAATATGAAACTACATGCAAAATCAAGCAAGTTTCATATAGAGCACACTCAAAAGCGGAGCAACGGTTCAACACATACACCCTATACAAGTTTAAAGGACAAGCTGTCCAAAACAGCAACTAGGCATATTGCAAGCTTCAAAACAACATGCTACAGCAACTTAACATGAAAACAAAAGGCATGGGCATGATGTACAGGTAAAGCATTACAAAACATGAGAACTGAGCTACCTCCAGAAATGACTAGAACATGCTCAAAATGACATGGCAAGATTGCAACTAATAACAGTTTCAGGCATATCAGAAATTAACATCAGGTTGCAATGTTTAGAGCTATGAAACAACATGTTACAGGAACTTAACATGGCAAAAAAAGGCATGGCATGAATCTACTCAAAGCATATAACACAAATCCTTTAGTGACCATAAGCCAAAAAGGATCAGAAAATATAGTAACACCCATGTCAATATTGAAAGTTTCGTTAACAGATTCAGCAACATGGCATGTCAAAAACTGATAACAAGTAGGCATGTTTACAAGCTCAATGCACTCACTACAGAGCCTCAAATGATAAACTAAGCATACATACATCAAGAAGACATGACATAGAAGACATACATGGCAAGAACAATAACATAGCATATACGGATCAACCACAACACCCTAGGCAAAATTGAATAACATGTAAACAATCTGCCAGGAAACATTTGATAGCAAAAGTAGAGCTCGATTGACTCAAGCTAGACTACTCCATAATTGCAAACAAGGGCATGGATGGATAGAGGAAGACATGCTTTACAAAACATCCGTACTGAAGTATCTCAAAATATGCAAGGAACTCTCTGTAGCATCAAGTTAACATGGAATCAAAATAACAGCAAACAGGGCTGAAAACAGCAACAACAAGACACCTAGTTTGCATGCTTGTGCTAGTCACCACATAGATCAAAAAAATACATAGCAAGCACCACTGGAAAGAAGACATGGCATATTTCAAAACACATGTAGGACTCAAGTCCATAGGATGCACACATCAATCATGGCAAAAATGACAAAAGTGCAAGTTCTGTTAAGAAACAGAAACTAACATCACATAGCAGTCTTGCAACAGCATTTCGGGCATCAAGATGAGCTCAAATTAAAATGATGCAATGAGATGAAATGATCTACTCTTCGAGGCGAACATTTTGACATATTAGACGCGCAAAACGGAGCTACGATGACAGAGATACGATGCAACGAAAATGGAACAAAATTACTGCAGATACGGGGACTTAGAAGAATTCGACCTCGAGGGGGAAAAAGTCAATGCGCCGGGCTTCGCCGGAATCTCACCGGAGACGGAGAGGAAGGGCCCGGGGAGGCGGATCCGGGGCTCCTCCGGCCGGATCTCACCGGATCCGGGCCGGAGAGGCACGGGCGGCCTGGGCGCGCAGACAGGATGGCCAGGCGGCTGCGCGGGCACCGGGGAAGGAGCTCGCGGAGCTCGGCCGCGAACGGGCGGCCGGGCGGCGGGAGGAGCTGGTGGTGGCGCGGGCCTTCGGGGTGGCGGAGAGGAGGAGCTGCGGGGCTCCAGGCCGACGGTTGCAGCGAGGCCGCCGGCCGGCGAGACGGGCGGCGGGCGGAGGCGGCGAGGCGAGGCGGCGGCGGCGCTCGCCCGGCGGGGACTCAGGCGGCAGCTCAGCGGGAGGAGCGCGGCCAAGGCCTTGTGGCGGAGACAGGCAGGCGGGCCGATCCGATCCGCTCGCCGCGGGGCGGCGGGCGGGCGAGAGGCCATGCGGGCATGCCCCGGTTGGCGTGGCGGCGGCGGAGATGCGTCCGCCGGGACGGACATGTCCGCGTGTGTGAGGGACGATTTAGGGTTTCGGAGAGATTTGGACCGCGATTTTGGAGGGGAAGGTGTTTATATAGGTAGAGGGAGCTAGGAGAGTCCAAATGAGGTGCGGTTTTGCCACGCGATCGTGATCGAACGACCGAGAGCATGGAGGGAGTTTGGTGGGTTTTGGGCCACTTAGAAAGGGAATTGGGCTGCAACAAAGAGGCTTTTGCGGTTACCGGTTAACCGTTGGAGTATCAAACGACCTCAAATGATCCGAAACTTGACAGCGGTCACGGTGCTATACCAAGGCCGCTTGACAAACCTCGGTCCATTCGAGACCATTTAACACCCGCACATGAAAAGAGGTAAAAGGGGCGCCGGAGACATAGGAGTGCGGATTGCAAAAGCGGACAACGGGAAAATGCTCGATGCATGAGGCGAACACGTATGCAAAATGAAATGCACATGATGACATGATAAAATGCAGATGATGACATGGCAAAGTGCAACACGCAAGCACATGACATGGCAAAGACAGCGAATAATCTGGCGGACACACAGGCGATCGAAACCGGGGCGTTACAACACTCCTCCACTAACAAGAGATCTCGTCCCGAGATCTTAGGACCGAGACGGGAGAGAAAAAGGATGAGGTGAAGCAAATACTCAAGAGAAGAAACAAAGAATCGAGAGCACTCGAGAAGAAGAGAGGAACGATGAGAATGACGAGAAACGAAAACTCACGGAATCAGATAGACTATGAAAGCACTCGTTCTAACCGGAGTGGTTAGAATGAGAAAAAAACGGATAAGACTGAAAGGATTTAGGCAGCACATCGGTTGAACATGGAAAGAAATAGAACACGAACTTCACAAGATGGAATGATACTTGATGAAGACATGACACAAAACCTCCGGAAAGAATTGAAGAATGGAAAGAAATGAACTTAGAAGGAAGGATTTAATGGAGTTGTTGAGAAAATCAACAACGAAAGAATTAGCTTGTTGTGGACTTATGGATAACATCTCAGAAATTATGAGGTGATAACCAACCGCAAACGGAAATGCTTGGATAGCTGAGACGGACGAAGAAATGCAAAACTTCACTTCCGGAGAAAATGAAGAATTATTTGTTCTTCAAGACGCGGGAAGAAAAGATACTTGAGCTCCACCAATGAAATCTTGATGACCTCTTGACGAATGAATTAAATCATGAAGAACCACCGTAAAGAACTCCGGTAACAAAAGGATTGATGAGATAAAATGAAGGATGAAAGAATAACATGAGCCTGCGATGAATTTGATGGAGGATTCCGACGAAATGGCTGAGGAAAATGAACTCCGGATAAGAAAAGATGAAAAGACTAGGAACTAGAATTTATTCCTCAAGAACAAACTCCGAAGGAAGGGATTAATCAGCTTGGATGAAATAAGAATAAGATTTATTGTATGCTTATCCTTCATCAAATTAAATTGATGACCAACAATGGATTTGGCATAATACTTATTCTCGTTGAAAAAGGATTAAGGGGAAACATCGCACAAAACTTGAGAAAGTCTTCATGAACCACCGATAGGATTGGAAGGAACGAATGAATTAATATGATAAACAAGGAAAATAATCTTGAACGAACCACCGTAAGAAATCAAGAATGGTGATTTAACGTGAATGAATCGCCTGGAAGACTTAGAAGAACAAATATGCTCGAGGGGATTTAGATGCAAAAGAACAAAGAGATCATGAGCTGATTAAAGAACACTTGAACGAAGCACCGGAAGAATATTGAGACGAACGAAGGGGCACGGATATAGAATAATTGGAGAACGACTCTGAAAACTTATAACGAAGAAATCTTCCGAAAAAGGTGACCTCCGGATGATCGAGAGGGAAAACAACACCTGAAATACTCCGGATTGATGAAAAGAATTGCACAACTGGAAACAAATTGATAGGATAACATCGAGCTAGCACCATGAATCTCCGGGAGGACGGACAAGATTTAAGAGAAACTCTACTTCGGTCTTCAAAAGACAACGAGAAACACCGCAAAAATTACTGGGATACTCCGGGAGAATGAAAAGTGAAGAGGTTGAACCAACAATGAAATGATTTGAAATTGATCTTGGAAAAGACAAGTGACTGATGATATTCATTCTTACGTCACACTTGAAAAGAAATGAGAATAACTCCGGGGAAATAGAAGAGTCAGGTAAGATCCTGGGAAAAGACCTGTGGGTTAGGGCCCACTGAATATATAACAACGTCGGAAAGGATTGTTGAACAGACAGATGATGCACCGGAACGATTGAAATATTTAAATGAGGTGACAACCTCGAATTAAATGGAACACTGATGAATCTCCTGAGATGACTTGAGGACTCCGGAAGGATAAACTGGCGAGAGGCGAACGAGCAGGGGAAAAAACACTTGAGCCGAGAGAAAGAATATGATCAACACCGAAAAACTTGAATTGAATCCGCCGGAAAAGAAAGAGATGCAGAATGACGAACAAGACGAGAATTCACCGGTTGAAATAATTGATGGAGGACTGAAGAGGCTCCACACAAATGAAATAAATGGTCGGAAGAAATTCGAACACCGGGAATAATAGGGTGGGAGGGCGGGAAAACAAAGACAACTTGAAAGGGGAAACCGACGAATATCTTGAAGAGAGAATACCGGTTGAAATCATTGAGGAAAGAAAGCAAAAACTTCACACGAGTAGAAGGATACTCAATAGCGGACTCCGGTTCCGAGAGGAAGAATATGGAGGGCGGGTGGGAAAACAAGAACAACTTCGGACAAGGAAAAACAACGACGTCGGAGGAAGAACTGAGGATTGAACCCAAAGATGAAGATGGTCGAGTCAACTTGACGAGAGATGAACCGGATAAAAGAGCTGAGGAACAACGATCGGAAAACCAACTGCGTGATCCTAAAGAAAAAATTTGAAGGGGAAGAGGAGTAGTTCAAAACACCTACGTCAAGATTCCTTACCAGAGCGACGAAGGGGCTGAGGAGTAAAAGAATTCCTACTCTCCGATATAACTAGACTCAGAAATTAGTCTTATTCTAGACTCAACTGCGGCCAAACTACACGATCAATCAAGGGGGCTCCTAGGGTCGGTCGAGGCTCTGATACCAACTTGTCACGCCCAATATGCGACCCTATCCAAAAGGAACTCGATGGTCCCACCAAGGATAGACCCGCATATTGAAACGCTTTTGCAAGGTGGATATCATTACATCAACATTACATAATACATAGGGATACATACGTAAGGCACAAATGCCACAAGAGTACATCAACATCAAATACAAGATCAACATCCGACTACGGATGAAACATAAACAGAAACTCAAACGACATCCACCCTGCTAGCCCAGGCTGCCGACCGGAACCTATCCCCGATCAAGAAGAAGCGTAAGAAGAACTCCAACAAGCAAACATCGCTCTCACGTCATGAACATCGCAAACCTGTACCTGCAACTGGTGGTGTAGTAATCTGTGAGCCACGAGGACTCAGCAATCCCATTACCATGGGTATCAAGACTAGCAAAGCTTAATGGGAAAGGAAGGGGTAAAGTGGTGAGGTTGCAGCAGCGACTAAGCATATATGGTGGCTAACATACGCAAATGAGGGCGAGGAGAGAAACAAAGGAACGGTCGTCAACTAGCAATGATCAAGAAGTGATCACGAACACCTACTTACGTCGAGCATAACCCAAGAAACCGTGTTCTCCTTTCGATCAACCCGAAAAGAGACACTCACGGTTACGCACACGGTTGGTGTATTTTAAATGAGATCCACTTCGGTTTTCTACAACGGACATTAACAAATTCCCATCTGCCACATAACCATGGCACGGCTTTCGAAAGTTCAAACCCTGCAGGGTGTCCCAACTTAGCCCATGATAAGCTCTCGCGATCAACGAAGAATAGACCTTCTCCCCGGGAAGCCCGATCAGTCTCGGAATCCCGGCTACAAGACATTTCACAGCAATAAAACAAGACCAGCAAGACCGCCCGATGCGCCGACAATCCCGATAGGAGCTGCACATATCTCGTTCTCAGGGCAACACCGGATGAGACATCCTACGAGTAAAACCAAACCTCGAGTTGCCACGAGGGGGCCATGATCTACTCGGTTCGGGCCAGCACTTAGAGAAGCACTGGTCCGGGGGCTAAAATAAGATGACCTCGAGAGCGCGACTCCCAAGGGAAAAAGGGGCTAGGTGAGGCAAATGTAAAACCAAGGTTGGGCCTTGCTGGAAAAGTCTTATTCAAAGCGAACTGTCAAGGGGGTCCCATAAATCACCCGACCGCGTTAGGGACGCAAAAATCCGGGAACATAATACCGATATGACGGAAACTAGGGCGGCAAGAGTGGAACAAAACACCAGGCATAAGGCCGAGCCTTCCACCCTTTACCAAGTATATAGATGCATTAATTAAATAAGATATATTGTGATATCCCAACAAGTAAACATGTTCCAACAAGGAACAACATCTCCATGTTCCAACACGGAACAAACTTCATCTTCACCTGCAACTAACAACGCTATAAGAGGGGCTGAGCAAAGCGGTAACATAGCCAAACAACGGTTTGCTAGGAAGGGTGAAAAGGTTAGAGGCTGACATGGCAATTTGGGATGGCTTAAGCAACAGGTAAATAGGTAGCGCAGCAAAGCGATAGAACGAAGCAACTAGCATAGCAATGATAGTAGTGAGATCCAGGGTAGCGGTCATCTTGCCTGAAATCCCGCAAGGAAGAAGAACGAGTCCATGAAGAAGATGAACGAGTCCATGAAGAAGACGAACGGAAGAAGCCGAACCAAGCGTAGACGAACGAATCCTCACGATCGCAACGAAACAGGAACTAACAAGAAGAAGCACACAACAAAGTAAACACACCACACAAGAACAAGACATGATGCACAACCAAGCATGATGCATGACAAAGCTACACATGGCAAGAGATGATGCAAACAAGAGCAACACATCAAAGCAAGTTTAAATGAGGCCGGGAACAACATATAACAATTCCGGTAAGTCCTCATATGCAATTTTCGAAATTGGTCCAGATCTGAATACCTTATGTTCAAGTTGTTAAACAGCAAGTTAAAATGCACCATGATGATCTACACGAAATTCTAGTCAAGTTACATATAAAGTTCATTAGATTCGGAGCTACGGCCTAGAAGATAAGAGCAAAACAAGTTAAACATGGCATTGGTGCAAAATGCATATAAACATCAAGAAAACACCTCAAAACAAGGATCCAACATGATAATATGAAACTACATGCAAAATCAAGCAAGTTTCATATAGAGCACACTCAAAACGGAGCAACGGTTCAACACATACGCCCTATACAAGTTTAAAGGACAAGCTGTCCAAAACAGCAACTAGGCATATTGCAAGCTTCAAAACAACATGCTACAGCAACTTAACATGAAAACAAAAGGCATGGGCATGATGTACAGGTAAAGCATTACAAAACATGAGAACTGAGCTACCTCCAGAAATGACTAGAACATGCTCAAAATGACATGGCAAGATTGCAACTAATAACAGTTTCAGGCATATCAGAAATTAACATCAGGTTGCAATGTTTAGAGCTATGAAACAACATGTTACAGGAACTTAACATGGCAAACAAAGACATGGCATGAATCTACTCAAAGCATATAACAAAAATCCTTTAGTGACCATAAGCCAAAAAGGATCAGAAAATATAGTAACACCCATGTCAATATTGAAAGTTTCGTTAACAGATTCAGCAACATGGCATGTCAAAAACTGATACCAAGTAGGCATGTTTACAAGCTCAATGCACTCACTACAGAGCCTCAAATGATAAATTAAGCATACATACATCAAGAAGACATGACATAGAAGACATACATGGCAAGAACAATAACATAGAATATACGGATCAACCACAACACCCTAGGCAAAATTGAATAACATGTAAACAATCTGCCAGGAAACATTTGATAGCAAAAGTAGAGCTCGATTGACTCAAGCTAGACTACTCCATAATTGCAAACAAGGGCATGGATGGATAGAGGAAGACATGCTTTACAAAACATCCTTACTGAAGTATCTCAAAATATGCATGGAACTCTCTGTAGCATCAAGTTAACATGGCATCAAAATAACAGCAAACAGGGCTGAAAACAGCAACAACAAGACACCTAGTTTGCATGCTTGTGCTAGTCACCACATAGATCACAAAAATACATAGCAAGCACCACTGGAAAGAAGACATGGCATATTTCAAAACACATGCAGAGCTCAAGTCCATAGGATGCACACATCAATCATGGCAAAAATGACAAAAGTGCAAGTTCTGTTAATAAACAGAAACTAACATCACATAACATTCTTGCAACAGCATTTCGGGCATCAAGATGAGCTCAAATGAAAATGATGCAATGAGATGAAATGATCTACTCTTCGAGACGAACATTTTGACATATTACACGCGCAAAACGGAGCTACGATGACAGAGATACGATGCAACGAAAATGGAACAAAATTACTGCAGATACGGGGACTTGGAAGAATTCGACCTCGAGGGGGAAAAAGTCAATGCGCCGGGCTTCGCCGGATTCTCGCCGGAGACGGAGAGGAAGGGCCCGGGGAGGCGGATCCGGGGCTCCTCCGGCCGGATCTCGCCGGATCCGGGCCGGAGAGGCACGGGGCGGCCCGGGCGCTGACAGGATGGCGGGCGGCGCGCGGCACCGGGAAGGAGCTTCGCCGAGCTCCGGTGAACGGCGGTGGGCGGCGGCGGGAGGAGCTGGTGGCGCGGGCGGCGCGGGGTGGCGGAGAGGAGGAGCTGCTGGCTCTCGCGGCGGACGGTTGCGCGCGCGGAGCCGCGGCGCGAGACGGCGGCGGGCGGAGGCGGCGAGGGCGAGGCGGCGGCGGCGCTTCCTTGGCGGGGACTCGGGCGGCGGGCTCATGGAGGAGGAGCGCGCGCCATATGTGTGGCGGACGGGCAGGCGGGCCGATCCGGGCTTCGCCTGGCCTTGGGGCGGGGCGCAGAGGCCACGTGTCATGCCCCCGGTTGGGCGCGGGCGGCGGCGGAGATGCGTCCGGCCGGGGACGGACATGTCCGGCGCGGCGCGGGGACGATTTAGGGTTTCAGGAGAGATTTGGACTGCGATTTTGGAGGGGAAGGTGTTTATATAGGTAGAGGGAGCTAGGAGAGTCCAAATGAGGTGCGGTTTTCGGCCACGCGATCGTGATCGAACGACCGAGAGCATGGAGGGGAGTTTGGTGGGTTTTGGGCCACTTAGAAAGGGGAATTGGGCTGCAACAAAAGAGGCTTTTGCGGTTACCCGGTTAACCGTTGGAGTATCAAACGACCTCCAAATGATCCGAAACTTGACAGGCGGTCTACCGGTGCTATACCAAGGCCGCTTTACAAACCTCGGTCCATTCCGAGACCATTTAACACCCGCACATGAAAAGAGGTAAAAGGGGGCGCCGGGAGACATAGGAGTGCCGGATTGCAAAACGGACAACGGGGAAAATGCTCGGATGCATGAGACGAACACGTATGCAAAATGAAATGCACATGATGACATGATAAAAATGCAGATGATGACATGGCAAAGTGCAACACGCAAGCACATGACATGGCAAAGACAGCGAATAAACTGGCAGACACAGGCGCGATCGAAACCGGGCGTTATAATATACAGGAATCGCCAGCAGACATAATCGGATCAGGCTTAAACCCGACCAAAGAGAGATCAAATCTCCACCGGTCACCCACCAGATAGCGGTAGTCAAGGAACAAGACGGAAACTCCTCCCTTAACCTGAAGACGGACTATGTTCGGGTCTCCGACCCCGCAGAGCCGGATAACCACCAGCGAAAGGATGCAATCAGCCTTCCGAACATAGAATCGAATGGTGGGCACAAGCAATCCGAAGACACTCCGGAGTCCGGACTGTTAAGTCTGGAAAACCTTCTGACTCTGGATCATCGGTCGGGTCAGGGTCCGGGTTCAATTCCACCCACCCACCCAAACGTAAGCGCTCTTATGAGCATACAACAGCAGTCTCAGGAAACGGTCCAATGACAAGGTTAATGATTGCCGCAATGAGGACGCGATATCTGCGTTCTGAAACAATTGCACGGACGAAGGAATCCTCAATGCCATCAATCGCCGCCGCATACTACACTTCGCTGACTTAGCAACTATAGTACAAAAGTACAGCGTAATGGAAAGCGCCTGGAGGGATCAGGAAGCTTGCTGGGAGCCATCGCTCCCAACTCAACCACTGGTCCAGGCGAAAAGGGCGCATCCTCGTGACGCGCCCAGCCCAATAGCCAAGAAATACAAACCCGTTATGCGACGCGGAACAGTTCTGGAGGGATGGCTCGATGGCCCATGCAAAATACACACAACACCGGATACCATACCAACCCACAACCTTAGGGCATGTTGGATACTCCGGCAAGTGGACAAAAGCGGCGAGGATATCCTTACCAAAACACCCCAGAACAACACCCTCCACAAGACGATGACCCCAGAGTACTGACGGTCTTTGAGACATTCGCTTCAAAAAATAAGCGCAAAAGGGCACTTCACGGCCTTGCCGAAGTCTGCCAAATCGCCACTGTAAACCCTTGGAACGACACGTATATAACCTTTAATGCCAGAGACGAACCAAAATACAGGACAGTCCAAGCACCAGCCGCCCTAGTCCTCAGTCCCATCATGAACGGCTTTCGACTCACCAAGGTCGTCATGGACGGTGGCAGCGGATTAAACCTCATCTATGAGGATACACTCCACCAAATGGAAATAGACAGGAGCCGCATTAAGCAAACTAGTACGACTTTTCGAGGAATCGTTCCTAGTCGGGAGGCATGGTGCACAGGAAAAATCACACTTGTCGTGGTATTCGGCACGCTGGAGAATTATCGATCCGAAGAGATCACCTTCCAAGTGGCTCCTTTCAGCAGCAGATACCACGCCCTGATGGGGCAGGACGCTTTTACATGCTTCCAAGCCATACCTCATTATGGATATATGAAGCTCAAAATGCCCAGACCAAACGGCATAATCACTCTTGAAAGTGATCCGGATATAGCACTCCGCGCTGAAAACAAAACTGCATCCCTGGCCCTTGAGGCATTATCTGAAGCCCTCGCGGCCGAAGAATTAACCACACTGCGCTCCACAGTGGATAGAGACGATGTGATCTTAAACAAACGACCCAAATCCACCTACTTCAAACCGGCAGAAGAAATAGTCAAATTCCAGGTCCACCCAATGGACCCCAAGAAGACAACATATATTGGAGCACAACTTGATCCAACGGTCGACGCCGCACTAAGGGATTTCCTTCACGAAAACTGGGATATATTCGCCTCGCACCCTTCTGACATGCCTGGAATCCCACGTGAGCTGGCCGAACATAGCCTTAACATCCTAAAGGGATACAAACCAATCAAACAAGCACTGCAGTGCTTTTCCGAGCCCAAACGACAAGCTATGGGGGAGGAGCTGGCCAAGCTAATTGAGGTCGGATTCATCAGAGAAATAAAACATCCTGATTGGCTGGCAAACCTGGTGATGGTACCAAAGAAGGACAAATCCTGGCGGTTATGCGTCGATTTCAAAGAACTCAATAAGGCTTGCCCTAAGGATCCCTTCCCCCTCTCCTGCATTGATCAAATAATTGATGCTACCGCAGGACACGACTCACTATGCTTCCTCGATGCATATTCCAGATACCATCAAATCAAAATGAAGGACTCCGATCAAGCTGCAACAACATTCATTACCCCATATGGGCCATTCTGCTTCAACACGATGCCCTTCGGGCTCAAGAACGTCGGCGCCACATATCAATGCATGATTCAAACATGCCTGGAGAAACAGATCAGCAAGACAGTTGAAGCTTACATGGATGACGTCGTTATCAAGACTAGGCACGTCGAAACACTAATAGAAGATTTACGTCTCACATTTGAAACCTCCACGCGTATGACATTAAGCTCAATCCGGAAAAGTGCGTCTTCGGCGTCCCCGCTGGAAAACTGCTGGGCTTCATCGTTTCCAACAAAGGAATTGATGCAAATCCAACCAAAATCCGAGCTCTGTCACAATTGGCCACCCCAACAGACCTCAAACAAGTCCAAAAGCTTGCGGGTTGCGTCGCAGCTCTAAGCCGCTTTATCTCCAGATTGGGAGAAAAGGCACTGCCACTCTATCGCCTTCTACGGTGAACCGACCACTTCGAGTGGACGGACGCGGTAGTAGCCGGACTAGAGGAAATAAAAACCCTTCTTGCGAGCAACCCAATCCTGGCTGCGCCAAGCATCGGCGAACTGATGTTGTTATACATATCAGCAACACATCAGGTCGTGAGCGCCGTGCTCGTCGTTGAACGAGAATAGGACGGACACAAATTCCTGCTTCAAAAGCCAGTATACTGTGTATCTACTGTCCATACACCATGCAAATCCCGGTACCCCCATTATCAAAAGATAGCATACGCGGTCTTCATGGCATCCCGAAAGCTCCGTCACTACTTCCAGGAGTGTTCGATCAAGGTGGCATCCGAAGTACCAATCAATGACATTATAAACAACCACGATGCCACGGGCTGGATTGCAAAATGGGCCATCGAGCTCCTCCCATTTGATATTACATACAAACCACGTCGAGCTATTAAATCCCAAGTACTGGCTGACTTCATCGCCGAATGGACAGAGGCCGAACTCCCTAAAGAGTACGACGCATACTCCAATTGGGTTATATATTTCGATGGCTCCAAAATGCTCGCCGGGCTAGGGGCTAGCGTCGTTTTAACATCGCCTACTGGAGACTTCGTTCAGTACGTACTCCAAATACTATACACAGACTCCAACAATGCAGCCGAATACGAGGCCTTATTGCATGGTCTCCGGATGGCTGTCTCCATGGGCATATAACACCTAGAAGTATGCTAGGATTCAAACCTTGCAATATCTCAAATAAATGGAGACTTTGACGCCAAAGATCCGAAGATGGCAGCTTATCGTAATGCCGTCATAAAAATGTCGGCCCGGTTCGAGGGGCTCGAGTTCCATCATGTGGCTCTGGAAAGCAATCGAGCGGCGGACGTTCTTGCTCGCATCGGTGCTAAGCGTGACCCCGTCCCACCTAATATCTTTCTAGAAAGGCTTTTCAAGCCATCCGTGGTGTGGCAAGGGGAAAACGGCAACACTAGTCCGGATCCGAACATAACCCCAGACTCCAAAAACACCAACATCATCGGAGGCCCAGCCACCGAAATAACACCATCGGCGCATCTCATCATAGCAGTCATTGCCCCATGGACCGAACCCTTCCTGACCTACCTTAACAGGAAGGAACTTCCTAAGGACCGGAATGAGGCCCGCCGCATTGTCCGGCGTTCGAAGGCCTACAAGGTTCACGATGGAGAGCTCTATAAGATAAGTGTTGCTGGAGTCCTTCAAAGATGTATCTCCGAGGAGGAGGGGCAGCAGCTCTTGGCTGAGATTCATGCTGGTCTCGGCGGGCACCATGCCACAGCTCGGGCCCTTGTTAGCAAGGCCTTCAGTACAGGGCTTTATTGGCCGACGGCCCAAGCGGATGCATAGGACCTTGTCCAACGTTGCATCAGGTGCCAACTCTTCGCCAACCAAAGTCATATGCCCCCACCACCCTACAAACAATCCCCATCACTTGGCCTTTCGCTGTGTGGGCATTGGATATGGTTGGACCCCTTAAAGGAGGAACCCATAAGAAAAAATATTTGCTAGTCATGGTGGATAAATTCACCAAGTGGATAGAGGCCAAACCAGTTAAAACGGCCGAGTCCGGACCAGTAATAGACTTTATATCCGGCGTCGTACACCGTTATGGTGTTCCGCACAGCATCATCATTGATAACGGCTCCAATTTCACAGCCGACAAAGTGAAAACCTGGTGCACTAATCTGGGCATTAAGCTCGATTACGCCTCTGTCTATCATCCACAGATAAACGGCCAAGTCGAATGAGCCAATGGTCTTATTATGAGCGGCATTAAACCAAGACTAGTGCGGTCTTTGAAGGAATCAGACAAGCACTGGGTTGAAGAGCTCGACTCCGTACTCTGGGGGCTGCGGACCACGCCCAATCGCACTACCGGATACACACCCTTTTTCATGGTGTACGGCGCAGAGGGAGTATTACCCTGCGACATTATTCATGACTCACCTCGAGTGCGCATGTACGAAGAGAGAGAGGCCGAGCTTGACTAGCAGGACAGCCTAGATGCCCTGGAGGAGGAGCGCGCCGTCGCAAAAGCCCATTCTGCATTTTATCAACAGCAGGCTCGCAGGTATCAAAGCAGAGAAGTGCGGGCCAAAACTTACAACATCGGCAAACTCGTTCTGTGCCTGCCGGAGAAGAAAAAGGACAAACTCAAGCCCAAGTGGGAGGATCCCTTCATCATCGATGAAGTTCTCACCGGAGGAGCGTACCGCTTGCTTGATGTGTCGGACAATCGACTAGAGCCGAATCCCTGGAATGCGGCAAGACTCCGAAGATTCTATGCCTAGCGCCGAACTCTTTGTTCGTTTCCTTCCTCTTATTGTCTTTATTTTCATTTTTCTCTCTAGCCTTAAAAGATTTCGTGCAGTTAGACCGTGCACCCCCGACACATACATCTTCAAGTATGCACGTCTATCATACCTGGGGGCTTCTTGGACAGAAGCTTGTTATTTCCATTTTCTGAGCATAAAGCTCATAACGTATGCGTTTTTTCTCCCATATGTACCTTTTCTTTGCCATTATATGCATCGATATGACTTAAGTTTTGTCCAAGCTGGGTTGCCTGGCTCCTGTGCTTATGCCCTACGTTCCCGTTAGTTCGGCTAGGGCATAAAGGGAGCACCTCTGTGATTGTTACTGTCGGGTCATCCGGATGTGTACCTCAGAATGGGTGAAGCCGAAAGCTAGCGTTCTTAAGGGAATATTCGGTCGGTGAATTAAAGATATTTTTGCACTCGCTCCATTATGAGCCCTCAGAAGTTATACGTACTGTGAGTTTCTCCATCACAGTCCGGACATGCACGTAGATGCATGCACACCCAGGGAAAGGAACCCTTAACAGAACTATTCTCTCTAGAAGATGTTTCTTATAATCTGAAATGTAATTTAACATAACTAGCCGGATACTTGTCTGTTCAAGTAACTATGACCCCTACGCCTGGTTTCCATTCATACCCGGTCTACTCGGCCGTTGTGGTATTCGGAAACACTCTGCACCTTCGGGTCGAGAGGTTGAAGCGAAAAGGTCCGCCATGACAAGTGTTTTACAATTCAGCTAGAGTTACAGATGCAAAGGAAAGCACATAGTCACTTGGACTCAAAAACATCCTCCTCTATGTCGTCCAACAGGCTGTCTAACTTGCTATCCTGCTGGGAATACTTGGCGGCTACTTCTACTTGCCATATACTGAACTAACGGGGATTTCCTCCCCACTTGATCCTAGCGGTTCGACCCAGGCCATGTGATTCGGATCCAGCTTGGTATATCATGTTTTTACCATGGCCCAGGCCTCTCGCGCACCCTCCCGGCAGGCTGATATTTTACATAGTCGAATACGCCGTCGTGCTCCCTTGAACAGCTCTACAAGCTTCTCCATAATCCCTGGAGGGGAGTCAGATGGCGATAAGGCCTTGGCTACACTCCGCATGGTCTGCCGAGCTTGCTCGTGCAACTACGACAGCCCTTCCAGAAGATCACTTGATGATCCGGATACCTCCTCTTCGGGACTGCCCGTCAGCATACCTGCAACCATAGCTGTATCAGCTACTTTTACCTCCAAACTGCTATAAGGTCAATTCGGCCACGTACTGAATATGCCGCCTCGCAGCCTTTTGTTCTCCTTCACAAAGTTGGCTAGCTGGGCTCGTACATCTTTCAGTTCTTCGCCCAGTTTGTTGTTTGAATCTTGGAGTTTGTTTTTCGCCTCCCTGACTTTGGTCAGGACGCGCTTGCCTGCAGCACGTTGTCTCTTCTCCTCTCTTTCGCTCATCTGTGCGGCCTTCAGTTCATCTTCCAGTTGGTCCGATAACCCTGTTAGGAGACAAGCAACAGTTTTAATATAGCTGGCGTATCATTTTCTGTTTCTCGATGGAGGGAAATATTACCAGAGGACGCCTTCTGGGACTTCTCTAGTTCGGCGGTCACTGCGTTTAACTATGTCCGACACTTTTCTACCTCTTGAGCTAGCGCGTCGTTTTTCTCCGACAGATCCTGGTCATGCAGCGATCCTCAAATCAGTTGTCCCAACTACTTTAAGTGTCAGGGGCTACTGGCATACGGTTATCATACGGAGACACACTAAACTTACCTACACATCTTTTAAATGCAGCTTTGTGGCTCTGCTAAGCCCATCTCAAGCAGCTCGGATGTATGCATCATCCGAGCTAAAGGCATTAAACGCCTCTTCTGAAAAGCGGGGGTCTCGTAGAATATCCCTCTGGTGCCGATGATTCATGGCGCTCTCCACTTCCGAGTTGGTAACGGACATATTTTCCGAGCCCTCGGTCGAAGGACAGTCCAGCGTCACTCCCATATCGGCCCCCATCCCCTCGACTGAGACTGGATCTTGGCTGTTGGGAGTATTATTGACCGGACCCACGGACGCAGTCCGGCGGACTCTTTTCCTGATACAGGACGAACATGAAAGTCACGGTTGGACGCCACGATTAAAACATATTTGCAAACCCATACCTCTTTGACGAGGGCCCGACCGTGCCTTCGTTGGCCTTCCTCTTGGGATGCTTACCTGGTGCGGGAGCCGCTCTCTTTGGAGTCGCTCCTGGAGTAGCATGGTATGTACGACGCCTCCCCTTCGAAGCACGAGAAAGTGCGGTGGGTGAGGTAGAACGAGGGAACCCTTTCGGGGGGGATGTCTCCTGACTACTTACGTGTGAAGCAGGGAGAAGACCAGGATAATCGGTGATGATGGGCACTTCGGTGCCGTCATAGCTCGCCTGGTAAAACACGCCATTCTCGAGCACCACGGATATATCCGGATCCTCTTCGAATCCAGGGTCAAGGTCCCGATCGTGGCCCTCGGGCTGCGGGGCAGGGCTGTAAATCCCCTCGGAAGTCATTCGCCAGTGCTGTTATAAATGGACGAATTAATATTTCAACAAACGAAGCTCAGGGAGTGGAATGGATGGAGCAAAGAAAAATTGGGAACTCACCCAGCTAGGAGGATGGTACATAGAGTATCCTTCTCTGTGCGTGATGCGCAGGAACTCCTCTTCCTCACCCTTGAACAGCTCGGCCAATATTTTGGCTAAGGCAGCACGGGTGTCCGGACCTTTCCTGCCGCAGCGAGAGGCGTCATATTTCCCATTATAATTCCACATGGGAAGTCCTTTGTATTGGAGTGGCTGAACTCCCCGTATTATGGAGGTCGCCATCACTTCGATTATCGTGTACCCGGATTATGCACGCGTCCTGATCTTGCTCAGGAGTTGGCGAACTTCCGCACTATCTTCCTCCTTGAGGCTCTGAGGACGCCAGCTTTGACGTTTCTTCAGCGGAATACTCGCAAACTCGGGGAGACCTCTACGGACTGGATCTGGAAGTACGACGTCATCAATGTAGAACCACTCAAAGGTCCACTCTTTGGAAGCTTTCTTCGGTATGCCGGATAGGTATCCGGTCTCAGCAACACGCCATATTTTGGCCCCGCCTGAGGGAGTCCTGGATTAGGGGGTCTCCGGACAGCCGGACTATATCCTTTGGCCGGACTGTTGGACTATGAAGATACAAGATTGAAGACATCCACCCATGTCTGGATGGGACTCTCCTTGGCGTGGAAGGCAAGCTTGGCAATATGGATATGTAGATCTCCTTCCTTGTAACCGACTCTGTGTAACCCTAGGCCCCTCCGGTGTCTATATAAACCGGAGGGTTTAGTCCGTAGGACAACAACAATCATACCATAGGCTAGCTTCTAGGGTTTAGCCTCTACGATCTCGTGGTAGATCAACTCTTGTAATACTCATATCATCAAAGATCAATCAAGTAGGAAGTAGGTTATTACCTCCATCGAGAGGGCCCGAACCTGTGTAAACATCGTGTCCCCCGCCTCCTATTACCATCCGCCTTAGACGCACAGTTCGAGACCCCCTACCCGAGATCCGCCGGTTTTGACACCGACATTGGTGCTTTCATTGAGAGTTCCACTGTGCTGTCACCGTAAGGCTTGATGGCTCCTTCGATCATCGATAGCGATGTGGTCTAGGGTGAGGTTTTCCTCCCCGGACAGATCTTCGTATTCGGCGGCTTCGCACTGCGGGCCAACTCGCTTGGCCATCTGGAGCGGATCGAGAGCTACGCCCCTGGCCATCAGGTCAGGTTTGGAAACTTGAACTACATCGCCGACATCCGCGGAGACTTGATCTTCGACGGATTCGAGCCCATGTCAGTGTAACGCCCCCGATGCGGCTATATCTCCCACGTGTCGAGGCACGACTTAGAGGCATAACCGCATTGAAAGCAATGTCGCAAGTGAGGTAATCTTCACACAACCCATGTAATAATTAAGGGAAAGATACATAGTTGGCTTACAATCGCCACGACACACAAAGACATAAATTAAACATACATCATTGAGTACACTCAAGGTCCGACTACGGAACCAAAATAAAAGAAGATACCCCAAATGCTAACACAGATCCCGAATCAACCCAACTGGGCACCACTATCGATCATCCGAAACGACACATAGTAACGACCACGTTCCTCGTCGAACTCCCACTTGAGCTCGGTGGAATCATCTGCGACCGCCTCATCGGAACCTGCAACTGTTTTGAAGTATCCGTGAGCCACGGGACTCAGCAATCTCACACCCGCGAGATCAAGACTATTTAAGCTTTAGGAAGGAATAGTGGTAAAGTGGAGCTGCACAGTTTACTAGCATATATGGTGGCTACATCGCAAAAGAGAGCGAGAAGAGAAGCAAAGCACGGTCGTGAAACTAGTAGTGATCAAGAAGTGATCCTGAACTACTTACGCCGACATAACTCCAACATCGTGTTCACTTCCGGACTCCACGAGAAGAGACCATCACGGTTACACACGCGTGGATGTGTATTTTAATTGAGGTCAACTTTGGGTTTTCTACAACCGACATTAACAAATTCCCATCTGCCTCATAACCGCATGGCACGGCTTCAAAGATATTACCTGCAGGGTGTCCCAACTTAGCCCATTATAAGCTCTCACGGTCAACGAAGGATTATTCCTTCTACCGGAAGACCCGATCAATCTCGGAATCCCGGACTACAAGACATTTCGACAGCAATAAAACAAGACCAGCAAAGCCACCCGGTTGTGCCGACAAATCCCGATAGGAGCTGCACATATCTCGTTCTCGTGGCACATCCGGATGAGACAAAGCTACGAGTAAAACCAACCTCAAAGTTGCCCCTAAGGTGGCCCTGCAGTGGCTCGGTTTGAACCAGCACTCAAGGAGCACTGGTCCGGGGTTAAAATAAAGATGACCTCGGCTCGCGAAACCCGGGGAAAAGGCTTAGGTGGCAAATGGTAAAACCAATGTTGGGCCTTGCTTTGGACGAGTCTTATTCAAAGCGAACTGTCAAGGGGGTCCCATAAATCACCCAACCGTAAGGAACGCAAAATCAAGGAACATAACACCGTATGACGGAAACTAGGGTGGCAAGAGTGGAACAAAACACTGTGCATAAGGCCGAGCCTTCCACCCTTTACCAAGTATATAGATGTGTTAAACATAGCAGTTATATATATATTGTGATATCCCCAACAAGTAAACATGTTCCAATAAGGAACAACATATCCATGTTCCAACAAGGAACAAACTTCAGCTTCACCGCAACTAGCAATGCTATAAGAGGGCTGAGCAAAGCGGTAACATAGCCAATCAACGGTTTGCTAGGAAAGGATGGTTAGAGCTGACATGGCAATATGGGTGGCATGATATAGCAAGTGGTAGGCATCGCAGCATAGGCATAGCAAAAGAGCGAGCAACTAGCATAGCAAAGATAGAAGTGATTTCGAGGGTATGATCATCTTGCTCGCAATGTTCTCGAGTTGTCGAAAGCCTGATCCTCGAAAACGTTCTCAACAGGTTCCTCGTAAGCTGCTCGCCTCCCGCTCTACCCAAAGCAACAACAAAACAAGGAACCACAATAAATCACGGTGCAATGCACAATCAACATGATGCAACATGACATGAAATGCAAGATGTGATATGCAAAGCGTAAGAGCACTCCGGAAGGTAAATGGAAAACCAGGCATCATCTTGGCAAACCAAGCATGCCATCGGAAAGATGAGGTGATTTCGGTAGAAATCGATATAGAGATCACCGGAAACGGATGCACGGGTTGGATATGACGGCAAAACAAGAATGGTGAGAAACCTACGATAACAGCATGATGAACAAAGCCATGCATGTGTGCAAACTACCTCATAGCAAGATTCAAGTAAAAATGCCCAATGAAAACAACACCTAACCATGATGCAAAAGGACATGATCACAAACTTGCTCAAATGCAAAAACTAATGCCACCACTGAGTTGGTGGGATTTTTCTACCCCAAAAACATATATAATATGTTAGGGTTGCGAGAAAAATCATCACAAAAGCATTAAGTTAAAACCTGCCTAAAAGGAAGTAGATGAATTGGAAATTTCAGATTTGGAAATGTCCAGATTTGGACTTGCCTAAATGTAAAAGGAAACAAACCAGATATGGAAAACGTGGGGGGGTAAAAGAATAAAATAAAAGGGAGGAGGCATTTGAGAGGATGACAGATGGCCCCACCGTCATAGAGACAGTGGGTTTAGCAGGTTTTAAAAGGGGGAAGAAAAACAGCCTCGGTGGGGATTCGAACCCGGGTCTCCCCGGTGGAACCCCGCACCTGCTACCACTGGGCTACGCGGCGGCGACTGACAGAGGAAGGGGCCTCGGCCCTTACATACTGCTGCTGCTGAGGAGGCGCACCGGAGGGAAGCGCAAAACAGAAAATAAAAAGGGGGAGTGGCGCGCCTGGGGTTCGAACCAGTGTCGCCCGGTGAGAGAGCGGGGAGTCGACCAGCTCGGCTAGGGTAGGGGATCTGGTAGGAACCAGGACGCTGCTCACTTGACCAACACTGCCAGGCCGGACCCAAAACAGAAACGGGACGCGGCGATGCCGGCGAGGCAACTGCGCCTACAGGGAGCTCTGCGCCCTCGGACACGACGGGCACGCACGAGGGAACTCCACGGAACAAGGAGGGGCAAGCCCGAGCGTGGCTAGTGGCACCTACGCGCGCGGTGACACTACTCTGAACCCAAAACTGTGAACACGCCGGAGCATGGCGAGCGCGACGAAGACACGGGCCGGACCCTACACTACGGGGAACTAGCGACGACAAGAAGGAGCAGGGAGGAAGGGGGTTATACCTCCTTACCCTAGGACAAAGAATCGGCGACGGAGACGGGCTGACGGCGACGAGATCGAGCTCTGAAGTTTCGCCGGGAACCTGACCGAGAGGAAGACAGTGCAGGCGTCGTCGAACTTGGCGATCCGGGCCCCAGTAGTCGACGTCGTGGACGTAGTCGACGACGAGGAAGGAGAAGGACAAGGGCCGCCGGGTCGTGGTGGCCGGAGAGCGCGCCGGCGACGAGGCCACGCCCTCAGATGCGCTCGGGAACGAGCGGGCGGCGATCTTGGGTGGATTACTACTCGGGCGGCGGGCGAGAGGGAGAGGGAACCCTAGGGTTCGGTCTCGATGAGGAGAGGGATAAGTAGGGGCTAGGTGGCGAGGACGAGCTCGTGCTCTCCGAGCTCGGGGTCCCCATGGCGCTGCGAGAGGAGAGGGAAAGGTGGGTGAGGAGCACCGGGCGCTCGCTGCCAGGCGGGGCCGGCGCTGCCACGTGGACGGGATCCAGCGGGGGTAAGTGCGGGCGCGGGTGAGCGAAGGCAGGAGGAGAGGCGAGCGGGCTGGCGCGCCTCTCGCTGGGCTGCGGGGCTGCTGGGGAGCTGGGCCGGCGGAGTGGCCGGGGCCCAGGTGGGGAGGAGTGGCTGGGCTGCCACGCTGCTGCTGCAGCCTCCTTTCTCTTTTCCTTTTTAAAAATAAAAAGGAAGAGAAAAGAAAGTGCAGAAAGAAAGGAAAAGATTTAGAGTGAAAGGAAAATATCCCCACACTCCTGGAATTCTCCACAATTTAAATAAATTATAATGGACATTTTTAGAGGTAGAAAAATAATGCAAGTTTGGAATTATTTCAAACTTGTGCCATTTTTGAACCTGACCATAACAACTTCAAATGAGGAGATTATTTGGCAGGGAGTTTTTGTGCAACAAGCAAGATTTTTAGGGAGAAGATGAACATTAATTGAAAGAGGGAATATATGGCATTAGAAAAAGAAAGAAGTAGAGGGAAGGAGGGGGATGGCAATGCAAGATGAGAATGAAACATGCAACCACATGACATGCAAGGGAAAACCACAACCACATGATAAGAAGGGAATGCAAAATGACAAGAGGCACAAATGCAATATGGCAAAAGGAGCAACACAAGAAAAAGAAAAAAACCCAACATAACCAAACCAAAGAGGCCAAGCATGACAAAAACCCACAAGAATTGGATGAGGTCAAATTGATATATTGCCCAAAAAGGGGAAGTTTACATCCAGGGTGTTACAACACTCCACCACTACAAGAGGATCTCGTCCCGAGATCTAGGACTGAAAGAACTCCGGATACTCAGAACGGAGGTGATCCTCGCGCTCCCAGGTAGCTTCTCGGTCGGAATGGTGTGACCACTTCACTTTCAGGAATTTGATTGACTTGTTGCGAGTCTTGCGCTCGGTTTCTTCAAGAATAGCAACGGGTGCTCATGATAAGAGAGATCTTCTTGAAGGTCAATCTCTTGAAGTTGATAGTGCGCTCAGAGTCTTGAAGCACTTGCGGCTGTGACACGTGAAACACATCGTGCACGCTTGCAAAGTTGGATGGAAGCTCGTTGATAGGCGAGATCGCCTCTTTTCCCAATGATCTTGAAAGGACCCACGATCTAGGGGCAAGCTTCCCTTTGATACCGGGCGACGAGTGCCTTTCATTGAGAGACGCGAGGTAGACATGGTCTCCGATTTCAAAAGCCACATCACGGTGCTTATCATCATAATAGCTCTTTTGGCGCGATTATGCGGCTTTGAGATTCTCACGAATGACCTTGCACATTTCTTACGCTTCGTGATCAAGTCATTGCCAAGAAGTTGGCGCTCACTGTCTCGCACCAATTGAGAGGAGTACGGCACTTTCGCCATAGAGAATTTCAATGGGGCCTTGCCCGAACTCGCTTGGAAGCTGTTGTTGTAAGAGAACTCGGCATATGGAAGACAATCTTCCCACTTCATACCGAAGAAATGACACAAGCCCCGAGCATATCTTCAAGAATTTGATTAACTCGCCGACTTGGCCACTTGTTTGAGGATGGAAAGCTGTGCTGAAACGAATGTTGGTGCCCATGGCCTTCAAAAGAATCCCGAACTTGGAGGTAAAGATGCTGCCACGGTCTCAAGAGATCACTTGTGGAATGCCGTGCAAGGAGACAATCTCGAGGTGTATAGCTCGCCAACCGAGCTGCAGTGATGGATTCTTTGATAGGAAGAAAATGAGCCACTTTAGTAAGCTTGTCAATGACAACGAAGATAGCATCATTTCCACGCTTGGACTTTGGAAAGCCACCACGAAGTCCATTTCAATATGATCAAACTTCCATTCAGGAATAGCAAGAGGTTGAAGGAGACCAGCTGGTCTTTGGTGTTCTGCTTTCACTCTTCCGCAGACATCACACTCATTCACGAATTGAGCAATTTCTCGCTTCATTCGAGTCCACCAATATGACTGCTTGAGGTCATGGTACATCTTCGCACTTCCGGGATGAATGGATAGAAGCGAATTGTGAGCCTCGCTCATAATGACTTTTCTCAGATCACCCTTAGGAACCACAATCCGTCCTCAAAGAACAGAGTGTCTTTGTCATCAACATGGAAGCACTTGTACTTGAAATGCCCTTATCAATACCACGTTTCACTTTCTTCACCATGGTATCCGAAGTTGAGCCTCACGAATCTGATCTTCCAAAGTAGGAGAGACTATGAGGTTGGCAAGAAAGCCTTGAGGAACAACTTGAAGATTCAGCTTATGGAAAGATTCACAGAGATCCGGTGAAAGGGCTTGAGGATTAGGCTGTTGCGATAAGCTTTCCTGCTCAAAGCATCTGCAATGACATTGGCTTTGCCCGAGTATACTCAATACTTGGGTTGTACTCTTGAATCATTTCACCCATCGAGTCTGCTCGAGGTTGAGGTTGGGCTGAGTGAAGATGTACTTGAGACTCTTGTGATCGGTGAAAATGTCCACTTTCCTTCCCAACAAGAGATGTCTCCAAGTAATCAATGCATGAACAACTGCCGCCAACTCAAGATCGTGAGTGGGGTAGTTCTTCTCGTTGGGCTTCAATCTGGCGAGAGGTATAAGCCACAACTCTCTTCTCTTGCATTAACACAGCACCGAGACCTTGAAGAGAAGCATCACGTAAAACTTCATATGGCTTGGATTCATCAGAGGAGTCGAGCAGAGCTGTGACGAGTTTCTCTTTGAGGGTATTGAAAGCAACGCCACACTCGGGAGACCGGACATACTTCACCGCTTTCGAAGAAGGTTGGAAAGAGGCTTTGCAATCTTGGAGAAGTTCTCAACGAATCTTCGCAATAGCTTGCAAGACCAAGAAAGCTGGAGCTGCTTGACATTCTGAGGAGGTTCCCAATTCACAATTGCGGACACCTTCTCGGGATCAACAGCGATGCCCTTGGCAGAGATGATATGACCAAGATAAAGCACTTCATCAAGCCAGAATTCACATTTGGAGAACTTAGCATAGAATTGGTACTCTCGAGCTTGTCTAGCACCAATCGCAAATGTTTGGCATGATCCTTCTTATTCTTGGAGAAGACCAAAATATCATCAAGATAGACCAAGACGAATTCATTGGTGTAAGGATTGAATATGAAGTTCATCATCCGAGAGAAAGTTGGAGGAGCATTGACGAGGCCGAAAGACATGACAAGATATTCATAAGAACCAAAGCTTGTTCGAATCTGTCTTGGGAATATCTTGTTCACGAATGCGAATCTGATGATACCCCATACGGAGGTCAAGCTTAGAGAACACCTGTAGCACCTTTGAGTTGCTCGAAAAGCTCATTGATGTTGGGAAGTGGATACTTGTTCTTGATTGTCTTCTTATTCAATGGACGGTAATCGACACAAAGTCGGTCCGTGCCATCCTTCTTCCGGACAAAAGAACACCACAACCCCAAGGAGATGAACTCGTCTCGATCAAACCAGACGCTCTTGTTCATCGAGCTGCTTCTTCAATTCCCTCAGCTCATCAGGTCCAAGCTTGTATGGACGCTTGCAAACGGGTTCGATGCGTGCTCAAGATCGATAACGAACTCAATCGGCCGATGAGGAGGCATACCGGAAGCTCTTACGAAAGACATCTTGGTACTCACAAACGATGGAATCGAGAGATGGCATTCAATTCGCCCTTCTCATTGAGAGAAAACAACCGAATAGTTTCATCACGAGAGGCATAGATGATCACATCATTAGAAGAATGAGTCAATTGAATTTCCCTGGCAGCACAATCAATCTGAGCTTTGTGCTGATAAAGCCAGTCCATTCCGAGAATAAGATCAATATCCGAGTCACCAAGAACAATTGGTTTAGCTAGAAATCTATAATCGCCCATCTTGATACCGACATTCGGAACCAACATGGTAGATCTCAAACGCTTCGCCGGAGAAACAACTTGCATAGCTTGAGGTAAAGCCTCTGTATCAAAATTGTGCTTCGATGCAAAAGGATATGACATGAAAGAATGCGATGCACCAAAGATCAAATAAGACTTTGCGGGAATATCATTAATCGAGAGATTACCCATTAACACATCGAAGACTCCTCCGCTTGAGCTGCATTCATCATATTGACCTTGGCATACTTGGGATTGTGCTTGACCAACGCATTGCTGGAAGATTTCACAGAGGAGGAGGCGGAAGACGCCTCTGGTTGAAGCACTTATTAGATAGTGACCCTTCTCACGACACTTGTTGCAAGTGACCTCGAGAGAGGGAACGGTGGTAAGGAGCACTTGACCTTGGATCTTGAGAATTAGACTTGTTCTGATAGCTTGGGTTGGGTGGGTGGGAAGATCCACGGCCACCTGAGTTCTTCTGCTGGTAAGGCTGACGGAACGGAGGAGGGGGCAGATAAAACTTCGCTGCTTGGCTGCCACTTGAGAGGACGAGGAGGACTGAACTGCATCCTCGATTCTCTTCTTAGAAGCCTCGCATTTGAGCTGTGCTGCTTCTTGCTTGAGTGCCATGTTGTAGAAATCATCATACTTATCCGCTCAAACAGCACAAGAGGTAATTGCAGATCTTCTCTCGCACCACCTCGAGGCGATAGATCATACTCCTTTCATCGTGTACATCTTGCTTAGCAAAACGAGCGAAGCTTCGAACTGGATATTGTATTGATAGACAGACAAGGTGCCTTGCTTGAGATTGCGGAACTCCTCACGCTTGCTCTCAACAACACTCTTGAATGTGATGAGCTCGGAAATCACGGCGAACTCATCCTGTAATGACACGACCTCCTCTCGAATCTTTGTATTGCTGGTACCACTCAGCAGCTTGATCCTTGAGTTGAAACGATGCAAACTTGACAAAGTCCTCGTGTCCGACATTGCTACACCAAAGTGCTTGCAGATGTCCACTAACCAATCGTCGGCGTCTGCTGCCTCAACACGTAAACCGAAAGACTTCGCTGATTAGCGAGAAACCGATCGAGAGTAGCAAAGTGTGGCTGATTGTTGCCTTGACCTTGATTGCCTTGATTGCCTTGATTGCCTTGCCCCTGAGTACGTTCTTGCAAGAGCTGCAAAATCATCGAGCATTGGCATTGGTGGCTGCCATAATAGCTTGCCAAGCCTCTGGAGGCGGAGGTGGAGGTGGAGGTGGAGGATTCGACTGATCCCCATCATTGCGATCCGGATTCAAGACGCGTTGGCGGAGCCATCTGAAGAGGGTGACATCCGTTAGTCCTTTGATAGACAAATGATAAGTAGAATCAACGGATAGAAATTGCAACATATAGTCTTCACAATAAACATTCGAACAAGAATGAATGAATGAATTCCAAAGTTAATCATCACACGTCCAATAAGGTGAGAAGCCACTTAGATAAAGATATGGAAACAACATCTGTCTTAGAAACAATTCGAATATCATAACTGAAAACAAAAGGTTGGCTTCTAGAATGAGCCGGAACAAACACATGATAGAGATTTCGCTCAAAGTGTTCGTGGTGGGGCCCACACGGACACGACGTATAGCGGACGTCACGAATGACTAACAAGACGTCCCCGAATCAGCATAGCCAAGGATTCTTTAAGACGTCTCGCGACCACTGTAAATCGACCGTGAATGGGCGGACCACTAGACGTTGAACCCCAATCTCAAATCATACATCTGTCGGAAAGAATATCCTGTAAGCTACTAGAATTCCCACCTATAAACTCCCGAAACTTTCTGGTTATGCAATCTGGTGTTGGGGATACAGGGGACACAAAATATATCACCCAAACTAACAATACCTAGATCCAATTGTATCCATCCGTCAACACATAACCAAGAAATCCTCGAAATCGTGGTACCTCGACCTTGAAAAACATCCGTTATGCAAGTCATGGCAATACTCAAGACTCGCCACAAGATCGGGCTATCGGGTTATCTCACCAACAACTGCACAAAAGAGATTTCGATGTCGGCAAAACTCGGTATTCCGAATCTGCAACGATAAAATTGTGACGACAACACCTCGGAGCTCAACTCCCCGGACACCGCCACAACCCCTAAATGTCGAGGCACCAAGAACAATGTTCTCGCCACAAAACCATCGGAACGATTCCAAGATACCCACGTGATCCTAAAAAAATTTTAGTGAAATTTGAGGAGAGAAGAGTCAAAACTCTACGTCAGATACCTCACCGTAAGGTCAAGGAATTTGGGAAGCAAAAGAATCCTACTCTCCGATATATATAATCCTAAGACTCAAAACATTTTCCATTCTAGACTCAACAACGCCAACAAACAATCTAGTAGGGGCTCCTAAGTCGGGGAAGGCTCTGATTACCAACTTGTAACGCCCCCGATGCGGCTATATCTCCCACGTGTCGAGGCACGACTTAGAGGCATAACCGCATTGAAAGCAATGTCGCAAGTGAGGTAATCTTCACACAACCCATGTAATAATTAAGGGAAAGATACATAGCTGGCTTACAATCGCCACGACACACAGTACATAAATTAAACATACATCATTCAGAGTACACTCAAGGTCCGACTACGGAACCAAAATAAAAGAAGATACCCCAAATGCTAACACAGATCCCCGAATCAACCCAACTGGGCACCACTACTGATCATCTGGAAACGACACATAGTAACGACCACGTTCCTCGTCGAACTCCCACTTGAGCTCGGTGGAATCATCTGCACCGCCTCATCGGAACTCGCAACTGTTTTGAAGTATCTCGTGAGCCACGGGACTCAACAATCTCACACCCGCGAGATCAAGACTATTTAAGCTTTAGGAAGGAATAGTAGTAAAGTGGAGCTGCAGCAAGCGACTAGCATATATGGTGGCTACATCGCAAAAGAGAGCGAGAAGAGAAGCAAAGCACGGTCGTGAAACTAGTAGTGATCAAGAAGTGATCTGAACTACTTACGCCGACATAACTCCAACATCGTGTTCACTTCCGGACTCCCGAGAAGAGACCATCACGTTACACACACGTGGATGTGTATTTTAATTGAGGTCAACTTTGGGTTTTCTACAACCGACATTAACAAATTCCCATCTGCCTCATAACGCGGGCACGGCTTTGAAAGATATTACCTGCAGGGTGTCCCAACTTAGCCCATTATAAGCTCTCACGGTCAACGAAGGATTATTCCTTCTACCGGAAGACCCGATCAATCTCGGAATCCCGGACTACAAGACATTTCGACAGCAATAAAACAAGACCAGCAAAGCCACCCGGTTGTGCCGACAAATCCCGATAGGAGCTGCACATATCTCGTTCTCGTGGCACATCCGGATGAGACAGGCTACGAGTAAAACCAACCCTCGAGTTGCCCCAAGGTGGCCCCCAAGCAGGGTTTCGGTTGGGCCGGCGCTCAAGGAGCACTGGTCAGGGGGTTAAAATAAAGATGACCCTCGGGCTCGCGAAAACCCGGGGAAAAGGCTTAGGTGGCAAATGGTAAAACCAATGTTGGGCCTTCTTTGGACGAGTCTTATTCAAAGCGAACTGTCAAGGGGTCCCATAAATCACCCAACCGTAAGGAACGCAAAATCAAGGAACATAACACCGTATGACGGAAACTAGGTGGCAAGAGTGGAACAAAACACGGGCATAAGGCCGAGCCTTCCACCCTTTACCAAGTATATAGATGTGTTAAACATAGCAGTTATATATATATTGTGATATCCCCAACAAGTAAACATGTTCCAATAAGGAACAACATATCCATGTTCCAACAAGGAACAAACTTCAGCTTCACCTGCAACTAGCAACGCTATAAGAGGGCTGAGCAAAGCGGTAACATAGCCAATCAACGGTTTGCTAGGAAAGGATGGTTAGAGCTGACATGGCAATATGGGTGGCATGATATAGCAAGTGGTAGGCATCGCAGCATAGGCATAGCAAAAGAGCGAGCAACTAGCATAGCAAAGATAGAAGTGATTTCGAGGGTATGATCATCTTGCCTGCAATGTTCTCAGAGTTGTCGAAAGCTTGATCCTCGAAAACGTTCTCAACAGGTTCCTCGTAAGCGTTCTCGTCTCCCGGCTCTACCCAAAGCAACAACAAAACAAGGAACCACAATAAATCACGGTGCAATGCACAATCAACATGATGCAACATGACATGAAATGCAAGATGTGATATGCAAAGCGAAGAGCACTCCGAAGGTAAATGGAAAACCAGGCATCATCTTGGCAAACCAAGCATGCCATCGGAAAGATGAGATGATTTCGTAGAAATCGATATAGAGATCACCGAAACGGATGCACGGGTTGGATATGACGGCAAACAAGAATGGTGAGAAACCTACGATAACAGCATGATGAACAAAGCCATGCATGTGTGCAAACTACCTCATAGCAAGATTCAAGTAAAAATGCCCAATGAAAACAACACCTAACCATGATGCAAAAGGACATGATCACAAACTTGCTCAAATGCAAAAACTAATGCCACCACTGAGTTGGTGGGATTTTTCTACCCCAAAAACATATATAATATGTTAGGGTTGCAGTAGAAAAATCATCACAAAAGCATTAAGTTAAAGCCTGCCTAAAAAGGAAGTAGACAGAATTGGAAATTTCCAGATTTGGAAATGTCCAGATTTGGACTTGCCTAAAACAGAAAAGGGAAACAAACCAGATATGGAAAACGTGGGGGGGTAAAAGAATAAAATAAAAAGGGAGGAGGCCGCTGAGAGGATGACAGGCTGGCCCCACTGTCATAGAGACAGTGGGTTTAGCAGGTTTTAAAAGGGGGAAGAAAAACAGCCTCGGTGGGGATTCGAACCCGGGTCTCCCCGGTGGAACCCCGCACCTGCTACCACTGGGCTACGCGGCGGCGACTGACAGAGGAAGGGGCCTCGGCCCTTACATACTGCTGCTGCAGAGGAGGCGCACCGGAGGGAAGCGCAAAACAGAAAATAAAAAGGGGGGAGTGGCGCGCCTGGGGTTCGAACCCAGGTCGCCGCGGTGAGAGAGCGGGGAGTCGACCAGCTCGGCTAGGGTAGGGGATCTGGTAGGAACCAGGACGCTGCTCACTTGACCAACACTGCCAGGCCGGACCCAAAACAGAAACGGGACGCGGCGATGCCGGCGAGGCAACTGCGCCTCTGGAGCTCTGCGCCCTCGGACACGACGAGCACGCACGAGGGAACTCCACGGAACAAGGAGGGGCAAGCCCGAGCGTGGCTAGTGGCACCTACGCGCGCGGTGACACTACTCTGAACCCAAAACTGTGAACACGCCGGAGCATGGCGAGCGCGACGAAGACACGGGCCGGACCCTACACTACGGGGAACTAGCGACGACAAGAAGGAGCAGGGAGGAAGGGGGTTATACCTCCTTACCCTAGGACAAAGAATCGGCGACGGAGACGGGCTGACGGCGACGAGATCGAGCTCTGAAGTTTCGCCGGGAACCTGACCGAGAGGAAGACAGGTACAGGGCGTCGTCGAACTTGGCGATCCGGGCCCCCGTAGTCGACGTCGTGGACGTAGTCGACGACGAGGAAGGAGAAGGACAAGGGCCGCCGGGTCGTGGTGGCCGGAGAGCGCGCCGGCGACGAGGCCACGCCCTCAGATGCGCTCGGGAACGAGCGGGTGGCGATCTTGGGTGGATTACTACCTGGCGGCGGCGGCGAGAGGGAGAGGGGAACCCTAGGGTTCGGTCTGATGAGGAGAGGGGATAAGTAGGGGGCTAGGTGGCGAGGACGAGCTCGTGCTCTCCGAGCTCGGGGTCCCCATGGCGCTGCGAGAGGAGAGGGAAAGGTGGGTGAGGAGCACCGGGCGCTCGCTGCCAGGCGGGGCCGGCGCTGCCACGTGGACGGGATCCAGCGGGGTAAGTCTGGCGCTGGTGAGCGAAGGCAGGAGGAGAGGCGGCGGGCTGGCGCGCCTCTCGCTGGGCTCTTGAGGTTCTTTGGGAGCTGGGCGGGCGGAGTGGCCGGGGCCAGTGTGGGGAGGAGGGCTGGGCTGCCACGCTGCTGCTGCCTCCTTTCTCTTTTCCTTTTAAAAATAAAAAGGAAGAGAAAAGAAAGCAGAAAGAAAGGAAAAGATTTAGAGTGAAAGGAAAATATCCCCACACTCCTGGAATTCTCCACAATTTAAATAAATTATAATGGACATTTTAGAGGTAGAAAATAATGCAAGTTTGGAATTATTTCAAACTTGTGCCATTTTTGAACCTGACCATAACAACTTCAAATGAGGAGATTATTTGGCGGGGAGTTTTGTGCAACAAGCAAGATTTTAGGAGAAGATGAACATTAATTGAAAGAGGGAATATATGGCATTAGAAAAGAAAGAAGTAGAGGGAAGGAGGGGATGGCAATGCAAGATGAGAATGAAACATGCAACCACATGACATGCAAGGGAAAACCACAACCACATGATAAGAAGGGAATGCAAAATGACAAGAGGCACAAATGCAATATGGCAAAAGGAGCAACACAAGAAAAAGAAAAAAACCCAACATAACCAAACCAAAGAGGCCAAGCATGACAAAAACCCACAAGAATTGGATGAGGTCAAATTGATATATTGCCCAAAAAGGGGAAGTTTACATCCAGGGTGTTACAGTCAGGTGCGCCGCACGATCATGATGAGCCTGATTTAGCTCTGCCGTCAGACAGTGTTCGGGAGATCACACCTGCAACGGCTCCGGCCCTCAATCCGGAGCAAATTGCGCCATCCCAGGACAGGGGGATAGACCCGCCATGGTGGCCGCACTCTCAGTGGCGACAGAGCCGGATACTGACTTCACCCGTTACGAGAGCCGTATTGCCGAACCACTGGATTCATCTCCGGCCATGGACTCCGAGCCGCGTGCGTCCGTGCCTATCAAATTCGATTGGACGCCGATCATGGAGTTTACCTCTGCAGATATCTTTCAGCACTCGCCTTTCGGCGACGTGCTAAATTCATTAAGGTCTCTCTCCTTGTCAGGAGAACCTTGGCCGAACTATGTCCGGCTAGAATGGGATGCGGATGACGAAGAAATTCGCTCCCCACTCACCACCCACTTAATAGCCACTATCAACGATTTAGCCGACATGCTCGACTTGACCAAGACATCGACGGCAGGGGCGACGATGCAGAGATGAAGCAGAACCATCACCATGTGGCGCTGGACCGCCACCTCATCATATGATATATATATGGTGGATACCCCCCAAAGAAGGCAATGTCGACAAGACAGCGGAGGATGACCCCTCCAAGAATCAACCCAAGCATCGATGTCAGCAGCGCCGCTCTAAGTCCCGCCATAGCAAAAGTAGTGATACCGGCACAAGAGACAATAAGACTCCGGATAGTGCCGAAGACAACAATCCCCTCCAGCACGATTTAGATCGAGAGGGTGTACAAGCTAGCCCTCCAGAACAGGCAGTAGATGGAGAAACGGAGGATGACAATTACATGCCTCTCTCCGAAGATGAGGTGAGCCTCGGCGACAAAGAATTTATCGTGCCTGAGGATCCCATCGAGCAGGAGCGCTTCAAGCGTCGGCTTATAGCCACAGCAATAGCCTGAAGAAAAAGCAACAACACCTTCGAGCTGATCAAGATTTGCTAGTAGACAGATAGACCGAAGTCCTTGCGGCCGAGGAATACGAAATCGAACGCTCCTCCAAAAGTTACCAAAAGCGCAGGTTGCTACCCCGACTCGAGGAGGAAGCATTGAAACCTACATCAACAGCGTATGATGCGGCGGACTGGCCACCTCGTGGCCGAGACAGAGAGGCATTTCAGCCTGCACCCCGCCGCCACTCAAACAAAACTACCAAGGCCCGGGGCAAAACGCGGGACCTGCGAGACGTATTGGAAAGCAGGGCAAAACATGCAAGATCGATCTTCGAGTCACGGGTGCGCGCACCAACGCGGGACGATGACCATCACGCCGGATACACTAAAGGTAAATCCGGCCGGGCCGAACATAGCAGACAAGACTCATATGAACTGTGTCGTGATATAGCCCGGCACGGAGGCGCCGCACACCCCATATGCTTCGCTGATGAAGTAATGGATCACGAATTCCCAGAGGGTTTTAAACCCGTAAATATTGAATCATATGATGGGACAACAGATCCCGCGGTATGGATCGAGGATTTCCTCCTCCACATCCACATGGCTCGCGGTGATGATCTACATGCCATCAAGTACCTCCCACTAAAACTCAAGGGACCAGCTCGACATTGGCTAAATAGCTTGCCAGCAGACTCCGTTGGCAGTTGGGAGGATTTGGAAGGTGCATTCCTCGACAACTTCCTGGGCACTTATGTGCGACCATCGGACGCCGATGACTTGAGACATATAACTCAGCAGCCAGGGGAATCGGCCAGGCAATTCTGGACACGGTTCCTAACTAAGAAGAACCAAGTAGTCGACTGTCCGGATGCAGAGGCTTTAGCGACATTTAAGCATAACATCCGTGACGAATGGCTCGCCCGGCACCTCGGCCAAGAGAAGCCAAAATCCATGGCAGCCCTCACGACACTTATGACCCGCTTTTGTGCGGGCGAAGATAGCTGGTTGGCTCATAGTACCAATACAGCAAGCAAACCTGGCATATCAGAAGCCAGGGATAGCAGCGGCATACCACGACGCAACAAACACAAGCGCCGCAAACATAGTGCAAACGCCGAAAATACGGCAATTAATGCCAGTTTTAGGGGCTGAAAGTCCGGTTAGCGGAAGGGGCCACCCGAAAATAAAAATCCAGGTCCATCCAGTCTGGATCGCATACTCGATCACCAATGCCAAATTTATGGCACCCCAGAAATGCCAGCCACCCATACCAACAGAGAATGTTGGGTTTTCAAACAAGCCGGCAGGGCAGGCGACAAAGATGAAGGGAGGTCTCAAAGCGACGATAGCGACGAAGAGCCCAGATCACCGAACATAGGAGAGCAAAAGAAATTTCCCCCGCATATCCAGTCGGTGAATGTGGTAAATACCACCCAAATTATCAACGCGGACCGGATATGCATCCTTAGGGATGGAAACTCAATAGAACTAGTCGTCCCATAGTATAAACTAGGGCCGATCACCTTCAACAACATGGACCGTCCGGTCAACGCCAATCAGGGCAATCCAGCCGCACTAGTCCTCAAACCAATAATAGATGGGTTCCACCTCACTCGAGTCCTTATGGACGGAGGCAGCAGTCTAAATCTGCTTTACCAGGGCACAGTGCGCAAGATGGGCATCGATCATTCAGCGATCAAACCCACTAAAGCCACTTTCAGAGGCATTATACCAGGGGCGGAGGTTAGCTGTACAGGCTCCATTGCCCTTGAGGTAGTCTTTGGATCACCAGAAAATTACCGTACCAAAGAGTTAATCTTCGAAATCGTCCCTTTTCGCCATAATTATCAAGCACTACTCGGATGAACCGTGTTCGCTCGATTCAACGCGGTGCCACATTATGCCTACCATAAGCTCAAGATGCCCAGTCCATGCAGCGTCATTACGGTTCATGGCAAGGCCAACCTTCCCTCGGCACCAACAAATACAGCACTACCTTAGCAGCAGAAACAACGAGCAGCATCTTGCAGCCAAACCTCGTGTCGCCGTCCAGACTCCCGGACACCGTCAAGGGGCTCCAAACTACTTCGGGGAAGGATACCCCGGCTCGTCCAGAGCTCAACTAAACACTCCGGCGAAGGCCAAGACATGCCGAACTCAGCGGTTCAACCGCCCTCCGGCACGTAAACATTTCTTACATTTCCTTCGCAGGTTCACCTTTGCACCCACCAGGACGGGCTACACGGAGGCAGCTTGAACGCGTTAGGGAATCCTTAGACATTCCCGGCAGTGACCGTCCGGCTATATTACAGATCCGCACTCAACCTCTTCCCCCTGGTCACAGCATGTTCTGCTATCATAACCCCTTTTTATCACATTACTTGTACCCGTACGCATAGACATATTATTCAAATACAACATGTGGATTTATATGATGTTTACCTGCTGATCATTTCTTATCGAAATCATTTTGTCAAGTGGCACCCGCACACAGCGATATGCCTTAAATATGCCAGGGGCTTCGTTTCACCCACAACACGGCAATAAAAGTCTGAACACCTTCATGGAAGTTCGGCACACCGAACCTATAGCAGTATATGCATCAGCTCCAAATCATGTCTTGGGTCAATAGTTGGGTTTGCCCGGCTCCCATGTTTTGGTAACTTACATTCCGCTATATCGGCTAAGGTAGCACTGGGAGAACTACTGCGATTGTGTCCTGGTTCTTCCGGACGAGCACCTCAGTAGAATAAGCCGAAAACTGGCTTTCATGATAGGCGAGAGCAGGTCAGCTATTCAAGAGGTCACAAAATCTTTAAGGATTTCTCCCGCATAATAACATAACCAATGCAGTGTGCGATGGATCGGTTTCTCCAATCAGGCGCTTACTGAGCCCCTAGTACGGTCTTCCGAACACAAGGGGTTGCGCCTACCATACTAAAGCTCCTATGGCTAAGTGAGAGTGATAAAGCCCTATAGTCCGATTGCCTGGTTCGTTGTGCTGAGCACCTCCTTCGAAGGACCCAAAACTGGGATAAAGAGTGCTCAGGTTTATCCCGAACACCCCCGTACTTCTTACATGGGGGCAGAAGCCGACGACTGGCCAACTCTCAGGTTTAACATAAAAATGGTCGCACGGGAGGGTAAACTTTTATATAACAGGCAATAAATAAATGACCTTGTTCAAACATTACAAAGGACAACACGATTGGCATTCATGGAAATAAAATGTCCTTCATGCATAGTTCCGCTGCAAGGTAGGATCCCTTCAGGACATTCTGATAATATAATTCGGGCTTGCGGTGCTCCTTCCCCTTGGGAGGTCCTTCGGTCACCAGCTTCTCGTCATCTATCTTCCCCTAGTGCACCTTTGCGCGAACGAAGGCCATTCGCGCACCTTCTATACAGACCGACCACTTGATGACGCCAAAGTCTAGGGCAAGCATCTACAAGCCGCTTCACAAGTCCGAAGTAGCGGCTTGGAATCGGCTCGGCAGGCCATAGTCGGATAACCAGATCTTTCATGGCTAGTTCCGCCGCCTTATGCAGTTCGATCAGCTATTTCAGTTGATCGGCAAAAGGCATTGGATACTGCGGCGCCAAATACTGCGACCAGAAGAGCTTATCCGCGGTGTGCCTTTCTTCGGCTCGGTAGAATTGAGCGGCATCTGATATGCTGCGAGGTAGCTCGGCAAATACCCCTTAGAAATCCGGATTCAAAATTAGAAACAGAGTTTTCCCTTCAAATACTCGCTTTACATGGAAAAAGCCTTACCCACCGTGATCTTTCTCGCCTCGCAGATCCCCTGCAGGGCGCTTTGGGTTTCCCCTTGGGCGTTGCTCGTGGCCTGACGCGCCTTGGTGAGTTCGGATTCTTTCTCCATCAAACTCTGCTCCAAGGTCTCGCATTTCCTTATGGCCTCATGCAGCTCCTGCTCATCTTTAATAACTTTGGCCTAGTGTTTCTCATGAAGAGTCCGCTCTGTGGCCGTCTTTTTCTCGGCCTCGGCAACTGCCCTTTTGAGGGCCTCGGCTTCGGTCATAACCCCTAGCACAAATTATGCAGTTTGTTTAATACTAAAAATCTACTCCGCAATAAATGCGTGCAAAGCTTGTGCATACCTTGTTTATCTCTCAACTGCATTCTCAACTCGCCAAGCTCTTCCATGGCCCGCTCTAGACTTTGCTTCAGTCCGGAGATCTCCGCAGTACGAGAGGCAGCAGCCGCTACAGACGCCTGCTTGTAACAGAAGAGAAGTCATTCAATGAGCCTTCCTGTGATCATTAATTCGATCCCCTGTCCGGTTCTCTCTCTCGCCGAACAGTGTATCAGGGGCTTCTATCTATACTATGACACTCTTCGACAACTCATAAAACATACCTCAAAGCCTCTTATAAGGCTGATACTGGCTTCGTTCAGTCCACTCTCAGTTGACTGAATATTCTCAATCACTGCACCCATAAGGGCATGGTGTTCATCAACGATGGAGGCATCTTTCAACGCCACCATCAAAGCATCCGACACTTCTGGATAGACAGAGGTCGCTGGTGGAACAGGCACGCCCCCTCTAGCCGAAGGGGGATGCCTGCTTGATAATGGAGCCGTATAGGTCTCTGGAATCGCATCCGGCTGGGAGCCGGACTCAGGATCGCCCCCGCCATCGGCCCCCATGGGAATCTTTTCCCCCATGTGTCCGGCCCCTGAGGTTTGACCTCCAGGCGCCGCCTTCACGGCTTTTCCCTTTCCTCCTTGGCCGGGGTCATTCTGGGACGAAGCCTCGGTGTAATACATCTGTTTGGAGGAAGGGGCCTTTGGGGGCGTCCCGCTCTCCATAGCATTTGAGCTCAGCAAATCCTGTGATGAGGACTGTTTGGTACGGGGCCTCGTCGGACTGTACAAAAAATGGCTTAGGATAAAATATTAAGCCACGATGAGTCCGGACGCCTAAAACATGCTCGGATCTTATACACTTAGGAGTTCACCAGGGGCTGGGCCCTGGGATCCCATGCTGGGCCGCTGTCGGCGGCGGCAGTGGACTCCTCCGGAAGAGGAGCCTTTCCCCTCTTGGGCAGCTCGGCCTCCAAGTTTGCGGAGGCCATCCTCTTCTTTCTTCCCCCTGCAAGGGATTCATCTTCCTCCTCCTAGTCCTCTTCGGAGGCGGAATGGGCATTGGAGCCTTTGGATCTGGTGTCTGAAGTGCCGCGGCGGTGAAGGCCGCCCCGTGTCTTTTTGGCCTCCCTCTCGGCCGTCTTCTTGGGCCCCTTGTAAGGCGCCGGCACCAGCATCTTAGTCAGAAGTGGGATGTCCGGTTCTTCGGGCAGCGGGGCCGGACAATGGATCCGCTCTGCCATCTTCGTCCATCCCTAGATAATTGTATAAAATGCGTTAAGCGCTTCCCTTAGGTTACACGGATAAAAAGTTTCAATGACTTACCAAACTTGGAGGGCGGGACAGTTGATACCCGCGGTCCTCGGCGGAATCCGGCCATGATTTGCTGGACTTGAAAAGAACCTTCCAAATGTCCATGTGCGAGGAGCCGAAAAGCTCCTGCAAGGTCTAATGCCTGGCCGGATCGAATTCCCATAAATTGTAAGTCCGGTGCTGACCAGGCAGGATCCGGCGAAATAACATCACCTGGACCACATTGAAAAGTTTAATGTTCTTGTCTCCCATATCCTCTACACGGGTCTGGAGCACCGACACTTTGTCGGATGAGGACCAGTCCAGGCCTTTCTCAATCCAGGATGTATGCCACAGGGGGGCACCGGATCGGAATTCGGGAGAGGCGGCCCATTCCGTGCCGCGCGGCTCCGTAATGTAAAACCACTGCTGTTGCCACTCCCTGATAGAATCATTAAAGGTTCCCGTTGGCCATATGACGTTGGGCATCTTGCTCACCATAGCGGCCCCGCATTCGGCGTGCTCGCCGCCCACCACCTTGGGCTTCACGTTAAAAATCTTCAGCCATAAACCGAAGTGCGGCGAAATGCGGAGAAAAGCCTCGCACACGACAATGAATGTCGAGATGTTGAGGAAGGAATTAGGGGACATGTCGTGTAGATCGATCCCATAATAATACATGATGCCACGAACGAACGGGTGGAGGGGAAACCCTAGCCCTCGAACAAAGTGAGGGAGGAATACAACCCTTTCGTGGGGTTCCGGAGTAGGGATGATCTGTCCCGCTGTCGGGAGACGGTGGCTGATTTCCTTGGCCAAGTACCCGGCCTCCCGTTGCTTTTTGATATCCTTCTCTCGGACGGCAGAAGCCATCCATTTGCCTCCTACTCCGGATCCGGACATCTTCGAAGGAACTTTTGTGGGCAGGGAAGATGAACGCTCAGGCGCTGGAGCTTGAGCAGAAGGGAATGAATCGGGAAGAAGGCATGGGTGAAAAGAGTAACTCCTTGTCCCTTTATAAGGGTGGAAGAGGCGATGCGCCTCCCCACTCACCTGGTAAAACCTCTTATTCCCTAAGCTCCTAATTGATGGCGCGGTTAGGTTACCCACACCCGTATTGATGAGAATCCTGTGATAAGGGGACACGATCTCTGCTTTGACAAGACGTGCCAAGAAAATTGCCTCGCGATATGTGCAGTACTGGTTGAGAAAAACGGTTCGAATAATGACCAGGCCATGATATGATGTCATGTTGCTAAACGTGTCAGCAGATTAGATTTGTGGAAATATTATTCTCTCTACGGTGGTATGTGGAACTTGTTTTGCAGAGCCTGACACTATCCTAGTGTTCAAGATCTTCTATGGAGTATTCGGAGGAAGAACCCGCCTTGCAATGCCGAAGACAAATCTGTGCGCCGGACTCATCGTCATTGAAGCCTGGTTCAGGGATCTGAGAGGAGTCCCGGATTACGGGTCTCGGACAACCGGACTATATCCTTTGGCCGGACTGTTGGACTATGAAGATACAAGATTGAAGACTCCGTCCCGTGTCCGGATGGGACTCTCCTTGGCGTGGAAGGCATGCTTGCAAATACGGATATGTAGATCTCCTTCCTTGTAACCGACTCTGTGTAACCCTAGCCCCCTTCGGTGTCTATATAAACCGGAGGGTTTAGTCTGTAGGACAACAACAATCATACCATAGGCTAGCTTCTAGGGTTTAGCCTCTACGATTTCGTGGTAGATCAACTCTTGTAATACTCATATCATCAAAGATCAATCAAGCAGGAAGTAGGGTATTACCTCCATCGAGAGGGCCCGAACCTGGGTAAACATCGTGTCCCCGCCTCCTATTACCATCTGCCTTAGACGCATAGTTCGGGACCCCCTACCCAAGATCCGCCGGTTTTGACACCAACACTGCCCACTTCAAATATCAATCCCTCGTGGTTGCGCGGGACAAGGCAGAACAACTTTCTCCATAATTCAAAATGGGCCTCAATACCCAGAAATAGTTCACATAAAGCAACATAACCCGCGATGTGTAAAATTGTGCAGCTGGAGGCCATAATACTCCAGAAGACCTCGGAGGAATGGGTGAATGGGAAATCCCACGCCCCTCAGCAAATAGGGGACGAAGCACACTTGTTCTCCCGCGGACGGATTGGGGAAATCCTCTGCCTGGGTTTTGCCGTTGAAGGAGGCCAATCCTGCTCGAACAGGGACCAGATCTGCAGGAGGGAGAAATCCCTGCGTTTGCAGCTTCTCCAATTTGCTATGGGATACAGAACACATCTCCCACTCGCCTCTCTCTAGGGTGGAACGAGAAGAGGAGCAGGGAATGTTTGCCATGTTGGAATGGTCTCTCCAGGCGGTCTCTTTGGATTTTCTCTGCGTGGTGCCGAATGAATCTGGAATCCAATCTCTTTAAATAGGCACAATTTCTTGCATGGCTAGGGTGTTGTTTGCATAAAATACCCAGACCGTCCGCATTCGCCCGACACATGGAAACTGAAGTCATGGATGCATAGAAGCCGAGGAGCGTGGCATTGAATTATAAGCCGAATACATTACTTGGAAGTCGTCAGAGAAGGAACCCGCCTTGTAATGTCAAAGACAATCTGCGAGCCAAACATATTGTCATTGAAAGCCTGGTTCGGGGGCTACTGAGGGAGTCCTGGATTAAGGGGTCCTCGGGCGTCCGTCCTGTTAGCCATAGGCCAGACTGATGGGATGCGAGGATACGAAGACTGAAGACTGCACCCGTGTCCGGATGGGACTCTCCTTGGCGTGGAAGGGAAGCTTGGCGATCGGATATGTAGATTCCTTTCTTTGCAACCAACCTTGTGTAACCCTAGATCCTCCCGGTGTCTATATAAACTGGAGGACTCAGTCCAGAAAGATATATACTCATTACCATAGTCATACAAGCTAGACTTCTAGGGTTTAGCCATTACGATCTCGTGGTAGATCAACTCTTGTAATACTCATATTCATCAAGATCAATCAAGCAGGAAGTAGGGTATTACCTCCATAGAGAGGGCCCGAACCTGGGTAAACATCGTGTTCCATGTCTCCTGTTACCATCGACCTTAGACGCACAGTTCGGGACCCCCTACCCGAGATCCGCCGGTTTTGACACCGACAAGCACCTCCGCCGAGTGGAAGCACTGCCGGGGATGCCGCGCGACCATGGTGCGCCTACCTTTATCAACGGGGATGCCTCGATGCGGGCGGCCCTCACCACACGAAGGAGCACCGCCGCGGCCTTGGGGATCCGCGGCGGGGGTCGCAGAATGCTTGTGAGGGCGATCGCATCCACGCTTGGGCGGCGGAGAGACGGGCTCCTCCCGGTGAGCTTTCCCCTTCTCTGTAGCCGAAAAACTCTTCGCAGGCGCCATGGGAGTCGCTACTCGCAATGGAGCAAGGAAGGAGAAGCGAGTGGAATGTGAAGATATGGGCGACGGGGGCTCCGGCCCCCTTCCCATTTATAGCAGGAGAAGGCCAACCAGTGCCCCCCACGATCACAGGTAATGATGGTTTTTCCTTGCATGCAGCAGGGACTCGTCAAATGAGGCGGTTGCCGAGGCAGCGTGGGGAAGAGGAGACGCCCACATCCAATCAATCGCCACGCGTCGACCGAGGCCGCAGGCTGTTGGGGCCCTCGGCGCACCGCACTTGCCGATTGGCTTCGCCTCGAAGCCAAGTCCGAGCGCGTCTTGGGCCCGGGGGCTACTGTCGGTGTTCTGGGAACGAGGGTCCCCAGACTTGCCTGCCTGTGGCCCATGGCATGGCTCCCTCGAGGCCCAGTATGGCCCGCCCTCACCAGCAAACGCTCAAGACCCTCGCGAGGGGCCAAACCTCGCGAGGCAGAGGACGCAAGACCTCCTCGGGAGTGGCCACATCAGGTTGGCTCGTGAGGGGCGAAGAGATCAAGGCAAGGCGAACCTCATGAGGTTCCTACGACGTCAGCCATGACGACCAAGATCAGGCGGGCGCTAGGCGGGCGCCAGCACGCACAGTGTCGTCGTTTCCTATTTGGTGCTAAGGAGGCAAGCGCGGGCGATGAGTACCGAGGCATCAGACAAAGGTTTGCATATTGATGCAACGAGACCAAGACCAGCAGGACGGCAGGGCGGAGGTCACCGTGGAGCCCAAGGCGGCGTCACCACCAGAGCCTTTGGCAGGCGAAGACCACCTTTAGTCAGGATAGCTTGTACTAGTTGTCCCCTTTCAAATTGGCCGTTGTTGGATCCCTTCCCGCTTAACATTTGGGAAGAGGACGAGGGCCTCTATAAATAGGACTAGCCACCACAGTAGGAGGCAAACGGGTCGAGATCTCATCTTGGGCTAGATCCAACCCATCCTCACACCAAGTGAGCACAAGAGCACCTTCCTCAGGAGGCTATTCTTCCCCTTGTACTGTTCATCCTAAGCCCAAGAGGCAATCCACCACACCACACTGGAGTAGGGTATTACACCACAACGGTGGCCCGAACCAGCATAGATCTTGCGTCCCTTGTATTTCGAGTTCATCGAGCTAGCCTTTGAGGTCGTGGCGAGCTTGAGGGCGTGATTAGGTAGGGGAGGTCTTCACGCACACCCAAGTGTTCGAACCTCAAGGGTTTTGCCGGAACCCGAAATCCGACAATGGCTTTGCCACAAATACTATGTCAACTACATGATCATGCAAAGCAATATGACAATGATGAAGCATGTCATAGTAAAATGGAATGGTGGAAGTTGCATGGCAATATACCTTGGAACGGCTATGGAAATGCCATAATAGGTAGGTATGGTGGTTGTTTTGAGGGAGGTATATGGTGGGTGTATGGTACCGGTGAAAGTTGCGCGGTACTAGAGAGGCTAGCAATGGTGGAAGGGTGAGAGTGCATATAATCCATGGACTCAACATATATTAGTCATTAAGAACTCACATACTTAATGCAAAAATCTATTAGTCATTGCAAAAAAGTACTATGTGCATGCTCCTAGGGGGATAGATTGGTAGGAAAAGACCATCGCTCGTCCCCGACCGCCACTCATAAGGAAGACAATCAATAAATAAATTATGCTCCAACTTCGTTACATAACGGTTCACCATACGTGCATGCTATGGGAATCACAAACTTTAAGCACAAGTATTTCTACAATCCACAAGTACTCACTAGCATGAATCTAAAATCACCATCTTTATATCTCAAAACAATCATAAGGAATCAAACTTCTCATAGTATTCAATGCACTTAATATGAAAGTTCTTATTATATCCCTCTTGGATGCCCATCATATTAGGACTAAATTCATAACCTAAGAAAATTACCATGTTGTTTAGAGACCCTCAAAATGATATAAGTGAAGCATGAGAGTTCAACAATTTATTAAAAATAGAACTACCGCCATGCTCTAAAAATATATAAGTGAAGCACTAGAGCAAATGACAAACTACTCCAAAAGATATAAGTGAAGATCAATGTGTAGTCGAATAATTATGTAACTATGTGAAGACTCTCTAACATTTAAGAATTTAAGATCTTGGGTTATTATTCAATCAGCAAGCAAAACAAAATAAAATGACATTTCAAGGATAGCACATATCATGTGAAGAAGCAAAAACTTAGGCTCAACCGAGGCTAACCGATGATTGTTGATGAAGAAAGGTGGGATGCACCACAAGCTTGAGCTTTTGTGTCTCCTTAATTCCTATCATATCACAGTTTCCCTAATTCTTATAAACTTCAGCCACACAAAACTCAACAAGAACTCGTGAGATAAGTTAGTATAAATCCATGCTAAACCTTATCATTCTCTACTGTAGAAAATCACTAAAATTATAACTTAAGATTTCACACTAAATGCATATGCATATTTAATACTTCTATCCTCAAATAGAATCATTGAACAAGCAAACATATGCAAACAATGCAAACATAACAGCAATCTGTGTAAACAAAATAGTCTGTAAAGAATGCAAGAGGAATCATACTTCCCTAACTCCAAAAATTCTGAAAAATTACCACACTGTAGAAAATTTGTTGTTAATCATTGTGTAAAAATTCAAGATTTTATCACATTCTGACTTTCCAGAAGAATTCAGACAATGATAGAAAACTTTCTGTTTTCAAAACAGCAACATATAGACTTGTAAAATAACATCAAGCAAATATAAATATAGACTGGTAAAGGCTATACTTGACCTTTTTATTGAACTAAAAGATATAAAACATGTCTCTGAATAACATCAAGCAAATATAAATAAAAGAAAATGATGGTCCAAGAAAAACACATATCATGTGGTGAATAAAAATATATCCTCAAGTAAATTTACCGATAGACGAAGACGAAACAGGGGATGCCATGGGTATTCAAAGAGTTCATACTAACAACATTGCAATCATGCTCATCACTCAAAGATTTAGTGCCAAACATTTTATTGACTTCTTCTAACACTTCAGCGCAATTTTCCGATCCATCATTTTCAAGAAAGACATGATAAAGATGAAGCATATGAGGCAACCTCAATTCCATTTTTTTGTAATTTTATTTTATAGACTAAACTAGTGATAAAACAAGAACCTAAAAGATTCAATTGCAAGATATAAAGATATACCTTCAAGCACTAACATCCTCGGCAACGGCACCAAAAAAGAACTTGATGACTACTACGCAACTTTATCCTGGTAGATGTTGTTGGGCCTCCAAGTGCAGAGTTTTGTAGGACAGTAGAAAATTTCCCTCAAGTGGATGACCTCAGGTTTATCAATCCATGGGAGGTGTAGGATGAAGATGGTCTCTCTCAAACAACCCTGCAACCAAATAACAAAGAGTCTCTTGTGTCCCCAACACACACAATACAATGGTATATTCTATAGGTGCACTAGTTCGGCGAAGAGATGGTGATACAAGTGTAATATGGATGGTAGATATAGGTTTTTGCAATCTGAAATTATAAAAACAGTAAGGTAGCAAGTGGTAAAAGTGAGCGAAAATGACATTGCAATGCTTGAAAACAAGGCCAAGGGTTCATAATTTCACTAGTGCAAGTTCTCTAAACAATGATAACATAATTAGATCATATGGAAATCCCTCAACGTGCGACAAAGAGTCACTCCAAAGTTCCTATCACGGAGAACATAAGATGAAATTGCCTGTAGGGTATGAAACCACATCAAAGTTATTCCTTCTGATCAATCCATTGAGTTATTCCTATAAGTGTCACAAACAGCCCTAGAGTTCGTAGTAAAATAACACCATATGACACACATCAATCAACCCTAATGTCACGTAGATACTCCAATGTCACCACAAGTATCCATGGGTCAATTATATGTTATGCATCAAACAACTTCAGATTCATAATATTCAATCCAACATAAAGAACCTCAAAGAGTGCCCCAAGATTCCTACCAGAGAAACAAGGACGAAAACATGCATCAACCCCTATGCATAGATTACCCCAATGTCCCCTCGGGAATATGCAAGTTGAGTGCCAAAACATACATCAAGTGAATCAATAGAATACCCCATTGTCAAGTGTTATCAAATCCATAATAGTATTCAATCTGATAATAGTGAAACCTCAAAGCTAAAACTCAATTCATCACAAGAAGATAGAGGGGGAGAAACACCATATGATTCAACTATAATAACAAATCTCGCGGTACGTCAATATCGTGCCAAATCAAGAACACGAGAGAGAGAGAGAGAGAGAGAGAGAGAGAGAGGTCAAACACATAGCTACTAGTACATACCCTCAGCCCCGAGGGTGAACTACTCCCTCCTCATCATCGAGAGCGCCAGGATGATGAAGATAGCCACCGGTGATGGTTTCCCCCTCCAGCAGGATGCCGGAACGGGCTCCCGATTGGTTTTTCCTGTCTAGAGAGGCTTGCGGTGGCAGAACTCCCAATCTAGGTTTTTTCTAGGTGTTTCTGGATTTATAGGAATTTTTTGCGTCGGTTTCAAGTCAGGGGGCTATATGATTTAGCGCCCTCCACCCTTGTCGTTGACTCGGGACTCTTTTGGCCCAACTCTTTTGCTTCGGGGTCTTCTTCTGGTCCATAAAAAATCACCATAAATTTTCAGATCATTTGTACTCCGTTTGATATTCCTTTTATGTAAAACTCAAAAACAAGGAAAAACAGAAACTGGCACTAGGCTCTAGGTTAAGAGGTTGGTCCGAAAAATTATATAAAATAGCATATAAATGCATATAAAACATCCAAGATGGATAATATAATAGCATGGAACAATCAAAAAGTATAGAGACGTTGGAGACATATCACACTTTGAAGCAGAGTCTTCCGGGCGCGGGCTGGGACTTGGCGGCAGGGCCTCGGCAGCTGGGAGGCGCGCGCATGGTGATGCAGGGGCGTTCCTGAAGGCTGCAGGCAGCAAGCTGGACGCTGGGGATCTGAGCAGGTGACGGACCGAGCAGGAACTTGGCAGCTTGCGCGGGTCTCCGATGACGGCAAAGCTCTGGGAAGAGGATGGCGGCAGAGTTCGGTTCCCGGCGGAGTTTTGTGGTCGCCGACAAAGATGAACGGTGGTGGCAGCAACTTGAAGGCCATGGTCGCTCTTTGTGAGAAAACAGAGAGGATGAGTGTCGTGGGATTGTCACGGCAGATGTCCTCGCGAAAGGACTTAGTCGCAGGGCCATCGAACGGGTTAACTTAGAGGGGTTAAAGCGGACACAAAGACACGGGAGTTATACTAGTTCGGCCCCTTCGATGAAGGAAAAGCCTACGTCTAGTTGTGATGGGATTGATGTGATTTCGGCGACTAGGTAGCAATAGCTTCGCTTAAGCCTCGAATTGTTCTGTCCCTAAACCGCGCTGGTCGCCCCTTATATACACGGGTTAACGCCCGGCCGGTTCACTGAGTCCCTGACCGGCTCATACAAGTGTCCGCTCGGTCTCTCCTCTCTTATCTTACAAAGACAAGTTACAAGACTAAGGCGGTTTACATAAACGGATCCTAATTCGCCTCTGGGCTCTGGGCCTCCATCGTGGGCCCTGATCTTGGACGAGGGTAACCCGGCCCCTCCGGGGCGGTTCACACTCAGTAGTTATCTCCCCAACATTAGGCCCCAGATTGACTTGAACCGGTTCATGTTAATCTTCAACATCTTCAGGAAACACTTGATCTCCCTTCATATTTCGTAAACCGCCATCTGCTTGAACCGCCGTGACGTCATCCTCCGATCCCCGTGTCAGGGCGCCTTGACGTCATCTTTAATAAAGAAATCCAAACAGTAAGATTCCCTTCATTTAATACTATCCCGGAAATCGAGGCGATCACTGCGCCGTCCGCCGCTTTGACTCCTCGATTCTCGGCCGTTAATTGCCCGGTTCCTTATAAGTAGACCGGCAGGCCCTTTCTTCTTCTTCCGCTCTTCTCCTTCCTCGCGACGCCCAGCCTGAAGCTCCGCCGTCGCCTCCGTTCTTCCAACGCCGCGTCACAAGACTGGCCGCCAGATCAACCTGATCATACCAGAGGTTCTCGGCGCTCCTCCGCGGTCTTGCTCATCGTAAGGTCCTCTTCAAACCCTAGATCTCATCTCAAGGTCCTGTTCATCTCGTAGTTCATAAGTGTTTCATTGCAGTTTCTTCATGCTGCTCCGCCATGGCCGTATAACTCAACCGCACCATACATCCTGTAAGGGTGACTGCCCGCCATCAATTTGACTCTTTATGCATCTTTTCCTTTTTGTTCAGATCCTCTAGTTTAGCACGCCTCAACCTTCCTGCTCTTTATGAGGCTTGCATAGGTCGAGAAGTTTTCTTCATCAAACTTCGTAGATCTAGATTACTTCCATTCGCATGTGAAAACTGTTTCATCCACACTTAGTAGATTTTTCAGTTCTGTCTCTTTTGGCGGTTTGACTTTTGATAGCTAATCCGTCACCCATTAGTCCTCGCTAAACCGAATTGAAAGCTAGCTGCCAAATTGCCGGTTTAACATTGTATAATGTGCTCGAACCTTTAACGGTGAACCGCTTTTCCTTTTCTTTCACAGTTTAGTCTTCCGAATGGCCCTCAATTCTCAGCTTGCAATTGGGTCCGTCCAAGATCATCAAACGCAACTCAACGGCTACGCCACCACCGGGCGCCTTGGCTCCAAAAATGTCCTCCATTGGCGTGTTCCGGATGGCGAATTCTCCCGAGCCTCAAGAAGGAGAAGTAATTGTGTTTATGCAGCACTTAGACCGGGATTCTGCCCGCCGGTTCAAAATTCTTCCGGACGCCCTTGCAAGTTTTAAACTCCATCCGCAGGATATTGGCCCAACTCGTGTCAAACATATGCAATTTTCAAGTCTTCGTGAAGTCTATCTTCAAGAAGAACCATCTGTGGAGCTGTTCCGGATTTTTTCCACTTGAACCGTCAGACAGAATTTTCTCGATGGTCCCAACACGTAGCTGGGCGGCGTTTCAATCCGTAAGAGGAAGGAAGTGGACTTTCCTCACGCCAAACACCACAGCCATCCAAAAGATTGGAACCAAACCTGGTTCTCTCGCCGAACACTGCTCCCGCCAACGAGAATCCTTTGCCGGGTTACCGTCCTCACCGCTCAAAGAACCATCATCCGCTGTTTTACGCTTAACCGCCATGAACGGAAGAACTTCTACTCAAATTATCAAGCTCCGGCTCTAATGGCCAATGGCTTAACTGGTGTGGACCTTGTGCGGTGTTGGGTTTCTTGGGGCGTCTTGCCACTAAGCCGCCGCCCGGATTGATGCACGAGTACACCGGCAGCCTCAAAGACCCTCAAAGACGCCACGAAGTTACCCATAACTGAACTTGAGGTCACAGACTGTAAAGAAGATGCTTGATGAACCGATCTCCGCTCGCAGCCTAACCGGGTTGGCTCCATTCCGTGTTGCCAACAAACCGCCGCAGAAGGCTCTACTCACCGCTGGCCCTTAATACTTTGTTGATATACATTAATCCTTGTTACTTTCAGCCGACAGCTCCTTCCGAAGCGCATCAAACCGCTCGGGCGCGCGTGTAAAGTCCAAGGCCACCAAGAAGGCAGGCAAGAAGAAAACCGCCGAGTCTTCGATCCGCCAGAGGACGTAAGAATCGAAGTTGAGGTAAAACTTGATATTCTTACGAGGGAGTCGCCAGAAACCGCTTTCCGCTTTGTGTTTCTTCTTGCTTATGATTTGTCCCTTTGTATTCCTTTTATCGACAATTTTACCTCCTGTGATGATCTTTGAAGCCACCATGCCGACCCTGTTGAGGTAATCTTTCTTTCTTCCGAATCCGACCTCGTGCGGTTAAAAGAATTCGTCGCTACCGTCCGGAAAGTGAAAAATATCATTCCTGTGCTTACTTGAATCCAAACCTTTCCTTGAAGACACAGCAGGCTGAAGAGCGCCAGACGACCCAAGACAAGGGCCAACGGATTACCTCATCCGTTTACCAGACACACCAACCGGAAGCATCGCCCGAGGTGACTTGTTCTCCGAAAAGCGTTATCCCTTAAAGGTTTCTTCCGATGTCCTCTCAACCGTCGACCAATTATCGTGCATCTTCCAACTCTTCCGGCGGTTCATCAACCACGCAATCGCCTCCGCTTAAAGTTGCTGCAGGTATGCAACTCGCTGTCCGCCAATTCGGTTTACGATTGCCTTGGTCGATTTGTCTTAATCCAATTCTGAATATTGCAGCACCAAGGCTCGCTGAGTAAGAAAGCGAAAACCCTTGATCCTCTGCGGATGTTGATCCGGAAAAGACCCCGAGCAAACCCATGAAAATCCTCAAGTCGCAAAAATAGCTCGCAAGTTGTACCGAGACGACATTGCTGATCCGCCAGAAACGAACCGGAGGCCCAAGTGGAAACCTCGCATCCTGCTCCCCGAGTCCGCCACAGAGCTGGTCGAATCGTTGAACCGCCGAGCCAGAGCATGAAGGCGCCAAGCCCAAAGAAGACCGCCAATCCGGCCAGCCTGGTAAAAAATGATGATGTTATTGTGACGGGCACTGGCTACACCACTCCTAGCCAACCGGTCGCTTTAGCAAAACACAGCGCCAAGGAAGATTCTGCCACTATGAGCAAAGATAAGGGGAAAACTGATCTGTCAGCTTATGACAACTTCTCCGCCCAAGAACTTCACTCCGAGTTTACGAACCGGCTCTACACAAGCCGTGACTTTGAAGCTGGTCTGTAAACCGTATGAAGGACCGCTATGAGGTAATGAGTTATGCCTTTCTTGTACTTTGGCTGTATAGTAGCCCCTCAAGGGTCGGTTCAACTTAGCATAGTTAAACCGACTTAATTTGTGCCTCCCCTAGCAAACTGAGATCAACTAGCCATTAGCCCCAAGTGCCAAGTTGAATATTTGTATTGAGCTTGGGACTTTATAATGAAACAACTAACATGCTCCCTTTGTTATCGTAATGAAATATACCAGCAGACCATGCAACTCAAGGACCTCCGCCAATCTGAAACTCAACAAGCGAAACCACCAAGGCCAAGGACTAATTGAAGACTGCCTTGGCCACTATGGAACAGTGAAGGAGTGGTATAAACCGAACGGCCAATCGACACCGAGAAGGCCGGTTTAAAAAACGGGCGGAAGATCTCAAGCAGCTCAAACCGTGATCAAGAGCTTACGGACTCAAGCGCCAAGTGCATGCCATGACCTCTCGCCATCTTTGGTAACAAAACTTGCATCGATGATCTCTACTTTGATATTCCGCGGTTTAACCTGAGCTGTCCGAAACCGTGCAGCAAGCGTATTGCTCATATGGGCTCGATGTGCGTAAGAAGCTCAAGGCCGCTTATACGCTGATTGAGCAGCTGTATACGGCGCCCAATGAGTCATATGTGCCACATCATACGACAACACGGCTCGCCCCTCGATCAAAGATACACCGACCGCTGTCCATGGTTCCGGGAAGCTTGAAGAGTTGAAGCGATCCGCGCCCGGCTGGCACCCTCATCGGCTCTAACTCGTGCTAAGGCGTGATAGCGGATCTTGATCCTACCGACATAGCCAAGGGTTTTCCCAGCGCTCAAGAGAACGGTGAAGTCTTTGATAATGACGCCCTGAAACGAATAACAAAGGAGATGCGTCCGCTGGCGAGTCAACTGGCAGCAGAAGCCAACCTGGCGGTTCACCGCTCTTTTTATGACGCAAACAACAAATGGGTGGAGTTTGTCATTCCTGAAGTGCAGAGCCTTGTTCCTCCAATCCGTAAGCACACTTATGCCCCTGACGTTGATCCGGCTGAGCTGATAAATGAAGAAGCTGTCTTTCAGGCCTTAACCCGGATTGACTGGTCTACCAATGACTTCCGGGCTTTGGGTGATGAAGAGGAAGAAGTTGAACCGACGCCAGGCGCCCCCTCTACTTCATGTCAACCCGGCGAAGAAGCGTAATCCGTCAAGCCGGGTGACGCCTCCGAAATTGCTAGTCATAACACCACGCGAAACACCGGGCCATGGAAGGCTTTGTAATAGGATAATCAGCACTTTGTTTTGAACAATGCCTTTATGACCTTAGTCTGTATCCCTTGCATGGTGGTAATCGACACCGTGGATTGATGAACCGCCAACTTAGTTCGCTCGCAATCACAAATTTTTAAACCGCCACGGCGGCTTGTGTCGCCAAATGCTTGTGGCGCTTATATATTTATATAAGAAAATATGGATGTTTATGACCAAACTTTATGATTCAAAAAATACCTGCCAGCGTCGGGCATGCAGTTGGCTTAACCAACCTTGAGGCGGAGGTTATATAAACCATTACCGCCAAAGGAGAACAACTCTGTGTTTAGAGTGCGGTACCGTGTAAACCGTGTCGGGCATGACAAGCCCCTGTTACTCCATAATGGGATGTTAACGAAAAAATCAAACCGAACAAAATCACCGGATTAAAATGGACCGAATTCGCTAATGCACAACTTGAACCCGTGTTAAAAAGGTTGTCGGTTTAAGAAGGCAAATAAGCGGTATGAAAACCACATGGAAGCAAAGGCAATGATAAAACCGTTTGCAAGAAGAGGCTTTATCGAGCCTCGATCGATGGTGTTACCATGGTCGGACAGACCAAGCTCCCCATAAGGTGTAGCGATGGTTCAAGTCAGCCAGCCCCCAACTGAAATCGTGGCATTATGCCGATCAAGTGGCATGGCAATGGTTCGGGTTCACCAAGCCCCAAGTGATTCTATGGCCTTAGGCCGACCAAGAGGCGAATCGGTTCAGACGTGACCATGTCCCCAAGTGATCCGGTGGCTTTTACCATCAAAAGGTGTTGCATTGGTTCGGACACGACCAAGCCCCCAAGTGACAAAAACTTCTGAAAAGCAAGACCAAGGGTTAAACCGGAGGCCGCTTTGCGACAACATCTCCATGTACCCAAACCGGACTTTGTACAAAACGGATACCCCGCTTTAGCCGAGGCTCCGGTTTATTGCTTTTATTCATAATATATACATTGTCTTAATATGTACATAAGTGGAGCCGATGGCTCAGGTATAATAAGGCCGAAGATGAGCTATGTTCCACAGCCTGTTGGTCTCCTCTTCTGACGTGCGTGAGTCTTTTCGCCTCGAACATCAATCGATAGTATGACCCACAGTGCAGATTCTGCTGACCACAAAGGGCCCTTCCCAAGGTGGGGATAGCTTGTGCATATCTGTCTGGTCTTGAATGAGCCGAAGCACCAAGTCTCCTTCCTGAAAGGTTCTTGTTCTAACCCGCCGGCTGTGATATCGACGAAGATCTTGCTGGTAAATCGCCGAACGAGCAGCCGCCAAATCTCGCTCTTCATCCATCGATCCAAAGCGCCCCTGCCGTGTTGCCTCACTATCGCCTCAACATAGGCTGCACGCGGGCGAGTCGTGACGGATGTCGCAGGAAGGACCGCCCGCCCATAGACCATAAAGAACGGTGTGTATCCAAGTGGATCTGTTAGGGGTAGTATTGATACTCCATATCACGATGGTAGCTCTTCTACCCAACAACCCGGCGTCCTCTCTAAAGGGACCATAAGCCGGGTTTAATACCTCTCAAGATCTCCGATTAGCTCGCTCCGCTTGACCATTGGACTGCGGGTGGGCCACCAAGAAACGCAAGTCGGATGTGCTCGCTCACAAAACTCCTTCATGGCTCCCTTGGACAAATTGGTGCCATTGTCCGTGATGATCTTGTGTGGAAACCCAAACCGAAAAATCACCTTTTGATGAACTAAACCGCCCGGGCCGCATCACACTTGCTAATGTGCTCGCTCTACCCACTTTGTAAATTTATCGACCGCCACCAACAGTGGGTCTTTTTGTCCTTGGACCTTTGAAAGGTCCAACCATATCCAGCCCCCAAGTCGCAAACGCCAAGTAATTGGAATAATCCTCAACTCTTGGGCTGGTACATGAGCACGTCCCGAAAACTTTTGGCAACCATCACATCGTCGACCAGATCTTCCGTGATCGGCATGGGCGGTCAACCAATAGAAACCGTGGCGGAACGCTTTGGCCACCAAGGACTTTGAACCGGCGTGATGACCACAGTCCCTTCATGGATCTCACGCAATATCTCACGACCTTCTTCAGGGGACACACAACGCTGAAACGCTTCGACACGCTGCAATGATGCAACTCGCCTCGATATATAGTCATAGACTTAGACCGCCGAACTATCTGTCGGGCCAACGCCTCATCTTCCGTAACTCGCCCGTTCATGTATGCCAAATAAGGAGCGCCCAACGGAATGACATGCAAGGCCGCCACCAATCGAGCCTCCGGATCAGAATAGCCAAATCAACTTCATCAGAATCTTAATCGACGGATTGTGCAAGACATCAAGGAAGACATTAGGCGGGACGGTTTACGTTGAGAGCCCAGCCGCTTAGAGCATCCGCCGCCGTTCTTCCGACGATCCACATGGTCCACCCGATATCCTTTAAAGTGTCCTGCAACAATATCCACCTCCCGACGGTACGCAGCCATGAGTGGATCTTTTGAATCCCAAGTACTGATACTTGCCGGGCCACCAAGTCCGAGTCACCAAAACACTTAACCCGCTTAAATTCATCTCCTTAGCCATCCGGAGACCATGGAGCAAAGCCTCATACTCAGCTGCATTGTTAGTACAGGGAACATTAAGCTTAAGAACGAATGTAACTTGTCACCTCGTGGGAAGTTAATACGACTCCAGCCCCCGAGCCCTCCAATTGCCTGGGACCCATCAAAGTGGATGGTCCAATAGGTATGATCTGGCTTTTCTTCAGGCGCTTGCAACTCTGTCCAATCGTTAATGAAATCCACAAGTGCCTGAGACTTTACTGCCGTCCGAGGCACATACCTTAAACCGTGTGGCCCAAGTTCTATAGCCCACTTAGCAATCCGGCCGATCGCTTCCGGTTCGTATGATATCTCCCAAAGGAGCTGAATCGACCACCGTGATGGGGTGCCCTTGAAAATATTGCTTCAGCTTCCGCTTGCCATAAAAACTCCATATACCAGTTTCGCCAATGCGGATATCTTTGTTTAGACTCAATGAGGACCTCGCTAATGTAATAAACCGCCGCTGAACCGGATACTCCTTCCCCGCTTCCTTTCGCTCCACCACAATGGCTACGCCGACCGCCCGGCATTAGCAGCAACATATAACAGAGCGGCTCCTTGTCAATGGGAGCAGCGAGAACAAGCGGGTTGTCCAACCGCCGCTTAAGTCCTCCAATGCCTCATCGGTGGCTGAACTCTGCATTTAACCGATCCGCTTTTCAAAGATTCGGTACAAAGGAATGGCCTTTCTCCTAGGCGGCCGATAAACCGCTTAGCGCAGCAATCCGACCTTCCAAACGTTGGACATCATTGATACACTTTGGCATAGCCAGGGAGGTGATAGCTGTAATCTTCTCCGGATTAGCTTCAATCCTCTGTTGGACACAAGGAAACCCAATAACTTGCCTCGCCGAACACCAAAAACACACTTGGCCGGGTTAAGCATCATCTTGTACACCCGCAAGTTGTCAAAGGTTTCTTTCAAATCCTCAATCAGTGTTTCCTTCTTTCTTGACTTAACCACAATATCATCCACATAAGCATGCACATTACGGCCGATCTGTTCATGCAAGCAATTCAGACATTTAACGCTGATAAGTTGCTTGGGTGCTCTTGAGCCCAAAAGGCATAGATACATAGCGTAAGGCTCCAAAAGGGGTGATAAACGCCGCCTTCTCCTGGTCCTTAACCGCCATCTTAATCGATGATATCCGAATATGCATCCAAAAACTCAACGCCACAACCCGCCGTAGCATCAATAATCTGATCAATACGGGAGGGCGAAGGATCTGCTGGACAAGCCTTGTTAAGATCAGATAATCCACGCACACGCGCCAAGTGCCATTCTTCTTAAGGACCAACACCGGATTAGCAAGCCACTCGATGGAAAACTTCAACAATAAACCCCGCCGCTAAGAGCCCGCAACCTCCTCTCCAATGGCCTTGCGCCTTTCCTCGTTAAACCGCGAAGAAACTGCTTTACCGGTCTGTACTTGGGATCAACATTAAGAGTGTGCTCAGCGAGTTCCCTCGGTACACCGGCATGTCGGAAGGTTTCATGTGAAAATGTCCCGATTCTCACGGATGAACTCGATGAGCGCGCTTCCTATTTAGGATCCAAGTTAGCACCGATGGTGAACTGCTTGGACGAATCGCCGCACAAAATCAACAAGTTTAGTCTCACCACCGACTTAAACTTCAAATCCAGATCGTGCTCTGTAGTTGGCTTCTTCAACGGGTCATATCCGACGGATCAACATTGTCTTTATAATACTTTAACTCTTCGTGGCACAAACCGACTCGCATAAGCCGCATCACCTTCCTCGCACTCCAACGCAATCCGCGGCTCCCATGAACCGTTATCGTCCCTTTGTGACCCGCATTTTCAGCTGCAAATAAACATAACAAGGCCGTGCCATAAACTTAGCATAAGCCGGCCGCCCAAACAGGCGTGGTAAGGGCTTTGGATTTTCACCACCTCAAACGCCAATGTCTCCGATCCGAGTCATGTTCATCTCCAAAGGCTACCTCAGAGCTATCTTACCGACCAGTGCACGCTGACTTGCCGTGCACCACACCGTGAAACACTGTGCTGGACGGCCCGAGATGCCTATCAAATCAACCCCATACGCCGGAAGGTCTCGTAGTATAGGATGTTGATGCTGCTTCCTCCATCCATAAGCACTTTGGTAAACTTGTATCCTCCCACCGAGGTGCCACCACTAGGGCTAGCTGACCCGGATTGTAAACCCGGGAGGATGATCCTCTGCTCCATACAATAGGCTGCTCGACCAGCGCAGGTAATGCGGTGCGGCCGGTTCAACAACACCGACCGCCCGCTTCAAGTTTACGGTCTCGTCTGTCCAAGCTGGTGGTAAAGACATGGTATCGTCCACCGCTCAACTGCTTTGGATTACTTTGGTAACCCGACCGCTGTTGTTGTTGATTGTAACCCCTTGGTTCTGATTGTTCGATTGTCTGATTGCCTTGCCCGCCAGATTACTACCAACCACGGGCCGAATTTCTCCATCAGAAACCGGGCGGACCTCGAACCGCCGCCGGGCCCTTGATCATACCGAAAGCATTAGAATTTTTGAACTCCTGCATAATATAAAATCCTTCCAGAGGTGGTTCGCCGGTGCCTCCTTCGTCCCATGCTTCGGACAAGGTTGATTCAATAGGTAATTCAAACGCTCCGGGTTGTGACCTTGTGCACCGCCCCGGTTTGATTGCTTACCTTTGCGCCGCTAACCCTTGTCCTGCGCGTTGGTGTTGGCTACGAAGCCCATGTTACCGTTAGCCTTACGCTTGTTTCCCCCATTGCCTGCTGAATGATGCTGCTGGCCTCTGGAGTTGCTATTCTGCTTTCCCTTCCCTACTTCGTCATCCTCAGACTCGGGATCCTTGGTACTATCAGAATCAGCATACTTTACCAAAACGCCCATGAGCGTGCCCATGTCATTGCAAAAATGCTTCATGCGACCCAGCTTTAATTTCAACGGTTCGAACCGGCAGTTGGCTTCTAGGGTTAAAATAGCGGAATCAGGGTTGATCCGGTCTGATGAATGTAAAACCTCCGAAACGCGGCGCACCCAATGTGTGGTAGATTCTCCTCCGCTCGACACAAGCCGCCAAATCCACCACAGATATGGGCTGTTTACAGTGTCTTTGAAATTTTGAATGAACCGGTCCGTGAATCGAGTCCACGAACTAACTGAGTTGGGTGGCAAATTTTTCAACCAAGCACGGGCCGCACCTTCCAACATCATGGTGAAATACTTGCACACACAGCTTCGCCCACATCCAAAGATCTCCATGGCCATCTCATAGCTTTCTATCCATGCTTCGAGCCAAATTGGCGGTATAGTTGGGCACCTTGCGTGGCCCTTTGAAGTCCTTGGGCAAACGCACATTGCGTAAAGCGGGGGACGAGGCAAGGCACCCCAATGAGCCGGACGTGACCCCGGTTCAAGATGGTCGGACGAACCGCGCGAGCTGATGGTCCTCATGTTGTGCTGTTAACTCGCCTCCCTACGTGCCTCGCCCGTCCACCACCACTTGAGCGCCTTCGCCACCGCCGTGTTGTTGCCTCGAGGCGGACCGCTGCTGCGTTGCTTGACACGGCCGGTTCATCTGCGGCTACGGCTATAACTCCGGCTGGGCGGGGTGTAGTGGATTCGGTCCCGACTGTATGAATACGCTTCCCGCTGAGCCAAGGCCGTCCTAAGGAGCTCCTTGACCCGGCGTGTTTCTACCGCCTGTGGTGAATCGCCCTCGATCGAAATCACCTCCAATCGTGCCGCAGCCGCGACAAGGTTATCCATCGGGTTGGAGTAGTGACCCGGAGGTGTCTGCACAGTCTGGGGCGCGCCGGTATGATGGCGAGGCTGATCTATCACACGGGGCTGAACCGGCGCGGCCCCCCAGTGCTTCCGCCGGTTTACCACCGGTGGCGGATTATCGTCCCCCCTCGGGTATTGAAGAGCTCTCTTCCTCGAAAACCAAGGCAAACGGGATCTGATTCCTTTTCATGACTTCATGTGATGCACTCGATCCAAAGATGAGCCTATAAGCTCTGTGCATCTAAAGCGCCCGCTCGCCGCCATCCTCCGTCGCGGCTGCCAGATCCGCTTTAGCTTTAGCGATCTGTTCCTTCACCTCGCAATCTCTGCGTTGTGCAGGTCCTGATCCGCCGGGTTAGCCTCCGCCATGAGCGCAGCTAATGCGCCAAATAACTCGATAGAACTTGAGCCGGCGGGCATTGGGGCCTCCTTCCCGGCTGCCACCACCGCTGCTGAACGGGCGACGATGGGCACCGCGGTCAAGAGTGAAGCGCCGCTTGTGTACCGCCATGAAAATTCCAACCCGGCTGGGTAGATCAAAGGAGTCCGAATACTCTCCGTCGGAACAGCCCCGATCCGCCATCTTGCGGCTGGTACAAAGACTCGGTCTCTCCAATGGATGACTCGTCGCCAGAGTAGACAACGGTTTCGCCGCCAGATGCTGATCCGCCTCATAGTCTCCGTGGACGACTCCCACGAAGCACGCTGACAGCCGGTTTAGCTGTGGAAGGACTCTTCTTCGCTCGCTGAGCCGCTCTCGACGAGGTCGGTGCAGATGTTCGCCCAGCCCCTGCTCGCCGATCTTGCCGATGAACACGCAGTATGCCACCAAAGGGGACCCGTACCAGATTCAATCGAGCCGCCTCGGGGCCCAAATCCGCATCGCCGATGTAGAGTTTGCCGCGACGACTCTTAGTCATCCGCCCACAAAGATAGCCTTCGAGTCCTTCGAACTTGCCCTCTAAGATCATCAAACCATCGTGCGATAGCCCCACGGTGGGCGCCAACTGTCGTGGGATTGTCACGGCAGATGTCCTCGCGAAAGGACTTAGTCGCAGGGCCATCGAACGGGTTAACTTAGAGGGGTTAGAGCGGACACAAAGACACGGGAGTTATACTAGTTCGGCCCCTTCGATGAAGGAAAATCCTACGTGTAGTTGTGATGGGATTGATGTGATTTCGGCGACTAGGGAGCAATATCTTCGCCTAAGCCTCGAATTGTCTGTCCCCTAAACCGCCGCCGGTCGCCCCTTATATACACGGGTTAACGCCCGCCGGTCTCTGAGTCCTGACCTGCTCATACAAGTGTCCGCCTGGTCTCTCCTCTCTTATCTTACAAAGACAAGTTACAAGACTAAGGCGGTTTACATAAACGGACCCTAATTCGCCTGGCTCTGGGCCTCCTCCGTGGGCCCTGATCTTGGATTTAGGTAACCTGCCCCTCCAGTATGTTCACACTCAGTAGTTATCTCCCCAACAATGAGCGACGGGGAAAATGGATGGAAGAACGGGGCGCGTGGCTCGAGGTGAAGCGTAGACAAGTCGGCAGCTTGGTCTTGGGACAGCGGCGCAGAAGAGGCCCGGGATGGCGCAGACTTGGTCGGGGTAGGGGCGCTCCTGGCGTCCATGGTGGTGCTCTTGTAGGAAAGGATACGAGGGAGAGAGATGAGCAGAGAGAGAGAATGGTAGGAGCACGAAAGGCCAAGAAGAAGGGGGCAACGGAGCTTATTTGGTGGTTCGGCGAGGTACATCGGGGTTGGGGAGGTCCTCGGCTGCCCTGGAAGGAGCCTCGGGCGAGGTCTCCTGCTCAGCTGCTGCGGGCACGGGGACAAGAAGGAGCTGCAGGTTGGCTCGGGTTTGGTCGATGGTGACTGACTGGTGGCTAAAATTGAGGGGAGGTGGTGGATCAGAGGGATCCTGATGGAGAGAGTGGCGGCTAGTGGATGGGTAGGTGAGGAGAACAAGGAGGGAGTTTGTCCGGTGGCGGGGATGGGACAGGCTGCATAGGATCTAGGGTTTGGTCTAGAAATGGACTAGGTGGTCTGCTATATATAGTAGGTGCTTGGGTTTGGGATGGTTTGGACCCTCTGATTTAGATTGGACGGTCAAAATAAAGAGGTTAGGGAGTCTGAATGAGAAATCGAAGATGTTTTAGGGATGTTTCGAGATGATCCAGACCCATCGGTAACAATAGCTCGGTTCGGGTTCGGGGAAGTTTTAGACATGCGCGAGGGGGTCTGGCAGAAGGCCACAGAGACAAAGGGGGTTTGATGGGCTCAGAGAACAGAGAGAAGAGAGCGGCCCGGTTGATCTGAGAGGGGGTCAATAGAGACAAGGAAGAACCGACAACTATGAACGGATGTGAGTTTATGAAAACATGCAGTTGCAATGCGAATGATGCGATGATGAATGCAACAACCAAACAAAACACATGATGAAAGTGAAATAACTGGAAGGCATCTGGAGCATCTGGCTCAGGTCATTACTCCTCCATTTACAAGAGGTCTTGCCTCGAGATCTAGGGATGACAAAGGGAAAAAGAGGAAGAGAAGAGGTAAAACCAAGTTGCTTCTTCGACAAACGAGCAAAACCATGAACCTTGAGAGGTAGAAAAACTTGAAAGAAATAACACAATGAGGATGGACGAGATTGCAAACACTTCGTTAGAAAGGAGGGTACAAAGACACCATGAGAAACATCGAGGTTGCAAAGATATGAATGACGAGCACAATGAACAATATTGGAACCACTCCGGTTGAAACAGGATAAACAAGGGAGAGAACAATATGAACAACGCATAGGTTGAACAAGGAATTGGGCACGGGATGATACTTGACGAGAGCAACAACACAATGCCTCCAGGACTATTGAGAGAATGGAATGAAAAGAACGAAGAACAAAACAACGTCTTCTACCTCAAATGAATTTGAAAGAGCGTCCTTAGGAGAAATGCTAGAATGAGGTTGTTGAAGAATCAACAATCAAATGATATACTCCTCATGGACTTACGAAAACATGTCAAAACTACCAAGTGATTGGTTAGTTGAGAGGAATGAAGAGATGGAAAACTCCATTTCAAAAGACAAGGGAGAATGAATTTGCACGTCAAAATGCAAGGAGAAGAATGCTTGAACTCTTCCAACAAGAATCTTGATGAACACTCCGAGAATGATTAGATCCTTGACGAACCACCATGTAGAGTCTCCATGAAGAACTCCGGTAAGAGAAAAAATGGTAGGAAGGAAGTAAAGGTTGTACAATAACAAGATGAAACCTTGCGATGATTTAGATGGAGCTTCATGATGAAATATTTGAGAGAACTTGGAACTTCGGAAAGAAAAGATGAATAACTCAGAACCGAGAAATTGATACTACGATGAAATCAAGAAGAAGGAATTAAATCACCTCCAGGAAAACCCGAATAAGAATTATGTCATGCTTACCCTTCATCAACTTAAATTGATGACAAGCAACAGATAGGCATGCTACTTATTCTTCTTGCAAGGATTGAGGAGAGATATAGCGCAAACTTGGGAAAATCTTGAACGACTCACCGGTAGGATTTTGGAGATGAATAAAGAGACAACAGTTTAGGAGAATTGGTGAACGAGAGCTGAATACTGAGAACAGGTAAATATTTAGAAATGTTAGCCTCCGGAGAATCAAAACGAAACAACTCATGAAAAGCTTTGGATGGGTGCTAAAAGAATTCTCACGACTCAAAACAATTGAGAATATAGAAACAAGCTTGAACCATGAATCTTCAAGAGAACGGACAAGATTTAAGAGAAATTCTTCTTCAGTCTTCGATGCTAGGAATAACGATGAGGAAAACCACCAAAATTGTTGAGACACTCCGGAAGAATGAAGAACAGAAACTTTTGAGCCAAGATAAAATAATTAGAAAGCGATCTTGGAGAAGGCATCTCACTAATAAATTCATTCTTATGTCAAACTTTGAAAATAATTTGAGAATACTCCGAAAAAAATTAGAAGAGTCAGGTAAGATCCTGAAAAAATACCTATGGGTTAGGGCCCACTCAAGAGAAACACCATTGAAATGATTGTTTGAAAGAGAGTTTCCACCGGTAAGATTCGGACGATTTGAATGAGGTAACAACCACAACATAGAATGAATGGATCTTGAATGAAAACATGAGTCTTCTAAGATATCTTCAGCACTCTGGATATGAATAGAGAGGTGAATAAATAAGAGGTGCACCGGCACGAGAAAGCATATGGAAGGACGAAAGGGATATGATCAACACCAAAAGCTTGCATTGAATCCATCAGGGAAGAAAATGATAACGAAGAATGCTGAACTTGTAGCTTCGTTAGCATCTTCATGAGAATCATCAGGTAAGAACATTGAAGGAAAAGAATGAATAGACTTCACATGAATAAAATGGATAATTGATTTGAGATCTCTGAGTCCTTGGAAAATAAGGGTGGGTGGTGGGAAAAGAAAAGGAGAATTTGGGATGGGTGAAACGAACAACGTTGAGAAAACTGAGAAGTGATCTTGCAAATGGGGAAATGATAGGATCATCTTCACGAGAAGCGAACCGGTTGGATAAGAATTGACATGAAAATCTTGATAAACAAGAAGGATTACCACTCCCATAGAAATATGAGAACACCGCTTAGGAAAGGTATGGAATCAACACTTGACTTCGAAGCAACTCGAATACCACAACTCAAAACAAACAAGGATTTGGCTTGCAAAAATAAGCTGGAAACAAATACATAACCCCTCATGCATTTGTTGGAAGGATAAACATAGCTAACTAATTGAATTCCCACCTAAGAACTCCTTAAATTCTCGGTTATGCAATCTGGTACAACAAGTACAAGGAGCAAAATATCATCAGACAACTCCTAGCAGAATTCTACTCTCCAAATGTACTGCCTCCATCAACACATAACTAAGAACCTCGAAAACTGTGCACCTCAAACCTTCAAAAAACAACAGCTATACTAGATGTGGCAATACATCTAATCGCTCTCCCCAGTACTAGGTGGCGCCAGACTACTCTCACCACAAAGAGCATAGAAGTGTTTTCGATGTCTGCATCCTCTGGTATTCCGGAACTGAAACGATAAGCACTATGAGGAAAACACCTTGGAGCTCAATTCCACGGGACACTGGCACAACCCCTAAATTTCAGGAGGCACCAAGATAGAATTCCCATCAGAATGATATCGGACCGATTCCATAATACCTGTGTGATCCTAAAAAAAATTGAGTGAAAATGGAGAGTGATGGATCCAAAACACCTACGTCACAATTCCTCACCAGAGCGACGGGGATAAGGAGTAAAAAGAATTCCTACTCTCCAATATATATGGCTAGACTCAAAATAGTTTTTTTCTAGACTCGACAACGACAATGGTTCAATAAAACAAGGGGGCTCTTGCGGTTGGTAAGGCTCTGATACCAAACTTGTAGTTCCCATGATGTGATTCTATCCCAATCACGTGATGAATACATGAATGGGGCACAACCACATTTCAAGCGCATAGCAAGGTGGATATCATTACAACATATCATGTACTGAATAGATGAGAACACAAGATAAAGGCTTATACTCGCCATAAGCTACATCATGATTACAACGATACATCAATACATATCAATCATCATACAAAAGAGCAGGATCCGACTATGGATGAACGAAAACGAGAAGAAGAACGGCATCCACCCTGCTAATCCAAGGCTCCCAACCCCGTAACCTATCCCTTGATCGAAGAAGAAGAAGAAGCAGAAGAACACCAAACAAGCAAGCACCACCCTCACGTTAGATCAGCGCATTACCTATACCTGCAACTATTGTTGTATTAATCTATGAGCCACGAGGACTCAGCAATCCCATTACCATGGGTATCAAGACTAGTAGCTTAATGGGTATGGAATGGTTAAGTGGTGAGGTTGCAGCAAGCACTAAGCATTTGTATGGTGGCTAACTTACGAGTACAATAATAAGAAGAGAAAGTATGCATAATGGTCGCAAACTAGTAATGATCAAGAAGTGATCCTGAACTACTTACGAGTCAAACATAACCCCACTTTGTTCTCTTCTCGAACCTCACTCGAAAAGAGACGATCATGGTTACGCACGCGGTTGTTGTATTTTAATTCGGATCTGGTGTCATGTTCTCTACAACCGGATATTATAAATTTCCAATCTGCCACATAACCGCGGGCACGGCTCTTGAAAATATTAAACCCTGCAAGGGTGTCCCAATTTAATCCATCAAAAATTCTCACGATCCGCTGAGGAAAATCCTCAATCTTGAGACAATCCGGTCAAGCTTGGACTCCCGGTGTACAAGACATTTCGACAATGGTAAAACAAAACAAGTAAGAGCTCCCGACGTGCCGACACCCTGACAGTAGCCGGGCGTATCTCATCTCAGGCCACAACGGATGAGCTAAGCTTAAAGTCGCTGAGACCCAAGTTGCCAAGGGGGCGCCTCAAGGTGCTCTATTTTGGACCAACACTCATGAGGAGCACTGGCCCGGGTTGTTGATTAGTTATCCTGAGGGTTTGGAAAGTTCCTATGCAAGTTTTAGTTGTTATTAGGCAAATGCTAAAATCACAGTTGGGCCTTGCTGGAAGATTTTTATATAAAGCCAACTGTCAAGGGGGGCCCGTAAGCCCCGGCCATGTTAGGAACGCAAATCAAGGAACATAACACCGGTATGACGAAAACTAGGGCGGCAAGAGTGGAACAAAACACCAGGCAAAAGGCCGACCCTTCCACCCTTTTCCAAGTATATAGATGCATAAATTAAATAAGAGATATTGTGATATCCCATGATATCCATGTGCCAACATGGACAACCTGAACTGCACCTGCAACTAGCAATGATATAAGAGGGGTTGAGCAAAGTGGTAACATCGCCAAACAAAGGTTTGCTGGGATGGTGGAAAAGGTTAGAGGATGTTTCATGGAAATTTGGGAGGCTTGACAAACAAGTGGTAGGTAGCACGACACAGCGATAGCATCGAGACAACTAGCAACGCGAAGATAGTAGTGATATCCAAGGTAATGGTCATCTTGCCTGAAATCCCGCTAGGAAGAAGACCGGATCCATGAAGTAGAGGAACCAACGTAGTCGAACGGATCCTCACAATCGCAACATAAGTGGAACCATCGAGAAGAAGCACAGCCGAAAAGAAGCAAACAACATGGTAAACTAACAAGCATAAACATGGATGATGCACAACCAAGTATAATACAAGTACGGTGTAATGAGTCATGGCATGGCAAAGTGCAACAAACAATACTACAAATTAAGTGGAGCTAAATATGCACCTAGTTGCGTATTGACGAAACACCACATTCAAATATTTAGTTCACTCCCATTTATGCTACTCATCATAATTAAATGTTGGTTAACATGGCAAGAGGTGAAGCATGATAAAACTACATTTCTAGGCAAGTTTAAATGAGGCCGGAACAACAAACAACAATTCCGGAAAATCCCCATGTGCATATTTTGGATTTGGTACTGTTCTGCCCTAAACCATATTTTATTTTGTTAAACAACAAAATAAAGTGCACCAAGTTAATCTACGCATTTTTTCACCCCATTTACATATAAAGTTTATTTAATTCAGAGCTAGGGTTATTAAGTTACGAAATAAACAATTTTAAACATGCATGGCAACTGGATATTATGAAACAACATAAAATTCTAATCATTTACATATGAAATTTGTTTAATTATGATGCGCGGTTCATGAGGTATTAAATGCATGAAGTGCAAGGGGTTTTCTGCAAATCTGTTCTCTTTGCATAATTGGCAAAATTCACTGGACATAGAAAAAAACAATCAGGCCGAAACTGATGGATCTAGGCTGCTCACATAGGGCCTGCAGGGGCGCAGAGCTGGGCCTCGCGGGCGAAGGGAGCTAGGCCTGCGCGGCTGTGACCCAGCCAACGCTCGCGGTCAGCGGGATCGGGTCGAGCATCTCCTTGACACGGCAGAGAACGAACAAGGCGGCGACACTTGAAGCACAGTCTTCACGGGCGCGTGCTGGGACTTGGCGGCGGGGCCTCGGCAGCAGGGAGGCGCGCGCATGATGAGGCAGGGGGCGCGACTGAAGGCTACAGGCGCTGAGCTAGATGCGGGGGAGGCCGCGATGCATAGGAGGCGAAGGACCGAGCAGGAACATGGCAGCTTGAGCGGGTCTCCGACGACGGCGAAGCTCTGGGAGGAAGATGGCAGTAGAGTTCGGTCCCCGGCGGAGGCTCGAGATGGTGGATGGTGGATGGGTAGGTGAGGAGAACAAAGAGGGAGTTTGTCCGGCGACGGGGATGGGACATAATACCTAGATCTAGGGTTTGGTCTAAAAATGGACTAGGGTGGTCTGCTATATATAGTAGGTAGTACAGTTAGGATAAATATGTTAGGGAGTCCAAATGAGAAATCGAACATGCTTTAGGAATGTTTGGAGATGATGCGGACCCATCGGTAAAGACAACTCGGTTCGGGTTCGGGGAAGTTTCGGAGGTGCGCGAGGGGGTCTGACAAAAGGCCATGGAGACAAGGGGGCTTGACGGGCTCGGAGAAGAGTGAGAAGAGAGCGGTCCGGTTGATCCGAGAGGAGGTCAATAGAGACAAGGAAGAAGCGGCAACTACGAACGGATGCGGGTTTATGAAAACATGCGGATGCAATGTGAATGATGCGATGATGAATGCAACAACCAAATAAAACACACGGCGAAAGAGAAATAACTGGAAGGTATCTGGAGCATCGGCCTCGGGTTGTTACAGAGAGAGGCCAAGAGGGTGCTCGCGGGAAGGGCTGTGGTAGTAGAGTAGGCCACCGTGGCAAGGCACCACATTAGAAGGAAAAGCCCACTAGAGGCCGCGAGAAGAAACAAGGAGATGATGAGAGTGATGAAGAGGAAGAAGAAGAAACCAGTGAGCAAGAATTCCAGAAGGCAACCGAAGCCATGTGCATTGACGGGGGTGCATCCTTGCACTCCTCTCACTCGCAGCTCAAGCAATGGGCATGTGAAGTCAATGCCGTGGGGCCAACTGCGGATTCCTGAAGGCCACTTAAATGGTCCTGCATGCCTATCATCTTTGACGAAGAGGATCACCCTAACTGCACCACCACAGTAGGGTGCTTGCCGTTGTTGGTTTCCCCCAATGATTCGCAAGCTCAAAGTAACAAAGATGCTAATTGATGGCGGGGCTGGGCTGAACTTAATCTCCCCTAAGGTGGTTTTCAAGCTACATATCCATCATGAAGAACTCAAGGCAACGGGTACATTTCAAGGAATCAACCCCGGCAGGAGCCGGCCCAAATGGAAGATCACTATGCCTGTGACATTTGGCAGGGAATTGAACTACTGGACCGAGAGGGTCGTGTTTGACGTTGTTGAGCTTCCTTTTTGCCTTACAATGGCATTCTTGGTCGTCTAGCTCTGGCAAAGTTCATGGCGGCATTCCACTATGCTTACAATACCTTGAAGGTGTCAGGGCCGATGGGCTTCATTTCCATCTCGTCAAATAAGAAAGATGTGATCATATGTGCAGACAAGATGTATCAAGATGCATTAGCAGCTGAGGTAGCTGATGCCCCAGCTCCTGCCAAGAAAAAAAACAAGGGGAAGAAGGCTAGCAGAGATGCCGTCAAGGACTCCGAGAAGCGCACCTCTCTGGAGTACTTTGCGTCTGTTGATGACCTGCCGGAGAGTTCCACTAGCAATAAACCCAAGGTTGCTTGACCTGATGTACCCAGCGGCAAGCTCTTTGGTTTCTTTGTGTCCCAATAGGGAATAGGGGCCAACCCGACAAGATCAGGGAGATCGAGCAAATTTAAGCGCCCAAGTCTGTTAAAGATGTAAGGCGTTTGACTGGATGCGTTGCCGCACTGAGTAGATTCATCTCCAAGTTTGTCGAGCGTGCCTTGCCTTTCTTCAAAATCTTGAAGAAGGCCCGATGAGGTGGGCCCTGGAAGCAGAAGCAGCGCCGCAAGTCCTGAAACCCTACCTTTCCTCTGCTCCCACCTTAGTCGTGCCTAAACCACAAGAGTCGTTTCTGCTATATTTAGTGGCAACGAATCAAGTGGTTAGTGTAGCGCTGGTGGCGCGGCGAGAAGTGGATGAGGAAGCAGCTGTAGCAACTGTCCCTCCGGAGATGAAAGTGAACTAGTTGCGGCACGATTGGGCACAGATCGGGGAGAGGCTAAACAGGCTAGCAAAGGCAATCCTAAAACTATGGCAAGGAAGAAAGTGGTGCAATGACCAATATACTTTGTCCGATCCTTGTTACACGGAGCTAGGTCAAGGTACTCTGGAGTGCAAAAGTTGATCTTCGACCTTATCATGGCCTCGAGGAAACTACGCCACTACTTCCAAGCTCACGAGATCACGGCTGTCACCCGTTTCCTGCTGCAGCGCATATTGAGGAACCTCGAAGCCACAGGCAGAATAGTCGAGTGGGCACTCGAATTGTCAAGCTTTGGCTTAAATTATGAAAGCACTTCAACTATTCAGAGCAGGGCATTAGCAGAGTTCATTGCAGAATGGATGCCCACTCCAGAGGAAGAAGTATCAGAGAAAGTTCTCCCTGACAAAGAATGCCTCAAGAGTGGATCATGTATTTTGATGGTGCTTTCTTGTTGCAGGGCGCTGGAGTCGGCATGATTCTTGTCGCACCCACCGGCAAACACCTCAAATATGTGGTGCAAATGCACTTTCCCCGGGAGAAGGCCACTAACAACACTGCCGAGTATGAGGGGCTCCTTGTCGGACTCAGAATTGCAGTGGAATTGGGAATCAGGAAACTGGTCATTCACGGAGATTCTCAACTAGTGGTGAGGCAAGTCAACAAAGATTACCAGAGCCCGTTGATGGAGGCATATGTGGATGACGTGCTAAAGCTGGAAGAGCACTTCGATGGATTGCAAGCAGAGCATGTACCGCGAGCTGAAAATGACATCACTGATTACTTGTCGAAGTGCGCCGCACAAAAGCTCCAGGTGGAACCAGGGACTTTTGTTCTCCATTTGACTCAACCATCAGTATCCCCTTCAACGATGGCGAGAAAAAGAAGAAAGTTGAACCCCGACAAGCATTTCCCGGCAGAACTCCCTGAAGCCACTGTCGGTGTCAAAACCGGCGGATCTCGAGTAGGGGGTCCCGGGTTGTGGATCTAGGATCAATGGGGAACAAGGGACAATGAACACAATTTTTACCAAGGTTCGGGCCGTCTCTAAGAGGTAACACCCTACGTCCTGCTTGATTGTATTTGATGTATGATGTGGTTATGGAGTAGATCTACCTCGAGTTTAGGTGAGCTAAACCCTAAGTCGATGAGGTGATGGATGTAGCTCTAGCCCTAAAGACTAAAACTCTTCAGTTTATATAGGCACCGGTAGGGTTAGGGCTACATGCGATCGGTTACAAGGAAGGAAAGATCCGGCCTAATCTTGGCTTGGATGGCACACCACGACTCCGAAGATTCCTTATCCCGCCATGGATCCATACTCCGGCTTGGCCCCATAGTAGCCCATCAATCCGGCCCAAACACAACATGTCGGCAGCCCGAGGGCCCCTTAATCCAGGACTCCCTCAGTAGCCCCCGAACTTGCCTCCAATGATAGGGCTTGTGTACGGCATCCGCACACCTCGTTGTCTACGAATTGCAAGGCGAGTTCTTCAGTGTGTCATGTACATGCTCGGAGTCAAGTGGTGTTCGGAATCTGAAGCGTCCATTTTACTTAACTCTGAAGGAAAAAAATCATTCCAGTGTGAATAGTGCCCTTGTATGACAACTTTTTTCTCTTTAATGAAGGGTCACGGCCGGTCATAATGCTGAGTGGCTGGCAGTTCTTGATGCGCGGCTCGAGTCCGCCATTTTATTGGCACATCTCAATAAGGCAGAGATCGTGCCCCGTTTTTAGGGGATATGATCAATGATTTTGATTTCCCACCCACGCATAACGTCCTGAGGGTATCGGGAAGTGGAGAAGCCCACGGCGTAAAAAGAGGAACCATGGCCTTCTTTCGTGCCCTATAAAGAGGGGGACTGCTACAGATAGCATCTTACGCCTTCTTCCACCTCCCACCGCTGCTTGTACAATCCTCCAGAGCTCCAGCGCCCTTTCTTTCTACTCCACGGTGAATCCCATCCCGCCCTCCCCAGCCATGGCCGGTTCTGGTGCAAACGGCAAGTGGGACGCCTCCATCATCACCAACAATGACATCTTGGAGCTGAAGCGGGTCGGCTACTTGTTGGGCGACATTGCTCATCGGGCCCCTGAAGAGGGCTAGCTCATCCCCACACCCAAGTCGGGCGAGAGGGTTGTATTCCTCCCCCATTTTATCTGGGGGCTTGGATTTCCTCTACACCCCTTCGTGAGGAGGCTAATGTTCTTCTATGCGCTAGATTTCCATGATCTAGCCCCCAAGTCCCTCTTCCACATCTCTGCCTTCATTATTGTCTATGAGGCCCTCCTTCGAGTCCAGCCGCACTTTGGCCTGTGGCTGAAGGTGTTCAACGTCAAGCCCAAGGTGGTTGGCGGTGCCCAGGTGGACTGCGACATGGCCATGATCAGCAAGCTGACATGGGTCTAGTGGCCGGAGGGCAGGTTCATTGACACTATCAAGGTGTGGCAAAAAGAGTGGTTCTACATCAGCAAACATAGGGATGCTTCCTGGACGGCAGCTCCCGAATTCAGATCCGGTCCGCCGCCAAGATTGGCCTCATGGACTACAAAAGTCCAAACTGGGGTCCACTGCTGACGTGAAGCTGCCGCAGAAGCACATCGTCAACATGATGGAGACTGGCGCCAAGTTGACCAACGTGGTCCAAATAATGCTCAAGTGCCGGCTCCTCCCTTGCCAGCAAAGGTCCAAGCCGATGTGGGCGTACAAGTCTGCCACCGTGCAGTACCTCTTTGGCACAACCCACGACAAGGCGTGGGGTCTACAGTTCAAGCCTCAAGAGGCGTGGCCGGCCGAGGAGGAGGACATCGGCCTTGACGCTGCAAACGCTCCGAGGGAGGTGAGTGGTCTTTCGCCTAACATGTGTTCGGATAATCATACAGTACATGATTTGGTCGAAGCCTCCCTTTGCAGATTTTTGCAGGGCTGCTCGGAAAGGGTGAGAAGATCAGCAGTCCGGCACCACTACCCGAAGGGTCCCGATCAGCCTAGCTAGAGCCCGACAAGAAGGGCAAGAAGAAGAAGGATGTACTGGAGGTCAGGGAGGGCCTCCGCCAAAGAACTCGTCCGGACACCCGGTCCGGAGATACTGCAGCCCCATCTACTCAGGACGGGGACGAAGACGAAGACGAGGAGGAAAGCGCCTACTCACAACCCGAAGAGGCAGTGTCGGCCTAAGCTGATCTAGCCTGATAGCTCGGACTCCGATGAGGAGTTCGAAGCGTCCGAAAAGGTTCCGGAGAGGGAACCTAGGGTCAAACCCCCAGCTGCCAGGTATATTCCATGGTTGTTTTAATTGCTTTATTTCTAATAGTCCTTTACAATTGGAGACTGACTATCTGGTATCGCAGCCCACCACATGGCCACACTGGAAGCTGGCCTCGGAGGGGAAATCTCCGCCTGGCGATCTGGCCGACAGCAGATCGGCGTCCTGCTCCGTCGTCTCCCATGATTCCTAAAGAAATTGGGGAGGGGTTGTCCCGAAGTACCTTCCCCACCCAAACACGGGGAAGGAGGACGATGCCATCACGGCTGAGGCTGACGCCTCGGTCATCAAGGACCATGAGGGTGGGCCCCCCATTGGAGAATGCAGGAGGGGTGTCCGGACCATCCGTACCCCCTCAGCCGTCCGCACCTAAGCTGCCAAGGCCTTCGTAGGTTCCAATTCTTCCTTTTGACAGGGAAGGGGTTAAGGGACCGATGCCCGCGCCGAACACCTCCAACCAGGCGGCGGCGGGCTGGCCGGACGTGCTGGAGGATTTGGTGAACAACTCCATCATCATCGGCAGGCACCGCACCCTTATGGGTGCGGTTTTACAGGATGTTCGGTCCGTCCAATCCGGACTGAACGACGCAGTCCATGGCCTGCTAACATGCTTTGAGGTAAGTCAAGTAATACTCTTTTCTTGTAAAGTGGTTTTAGCCCTTAGTTTTAATATTTGAGTAGGCCATATGTATAGCATCCCCCGAGACTCTGTAAGGATTACAAAGGAACTTGCAGAGGGTCCAATTTCTATAGGCCAATATGTAAAGTAGTGTGAACTTTTTGCCGCGGCTGCAAATGCTGCGGCACTAGAGGAGATGGATCGGAAGCTCAAGCGCTCCAACGGAAAGCTTGACCTTGTCAACAAGCGGCTTGACAAGGCGCAAGGTAAGCCCTTATTAAGGTGTATGATTGCTTATTGCTGGATACTTAATTTCCGGACTGCATGCTAATCATGTAATACGCGGATATTGTAGCTGTCGCTGTTGAGGTAGAGGGCTTGACGGCGGCTGACACGTCTCCACCGTTTCTATAATTTTTCATTGTTCCATGCTATTATATTATCTGTTTTGGATGTTTTATATGCATTAATATGCTATTTTATTTTTTCTTTCACTAGGAGAAGAAACGGTTCAACTATGAAAACATTCGCGAGAAATATCAAATTATGTTTGCTTTCACTCCTCCATGGAATGACTGCATTGCTGAGAACTGCATGGGCCCAGATGATTGAAAAGTCAGACCACCAGTGCCTTCAACCGCTCATCCAGAATCCCTCAAAACCATCACTGATTTCCCTGAAGTAGTTGCCAAGAGGGGGAAGGCCAAAGCCAAGCATGATGCTAGGGCTGCGAAGAAAAATCAAGTGGAAGAGAGAAAGATCGCGCTAACTCAGCAAGACGTACTGACGAAAAAGGATCATGCTTCAAAAGGAAGCAAGTCCAGAAAGTCAGTTTCCCCTCGAGCTGCCTGAAAGAAATCTGTTGCAAGTAAATCAAGGAAGGCCGCCCCTAACTCGTCTAATGAGTCTTCCGATGGAGATGCTCCCGATGAAATAACCATGTATGATCAATGTGGTCTCCTAAACAAGCCATACAAGACTCCCTCACCGGTGAAAGTTTCACCCCCAGTAAGGAAATCACCAAGACATGCACCCACTCTAGTCTGTAACTAACCTTCGGGTTCTACCGCCCCTACTTCAAAGAGAAAACTATTGTTCCTAGAGAAAGCTAAAGCTTCTACTGGGAAACCCAAAATGAGCGTTCTTGCTTCCGCAGAGGAACAGAAATATGACTTCAATCTCATGATTGATGTAATTGAGAGTGCTGCCTATGATGCAAAATCTGTTGATTTAAATAGTCTAGGACTTCCTGATGATGTTACCAAAATGGTAATGAAACATTTCATCGAGCTGAGGAAAATTACCAAGAAGCTGAACCAGGTTGTCAAGGACAAGCCAACCCTCGAGCAAATGAGGAGAAATGCCAACACTAAATCTGAAAGGAAAAGTCTGAACAAAGAGATTGTTGAGCTCACAAAGGCTCTTAGTCTCATGAGGAATGACAAAATTGAGTGGCACTCACGTCTGAAAATGGAAGTATCTCGGCTGTGTGACAGAAGCAATGATGAAATTGACCGTTAGGCAGAACTTGCTCGAAGAAGAATCAAGGAAGAAAAACGTCAAAAGGCTAAGGCAAGAGCTAGCAAGCAGAAAGGAATCCGAGATCGCCGCCCTCAGACTGCTGCTCATTCACCTATTGACTCAAGTGCTCCTTTGCAGCAGATTCTACCATCCCCACCTCACGAGGATGAACCCATACAGTAAACTGAGCCTGTGGAGGTTATCATTCCTACTCCAGTTGTCCAACAACCTCAAGTTGTTGATATAATTCTAAACAAGTATGATGAAGAAACTGCTTTTCCTAAGCAGCAAGCCATAGATGATAAAACTGATGAAGAGATTGAGGTTGAGAAGGCAGACCCATCACCTCCAAACGAAATGTAAGCTGAGCACTCCGAATCTAACAAGGAGGAGAGTCACAAGATTTAGGGGGAGCTAAATGCTTCCCGAGATAAAACCACCCCGGTCACATCATCTGGTGCCCCTATCCGGATGGATGTTGATCCTGCTCCTCGTTCTACTGCTTTGCAGTTGGAAGAGGAAGAGAAGATATTTGAAGAGCCATGGCTCACAAGCGAATTACTCCACCTGTTGCGTCCCAAGTATTCGAGAAAGAAGTAGTTCTGAACCAGACATCTAAATAGGATGTTGTGCCTTCCACTGAAGAAAATGCACCGAAAGAAAAGGCCCTAGTGTTCGAAAGTTAGAAAGTTGCCGAAGGAGTTCCAGCGAGCAAAATTGATAGTGAAACAAGTGCGTCAAAGCCGTCTGCACCAGAGAAGTCAAGGATGCCTCGTGCTCCTCTTAAGCCCATTGAGGAAGATGTGCCATCACCTGACGACATTCGTACCAAGACAATGCGCGATGAAGAACATTTGAGAAACCCAATGGAAATATTTCCTTTGTTTCCTGTTGAAGATGACCCGAATGGTCCTGCATAATGAGCAGCTTCATCTTTCGAAGCTTGAACTGTTTGGGACCAACCCATATGATGGAGAAAGGACTTTGTTGTCACCCAGATTCTAGACAAAAGAACAAGTTGTGTATTATGCTCGCATATTGTTTGGCAAGAATCGAATATTCAAGAACAATATTCTGTATTCTACTGAGCTCGAAAGTTTACCCTGGTTTCATCACACCATCAAGCAAATTGAACTAGTCTTCCTGAAGAGTTTTCTTTGCTTCAATCATGGATGGAATCATAAAGTAATCCTTTAGTTCTATGCCACTCTTTACATCTCAGGAGACCTTGCAAACTACTCTACAGGGATCCTCGAATGGATGATAGGAGAGAGAAAGATCAAATGTTCGGCAGACCAGTTCGCAGCTCTGCTAAATCTTCCTTGAAGCGAATTTTATGCTAATCGAGAACACAGACTACACTATTGGGAAGTATACTAAGCTCAACTTCATCTACTGATGGACCACAAACTTATTGGTGATGAGTGCATTGAGGAAAATCCAAAGAATCTGGCCCATGAGAACAAAGTGATGTTTCATATCCTCTATAATTCTTTCACTCTGAAAAACAGACCAGAAACCATCATTTGCATTGTGGGAAATGCTCTTCTAGCCCATGCTCAAGGAATTCGTTTTGATGTTCCAGACCTTTTCATTCGCAACTTGGCTTGCGCTGCTTTGAAGCCATATGCCCCTTGGGTCATGTTTGCCATTGAGCAGCCCATTGATGAAAAAATTTCTCTACCCACATTTTCCGAAAGTTTTCATGCCACCACTTCACGACACTCTCCGTAATGTGAAGTACATCAGCAAAGGGAAATCACTGGTTGATGCTACTAATTTCACTTCTGTATCTGCTACTGCTCCGAAAGTCAAGAAGGCCAAGGTTGAAATCGCTCGTGAAGAAAATCCCTCTTTGTATGAGATTTGTCTTTGCACTCAGGAAGCCTTGGAAAGCCACATCAAGCTCGATCAGAAAGTGAAGCTGGAAATGATGATTGAAATAAATTTGCTTCACAATTATGCTCATCAAACCCTCCTGCATCAGAAGGAACAAAAGAAGCGCTCCTGGACCCTTCTGAGGCAGCATTACTCTTGCAAACAGTTGGTTGCCAAAGGTATCAAGAAAGAATATGATTATCTAGAGTTATTTGCAGTTCCTTGAATTCGAAGGCAAACCCCAGTGCTTCCTCAGCGTTCTGCATCCACTGACCTAATGTTTGTCGTACCAGATGATGATCTTGAAGACACAACTGGAACATTCATCTTCAAGCCAGATGCTCCTCGCACTGCTACTTCCGAAGATGCTCCCGAAGCCCATGCTGCAAGCCTGCTTTGGCCTCGACTATCCCTCGCTCTACCTCTTCAAGCAGTGCAAATTCTGATTCTGAGGATTCTTTGGACGAGTAGTTCCTTGTATTCATTCTCTATCCTTCTTAACACTTGTTGACAATAAGGGGGAGAAGAAAATCGAGTGATAGATAAGCGGGTCATTTGCAGGGTGTTTCCATTCACCATTTGCTCTTTTATCGAATTTGGTTTCCATCAAACTATTTGGTTTTAGAACTTAAAGCACCGCCTGTGGTGTTGAAATACTGGATCGTCATGTACTGTTAATAACCCCCCTACAAATACTATTTGCTTCAAACTATCTGTTTGAAAGTGCTATCGAAAGTTTACTCCCTTGCAATGATTATCCCCGATAATTATCTATCGTGCAGGTAAAGTAAAGCACCACATGTGGTGTTGAAATACTCGATGTACTGTTAATAACCCTCCCTACAAATACTATTTGCTTCAAACTATCTGTTTGCAGGTGCTATCGAAAATTTACTCCCTTGCAATGATTATCCTCAATAATTATCTATCATGCAGGGAAAGTAAAAGCTTTTCAAGGAGGATTGGAAAGCATGCCTCTCTAATAGAGAAATTTTAATCCTTGACACTATATGTGTCTTATGATTAGATATGCTATCTAACCTTGCAGGAGAAGAAAGTCAGCTTCAGTTTAAATTTCCTGAGATTCGAAAGCTCTCTATATGACTAACAAATTGTTTTTCCTCGCATATATCCATCATATCAACTTTGTTGTAGGAAAATTTCGTCTGAAGCTTACCTCCTCTGAGCAATATCCAATATTTCCATTGCTATGACAATTCTCGATGTATCCAACTTGCAGGGAACATATATCTCGTGTGGATTCAAACTGTGTTCTGAGCAAAAATTCTCTTGACTTATCCTTCGTCACAAATCATTTCAAAGTATTTCTATCTAACCAATTTTTCTTCAAAGATTGTGTGTGACAGGAAACACTTCAGACATTGATGAGTATACTGGAAGAGACCATGAATGAGATCATATGTCAATATCACTCATACGAAGATTCATCTTACTACCTTCTAGTTTATCCTCTATGCATTTGACGCATATTTTCAAGGGGAGCGTGCTTTATCTTCGTAATTATCTCTCGTATTTCTTCGCATTCCATTTCATTCTTTTATCTATCTTTCGACGTGTTTCATTTTGTCAAAGATCGTACAAAAAGGGGGAGATTGTTGGTGCAGTATATGCCCTCCTGTGTTTTGGAGAATATTGACAGAAACATGCATGGACTGATTTGTTTGCTAGTGCACACAGAGAGAAATAGTCCATGCAAAACAGAAGAGAATATTGTCTCCCATGCCAAGTTCGAGGAACTTCACTAAAGTATATCTGCATTGCAGAGAAGAACGAGCTACATCTGTTGAAGACATGTAAACAAGTAGATTCATGTGAAGGAGTTAACCCCTCGAGACTTTATTGCTGAAGTGAAGCAATTGGTTCGAAGTTGTTGTCCGAAGAAATTGACTGCAGCGAATGGAAGTCAAAGACAAAGTGAAGATGCAGCATTCATTTCATTGTTCTTCTTTCATTTATTTGAGTCATAAGACCTCCGTACTATTAAGAGGGGTATAGGTTCTTGAAGCTTAGATATGTTGTGATGCTTAGCCCAAAACCTATGGACGATGCAAGAGAAATCACTTGATGCTCTGAATGATTACCTGGCAGCAGTAGACGTTTTTCTTCATGCTGCAGGAGATATCTTTCAAACTTAGGAGATAGCATTACTTGCTCAGCAAGGAATGCTACTATTGTGCTCAAATTTTGACAGTTGGACTCGTGTCGATCGGCTATTGGCTGCTCCACGTGTCCAATTTGGTATTTTCCCTTAAGGGAAGGTTGAGGCTATAAATAGCCACCCCGCTCGAACGTTGCCTGTTGGCTGCTCCGCTTAAGATTTTTGAGAAGATTGATTGAGAATCCCCTCTCCGAGTGATTTGAGTTTAAGATCCACCGAGAGAAAAATCAAGAGCCCAAACTTAGACAGTTGTTGAGCATCACAGTAGTTCTGATTTAGAGTTCTTGTACCTATTACTCTAGAAAGTTGCGCACTCTCTAGATGGATAGGTGTCAGCTCGAGTGTTGAAGATTTGTTGTCTTCACCGAGCAAGATCTTTAGAAACCAAGAGTGATTGTAGTTCACGAAGGTCGATCGAAGGTCTGGAGATCACAGACAAGTATCTACCATGAGTGAAATCAACTGGAGTTTGATTAGCTCCAAGTTGCAGGAGAATAGGGCGAGGAGAGTTTATCTTCCGTGTTAAGTCACAACCCCTCCAACCAGACGCCACATGTCGCCATTGACCACCATTGGTTAATTGTACTTTGCTGCATTAATTATCTTCTACAGTTTACTTTCGTGCTCTGTGACGATAGTCTGTCTGATCTTTCATTGTTTGTTGCGTTTCATTCATCTCTGTTATTTCCTTCAGTTATATTTCCGACCATAACATATCCCTCTCATCATTTTGTTATATTGTCTTAGTCTCATTCATATCTTGTGTAGTGATCTTTTACCTCATCGCAGTTCTTTCTCGTAGTTATCCATCATAGTTCATTTCTCATTCACTATCATGATATTGTATTTGTTTGCATATTGCATTGTCATCATTGTTGTTAAACCTGTGATATTCTACGCTCGAGTTATAATTGATTCCTACATCGGAAGTTATGTTCCTCAATAGCATGATCGATTGAATTCTTTTCTACTGAACCTTATTTCCGCTGCTGTGATTGGGATCTGTTCAAAACATTCAGAAGAATTTTTGAATCTCCCATTCACCCCCCCCCCTCTGGTCGATATACTATCAGTCCTAACAAAGACATCTGGGCGGGTGACCAACAAATCATTCGATGCGATGTTGGCTGCTTTCCGCAAATCTAACCCAGATGTGTCTGAGCTGCCACACACCTACAGTAAAATGAATAATTTCCTTCGTGCAGTTGGAATTGGATATGATATGATCCATGTTTGTAAAAATAATTGTGTTATGTTCCGGAAGGATTATGACAACTTAAGTGAATGCCCAAAATGCAAATCATCAAGATGGAAAGATGGCGATGCTATGAAGAAGATCCCTCATAATGTTTTGAGACATTTTCCAGTTATACCAAGATTGCAGAGGTTGTTTCATGATGCTAAAACAAGAGAGGATGTGCTGTGGCAATCTAGGAACCAGGAGTATAGACATTAGAATGTAATGATCCATCCATCTCATGGTAGTGAGTGGATAAGCTTCAATCAAAAACACAAAAAGTTTGTTGCTGAGCCGAGAAACATTAGACTTGGCTTAGCTACAGATGGATTCAACCCATTTGGCCACCAGAGCACCACATATAGCATGTGGTCAGTGCTTGTTATCCCTTACAATATGCCACCAAATGTCTGCACCAAAGAATCAAACTACATGATGGCCTTGCTCATCCCAGGTCCAAAAAGTCCTGGAAAGGATTTTGATTTATTCATGGAGCCTCTTGTGGAGAAACTACAATGGCTATGGAGGGGTGTTCTCACTCGAGACCTATATAGCAGCCCACCAGCTGATTTCTTTCTGTGTGTTGTTGTAATTTGGTGCATGCATGATTATCTGGCTTTGGTCACTATGTCAGGGCGAACGACACATGGCTACAATGCATGTGTTTGCTATGACAATAATCTTCTATCATACACAATACTTAGCAAGATCTGTTAGATTGGACACCGTCATTTCCTTGCCAAGGACAAGCTGTGTCGTATAAAATGCCGAAGACATGTGCTCAATGCAAAGCATGAAAACCGTGATGCGCCAAAGAGGCTCACCAGTGATGAGTTGCAGGAGGAATTATAGAAGGTCAGGGATATTACACCAGGAAACCATCTTGATAATGGTAGCAGAAAAAGGAAGCGTAGCAGGCAGAAGAGAGATTATTGTTTACCCGTGGATCCACTTTGTGGGAATTGGAGTATTGGAAAGATTTGGATGTGCGGCATAATCTTGATGTGATGCACATCGAGAAAAATATGTGTGATAGCATTATCGGTACACTTATTAATATTGAAGGCAAGATGAAATATATCTTAAAATGTAGGATTGATTTGACACGCCTGGGTATCAAATTTGATTTGCAGGTGAATGCTGATGGTGCAACACGGGATATGCTGCCAGCTATGTACGTCTTGGACAAGGTAAAAAGAAAAGAATTCTGCAAGTTCCTGTCACGTGTGAAATTCCCACATGGATTTGCTTCCAACCTAGAAAGGAGAGTCAGTGCAGATGGAAACAAGGTACAAGGGTTGAAAACTCATAACTGCCACGTCCTACTTAAAAGGGTTTACCTGTTGTCCTTAGAGGATTGGGCCGCCCTGGCTTCTATAGAGAGCAGTTGCAGAGTTGGGACAATTCTTCAGGGAACTCTGCAGTAGAAATATCAGGATAGATGCTTTGGAGCATCTTATAGACAAGATACCAACTATCCTATGCAACCTTGAGAAGACATATTGAAAGTGCAACTAATCCCTAGGTGGTTTTGGTAATTCCTAACAACATATAGCTCATTGAACTAATACTCTTTCAAGATGATCATTTCAGTAAGTTCAATGATTGGCATGGCATGGACTAGAGATGTGGACCCCTAAAAATGCTAAGGACACATATTGGCTAAAGCCCAAGACTCTACATTTTCATTTTAGTTATCCAAGATCACATTTAGTCCGTAGGAAAGGGGACGAGGTGTTGCTTAATGGCTTGCTTGCTAAAATTGCTTAGTGATATGCTCCAAAAGCCCTCAACCACTTTCTCAATCCACATTTGTCCCAAACCATAAGTCAAACTCGGCCCCACCGATTTGATCTATTCGGCGCTACCGAGTTCATTTGACACAGCCATAGCCAGAAACCCTAATTAATTCGGTCTCACCGATAGGGATCTCGGTCTCATCGAGATGGGATTGCAAACTCTCTGTTTCCCTTCGTAACGTTTTGGTCTAGCCGAGATGAGCGATCGGTCCCACCGAGTTTGCAATGCAAACTCTGTGTTTCCTTTTCGTAAATTTTTTGTTGGTGTACAAAAGTAGGGGCACTCCTTTTTTACCCCTTTTCTTGTGCATGGGCTGTCAGAGCTGCGCCCACAGCCACATTGAGCAGGGCAGAAGAGGGAAGCCGAAGCGCAAGGCAACCAAAGCAACACAAATACCAAGAGACACAAAGAGCAAGAGGGCGAGGTGGACTCCCTCGGCAAGACCCTGGCCAGGGCAGCCTCCGTAGCCACGGCAAGAGCCTTGCCGGGGCAACCTTCTCGACGCCAGCACAGCGAGCAATCCTTGAGCCCACGGGTTCCAACACCACCAACCAACCACATTGGAACCAAGGCTCGGGAGGCGCCTCTGTGGTGTCATGCAGATCTTCGTCAAGATCATAAACACACAAGATCAGATGAGGACCAGCAGACGACGACCCTCGGTGAGATCCTCGCCGAGGAGATCCATGAGACCCCTGGCAAGACCCTTGCCGGGGACGACCACGGTGCCGCAGCGAAACCCTTGCCAGGGCCCCGGCAAGGCCCTTGCCGAGGACACTTACGGGGCCGCGGCCAGGCCCACATATGCCAAGACTACTGCGCCGCTCCCATGCAGCTGCTAGCTCAACCAGCTAGGCAGGCACTTGCGTGGCAGCGTGCGGCCTTTACGCCGACTCAGCTAGCACCTGCGTGGTGGCATGCAGATCTTTGTGAAGACTCCACCACCGCGCCAGCCCAGCAGCCAGCCAACATGGCGCTACAACACCTCGTTAGCTCGGACGCGCGTCACAGCCAAGCTAGGCGGCGACAGCTGGGACGAGCTTCCTTGCCGTCCCCAGTAAAGCAAGAGGGGCACGTCGGCAGCGCGTTAAATGCGTTTGTTCGATGGTTCCAAAGGATAGACTCATCCACTGTACACCTTTCCACCTCCTGTGTGCCACTGTGGCAACCCTTTTTGTCTATAAAAGGAGGCCCGAGGCGACCAGGAGAAGGACTCGGATCTTTTGGACTAGGGACACACCGTAGCTAGTTCAAGAACTCAAGAACACTCAAATACATACACCAAAGCAGGACTAGGGGTTTACGCATCCTCGCGGCCCGAACCTGGGTAAACGATCTTTGTGCTTCCTGTCAGACCCGCTCTTTGCACAACCCCGCGCCCGCCAACCGTAGAAGGGATCCCGGTGATCCCTTAGGTGTCGTTTCCCTGACAGTTTCGGTCTCACCGAAATGAGCGATCAGTCCCACCGAGTTTGTGACCAACTATCTGTTTTCCTATTACAGAAATCGGTCTCACTAAGATTACATTATGCCCTAACCCTAATGAAATTGGTCCCATCGAGTTGACATGTCGGTCCCACCAAAAATCCTAACGTTCACATTTTCAACTAAATCGGTCCGACCGAGTTTGATTATTCGGTCCCACCAAGTTTGGTAAATTGTGTGTAATGGTTAGATTTTTTGTGGAGGCTATATCTACCCCTGTCGGATTTCGGGTTCCGGCAGACCCTCTAGGTTCGAACTCTGGGGTGCGCACGGAGATCTCGCCCCCTACCTACCTGCACCTCGTCGCCTCGTTAGGATCTAAACTACCAAAGGAACAACACAAGAGACACAAGGTTTATACTGGTTCGGGCCACCATTGTGGTGTAACACCCTACTCCAGTGTGTGGTGTGGTGGATTGCCTCTTGGGCTGATGATGAACAATACAAGGAAGAACAGCCTCGCGAGGGTGAGGTGTTCTCGTGGCTAGGCTCTCGATCGGATTGGATCAAGCTAAGATGAGGAGAGATGCCTCTCTCTCTCTCTGATTCAAGATGCCCCTAGCTTTGTGTGTGGCTAGTCCTATTTATAGGCGAAGGCCCTGGGCCTCTTCCCAAATATTGAGCGGGAAGGGCGCCAACAATTGGCCATTTTGAAGGGGAACATCTAGTACACTCATCCTGACTAAAGTTTGTCCTCGCCTGTCAAAGGCTCTGGTGGTGACTCCGGCTTGGGCTCCACGATGACCTCCTTCCTGCCGTTGCGACGGTCTTGGTCTCGTTGCACCAAAACGGGTGCCTTTGCCTGATACTCTCGCCTGCGCTTGCCCCCTTTGCACCAAAGAGGAAATGAGGACACTACGCGGGCTGGCACCCACCTGGCGCCCTTGGTAGTCATGGCTTGCGTCATGGGCACCTCGTGAGGTACCCCGCCTTGATCTCTCTGCCTGCTCGCGAGCCAGCCTGACGAGGCCGCGCCTGAGGAAGCTTCCTGTCGTCCGCCCCACGAGGCTTGGCCCCTCGCGAGGGTCTTGAGCTTGTTCTGATGAAGATGGGCCGTGCTGGGCCACCCCTTGAGCCACGCCGCAGGCTGCAAGCAGGCAAGTCTGGGTACCCCCGTTCCCAGAACGCCGACATTAGCCCCCGGGCCCAAGGCGCACCTGGACTTGGCTTAGCAGAGAAGCGAAGGGGCAAGTGTGAAGCGCCGCGGGCCCTAATAGCCTGCGGCCTTGGGTGCCGCGTGGCGGTTGATTGGACATGGGCGCCTTAGCAACTGCGCGAATCGACAAAAGAGCGGCATCTGTCTAGGCTTTGCTTCCTTTGCCTCCTCCGGTCATTGCCCAGATCCCCTTTCTTGCGCCTTTCCTTCCTGCCTCTGAAATCTCCAGATCTACTTCGACCGCGTGCCCTAGCAAGACATGGCGCCTCGCCAGACCCCGGCCGGAGCTTGGTACTCACCCGCCTTGGACTCGACGAACGTGTCGGAGAAGGGCCTTGCCCGGGCACGCCGGATGGTGGCGGCGCAAGGCAACGACGGGGCAGTGGTGCTCAGGGCTGGCTCCGCCCTTCCCGAGGGCCAAGGAAGCACCTTCTATCCGCTCTTCTTGAGCGCCATTGCTGCCAGTCTGGTGCCTCCCTTTTCTGAGTTCTTCTTTTCTGTCCTCCGCCATTACAAACTGCAAGCTCTGCACCTCCACCCTAACTCTGTTCTTCTTCTGGCGATCTTCGCCTACTATTGTGAGGCTCATGTCGGGGTGCAGCCCTCAGTGGCCTTGCTGCGCCACTACTTCTACCTCCGGACCTCTCGCGAGCCCATCTCCGCGTGCGCGAGCTTTGTCGCGTATGGCACCTCCAACGCCATCTCGAAGCCCGTGAAGAGGATTGAGGGCTTCAGGAGCAAGTGGGTCATGGTAGACGCTGGGCGCATCCATGCTCGGCTGATTCTGCCCACGGAGCAGCCCACGACTTCCGACGATTGGTCTCGCGCGGAACTCATGGATCCCCGCGCGAAGCCGGTGATAGAGAAGATGAACCCGGACCTGTGGCCGGGCAACATGGCGACGGCGAAGCTGACCGGGGCGTCGCTCCTGAGGGAGTTCCTGGAGCACCAGGTGGCCCCGCTTCGTTAGTACTCGCTTCCGCTGTGGAGGCCCCGCCCGAGCCCCGCAGTCTTGGCCGACGAAGATATGGCCGCGGTCCTCTAATCTTTGGTCGGGGGAGACGTGGCGAGGCTGGAGGGCACTCCTGTACCCCTATTCCTTCGAGATGATTGGGAGCAGGCGGTGGACTCCATGCCCGTCTTCGATGGGGACGGGCCTGCGTGCTGCTGGAGGTTCCCGAGGACCCCGGCCCCGGGCGACGGTGAACGTGTCCTCCGGCGACTCCAACGAAGAGGAGGAAGAAGAGGAGCGGGAAGGGGGGCCTGACTCCGAGGCGACCGACGGGGAGTCAAGAGCGCCCCTCCCCCAGCACAGGTCCCGCGCTCTCCGCCTCTTGCCGAGCAACGACGACGATGGCGATGATTGGGGCAGCGAGAGCTTGCCCCCGATCCCGAAGAAGGACAGGAGTGGGATGGTCCCCCGTGGGTCTGCCCCGGCTCCGAGGCGATCCGCAGACGTGCCTCCTGCTCCCGGGCCTCTTGAGGCTGATCCTTGCAGCCGGCTCTCGGGCTTCAAGTATGGCCGGAGGTTGCTCGAGCCCGCGAGCGATGACCAGTAAGTGCTTGATTCTTGTTTTATTTCTTGCTTTGTCGTTGAGGCTTGATATCTGTATTCCTTGGCTAGGTCGGCGCCTGCGGCGAAGAAGCTGAAGGGAGCTCCTGAGGCTTCGTCTGGGGCAGTGCCTCCGTCCGCGAAAGAAGGTGACGGCAAGACACGGGCCTCTCCTACCCGGTCATCCTCGCGAGGCTTGGCGGGGCTAGCTCGGGCGAGCTCAGCCCCCATGGCCCAAGCGACTCCTGAGGTATCCTTGCCTGATGCCACTGCCGCAGCTGTTGGGACGCAGAAGGTCCCGGCTCAGGATGCTGTGGTTACGCTGCCGTCCTCTCCTCCTACTCCACCAACTGCTGTCTCTCCGACTCCTTCCACTGTCCTGGATCGTGCTGCTGTAGAACTGGACCTGCTGCGGCAAGATCTTCTAGTTGCCGACCCTCGCTTGGTGGCCGGGTGCTTGGAGCTGGCCTCCGGCTGGGTTCGCTCTGACGCTTCGATTCGAGCGGCGCTGGTTCAGGCCACGACGGCTTGCGACGAGGAGAAGCAGGTCGTCCTTAGGGCGAAGGCTGCTCGCGACGCTGCCTTGGGGGAGGTAGCCGATGTCCGAGGTCGCTGCAAGGTGCTGGAGAGCGACCTGCAGGGCTTGCGTGACCAGCTTGCCAAGGAGGCCCGCATTCGCCATGAGAAGGAGGAAGACATGAAGGCTCGCGAGGCGGCCGTCAAGGACCGGGATGCCAAGCTTAACAAGCGCCGTGACCGCCTCGGTGCGCTGGAGCAGGAGTTGGAGGCAAAGAGGGTCGAGCTGGATAGCAAGGCGCGGGTCCTCGCTAGGGACCACGTGGCCTTCGTGGATATGGAGGTGAAGGCTCGCACCTTGCTGAGGTCGCTTTACGACAGCGGCCTGGAAAGCCCGTTGGCCGGCCGAGGACGGCCCCGCCAAGCTGCTTCCCTTCCTGATCCGTGCCCTTGAAGATGTCACCCTTGGCCTTGGCCCTACGGCTGAGGCCGAGGCGCGTGTCATGTCTTTCCGCAGCCGACGCTGCCCTACTTCCACGCCTACCTTCGCGATCCCGACGCCGACCTCGACACTGGGCTGGAGCCCGTGAGCGGCGAGCTTGTTGCCTGCCGCTGCCGAGGCCGTGAAGGGTCGAGCGGAGGCTCTACTGGCGAAGTTCCGGGCCTTCGGCACAAAGCCGGAGCGAGGCGCTGCCGGTCCTGAGGCTTCACGAGGAGAACCCGCCCAGCGCAGCTCCGCCGTCAACGAGTGACTCCTTTGTGGCTCATGTTCTGCTGTCAGCTCCTGCAACATGCATCATGCCTCGGGGAGGCATTTAAACTTGCATTTGGTGTTGTGACAACAGTTATGGACTGTAATATTTGCTTTTAAATTCCTTGAGATTTGCGCTTTTCCTTCATACTTGCTTATGTTCTACGCTGGCAGAGCCCGGCCCCGTGCATACCTCAGCCGCCATTAGCCCCGACCGGAAACCAGGATGGGACCAAGGAGTGAGGGGCTACGTGACAAGTTAGGCTCCTGAGTCGCGATGCTCAGGAGTCCCCCTTGGCGCACGATCAACAAGTAGGGAGGTGAGATGTATGGGTGAATTTACCATTCTACGCTCTGAGAGCCCGCCCCGCAGATACCTCAACCGCCGTTAGCCTTTCGGAACTAAGGAGTGAGAGGCTACGTGACCAGGTAGGCTCCTGAGTCGCGATGCTCAGGAGTCCCCCTTGACGTTCAAACGGCCTTCGTACCTTGGCTCCGCTCGGGGAGGGACATGCGGCGAACCAGACCCGAGGGGCCTGGCTAGGTGGCGTGCGTCTGGGCGTGATCCAGGCGTAGCCCCCGTGCCTAGCCCCCTCGCGCGGCACTCCCGAGGGGAGGCGTTGCGATAAGGCTAGACATTGAGCTCTGGGCTCCCTGTGGTTGATGCGGCCAGGAGCCACCCTCGGTTGTTTATCACCAGCGAGGAGCATAGCGCTTCCGTATGTGTACGGGCATAGCCACTCCTCGGTAGTGTCGTCGGCCAGCGCAGAGCATGGTGCTTCCACTGGTGCATGGGAGGGGGCTCCCCTCCGGGAGGAGCCCCCGGGGGGTGTACAGCCCCGCCCTGACACATGGCTGGCACGGTAGGGCCTGACGAGGTGTATCTGGGCACCCGTGAGCCAGTAGGGACTCACGGGCCCTACCTCAAGGCGGGTTGCGCCTGCACTGGGCCTTAACTTGTGATGTGTTCCTGCAAATTTGGTTAGATGCCGACGCCCACGCCCTCGGGTCCTGCCTCGAGCGAAGTCTCGGCTGTGCTGGTATGCTGTGTCGCGATACCGTGGACAAGGCCAGAGGGTGAGGGTTGGAGAGCCAGAGGAGCCCATGAGTCGCGATGCTCAGTACCCCCCCCTTTAATGTGCTAGCGGCTGACATGAAGGAAGAAGGCGTGCCACGACGGGCATCAAATAACAATCATGATGGGTCGAACGCATGACCCGAAATAAACGAAAGAGGGGTACATGCCGCTGGGTCTGCCCCGAGCGACTTGGGGATGATGCAGCTCGAGGGGCACCCCCAACAAAGGAAGCTAGGAACATGCAGTAAAAGGGATACACGCCGCGGGGACGGACCCACGCGGCCTGGGAATGATGCAGCCCTGGGGGGCGCTCCCAGCTAGAAATGAAACTTGAAGGATGTCACCTGATAACGTTGAAGATGAAGGGGTGCTGAAGTAGCGGACGTCGTGGGCTGCGGAAGCCGATCTTCACGAGCCCCCAGGCCCAGGAGCCTCGGGAGGCTCCGGAGGCGCTGGTGGCTCCTCGCGGATCGTCTCCATCTCCGCCAGGACTGCGGAACGCCTGACCTCTTGAGCCTCCAGGATGCTCCCCATGAGGCGCTGGCGCGTGGCGGCCGCGTTCGGCACGCCGCAGGAAATGCGAACGTAGCTGTGGGGTGGACCTTCACAGCGCCCCACGCGTGAGGGCCAGAAGCGCTCCTGAGAGGCGGCTCGGTTGAGCCCTGGTATGTCGATGCAGACGCGCAGCCCACCATCCTCGCCTGGATGGGGAGCTACGGCGGGTAAGTGGCGGCTGCCACTCATGACTCTTGACTCCTGCAGCTCCTGAATGATCTGGCTGACGAACTCCTGAGGTTTTGGCCCTCCTTGCCTCGCTCCTTCTTGAGGGAAACATGCTTTAAAACACGCCTCCAAGTGGTGCCCAAGCACCTCCCTCGTGACCTTAGCAAGGTCGGTGGCCCTCCAGGAGAGAGCCCCCGAGCCTTGCTTAAGGAGGGCGCCGGGCGCGCCTTCCTATGCGACAGAAGGAGGTGCCCCCTGAACAGGCACGGACCTTGAGGGGCCTGCCTCTGTGGGGACCCCGACTCATAAGTCGAGATCACCGAATGCACGTGTACAGTGATTCCAGAGATCAATGCTCACTGAACACACAGAAGCTGAATAACAAGAGTCTTACATCCATACATACCGTATTACACAAGTAGGTCCATTTTGGTCGAGTCTTGAGTATAACATCGCAGCGGAAATCTTCGTCGATAACTTGGACCCATGCCATCTGCCTTAACCCTACAGGCATTCTGACTGGGAAGCGTCCTAGCTCGCATGTTCGTCACCGAAGTATTCTTCATCATATCCTGTTCTTTCGTGCCTAGCCAATAAAATAACCAGTGGCAAGCCAATGAGTACTTTCAATGTACTCGCAAGCAACCCATGTTTTGGTTCGAGATACAAAAATGCATGATATAGGTAAATTTTTGCAGAAAGCTAGTTTTGAGTGCAATTACATGTTCAACAACTTGTAAGACATGCATCATGAGAATTCAAGTAACCATGAGGACAGGTTACAGATATCAACATAAATAGAGTGGGCACCAACCCAACTCAATCATGTCAAGTCCTTTGACTTGACCCAAGTAGTTTTATCAACTCACACACACGGTTGTAAAACCCTGGACATAGTTTAAGCAGCACCGCCCAACTGTCCTTGACCGTGGACACGGCTATTCGAATAGTTTTACACTCTGCAGAGGTTGCACACTTTACCCACAAGATCCGGGAAACTTCCGTGTCATCCACGACCCGCGATACCTTAAAGTACCCGGGGTAAGCACCCGATCACTACCTTTCCCTAGACGACACTAACAAGGATTCACTCGTTGTTCCGTATCCTCACGATGTACATCATACGAGACTCACTCGAGATCGTAACATCCGAGAGGGGACACAACGGTGTATGCGGTGCCCTGTAAAGACAGTCATGGCCGCCCTACCTAGCACGACCCCGTCCCGAGAGAGAGCACCAACTCTCCCCCATCACTAGTAATGCGGGCTCCAAGCTAGTATCGTCCTAGGTAATCAATAATGCCCTTTCCCATATAAGGGTAGAGTGGTTGCGCATGTAAGGTTGGGACAGTCGACAAATCTTAAATCTAATCCATTTTCGAAAACAACACACACTTGCCTCGGTACACCACTTCGTCATCAAGTGGTTGCCCATCTCATCATCTCCCTCGGGCATAAGTGGCACCCGACGGGGTTTTCGAAAAGTCTTTTGAAAATGCTTTGACTCCTTCACCATGCATATACCCGTCCCTTTTTGCGTAGCATCTACTTTAGCATCCTATCTACTCCCACCGGCATAACCCTCATAAGAAGGTAGGGTCATCCACAATGCATGTATCAATGAGGAAGTACGGTGGCAAACCATCGAAGTGGTTGCCACCTCATCATGATTCCGTTGCAACAACAATATGGTGCTATATGACATGCATAAAAAGGGTTTCATAAACATGGTCAAAGGGCTGCTTGCCTGGTTCATCAGAGTCTTGAGATCTTCTGGTCCTTCTCCAAGTACTCCGTCTACTTCGTCAACTAACGTCGAAACAATCACAATAAGCAACACAACAAGGTAGAAAATAAAAGTGCTCTAAAAATATGAGTTGGACTTTTCTAGGACTTCTCTGGTTATATGAAAATAACCAGAGTGGTTTCATTGGGATTGATAAGTTAATATTTCGAACATTTCAATATGATGGAAACAAGGGATTTAATGGATCTGCAATATGTCTACAGAATGCCTCTTTATAAAAATGAGTTAAAGTGCCCATTAAATCAGGCATGATTTTAGAAATATTTAGAAATTGGTTTCACTGGATTTGGAGTTGAAATGAATATAATATGGATTTTTGAAGTGGACTTACGTGGATAAATGACCTTTTAAAAAGGTTCAGTGAAAACCAGGGGCAACAAAAATGTCCACTGTGGCCTATTAAATAGAGCTTGATTTATGGAGTCTCTGGAAATTTGAATCATCAAATTTGGAGTTCATTTGATTTATTCATGGATTTTTGAAGTTAACTGGAAAAGAATAAGGAAAAAGAAGGCTATACCACTTATTCTGCGTGCTGGGCGAGGGATAGCTGACGGGCCGGCCCAGTGGCTCAGCTGCGCGCGGGAAGGGCCACATCGAAGGCGCACTGCGGGAAAGCGCCACCCAGCGGGGAAAGCGGCTTCCCTGGTCCCACCTCCACTTAACCTGACCTGCGGGGCCGGCTCGGTTGCCGTTGTCGCCGACAGGCGGGGCGGTCGTCCTCTACCTCCCGCTCGAGACAGAGCAGGGGAGGCAGAGCGCACGCCGGCGCTCGTCCGGCGATAGCCGGCGCCTCCGGCCGTCACCCGCCTATGGGAGAGCTCAGCGCGGAGCGGCGGATCTGTTGGGGTCGGTCTGTGCCACCGGGGGGGACCGAGGTGACCGCGGCTTCGACGGCGGCGGGGGAGGCCGTCGGCCGTCAGTGGCCCCTAGCGCTCGGGAGTCCCCGCGAAGGTTTGAGGAGGTGGGGAGGATCGCCGAACTATGAGGACCCCTTTGGTGGAGGAATGGGAGGGAGGTGAGCTCCGCGTTGCTCGAATTTGAGCGAGCCGAAGCGGCGGCCGTGCGGTGGTAGGAGGAGAAGGAAGGCACGGGAGGAGGGGGCTGCTGCTCGAGGAGGTCGCTGGGGGGAAGAGGGAGTGAGCCGAGAGGGGAGAGGGTCCTGGAGTGGCTGTATAAGGCGGGGCCATGGCGCAGCGTGGGCGGCATCCACGGCCGCGGCCAATGCAGTGCCAGGGGCCGAACTGGCACACTCGGCCATGTCCGGGGCGTTCGTGGGCGTGGACCAGGTCAAGTGGGAAGGGAAGAAGGAGTGGGCGAGCTCCTGCGGGTCCCAAGCGCGTGCGCGCACTGGCGGAGCTGGGCGGTGCTCGGGCACGCGTGAGCACGGCAGGAGGGAGAGAGGGAGGAGGGGGCCGACCAGCTGCCGTGTACTGGACGTCGAGGCGACCTCGGGGGACACGAGGGGGAGGCCCTAGGTGGCCGGAAGCGGTTGGAAGGGGGCGGCTACAGTGCGGGTGTGCACTATAGCGCGCTCTGGAGCACGCCAATTGCATGCCAGGGCATGCCTTTGGCTTGTAGGGCATGGCCACTTGTGTCTAGGTTGTTTAGGGAGGAGTAAACAAAGGGAAGAGGGCCTTGGATGCCCTGGACAGCCAGTAGGAGAGGAGAGAGGTTGAGGGAGAGAGGGAAATGGGCTGTACAGAGAGAGAAAGTGGGGTTTTAACCCTCCAATAATTGAGCTATGGATTTGCCATTGCTACTGGAGGTGCAAGGGGACTAGGAGGGGCTGTGGTAAAAAGTTGAGGCCATGGAGAAGAGTGGAAGTGGTCAAAACAGGGGTTTTAATAAAATGGCAGAAGGAGTTTGTTGCTGGTTTGGGCAAGAAGATGAACTCCTCTTGTCATAAGGCTTGACAGGGTCAAATGGCATGAGAAAATAAGGGGTTTCACCAATATTGAGTTTATTTGGGAAAAGTTGCCAATGCAACTTTTGTAAACCCTAGAAATTAGCAGAAATGGACTTGTGTAGATCTAGTTGAGAAAATCATTTCTCCTTGATGCACCACTTGGTGTAGTGGCCTCATTTGGTCATCTTAACATGCTCACAAAAGTTGGGGTGAAGGAGAAAAAGTTGGCAGTACAAACTTGTTCAAATTTGATTCTGGTTAGAGAGGGTTTTGGGGTACTTTGATCAAGATAAAATTCTCTCCAACTTGTGCCATTTGGTCTAGATGCACTATTACACCATTTGAGAATGTGCACCAAGTTTGAGAGCATTTGGACATGTTTGACAGTGCAAAGCTGTTCAAACTTGAAAAAGGACAGAAGTGGTTTTGAGAGGGTTTCATGGGGTTATACTGTTCTCCATGACATGGTACTGGGCAAGATCATCAAAAATGCCATATGTGACATGTTAGAATTTTCCTGGATTTATTTGAAAATATTTCTTATAGAAATATTGCAAATCCTAGAAATGGGCAGAATTAGTTTTGGGAGGTTTTGTCCAATATTTTGAACATGACCATGTGTTGAAACTCATATATATGGACAATATATGTCCATTGAGTCTCCCTAATATTTCTCAAATATTTTTAAAGCTTTAAAATAATTTTAACCTATTTAATACCATTTCTGGCCTTAAGAAAAAGCCTTTAAATAAAATAGTAAAATAACTTTTAAAATTATATTTTTGTGGTTTCTGGGTATGCTATATCTAATAGGAGTCAAAAATATTTTTTGAAAGATTTTTACTGCCCTTAATTAAGTACTTGCTGTGCAAACCTCAATTCAGGGGTTTTTGAAAAACTAATTTTTGAAAATACTATTTGGCCAAATTATTTTTGTAAGAAATTGTTTTTATGTCCTATACACATGGCATGATCATTGGTTCAAGAGTTTGGAGCAAGGAGATGAAGTATATGAGTTGGAGGATTTATTTGATATTTAGAGCACTTGCAAACAGTAGACAAAAATCAAATCAAGCAAAGACCAAAACACTCAAAAGTTTTTGTCAAACCACATTTTATCATGATTTACTATCTTAAGTGTTGCGGCATGAAAATCAGGGTGTGACAGACCTACCCCCCTTACAAGAATCTCGTCCCCGAGATTCCCAGACTAGGCGCGGAAAGGAATACAGAAACTTGGATTTGGGGTAGTCTTCACGTCCTCATACTGCTTCTACTTCAGTTTGGTGCTCCATTGAACTTGAAGTACTTGATGGTGTGGCTTCGTGTATGACGTTCTTCTTGATCCAGGTTTCTAATGGGTAGCTCGTGGTAGGTCAGATTGGGCTGGAGGTCGATGTCCTTGTAGGGACCGGGCTAGTTGGGAAGTTGGAAACGTTTCTGGAGTGGTGTCGTGTGGAAAAACATTGTGCACAGTAGGTAACTCAGGTGGTAACACCAGCTGGTAGCCGTCTACTCTTCGTCTCAAAGTGATCTCAAGGGGGGGGGGGTTGTTGAACCTAGGAGTGATCTCGAAGAGGGTCAATGAATCTTGGTGTGTGTTTCCTTGTCATGGAAACGCTTGGTTCCTTAGAGAGGAGTGGCTTGCAGATACACATGGTCTTTTGACGGGGAAGTATACTTCTTGAAGATGGTGGTTGGTGTAGTTCTTCCTCTTAGACATGACGGTCTTCAGATGTTCCTTGACCAGCTCAACGATTCTTCTTCCGTCTTCGGGTAGACGAGTATGTCATCAAAGAAAGATGACAACTAACTTGTCCAAGCACTCCATGAAGTCTATGGGGTGCGTAAAGTGGGCTGAGGCATTGGTGATGGTCACGGTTGAGTATTGGCCAAGGTCTTATCAATCTAGAGTCAAAGCCCGAGGTCAGGATCCGGCCATGTTGTGGCTTGGTAGGGCGTAAGGGTTTCAAGGATTCTAGTGTGCGAGTGAATGTTCATCATCCCATCCTTGAGCAAAGTTTATGAGTTGCCAATAGTTCTACCTAGTCTTCACATCATATTACCAAAAGGATCATCTCGTATAGGTCAACTCCAATCATCACTCATGTCATTCATATCCTCATGACTCTCGAGAGGGGGTCTAACAAAATCATATATGTCTACAATCCCCAAACTCATATGTATGTCTACCCCTAAAAATCCATGGGTAGAACATATAAGCTGCTAAGCTTGAACGTGACAATCCAAGTGCTCATCCTATTCTTCCAAGGTCTAAGATAAATCACCTCTATCCTAAGGAAACACGTCGTAAGCCACTCCAAGATCTTGTTTCCTTCCTATGAATCAACCAACAGCCCATTAACTTCCATCAATCACTACATAATCCATTTAATTATACAAATCCAATGTTTATGATGTTCCACATGATCTCCTAAAGTCCACATAATCCCCAAATACTTGAAAGGGTTGTCTCTACTATAGTAAGTCCACCAATTCCATTATCATGGTCAAGTAAACTCCAAGGTCAAGCTTATATCAACTCCGACAATTAATCCAATCTCCTAGTTTATTGTCCTCCAAGAAACATGGTATCATGATCGAGATCATCAGTCTAAATCCAATTTACTGCGAACCATGTAGACTTACTCACCACCTATACTCAACTAGGATCACCTATTTAAATCCAAATCTCATGTCCAACAAGAATTCCTACATGCTTCCCCAAAGTCATTATCATAATGTCAACTATCTCCTATCAATATCCCCTGGCTAAGTCAAATCCTCATACTTCCAAGAATTCAGCTCGCGATCTTAATTGTCCCACTAAATCCAATTTATCCAGGGGTAATGAAAGCTATGCTACTCTATATTCATGATCCCACCAAGTTCATCTACCAACATGAAAGCCCTATAATCCTCCGAAGAGTCTCAAATAATTCCTCAAGGTCAGTGATATAAACTCATCAAGTCATTTGTCCTCTGTTCCTATATCCTCAAACTGGTCTTCGCTATGGCATCGTCAGTCCTGGTGCTATATTAGCATGATAATGTGCTTGTTCACTATGTCCACTAGTTCCATAATGAACCCTGTGATGTGCAAGGTTTACAGAGGCTTAACTGGTTCTCTTGCAATACTGTGGGTTAAGCACATGGTTAAGGATTCGAGCTGGGGTATCTCATGAAGTCTCGAAGGGTCTAGGAATGGGTTTCTAGTCTGGAGGGTTAAACATAACTCTACGAGGTTTCACTTGGTCGAGGAGGCTCGAACAAAAAGTCTTCAGTGCTAGTTGGTCGCCGGGGTAGAACCCTTGGTGCATCTTGTCTTGCTTGTCTTCAGTTGAGGAGAGAGATGAGAGGGAAAAGTAGCATAGAGGAGGGGAATGCCTAAAGGGGGTTCTATAGTGCAAGTGCAAACATACAAGTGCTGAAAGGGCCAAACACAAACAATAAAATAAGGCAGGTGATATAGCCGCGTACTAGTTGCCTCGGGCAAAAGGGCGACTAATATCAAAACACAAACAAATAAAAACAAGCAACACACAATCATGGTTCTATTCGAACCATCATACGGACTCGACTGTGCATAGGGGGTACACGACTCATCCTACCCTAGGGGTTCTCGGACTCAGTAGTCGTGACTTGTGCCTCATGCAGTCTTCCAGGTTTTCCTCAAGTGCTGCTAAGTCTCTTATAGTTGTTTGGCGAAATGATCCCGGTTGAGCTTGAAGAGTCTTCAACAACTTCTCGCCTGTTGAAGTGATGGGGTGAAGGTGGCTCCTCGTAGCTGGCATTGACTCGGCCTTCTGTTGTCTTCTTAATCATGACGATCCCTTTTGCCTTTTAAGGCGTCAAGGGTTTCGGGTAAGCAATCATTTATGCAGTGACATTAACAAGGCATAATATAGGTCCAACCTATCAGTTACGTTGATGACAACATCGACACCAAGAGCGGGCGACGAAGAGAACCATTTTCCTGCTCACTATAGTGAGGCGGACCAAATGGCGAGGTTCTCATCCACCCGTGGTTGTCGATACAACAACGGTAAGGACATGGTTGCTCTATTAGCGATGTCTATCATGGTCTTGCATATCTTACACCCTGATCGTCATAGGACAAGGTTGCATCATCCTGGGGCAAATTCAAAGGTGTCACCATCCTCTGGGTCTTCATGTCCTCATTCTTCAAAGGAGTATCTTCTGTTGGCATCGTCTTGTTGTGGTGTCGCGAATCTTGGGTTCAGAAGAGGTGGGTGAGTGTTTGGCAAGGTGTACTCATTCTAGGCTATCCACGAGGATTACAAGCAATCCCGTGGTCAGGGGCTTGAGGGTGCTAGCGACCGTTTGCAATAGTTTTGAAGGGAAGAGATCGATGGGGAAAGTATACCTTAGTTTTTGAAAAACTGAGAAGGGAAGAGAAGTATAGATAGTTTTGAAAACTTGTAATAGTTTTGGAAATAGTTTTACCCTAACTAACGACCATGCTAACTAAGGCTTCCTACAGCCAGGATCGCTCTGATACGAGCTCTGTGGGGACCCCGACTCATTAGTCGAGATCACCGAATGCACATGTACAGTGATCCCAGAGATCAATGCTCACTGAACACACAGAAGCTGAATAACAAGAGTCTTACATCCATACATACTGTATTACACAAGTAGGACCATTATGGTCAAGTCTTGAGTATAACATCGCAGCGGAAATCTTCGTCGATAACTTGGACCCATGCCATCTGCCTTAACCCTACGGGCATTACGATTTGGGAAGCATCCTAGCTCGCATGTTCACATCAAGTATTCTTCATCATATCCTATTCTTTCGTGCCTGGCCAATAAAATAACCAGTGGAAAGCCAATGATTACTTTGAATGTACTCGCAAGCAACCCATGTTTTGGTTCGAGATACAACAATGCATGATATAGGTAAATTTTTGCAGAAAGCTAGTTTTGAGTGGAATGACATGTTCAACAACTTGTAAGACATGCATCATGAGAATTCAAGTAACCATGAGGACAGGTTACATATATCAACATAAATAGAGTGGGCACCAACCCAACTCAATCATGTCAAGTCCTTTGACTTGACCCAAGTAGTTTTATCAACTCACACACACAGTTGTAAAACCCTGGACGTAGTTTAAGCAGCACCGCCCAACTGTCCTTGACCGTGGACACGGCTACTCGAATAGTTTTACACTCTGCAGAGGTTGCACACTTTACCCACAAGATCCGGGGAACTTCCGTGTCATCCACGGCCCGCGATACCTCAAAGTACCCGGGGTAAGCACCCGATCACTACCTTTCCCTAGACGACACTAACAAGGAGTCCACTCGTTGTTCTGTATCCTCACGATGTACATCATACGAGACTCACTCGAGATCGTAACATCCGAGAGGGGACACAATGGTGTATCCGGTGCCTCAGAAGACAGTCATGGCCGCCCTACACGAACGACCCGCCCCGAGAGAGAGCACCAACTCTCCCCCGTCACTAGTAATGCGGGCTCCAAGCTACTATCGGCCTAGGTAATCAATAATGCCCTTTCCCATATAAGGGTAGAGTGGTTGCGCATGTAAGGTTGGGACAGTCGACAAATCTTAAATCTAATCCGTTTTCGAAAACAACACACACTTGCCTCGGTACACCACTTCGTCATCAAGTGGTTGCCCATCTCATCATCTCCCTCGGGCATAAGTGGCACCCGACGGGGTTTTCGAAAAGTCTTTTGAAAATGCTTTGACTCCTTCACCATGCATATACCCGTCCCTTTTTGCGTAGCATCTACTTTAGCATCCTATCTACTCCCACCGGCATAACCCTCAGAAGAAGGTAGGGTCATGCACAATGCAAGTATCAACGAGGAAGTACGGTGGCAAACCATCGAAGTGGTTACCACCTCATCATGATTCCGTTGCAACAACAATATGGTGCTATATGACATGCATAAAAAGGGTTTCATAAACATGGTCAAAGGGCTGCTTGCCTGGTTCATCAGAGTCTTGAGATCTTCTGGTCCTTCTCCAAGTACTCCGTCTACTTCGTCAACTAACGTCGAAACAATCACAATAAGCAACACAACAAGGTAGAAAATAAAAGTGCTCTAAAAATATGAGTTGTACTTTTCTAGGACTTCTCTGGTTATATGAAAAATAACCAGAGTGGTTTCATTGGGATTTGATAAGTTAATATTTCTGAACATTTCAATATGATGGAAACAAGGGATTTAATGGATCTGCAATATGTCTACAGAATGCCTCTTTATAAAAATGAGTTAAAGTACCCATTAAATCAAGCATGATTTTAGAAATATTTAGAAATTGGTTTCACTGGATTTGGAGTTGAAATGAATATAATATGGATTTTTGAAGTGGACTTATGTGGATAAATGACCTTTTAAAAAGGTTCAGTGAAAACCAGGGGCAACAAACATGTCCACTGTGGCCTATTAAATAGAGCTTGATTTATGGAGTCTCTGGAAATTTGAATCATCAAATTTGGAGTTCATTTGATTTATTCATGGATTTTTAAAGTTGACTGGAAAAGAATAAGGAAAAAGAAGGCTATACCACTTATTCTGCGCGCTGGGCGAGGGATAGCTGACGGGCCGGCCCAGTGGCTCAGCTGCGCGTGGGAAGGGCCACATCGAAGGCGCACTGCGGGAAGGCGCCACCCAGCGGGGCAAGCGGCTTCCCTGGTCCCGCCTCCACATAACCTGACATGCGGGGCCGGCTCGGTTGCCGTTGTCACCGACAGGCGGGCCCCCATGCCAGCTGGCGGGGCGGTCGTCCTCTACCTCCTGCTCGAGACAGAGCAGGGGAGGTAGAGCGCACGCCGGCGCTCGTCCGGCGATAGCCGGCGCCTCCGGCCGTCTCCCGCCTATGGGAGAGCTCAGTGCGGAGCGGTGGATCCGTTGGGGTCGGTCTGTGCCACCGGGGGGGGGGGGACCGAGGTGACCGCGGCTTCGACGGCGGCGGGGGAGGCCGTCGACCGTCAGTGGCCCCTAGCGCTCGGGAGTCCCCACGAAGGTTTGAGGAAGTGGGGAGGATCGCCGAACTACGAGGACCCCTTTGGTGGAGGAATGGGAGGGAGGTGAGCTCCGCGTTGCTCGAATTTGAGCGAGCCGAAGCGGCGGCCGTGCGGTGGTAGGAGGAGAAGGAAGGCACGAGAGGAGGGGGCTGCTGCTCGAGGAGGTCACTGGGGGGAAGAGGGAGTGAACCGAGAGGGGAGAGGGTCCTGGAGTGGCTGTATAAGGCGGGGCCATGGCGCAGCGTGGGCGGCATCCACGGCCGCGGCCAATGCAGTGCCAGGGGCCGAACCGGCACACTCGGCCATGTCCGGGGCGTTCGTGGGCGTGGACCAGGTCAAGTGGGAAGGGAAGAAGGAGTGGGGCGAGCTCCTACGGGTCCCAAGCGCGTGCGCGCACTGGCGGAGCTGGGCGGTGCTCGGGAATGCGTGAGCATGGGCAGGAGGGAGAGAGGGAGGAGGGGGCCGACCAGCTGCCGTGTACTGGACGTCGAGGCGACCTCGGGCGACACGAGGGGGAGGCCCTAGGTGGCCGGAAGCGGTTGGAAGGGGGCGGCTACAAGCGGGTGTGCATCAGAAGGCTCTGAGCACGCCAATTGCATGCCAGGCATGCCTTTGGCTTGTAGGGCGGGCCACTTGTGTCTAGGTTGTTTAGGAGGAGTAAACAAAGGGGAGAGGGCCTTGGATGCCCTGGACAGCCAGTAGGAGAGGAGAGAGGTTGAGGGAGAGAGGGAAATGGGATGTCCAGAGAGAGAAAGTGGGGTTTTACCCCTCCAATAATTGAGCTATGGATTTGCCATTGCTTCTGGAGGTGCAAGGGGACTAGGAGGGGCTGTGGTAAAAAGTTGAGGCCATGGAGAAGAGTGGAAGTGGTCAAAACAGGGGTTTTAATAAAATGGCAGAAGGTGTTTGTTGGTGGTTTGGGCAAGAAGATGAACTCCTCTTGTCATAAGGCTTGACATGGTCAAATGGCATGAGAAAATAAGGGGTTTCACCAATATTGAGTTTATTTGGGAAAAGTTGCCAATGCAACTTTGTAAACCCTAGAAATTAGCAGAAATGGACTTGTGTAGATCTAGTTGAGAAAATCATTTCTCCTTGATGCACCACTTGGTGTAGTGGCCTCATTTGGTCATCTTAACATGCTCACAAAAGTTGGGGTGAAGGAGAAAAAGTTGGCAGTACAAACTTGTTCAAATTTGATTCTGGTCAGAGAGGGTTTTGGGGTACTTTGATCAAGATAAAATTCTCTCCAACTTGTGCCATTTGGTCTAGATGCATTATTACACCATTTGAGAATGTGCACCAAGTTTGAGAGCATTTGGACATGTTTGACAGTGCAAAGCTGTTCAAACTTGAAAAAGGACAGAAGTGATTTTGAGAGGGTTTCATGGGGTTATGCTGTTCTCCATGACATGGTACTCGGCAGGATCATCAAAAATGCCATATGTGACATGTTAGAATTTTCCTGGATTTATTTGAAAATATTTCTTATAGAAATATTGCAAATCCTAGAAATGGGCAGAATTAGTTTTGGGAGGTTTTGTCCAATATTTTGAACATGACCATGTGTTGAAACTCATATATATGGACAATATATGTCCATTGAGTCTCCCTAATATTTCTCAAATATTTTTAAAGCTTTAAAATAATTTTAACCTATTTAAGACCATTTCTGGCCTTAAGAAAAAGCCTTTAAATAAAATAGTAAAATAACTTTTAAAATTATATTTTTGTGGTTTCTGGGTATGCTATATCTAATACGAGTCAAAAATATTTTTTGAAAGATTTTTACTGCCCTTAATTAAGTACTTGCAGTGCAAACCTCAATTCAGGGGTTTTTTAAAAGCTAATTTTTGAAAATACTATTTGGCCAAATTATGTTTGTAAGAAATTATTTTTATGTCCTATACACATGTCATGATCATTGGTTCAAGAGTTTGGAGCAAGGAGATGAAGTATATGAGTTGGAGGATTTATTTGATATTTAGAGCACTTGCAAACTGTAGACAAAAATCAAATCAAGCAAAGACCAAAACACTCAAATGTTTTTGTCAAACCACATTTTATCATGATTTACTATCTTAAGTGTTGTGGCATGAAAATCAGGGTGTGACAGCCTCCCGAGGAGTCGGGCCTGGCGATGTCTTCTTCTACTTTGGAGCGGTCTCGGGGAGCCTCCCGCTCCTGCGATCTGGGTCTTCAAGTGATGCGGCTTGAAAAGCTCGCTCCAGGGAGCACACTGCGTCTCTTTCTTCACAAGGCACCGTGATGACTCCGCCGCTTCCTAGCATCTTGAGGACGTTGTAGCCATGATGAGTCACGGCCATGAACTTGGCCAGAGCTGGGTACCCGAGGATGGCATTGTATGGCAGGCAAATGTGGGTGACATCAAAGTCGATGAGCTCGGTGCGGTAGTTGTCGCGCGCCCCGAAGGTAACAGGGAGGCGGACCTGCCCAATCGGAACTGTGGAGCCATCGGTGACTCCAGAGAAAGGCTTGGTTGGCTGAAGCTGATAGTATGGCACTTGGAGATTTTTGAATGTCTCTACGGACAGGACAATGAGCCCTGCTCTGCCATCGATGAGGGTCCTGGTGACTTGCACATTGCTGATGATTGGGGAACAAAGCATCGGGAGGACTCCGCAGATGGCGCAAGACTTGAGCTGATCCGCTGAGCTGAACGTGATGGCGCACGCTGACCACCTGAGAGGGCGCGTGACTTCGAGCTTGGGGAGGACTGCATTCACTTCACGGGCGAACTGCTTGAAGATGCGCTGAGAGGCTGGGGCTTGAGCTCTGCCAGGATGCAAGCGATCGCGCGCGGCTCCTGGAAGCCCCCAGCTCCCTCGTCCTGATGATGGTCCTCATTTCTCCTTGGCTGCGGCAGCAGAGGAGGAAGGCATGCGTTTCCTTGCGGGCGATCCTCGCGAGGCTGATCCCTCCAGCCTCCCTCGCGAGGCTGATCCTGCCAGCGATCCTTGCATGGTCGGTCATGCCACCCTTGGCGAGGGCCACGGTCTTCCCAGTGTCATGCGTTTCTTCCTCCTCCTCGGCCATAGCCTCGATCGTTGCGGTCGGGGCGTCGACCGATCCTCCCTTCTAGCACGGCTCAGAGCTCTTGACATTCGTTGGTGTTGTGGGTGTGGAGGTCGTGGTACACACAGTACCGGCTGCCCTTGGAAGACTCGGGCTGATCTCTACCTCGCTTGGTGTCTGGTCCTGCCGTGAGCACGGCAGCCCCCTTGCGCTTCACGTCCTTGGCCTTGGGCTTCTTCTCTTCTGGGTCCGCGGCTGGCAACTCGAGGAGGGAAAGGCGTCCTTCCTCAGCCCTAGCGCACTTGGTCGCCAAGTTGAACAGCTTCAAGGATGTGCACAGGTCTTCATGCATCGCCAGCTCCTCCTTCATCTTGACGTCACACACACCGTCAGAGAAGGCTGAGATGATGGCCTCCTCGGTCACCTTGGGAATCTTGAGGCGTGCATTGTTGAAGCGCTGGATGTACTTCTGCAGGGTCTCCCCTGGCTGCTGCTTGATGCGCCGCATGTCGCTCACGGCAGGAGGCCGGTCACGAGTACCTAGAAAGTTGGCGATGAAGCGGGTGCGCATCTCGTCCCAGGAGGAGATCGTGCCAGGAGCCAGGTTCAGGAGCCAGGTGCGGGCTCCATCCTTGAGTGCCATGGGAAACCAGTTCGCCATGACCTTCTCGTCCCTGTTGGCGGCTTCAATGCCCAGCTCATAGAGCTGAAGGAACTCCGCAGGGTCGGCCGTGCCGTCGTAGCGAGGAGGCAGGTCTGGCTTGAACTTGCCGGGCCACGCGACGCTGTGCAGCTCGGTGGTGAAGGCGCGGCAGCCTGCTGTGGCCACGGGAGGCCTTTGGTGACGAAGAGCCTGGTCTTGCGGGTCCCCATGCACAGCCGCTGGGAGCAGGGCGGGGTCTTGGCGTGCTGGAGCAGGAGCGCGGTCCTGACGAGCCGGTGCAGGGAGCACTCGGGCAGCTTCTTGGGGGCGAGGGACCTCTTGACAGCTCTGCTCTTGCTGCGCTGGTGCCGGATGGAGTGGGTTCCGCCCAGGGGCCACGCGCCTTGGGGCCAAGGCGCCTTCTTGACGGGGAGGCGGCTGAGGCGCCCCTGGAGCTTCATCATCGCGCGCAGGCAGGCGGCGTGCAGCGAGAAGGACGGCGCGTGGGAGCCCCCTGCGGCGCGGACGAGCTCGGTGACGCGGTCGAGCCACTCTTCGTAGACGTCGTCGGTAGGGCGGTAGCGCATGAGCTCGTTTGCCGCAATGAGCGCAGCTCGAGCCTCCATGGGCGCGCGGAGCACGCAAGACGGAGAACCAGCTGGGGCGAGTGAAGGAGTAGCAGTACGGCCGTCTCGCCTCACGGACGGGTGCTGGGACGATGCTTGCTGCTCGTTCCCCGCCGGGCCGGTGGCGGCGTTGACGGCACGCGAAGGGGAACGGCGGGGTCGGCCACCAACGGGGGCCGTCTGGGCGACGCGGGTAGCGAGAGCGGTTCGGCGCTCGGCGCGAGCCCGACGAGCGTCTGACATGGATGCGATGGTCGGCGAAGAACAGGACGGCGGAGGATGAATTCCGGCGCACCCCTACCTGGCATGCCAAATGTCGGATTTCAAGTTCCGGTAGACCCACTAGGTTCGAACTCTGGGGTGCGCACGGAGATCTCGCCGCCTACCCACCTGCACCTCGTCGCCTCGCTAGGATCTAAACTACCAAAGGAACAACACAAGAGACACAAGGTTTATACTGGTTCGGGCCACCATTGTGGTGTAACACCCTACTCGAGTGTGTTGTGTGGTGGATTGCCTCTTGGGCTGATGATGAACAATACAAGGAAGAACAACCTCGCGAGGGTGAGGTGTTCTTGTGGCTAGGCTCTCGATCGGATTGGATCAAGCTAAGATGAGGCGAGATGCCTCTCTCTCTCCGATTCAAGATGCCCCTAGCTCTGTGTGTGGCTAGTCCTATTTATAGGCGAAGGCCCTGGGCCTCTTCCCAAATATTGAGCGGGAAGGGCGCCAACAATTGGCCATTTTGAAGGGGAAAATCTAGTACACTTATCCTGACTAAAGTTGGTCCTCGCCTGTCAAAGGCTCGTGGTGGTGGCCTTGGCTTGGGCTCCACGATGACCTCCTTCCTGCCAAGGCGACGGTCTTGGTCTCGTTGTAATCAAACAGGTGCCTTTGCCTGATACTCTCGCCTGTGCTTGCCCCCTTTGCACCAAATAGGAAATGAGGACATCTGCTGGGCTGGCGCCACTTGGCGCCCTTGGTCGTCATGGCTTGCGTCATGGGCACCTCGTGAGGTACCCCGCCTTGATCTCTCTGCCTCCTCGCGAGCCAGCCTGACGAGGCCGCGCCTGAGGAAGCTTCCTGTCATCCGCCCCGTGAGGCTTGGCCCCTTGCGAGGGTCTTGAGCTTGTTCTGATGAAGATGGGCCATGCTGGGCCACCCCTTGAGCCATGACGCAGGCCGCAGGCAGGCAAGTCTGGGTACCCCCGTTCCCGGAATGCCGACAACCCCTCCACCCATCCTCCATTCGTAGAGAGATCCATCAAAACATCCTTACATTTCCAACATTCATTTTCTGAGAGAGAACCACCTACTCATGTGTTGAGACCAAGATATTCCAATCCAACCACAAGAATCTTGATCTCTAGCCTTCCCCAAGTTGCTTTTCACTCAAATCATCTTTCCACCAAATCCAAGTCCGTGAGAGAGAGTTGAGTGTTGGGGAGACTATCATTTGAAGCCCAAGAGCAAGGAGTTCATCATCAACACACCATCTATTACCTTTTGGAGAGTGGTGTCTCCTAGATTGTTTAGGTGTCACTTGGGAGCCTCCGTCAAGATTGTGGAGTTGAACCAAGGAGTTTGTAACGACAAGGAGATCGCCTACTTCATGAAGATCTACCCAATTGAGGCAAGTCCTTCGTGGGCGATGGCCATGGTGGGATAGAAAAGGTTGCTTCTTTGTGGACCCTTCGTGGGTGGAGCCCTCCGTGCACTCGCGCAACCGTTACCCTTCGTGGGTTGAAGTCTCCATCAACATGGATGTACGATAGCACGACCTATCGGAACCACGCCAAAAATCTCCGTGTCTACATTGCGTTTGCTCCCTCCAAACTCCTCCCCTTTACCTTCATATGAAGTGATTTACATTGTGCTGCTATAGTCTTAGATTTGATGTGTAGGTTGATTCCTTGACTTGTGATAAGTTGCTAAAATCTGCCAAGACTTAAAATTGGGAAAAGGCTAGATTTTTATTTGGTCAAGTAGTCTAATCACCCCCCCCCCCCTCTAGACATACTTTCAATCCTACAAGTGGTATCAGAGCTTTGGTCTCCATTTGCCTTGATTTCCATAGCTTTGGTGATCATAGCCTTGGTTTCACAACCCAGGAGAGTATGTCGTGTAGCGAGGGAAATTACCACCGTAGAGGTCCTTACTTTGATGGTACTAATTTTGCTAGTTGGAAGCATAAGATGAAAATGCATATTTTTGGACATAACCCCGCAATTTGGGTTATTATGTGTATTGTCTTGCAAGGTGAATTCTTTGATGAGAGAACCGCATCGTGAAGCTACCGCAGAAGAATTGAAGATGCTCCAATACAACGTTCAAGCTTGTGATATCCTCTTCAACGGATTGTGCCCTGAAGAATTCAACAAAATCAGTCGTCTTGAGAATCCAAAGGAAATTTGGGATACTTTGATTTATATGCATGAAGGTACCGACTCCATCAAGGAATCCAAATTGGATGTGCTTCAAAGTCAGCTTGACAAGTTCAAAATGAAGGATGGTGGAGGTGCCGCTGAAATGTACTCTAGGTTTGCTCTCATCACAAATGAGATTGCCGGCTTAGGAAGTGAAGAGATGACCGACAGATTCATCATCAAGAAGATCCTAAGGGCCTTGGATGGAAAATATGACACTGTGTGCACATTGATCCAAATGATGCCCAACTACAAAGATCTCAAGCCAACCGAAGTCATTGGTAGAATTGTTGCTCATGAGATGTCACTCAAGGATAAAGAAGAGCTTCACAATAAGTCTAGTGGTGCTTACAAAGCCTCATGTGATGCTCCTACACCATCAAGTCAGAAACAAGCCTTCAATGTGGAATTGAGCCTAATGGTGAAGAACTTCAACAAGTTCTATAAGAGTAGAAGCAAGGAAAGAAGTTCCAAGTCAAGGTCCTACAATGATAAAAGATCTTCTAGTCGTGAGTGTAATTGCTACAATTGTGGAAGACCCGGACACTACTCCAATGAGTGTACAGCTCCCTACAAAAGAAGAGAAGACTCACCTAAAAAGAGAAGTAAAAGAGAAGAATCACCGCCAAGAGAGAGAAGGAGTAGAGATGATTGTTATGAACGAAGAACCTCTCGTAGAAGCAAGGATTCAGAAAGGAAGGACAAGTCATCAAGGAGCTACACAAAACAAAGACATCAAGCTCACGTTCGTGAATGTGTATCCGGCTCCGACTCCGGCCATCACTCCGAGACAAGTTTGCACTACGACTCAGAATATACTCAAGATGAAGGTGTTGCCGGTCTAGCACTTGTGTCAACCAACTCCTACGACATATTTGACTCACCAAATGAAGGAATTGGAAGATGCTTCATGGCTAAAGGCCCAAAGGTATCACACCCCGAGTATGTTGATTTCAATAGTGATGAAGATGATTTTCTAGGTGATGATGATTTACTTGTTGACAACTCTAGTGATGAAAACTATGATGAACTTGCTATTAATCATGCTAATCAAGATAAAATGAATGATGATGATGATAAGAAGGAGATTGAGTGTCTAACTAAAGAACTAAACACTCTTAAGTTAGCTGATGAAACTACCTTGGAAGATCATCAAGAGATTTTAAAGACTCATGAGAAGCTACGCTTTGAAAAGCTCAATCTAGAGCAAGAGCATGGGTTCTTAAAAGCAATCAATGATGATCTTCGTAAGAAAAGTTCTTATTACATTGCAAAGCATTTAGTCTTGTCTACTTATATGCCACATGTAAAATCTAGCAACAAGAGTAAGAAAGATTCTTCTTCTAATGGTAACAATAATCATGTTAAATCCAATGTTGTTGCTTCTAGTAGTTCTCTTGATTCCACTAATGATTCTCTTAGCCAAGTTACACTTAAGCAAGAAAATAGCTTATTGAAGGGAATTATAGAGAAAGGTATTTACAAGAGCCTTGCCAGAAGTAAGCAATTTGAGGAAATTATATGCAAGCAAGGAAAGCACCGGAAGAATCAAGGTGTTGGTTTTGAACGAAAGTTCAATGCCAGTGGAGTTGAGTGGGAAGAAGATAAATACCCTAAGACGAAATTTATTCCTCAACAAGAGAAGTATGACCCTAATTCTTTCAAGGGAACACAAGCTCAAGATGATCTTCCACCACAAGACCACAAACAAAAAGGCAAGGACAAGCTTCAAGAGGTGATTGATGCATTTGAAGAAGATCCCAAGGCCTTTGTCAAGTGGGTTCCCAAGACTACATCAAGTTCCACTTCATCAAGTACGACTACGACTCCAAGGATTCCCATCAAGTTGATGTGGATCCCGGATAACAAGAACTACAGAGTTCTTGAGGGTGACTCCGCCAACATACTTCACTCATATCATTTTGGCAAGAATAAGTGCAAACAACTTCCACATCTTGCATTAGTTCAAGGAGTCACAAACCCTCTTGTTGGTAAGACAAGGGACAAGGTAACCTAATGCTTTCATGGACATCATCTTGTGTGAACTTCACTCTATGTCTATGGATATCCTTTTTTGTTCCATGTCGAACTATCCCGTGTAGGTATTGAAAGTGCAACTCACTCCAATGGATTGCTCCAAATGATCTACATCAACATTGAGCATCCACATCTTCAACATCTACATGAAGTCATCATCGACAAAACCCAAGGTTAGTTCATCCCTCTTAGGGGGGATATCACATCTAGGGGGAGCTTTACTCCAAGAATTGAGCAAAAGCAACTCTAATGGTGTGAACACAACAATGCTTTATGTAAAAGTGGTAACCCCACTTGCGCTTAAGCGATGAGTATGACCTATGATCAAATGTTCTCATTTAACTCTAAGTCAATATACTCATATATAGATGACCTAGTCATCGCCAATTGCTTGATAGATGCTAGAGCGTTTGTGCATGCTTTGCAACATATTTCATTTACCATTTTATTGTGTGAGCATGTTAATGGCATATTTTTCTCATTCGAGGACATCCATTTGTTGCTTTGATTGTTTAGCTCTTCTTCTTTTACCAAATGGATGGACAAGAACGCTTAAGACTTCCTCTAACTATCTATGCTTTTCTCGTCTCAAATTCTATTCATGCTACATCACAAAGTTTGATCAAGTCAGTGTCGAACCCTCTGGGTAAGGAGCACTCGGAGTGACCGATTCGTCATAGACTTAAACTTCCAAAGCCAATCTGTGCATTTTGGTCTGCCAGATTCATCCTTTTCGGTCCTACCGAGTTCACTGAGTTGATCTAGGTTTTCAATCTCGATCCAACCGATTAGAACCGTTCGGTCACACCGAGTTGTAGTAAACGCTTGTGATTCTGCATCTTGGTGCCACCGAGTTGTTCCACTCGGTCACACCGACAAGGTCAGGATATATATACCAACGGGTCAAATTTTGGAAATTTCTCCAAAACCTTTTCGCCCACGCGTGTCCTACTCTGCCGACTCGGGTCTTCGATCGTCCTCTTGTCGCTAGCAACCTCCCGCCGCTGGTATGTGTCGCCGTCAACGGAAATCTTCACCGCCATTGACGCCATAGCAAGCTCATCGCATAGTTAGGGTATGAGTTCGAACCTTTGTGCAATCCTTATCTCCGATTCTTAGCACAAAGTCAATGCCATGATTATTACCACGTATGAGATCAATCTATTGATGACCCACAAGTATAGGGGATCTATCGTAGTCCTTTCGATAAGTAAGACTGTCGAACCCAACAAGGAGCAGAAGGAAATGATAAGCGGTTTTCAGCAAGGTATTCTCTGCAAGCACTGAAATTATAGGTAACAGATAGTTTTGTGATAAGATAATTTGTAACGAGCAACAAGTAGCAAAAGTAAATAAAGTGCAGCAAGGTGGCAGAATCCTTTTTTAGTAAAGGATAAGCCTGGACAAACTCTTATATAGAGAAAAGCGCTCCCGAGGACACATGGGAATTATCGTCAAGCTAGTTTTCATCACGTTCACATGATTCGCGTTCGGTACTTTGATAATTTGATATGTGGGTGGACCAGTGCTTGGGTGTTGTCCTTACTTGGACAAGAATCCCACTTATGATTAACCCCTATTGCAAGCATACGCAACTACAAAAGAAGTATTAAGGTAAACCTAACCATAGCATGAAACAAGTGGATCCAAATCAGCCCCTTCCGAAGCAACGCATAAACTAGGGTTTAAGCTTCTGTCACTATAGAAACCCATCATCTACTTATTACTTCCCAATGCCTTCCTCTAGGCCTAAATAATGGTGAAGTGTCATGTAGTCGACGTTTACATAACACCACTAGAGGAGAGACAACATACATCTCATCAAAATATCGAACGAATACCAAATTCACATGACTACTAATAGCATGACTTCTCCCATGTCCTGAGGAACAAACGTAACTACTCACAAAGCATATTCATGTTCATAATCAGAGGAGTATTAATATGCATAAAGGATCTGAACATATGATCTTCCACCAAATAAACCAACTAGCATCAACTACAAGGAGTAATCGACACTACTAGCAACCTACAGGTACCAATCCCAGGCTTAGAGACAAGAATTGGATACAAGAGATGAACTAGAGTTTGAGAGGAGATGGTGCTGGTGAAGATGTTGATGGAGATTGCCCTCTGTCGGCGTTCTGGGAATGGGGGTCCCCAGACTTGCCTGCCTGCGGCCTGCGGCGTGGCTCAAAGGAGGCCCAGGACAGCCCGTCTTCTTCAACACAAGCTCAAGACCCTCGCGAGGGGCCAAGCCTCGCGGGGCGGATGATGAGGAGCTTCCTCAGGCATGGCCTCGTCAGGCTGGCTCATGAGGAGGCGGAGAGTTCAAGGCAGGGTACCTCGCGAGGGCGACCAAGGGCCCTGGGCCTCTTCCCAAATATTGAGCGGGAAGGGCGCCAACAATTGGCCATTTTGAAGGGGAACAGTGGGTACACTTATCCTGACTAAAGTTGGTCCTCGCCTGCCAAAGGCTCTGGTGATGACGCCTGCTTGGGCTCCACGATGACTCCCTTCCAGCCGTTGGGGCTGGTCTTGGTCTTGTTGCACCGAAACGGATGCCTTTGCTTGATGCTCTCGCCTGCGCTTGCTCCCTTTGCACCAAAGGGGAAAGGAGGACGCTGCGTGGGCTGGCACTCGACTGGCGCCCTTGGTTGTCATGGCTTGTGTCATGGGCACCTCGCGAGGTACCCTGCCTTGAACTCTCCGCCTCCTCATGAGCCAGCCTGACGAGGTCGTGCCTGAGGAAGCTCCTCGTGGTCCGCCCCGCGAGGCTTGGCCCCTCGCGAGGGTCTTGAGCTTGCGTAGATGAAGATGGGCTGCCTTGGGCCTCCTTTGAGCCACGCCGCAGGCCGCAGGCAGGCAAGTCTGGGGACCCCCGTTCCCGAACGCCGACAGTAGCCCCCGGGCCCATGGCGCGCCCGAACTTGGCCGAGCAGAGAGGCGAAAGGGCAATTGCGAAGCGTCGCGGGCCCTAACAGCCTGCGGCCTTGGGCGACGCGTGGCGGTTGATTGGACGTGTGCGCCTCTACAACTGCGTGGCTTGATAACAGAGCGGCGTCTTCCTTGCCTCCTTTACTTTCGCCAGTTGCTGCTTAGATGCCCTTTCCTGCGCCTCTCCTCTCTGCTTCCAAGATCTTCAGATCCACTTCGCTTGCGTGCTCTAGCCAGTCATGGCTCCTCGCCAAACCCCGGCCGGAGCCTGGTACTCTCCTGCCTTGGACCCGCCAAATGTGTCAGCGGCGAGCCTTGCCTCGATGATCGCCCGGTTGGCGGAGGCCGTGGCGTCAATGGAACAGCGGTGTTCAAGGCCGGCTCCCCCGCCCCTGAGGGTCGGGGGAGTACCTTCTACCCGTTCTTCGTGAGCGCCATCATTGCTGGTCTGGTGCCTCCCTTCTCTGAGTTCTTCTTCTCTGTCCTCCGTCACTACAACATCCAGGCTCTGCACCTCCATCCCAACTCCGTCCTTCTTCTGGCAATCTTCGCCTACTATTGTGAGGCCCATGTTGGGGTGAAACCCTCGGTGGCCTTGCTGCACCACTACTTCTTCCTCCGAACCTCACGTGGTTCCGCCTCCGCGTGCGCGAGCTTCGTTGCATACGGCAGAGCCATCGCCTTTTCAAACCCTGGGAAGCGGATTGAGGGCTTCAGGAGCAAGTGGGTCATGGTGGATGCTGGGCGCATCCACCCTCGGCTGATCCTGCCCACGGAGCCCGCCGAGAGTTTCGACGACTAGTCCCGAGCGAAGCTTCAGGACCCCCGCGCGAAGCTGGTGCCGGAGAAGATGGATGCAGATCTAAAGCCGGCCGACGCGGCGGCGGCAAAGCTGACCGGCGCGTCGCTGCTGAGGGAGTTCCTGGAGCACCAACTGGCTCCGCTTCGCCAGTACTCGCTTCCGATGTGGAGGCCTCACTCGAGCCCCGTGGTCCTGGCCAGCGAGGATCAGGAGACGGTCCTCCAGTCCTTGGTTGGGGCGATGTGGCGAGATCGAGGGCGCCCAGCCGCCTTGTTCCTTCCAGCGAGATTGGGAGCAGGTAGTGGGGCCCATGCCTGTCTTCAATGGGGACGGGCCCGTGCCCGTGGAGGCTCCGGAGGACCTGGTGGACGTGTCCTCTTCCGACTCTGGCGAAGAGGTGGAGGAAAGAGAGCCAGGAGAGGGGGTTGATTTGGGGGCAGAGTCAAGGGCTCCTCCCCTGCGGCACAGGCCCCGCGTTCTCCGCCTCCCCGAGAGTGACGAGGACGAGGATGAGGATGAGCGGGGAGGCAGAAGCCTGCCCCCGTGTCACGCCCAAGATGCGACCCTATCCTAAAGGAACTCGAAGGTCCCACCAAGGATAGAAGCGCATCTTGAAGACGCTTTTGCAAGGTGGATATCATTACATCAACATTACATAATACATAGGGATACATACATAAGGCACAAATGCCACAAGAATACATCAATACAACATACAAGATCAACATCCAACTACGGATGAAACATAAACAGAAACTCAAACAATATCCACCCTGCTAGCCCAGGCTGCCGACCTGGAACCTATCCCCTGATCGAAGAAGAAGCAGAAGAAGAACTCCAAAGCAAGCAAAACATCACTCTCGCGTCATGATCATCGCAAAACCTGTACCTGCAACTGTTGGTGTAGTAATCTGTGAGCCACGAGGACTCAGCAATCCCATTACCATGGGTATCAAGACTAGCAAAGCTTAAATGGGAAAGGAAGGGGTAAAGTGGTGAGGTTGCAGCAGCGGCTAAGCATATATGGTGGCTAACATACGCAAATGAGAGCGAGAAGAGAAACAAAGGAACGGTCGTCAACTAGTAATGATCAAGAAGTGATCCTGAACTCCTACTTACGTCAGACATAACCCAGAAACCGTGTTCTCCTCTCGATCAACCCCGAAAAGAGACACTCACGATTCACGCTTTACGGTTGGTGTATTTTAGAAGAGTTTACTTCAAGTTTACTACAACCGGATATTAACAAATTCCCATCTGCCACATAACGCGGGCACGGCTTTCGAAAGTTTATACCCTGCAGGGTGTCCCAACAGCCCATGATAAGCTCTCGCGATCAACGAAGGATATTCCTTCTTCCCGGGTAGACCCGATCAGTCTCGGAATCCCGGCTACAAGACATTTCGACAGCAATAAAACAAGACCAGCAAGACCACCCGATGCGCCGACAATCCCGATAGGAGCTGCACATATCTCGTTCTCAGGGCAACACCGGATGAGACAGGCTACGAGTAAAACCAAGCCTCGAGTTTCCCCGTGGTGGCCCCGCAGGCGGATCGGTTCGAACCAGCACTTAGAGAAGCACTGGCCCGGGGGGGCTAAAATAAAGATGACCCTTGGGTTGGCCGACCCAAGGGAAGGGTATAGGTGGTGGTGTGGCAAATGGTAAAACCAAGGTTGGGCCTTGCTGGAGGAGTCTTATTCAAAGCGACCTGTCAAGGGGGTCCCATAAATCACCCAACCGCGTTAGGGACGCAAAATCCGGGAACATAATACCGATATGACGGAAACTAGGGCGGCAAGAGTGGAACAAAACACCAGGCATAAGGCCGAGCCTTCCACCCTTTACCAAGTATATAGATGCATTAATAATATAAGAGATATTGTGATATCCCAACATAAACATAATCCAACATGGAGGAATCTTCATCTTCACCTGCAACTAGCAACGCTATAAGAGGGGCTGAGCAAAAGCGGTAACATAGCCAAACAACGGTTAGCTAGGAAGGGTGACAAAGGTTAGAGGCTATCATGAAATTTGGGAGGCTTGAGCAGCAAGTGGTAGGAAACGCAGCATAGCGATAGAACAAAGCAACTAGCATAGCAATGATAGTAGTGAGATCCAGGTAGCGGTCATCTTGCACGAAATCCATAAGGAAGAAGAACGAGTCCATGAAGAAGACGAACGGGAGTAGTCGAACGAATCCTCGCAATCGCAACAATACCGGAACTAGGAAGCAACACCGGAAAGAAACAAACAACATGATAAATGCACAAGCATAAACATGGCATGATGCACAATCAAGTCTGATGCATGTCCGGTTTAATGAGGCATGGCATGGCAAAGTGCAACAAACAATACTACCAATTAAATGGAGCTCAATATGCAACGAGTTGCATATTGACAAAACACCACATTGACATATTTAGTTTAATCTCGTTTAAGCTACCAAACAATATTAAATGTTGTTAAACATGGCAAGAGGTGAAGCAAAAGTAAACTAACTATTTAGGCAAGTTTAAATGAGGCCGGAAATAACAAACAACAATTCCGGAAAATCCCCATATGCATATTTTAGATTCGGTACTGTTCTTCCCTAAAACATATTTTATTGTTGTTAAACAGGAAAATAAACTGCACCATGTTAATCTATGCATTTTTCCACCCCATTTACATATAAATTTTATTTAAAACCGAGCTACGGTTAATTAGGTATGAATTAAATCATTTTAACATGGCATTTTAGCAAATTAAATCAAACAGCAAGTTAAACATTTTAACATGGGATGAAAGTGGCATATTATGAAACTAGATGAAATTCTAAGCAGTTTACATATTTATGCACGGTTCATGAGTTATTAGATGCATGAACATAAGGGTTTTTCTGCAAATCTGTAAAACCTGGGATAATAGCTAAATCGTTCCGCGGGAAAAAAACAAGGATAGGGCCGAATCTGGTCAGCCCAAAAGTGCACAGGAGAGGGGGCGGGGCTGCTCACCATGGGCTAGGCCCAGTCGATGGAGGAGGCCGGGCAGGCCAGCGCTGGGCCTAGGCGCAGTCAACGCACGCAGGCGACGCGCGGGGTGTCGAGGCAGAGGCGCCATCCTCCTCTGCCCGAACTGCTGCCGCTCGATGCAGCAAAGGGGACCCGCGGCTGGAGGGGGCTTGGCAAGGGGCGTCATGGGACGACGGATCAAAGCGGAGAGGCGCGACGGGAAGCGAGGCGGTTGGATCTGGGCGAGGACGGCGTTCTTCGGCGAGACGCCAGATCCAGGCGGCTGCGAGGGAGCTCCAGGGGTTGTCCATGGCTGCCGTTCAGAGAGCAAAAGGGATGTTAGCGGGGGAAGAGAAAAAGGGAGCACGAGAAAAGGAGAAGGCAATGGAGAGGCTTGGCTCATCGGCACAGGGCTCTTGCGTGGCGAACGCACGCTGGGCGGGAAGACGAGCTCGGCGATAGCTGTCCATGGTAGGGCTCGGGGGCGCCATGGAGTTCCTGCAAGTTTTATGGAGAAGAGAGACAGCATGTGAGAGAGGAACCCGAGAGGAACGAGAGAAGAAAGGAAAGAGAAGAAGCGCGGCGGGTTCGGCCTGGTTGTTCTTCGCTGCTTGCCGGTGGCATCTTTGGAGAGGAGCTCGGCGAGGTGGTGCGGTGGGACGAGGCATGGCTCGGGCAGGAGAAGGAGGCGCCTGGGATTCGGGCGGCTGCGATGGTTGGGGATGGATCTGAAGGAAGCAGGAGGCTGGCGCTCGGTGGTGGTTGGGCGAGGGATCGAGGGAGATCGGTGAGGGATCCCGATGAAGAAAGTGGCGGCGGCGAGACGGGATGGATGGGACATCTCCCTAGATTTTAGGGTTGTGCACTATTTATATAGAAGTAGGTAAATAGGAGGGGCATTTGGATCATCGGATTAAAATCGAACGGTCGAGATAAATGGCTTAGGGGAGTCCAACAGCTAAACGCAGATATTTTATAGATGTTTGGGGATGATCCGAACCCAACGGTGATGACTGTCCGGGTCGGGTTCGGGCAAGTTTCAGACACGCGCGCGAGGGGGTTTGAGAGAGGTCAACGAAGGCAAGAGGGCTTGACAAAAGATAACCGGAGACAAAGAGAGAAACGGCAAATACAAATGACTACGAATTTTATGAAAACATGCAGATGCAATGCACATGATGCGATGAGATGAAATGCAAGACATGAACAAAATGCAAAACAAAAGACAAAAACCCAACCACGGAGGAAATAACATATCGCATCTCCGGAAAAGGCAAGAGTTGGAGTTATAAATATGGAAAGTTGCATCCGGGACGTTACACCCCGATCCCGAAGAAGGTCCGGACTGGGCTGGTCCCCCGCGGGTCTGCCCTGGCCCCAGGGCGATCCGCAGACGTGACTCCTACTCCTGGTTCCCTTGAAGCTGATCCCTGCAGCCGGCTCTCGGGCTTCAAGTATGGCCGGAGGCTGCTCGAGTCCACCAGCGACGACCTATAAGTGCCTGCTTTCCGTCTTGATTATTGCTCTGTCGACGAGATCTGATGTCTATGTTCTTCGGCCAGGTTGGCGCCCGCGGCGAAGAAGCTGAAGGGGGCTCCTGAGGCCCCATCCGTGGCGGTGCCTCTGCCCGAAAAAGAAGATGATCCTGACGCCCGGGCCTCTCCTGCCCGGGCGTCCTCGCGAGGCCTGGCTGAGCCCGCTGGGGCGAGCTCAGCCCCCTTGGCCCAGGCGACTCCCGAGGTGCCCTTGCTTGGCGCTGCCCCCACTGTTGTCGTGGCGCCGCTGGTTCCGCCTCAGGGCGCGGTGGGTACGCCGCCGCCATCTCTTCCTACTCCACCAACTGCTGTCTCTCCGACTCCTCCCACTGTCCTGGATCGTGCCGCCGCTGAATTGGACCAACTGCAGCAGGATCTTCTGGGCGCCGATCCTCGCTTGATGGCCGGGCGCTTGGAGCTGGCCTCTGGCTGGATTCGCTCCGACGCTTTGATTCGAGCGGCGCTGGTCCAGGCCTCGACGGCTTGCGACGAGGAGGCAGGCTGTTCGTGAGGCGAAGGTCGCCCGCGATGCTGCCCTGGGGGAGGCAGCCAGCATCCAAGGTCGTTGTGAGACGTTGGAGGGCGAGCTGAAGGGCCTGTAGAACCGGCTTGCCGAGGAGGCCCGCCTCCGTGAGGTGCAGGAGGAAAGCATGAAGGCTCGCGAGGCGGCCGTCAAGGACCAGGGGGCCAAGCTGAAGAAGTGTCGTGACCGCCTAGGCGCGCTGGAGCAGGAACTGGAGGCGAGGAAGGTCGAGCTGGACGACAAGGCGCGGGTTCTTGCCGAAGATCGCGTGGCCTTCATGGATATGGAGGTGAAGGCTCGCGCCTTGCTGAGGGAGCTTTACGATAGCGGCCTGGAGAGCCCACTGGCCGGCGCAGAGGACGGCCCCGCCAAGCTGCTTCCCTTCCTGGTTCGCGCTCTTGAAGATGTCTCCCTTGGTCTTGGCCCCACGGCTGAGGCCGAGGCGCGTGTCTTGTCTTCCGCGGCACTGACACGGATCCTCACCCACATCTATCTTCGCGATCCTAGAGTCGACATGGACAGCCTGCTGGAGCCAGCAAGCGGCGAGCATGCAGCTGCCGCTGCCGAGGCTATGAAGGGTCGCGCGGAGGATCTGTTGGGGAAGTTCCGGGCCTTCAGCACCAAGCCGAAGCGAGGCGCTGCCGGCCCTGCTGCTTCACGAGGCGAGCCCACTCCGTGCTGCTCCACCGCTGATAAGTGACTCCGTTGTGGCTCCTACCTTGCTTTTAATTCCTGCACATGTATCATGCCTCGAGGCGTTTAAACTTGCATTTGGTATTGCGATAACAGTGTGGACTGTAATATTTGTTTTTGAATTCCTTGAAATTTGTGCTTCCTACTTGCTTTGTGTTCTACGCCGGCAGAGCCCGGCCCTGCGCATACCTCAGCCGCCGTTAGCCCCGACCGGAAACCAGGACGGGACCAAGGAGTGAGGGGCTACGTGACAAGTTAGGCTCCTGAGTCGCGATGCACAGGAGTCCCCCTTGGCGCACGAACAGCAAGTAGGGAGGTGAGACGCGGGCGGATCGTCCGTTCTACGTCTGCAGAGCCCGGCCCCGCGCATACCTCAACCGCCGTTAGCCTTTCGGAACTAATGGGTGAGGGGCTACATGACCAGTTAGGCTCCTGAGTCGCGATGCTCAGGAGTCCCCCTTGGCGCTCGAATAGCATTCGTACCTTGGCTCCGCTCGGGGAGTGGCGTCTGACGAACCAGGCCCGAGGGGCTGGCTGGTGGTGGCGTCGTCTGGCGTGACCAGCGCAGCCCGTGTGCCAGCCCCTCGCTGGCGCTCCGAGGCAGACATCGAGCTCTGGGCTCCTTGAGGTTGATGTGACCCGGAGGCCACCCTCAGTTGTTTATCACCAGCGCGGACCATAGCGCTTCCGCATGCGTGCGGGCATAGCCGCTCCTCGGCAGTGTCGTCAGCCAGCGCGGAGCATGGTGCTTCCACTGGAACGTGGGAGGGGGCTCCCCTCCGGGAGGAGCCCCCGGGGCGTATACAGCCCCACCCTGACACGTGGCTGGCACGGTAGGGCTGGACGAGGTGTATCTGGGCACCCGTGAGCCAGTAGCGGGACTCACGAGGCCCTACCTCAAGGCGGGTTGCGCTGGCTCGGGCCTTATCTTGAGTGTGTTCCTGCAAATTTGGCGGATGCGGTGCTCTCGTCTTCGGGTCTCGGCTCTCGGGCTGGTCTCAGCCGTCGCTTGCAAGCCAGGTTGCGATGCCATGGACAAGACCAGAGGGTGAGGGCCGGAGATCCGGTAGGAGCCCTGAGTCGCGATGGTAAGGCACCCCCCTTTAACGCGCAAGCTGGATTAGATGACGCAACTCTACGTCCTCGGGTCCCGGCTGTCGGGCTGGTCTCAGCCGTCGCTGGCAAGCCAGGTCGCGATGCCATGGACGGAGACGAGAGGGTGAGGGTCGGAGATCGGTAGGAGCCACGAGTCGCGATGCTCGTGCACCCCTTTAACGCGCTAAGTCGGGTCGACGCAGCAACTCTCGTCCTCGGTCCGGCTCTCGGGCTAGTCTCACCATCGTTGGCAAGCGGTCGCGATGCCATGGACAAGACCAGAGGGTGAGGGCCGGAGAGCCGGTAGGAGCCCTGAGTCGCGATGCTCAGGCACCCCCTTTAACGCGCAAGATTCCGCCACCCAGGAAAAGGCACCAAATAACAAGCATGGTGGAGCGAGAGCATAATCCTAAGGAAGAAGCAGGAAGGATACATGCCGCTGGGACTGGCCCGAGCGGCTTGGGTGTGATGCAGCCCAAGTGGCGCCCCCAGCAGGATAAGCTAATGACATGAAGTAAAAAGGGATACATGCCGCAGGGATGGACCCACGCGGCCTAGGAATAATGCAGCCCTGAAGGCGCTCCCAACCGGAAATAAAACTTAAAGATGTCACCTGGTGATGTTGGGGATGAAGGGGTGTTGGTGTAGCAGACTCGGTGGGCTGCGGGAGCCGATCCTCACGAGCCCCCAGGCCCAGGGGCCTCGGGAGGCTCCAGAGGCGTTGGCGGCTCCTCAGGGACCATCTCCATCTCCGCCAGGGCTGCGGCGTGCTTGACCTCTTGAGCCTCCAGGATGGTCCTCATGAGACGCTGGTGCGCAGCAGCCGCGTTTGGCAGGCCATAAGGCATGCGTACGTAGCTGTGGGGCGGACCCTCGCAACGTCCCACTCGCGAGGGCCAGAGGCGCTCTTGAGATGCGGCTCGGTTGAGCCCTGGTATGTCGTCTGAGACGCGCAGCCCACCATCCTCGCCTGGATGGGGGCCATGCGGTGGCGGCGGCTGCCCTCATGACCCTTGACTCTGTAGCTCTTGAATGGCCTTGCCGACGAACTCTTGAGGGTTCGCCCTTCGGTTTTGCTCCTGCTTGGGAAGCGTGCTTCAAAACAGGCCTCCACGTGGTGCCCAAGCGCCTCCCTCGAGACCTTGGCGAGGCCGGCGGCCCTCCAGGGGAGAGCCCCCGAGCCCTGCCTGAGGAGGGCGCCGGGTGCGCTTTCCTCTGCGATGGAAGGAGGCTCCCCCTGGCCCGATGCGGGCCCTGAGGGGCCCTTCTCTTGAGGAGCCGGCCGGTCGATGTCTTCTTCTTCTTGGGTGCGGCTTCGGGAGGCCTCCTGCTGCTGTGGTCTGGGTCTTCCAGCAATGCGGCCTAAAAGGCTCGCTCCAGGGAGCACACTGCATCTCTTTCTTCACAGGGCACCGTGATGACCCCGCCGCTTCCTGGCATCATGAGGACGTTGTAGCCGTGGTGGGTTACGGCCATGAATTTGGCCAACGCTAGGTACCCGAGGATGGCGTTGTACGGTAGGCGAATGTGGGCGACGTCAAAGTCGATGAGCTCGATGTGGTAGTTGTCGCGGGCCCCGAAGGTGACAGGAAGGCGGACCTGCCCGATCAGGACCGTGGAGCCGTCGGTGACTCCGGAGAAAGGCTTGGTTGGCTGAAGCTGACTGTAAGGCACTTGAAGATTGTTGAATGTCTCCACGGACAGGACGTTGAGCCCTGCTCCGCCGTCGATGAGGGTCTTGGTGACCAGCACGTTGCTGATGATTGGGGAGCAAAGCATCGGGAGAACTCCGGCTGTGGCTGCGCACTTGAGCTGATCCGCTGAGCTGAACGTGATGGCGCACGCCGACCACATGAGAGGGCGTGTGGCCTCGAGCTTGGGGAGGACTGCATTCACTTCGCGGGCGAACTGCTTGAAGATGCGCTGAGAGGCTGGGGCTTGAGCTCCGACCAGGGTGCAGGCGATCGCACGCGCTTCCTGGAAGCCCCCAGCCCCCTCGTCCTGATGACGGTCTTCAATTCTCCTTGGCGGTGGCGGCAGCGGAGGGAGGCTCGTTCCCTGCAGGGCGATCCTCGCGAGGCTGATCCTCCGGCCCCCCTCGCGAGGTGGGTCTTGCCAGCCGGTCCTCGCGAGGTTGGTCGCGCCACCCTTAGTGCGGGCAGCGGTCTTCCAGCGCCCTGCATTCCTTCCTCCTCCTCGGTCGTAGCCCGGTCGCTGCGCTGGGCGTCTGCCGACCCTTCCCAGCAAGACGCCCGGAGCTCTTGACATTCATTGGTGTTGTGGGTGTGGAGGTCGTGGTACACGCAGTACCGGCTGCCCTTGGAGGACTCGGGCTGATCTCTGCCTCGCTTGGTGTCTGGCTCGGCTGCGAGCACGGCAGCCCCCTTGCGCTTCACGTCCTTGGCCTTGGACTTCTTCTCTTCGGGATCCGTGGCAGGAAGCTCGAGGAGGGAGAGGCGCCCCTCCTCAGCCCTGGCGCACTTGGTCGCCAAGTTGAACAACTGTGGAGGTGCACAGATCTTCATGCATCGCCAGCTCCTCCTTCATCTTGACGTCGCAAGACGCCCGTCGGAGAAGGCAGAGATGATGGCCTCCTCCATTACCCTGGGGATCTTGAGGCGCGCGTTGTTGAAGCGCTGGATGTACTTTTGCAGGGTTTCCCCTGGCTGCTGCTTGATTCGGCGCATGTCGCTCACGGCGGGTGGCCGGTCGCGAGTACCCTGGAAGTTAGCGACAAAGCGGGTACGCATCACGGCCCAGGAAGAGATCGTGCCTGGGGCCAGGTTCAGGAGCCAGGTGCGGGCCCCGTCCTTGAGCGCCATGGGAAACCAGTTCGCCATGACCTTTTCATCCCCATTGGCAACCTCGATGCCCAGCTCGTAGAGCTGGAGGAACTCCGTAGGGTCAGCCGTGCCGTCGTAGCATGGAGGCAGGTCTGGCTTGAACTTGGCGGGCCATGTGACACTGCGCAGCTCGGAGGTGAAGGCGCGGCAGCCCGCCGTGGCCGCGGGGGGGCTCGGGCGACAGAGGGCTTGGTCTTTTGGGACTCCTGCGCCTTGGGGGGGGCAGCGCAGGTCTTGACGTCTTTGGAGCGGCGGCGCCGGGCAGCTTCTTGCGGGCGAGGAACTTCTTGGCAGCTCTGCTCTTGCAGCGCCGGCGCTGGCGGAACAGGTTCCGCCAGGGACCGCGCTTGGGGCTGTGGCGCCGTCTTGAGGAGGAGGCGGCTGAGGCCCAGGAGTTCATCGCCGCAGCAGGGCGGGTGCGGTGTAGCGAGACGGACGACGCGGGTCGCCTTTGCAGCGCAGACGAGCTCGGCGACTTCGGTCGAGCCATTCTTCATAGACGCTCGTCGACGGGCGGTAGCGCAGAGCTCGTTAGCGCGATGAGTGCAGCTCGGGCCTCCATGGCTGCGAAGCGTGATGAAGAACCAGCGAGGGTGAGCGAAGGCGTGGCGGTGCGGCCGTCCCGCCTCATGGGCGGGTGCTGGGACGACGCTTGCTGCTCGTTCCCCACCGGGCCGGTGGCAGTGTTGACGGCAGGTGACGGGGAACGACGTGGACGCCCGCCGACGGGAGCCGTCTGGGCGACATGGGAAGCGAGGGCGGCTCGGCGCTCGGCATGGGCCCAACGAGCGTCAGACATGTTTGCGGTGGTCGGGGAAGAACGAGGCGACGAAAGGCAGATTCCGGTGCACCCCTACCTGGCGCGCCAAATGTCGGATTTCGGGTTCCGGCAGACCCTTAAGGTTCGAACTCTGGGGTGCGCGCGGAGATCCAACCCTCCACCGTCTCGTACCTCGCCGAATCGCAGGAACATAAACTACTAAAAAGAACAGCACAATAGACGCGCGATTTATACTAGTTCGGGCCACCGTTGTGGTGTAATACCCTACTCTAGTTTGCGGTGTGGTGGATTGCCTCTTGGGCTGATGAAGAACAGTACAGGGAAGAATAGCCTCGCGAGGATCTGTTCTTGGTGGGTGTGATGAACTGCTAGGTGGTGTTCCGTCGCTCTAGCTTGAGGATCGGGTCTCTATCTCTCTCTCTGGATTCCAAATGCCCGCCCCCTCTACTATGGTGGCTAGCTCTACTTATATAGACGAAGGCCCTGGGCCTCTTCCCAAATATTGAGCGGGAAGGGCGCCAACAATTGGCCATTTTGAAGGAGAACAGCAGGTACACTTATCCTGACTAAAGTTGGTCCTCGCCTGCCAAAGGCTCTGGTGATGAAGCCTGCTTGGGCTCCACGATGACTGCATTCTAGCCATTGGGGCTGTTCTTGGTCTTGTTGCACCGAAACGGGTGCCTTTGCTTGATGCTCTCGCCTGCGCTTGCTCCCTTTGCACCAAAGGGGAAAGGAGGACGCTACACGGGCTGGTGCCCGACTGGCGCCCTTGGTCGTCATGGCTTGCGTCATGGGCACCTCGCGAGGTACCCTGCCTTGAACTCTCCGCCTCCTCATGAGCCAGCCTGACGAGGCCGCGCCTGAGGAAGCTCCTTGTCGTCCGCCCCGCGAGGCTTGGCCCTTCGCGAGGGTCTCGAGCTTGTGTTGATGAAGATGGGCTGTCCTGGGCCTCCTTTGAGCCACGCCGCAGGCAGGCAAGTCTGGGGACCCCCGTTCCCAGAATGTCGACAGCACGCCACAGCCCTGGCACAGATGGAGATGGCCCCCGAGGAGCTGCCAGCGCCTCCGGAGCCTCCCGAGGCCCCCGGTCCTGGGGGCTCGTGAGGATCGACTCCCGCAGCCCACCGAGTCTGCTACACCAACACCCCTTCGTCCTCAACATCACCAGGTGACATCTTTAAGTTTTATTCCCGGTTGGGAGCGCCTTCAGGGCCGCATTATTCCCAGGCCGCGTGGGTCCGTCCCTGCGGCATGTATCCCTTTTATTTCATGTCATTAGCCTATCCTGTTGGGGGCGCACCTCGCGCTGCATCATCCCCAAGCCGCTCGGGCCTGTCCCAGCAGCATGTATCCGTCTTACGTTTTCCTTAGGGTTATGCTCTCGCTCCATCATGCTTGTTATTTGGTGCCTTTTCCTGGGTGACGGAATCTTGCACGTTAAAGGGGGGGGTGCCTGAGCATCGTGACTCAGTGCTCCTACCGGCTCTCCGGCCCTCACCCTCTGGTCTTGTCCATGGCATCGCGACCTGGCTTGCCAGCGACGGCTGAGACCATCCCGAGAGCCGGGACCCGAGGACGTAGAGTTTCGTCATCTAAGCCAGCTTGCACGTTAAAGGGGGGGTGCCTGAGCATCGCGACTCAGGGCTCCTACCGGCTCTCCGGCCCTCACCCTCTGGTCTTGTCCATGGCATCGCGACATGCCTTGCCAGCGACGGCTGAGACCAGCCCGAGAGCTGGGTCCCGAGGACGTAGAGTTGCTGCATCTGACCCAGCTTGTGCGTTAAAGGGGGGGTGCCTGAGCATCGCGACTCAGGGCTCCTACCGGCTCTCCGGCCCTCACCCTCTAGTCTTGTCCATGGCATCGCGACCTGGCTTGCCGCCGACGGTGAGACCAGCCCGAGAGCCGGTCCCGAGGACGTAGAGTTTCGTCATCTAACCCAGCTTACGCGTTAAAGGGGGGTGCCTGAGCATCGCGACTCAGGGCTCCTACCGGCTCTCCGGCCCTCACCCTCTGGTCTTTTCCATGGCATCGCGACCTGGCTTGCCAGCGACGGCTGAGACCAGCCCGAGAGCCGGACCAAGACGAGAGCACCGCATCCGCCAAATTTGCAGGAACACACTCGAAGATAAGGCCCAGAGCCAGGCGCAACCCGCCTTGAGGTAGGGCCCTGTGAGTCCCGCGCTGGCTCACGGGTGCCCACATACACCTCGTCCAGCCCTACCGTGCCAGCCACGTGTCAGGGTGGGGCTGTATACGCCCCGAGGGCTCCTCCCGGAGGGGAGCCCCCTCCCACGTACTAGTGGAAGCACCATGCTCCGCGCTGGCTGACGACACTGCCGAGGAGCGGCTATGCCCGTTCGCATGCGGAAGCGCTATGCTCCGCGCTGGTGATAAACAACTGAGGGTGGCCTCCGGGTCGCATCAACCTCAGGGAGCCCAGAGCTCAGTGTCCGGCCTCATCGCAACGCCTCCCCTCAGGAGCGCCCGCGAGGGCTGGGCACGGGCTGCGCTGGTCATGACCAGGCGACGCCACTCCAGCCAGCCCCTGGGCCTGGTTCGTGACGCCACTCCCCGAGCGGAGCCAAGGTACGAATGCCGTTTGAGCGTCAAGGGGACTCCCGAGCATCGCGACTCAGAGCCTAATCGGTCACGTAGCCCCTCACCCCTTAGTTAGAAAGGCTAACGACGGTTGAGGTATCGCAGGCGGGCTCCGAGACGAGAACGGTGGATCCGCCCGCGTCTCACCTCCCTACTTGCTGTTCAGGCGCTAAGGGGACTCTGAGCATCGCGACTCAGAGCCTAACTTGTCACGTAGCCCCTCACTCCTTGGTCCCGCCCTGGTTTCGGTCGTGGCTAACGCGGCTAAGGTATGCTGGGGCGGGCTCTGTGGCGAGAACATAAGCAAGTAGGAAGCATAAATTTCAAGGAATTCAAAAGCAAATATTACAGTCCACACTGTTATCGCAATACCAAATGCAAGTTTAAACGCCTCCCGAGGCATGATACATGTGCAGGAATTAAAAGCGGGACAGAGCCACAACGGAGTCACTTGTCGGCGGGGAGCAGCAGGAGTGGGTTCGCCTCGTGGAGCAGCAGGCTGGCAGCGCCTCGCTTCGCTTGGTGCTTGAAGGCCCGAACTTCCCTAATGAGCCTCCGCGCGACCCTTCACAGCCTCGGCAGCGGCAGCTGCATGCTCGCCGCTGTTGGCTCCAAAGAAGCTATCCGTGTCGACGCTGGGATCGCGAAGGTAGATGTGGGTGAGGACCCGCGTCAGTGCCGCAGAAGACACGCCACGCGCCTCGGCCTCGGCCGTGGGGCCAAGGCCAAGGAGACATCTTCAAGAGTGCGAACCAGAAGGGAAGCAGCTTGGCGGGACCATCTCGGCGCCGCCAGCGGACTCTCCAGGGGCTGTCAGAAAGCGTCTTCAAAGAAAGAGCGAGCCTTCACCTCCATATCCATGAAGGCCACGCGATCTTCTGCCAGAACCCGCGCCTTGTCGTCCAGCTCGACCTTCCTCGCCTCCAGCTCCTGCTCCAGCGCGCCTAGGCGGTCGCGGCGCTTCTTGAGCCTGGCCTCCTGGTCCTTGACGGCCGCCTCGCGAGCCTTCATGCTTTCCTCCTGCTCCTGGCGGAGGCGGGCCTCCTTGGCAAGCTGGTTCTGCAGGCCCTTCAGCTCGCTCTCCAGCATCTCACAACGACCTTGGATGCTCGCTGCCTCCCCCAGGGCAGCATCGCGGGCAATATTCGCCTCACGGACAGCCTGCTTCTCCTCGTCGCAAGCCGTCGAGGCTTGGACCAGCACTGCCCGAATTGAAGCGTCGGAGCGAATCCAGCCAGAGGCCAGCTCCAAGTGCCCGACCACCAAGCGAGGGTCGGCGCCCAGAAGATCTTGCCGCAGCCGGTCCAATTCAGCGGCAGCATGATCCAGCACAGTGGGAGGAGTCAGAGAGACAGCAGTTGGTGGAGTAGGAGGAGAGGACGGCGGCGTAACCACAGTATCGCGAGGCGGGACCTGCTACGCCCCAACAGCTATGGCGGCGGCATCAGGCAAGGACACCTCGGGAGTCGCTTGGGCCATGGGGGCTGAGCTCGCCCCGGCCAGCTCCGCCAGGCCTCGCGAGGATGACCGGGCAGGAGAGGCCCGTGTCTTGCCATCGCCATCCTTCGCGGGCAGAGGCGCTATCGCAGATGAAGCCTCAGGAGTTCCCTTCAGCTTCTTCGCCGCAGGCGCCAGCCTAGCCAAGAGATACAGATATCAAGCCTCAGCGACAAAGCAAGGAATAAAACAAGAATCAAGCACTTACTGGTCATCGCTCGCGAGCTCGAGCAACCTCCGGCCATACTTGAAGCCCGAGAGCCGGCTGCAGGGATCAGCTTCAAGGGGCCCGGGAGCAGGAGGCGCGTCTGCGGATCGCCCCGGGGCTGGGGCGGACCCGCGGGGGACCAGCCCAGTCCGGTCCTTCTTCGGGATCGGGGGCAGGCTTCCGCCTCCCTGCTCATCCTCATCCTCGTCGTCGTCACTCTGGGGGAGGCGGAGAGTGCGGGACCTGCGCCGAAGGGGAGGAGCCCTTGACTCCGCCCCCGAGTCAACCCCCTCTCCCGGCTCTCTTTCCTCCACCTCTTCGCTGGATTCGGCAGAGGACACGTCCACCAGGTCCTCCGGAGCCTCCGCGGGCACGGGCCCATCCCCATTGAAGACAGGCATGGGCCCCACTACCTGCTCCCAATCCTCGCGAAGGAACAAGGGAGCGGGGGCGCCCTCCAGTCTCGCCACATCACCCCCAACCAAGGACTGGAGGACCGTCGCCAGATCCTCGCCGGCCAGGACCACGGGGCTCGGGTGAGGCCTCCACATCGGAAGCGAGTACTGACAAAGCGGAGCTAGTTGATGCTCCAGGAACTCCCTCGGAGCGACGCAGTCGGCCGCGCCCGCCGCCGCTGGCCGGCTTCAGATCTCGTCCATCTTCTCCAAAGACCGGCAACCAGACGGGATCCGAAGCTCCACTCGGGACCAGTCGTCGGAGCTCTCGGGGTGCTCCGTGGGCAGGATCAGCCGAGGTGGATGCCCAAAGCATCCACCAAGACCCACTTGCTCCTCAAGCCCTCAATCCGCTTCCTGTGGTTTGAATGGTGATGGCTCCGCCAGTGTCACGTGGCTTCACAAGACCTGAGGCGGAACCACGGGAGGTTCGGAGAGAGAAATAGTGGTGCAGCAAGGCCACCGAGGGCTTCACCCCAACATGGGCCTCACAATAGTAGGCGAAGATTGCTAGAAGAAGGACGGAGTTGGGATGGAGGTGCAGAGCTTGAATGTTGCAGTGACAGAGGACAGAAAAGAAGAACTCAGAAAAGGGAGGTACTAGACCAGCAATGATGGCGCTCACGAAGAACGGGTAGAAGGTACTCCCCCGACTCTCAGGGGCGGAGGAGCCGGCCTTGAATGCCTCCGTTCCGTTGACGCCCTGCGCCTCCGCCATCTGGCGCACCAGGGCGAGGCTCGCCCCTGACACATTTGGCGGGTCCAAGGCAGGAGAGTACCAAGCTCCGGCCAGGGCTTGGCGAGGCGCCATGACTAGCTAGGGCTCGCAGGCGGAGTGGATCTGAAGGTCTTGGAAGCATAGGGGAGAGGCGCAAGAAAGGGGATCTGAGCAACAACTGGAGAAAGTAAAGGAGGCAAGGAAGATGCCGCTCTGTTATCAACTCACGCTGTTCTTGAGGCGACGCGTCCAATCAACCGCCACGCTGGCGCCCAAGGCATGAGCTGTTAGGGCCCGCGACGCTTCACACTTGCCCTTTCGCCTCTCTGCTCGGCCAAGTTCGGGCGCGCCGTGGGCCCGGGGGCTACTGTTGGCGTTCTGCGAACGGGGGTCCCCACTTGCCTGCCTGCGGCCTGCGGCGTGGCTCGAAGGAGGCCCGGCACGGCCCATCTTCATCAACACAAGCTCAAGACCCTCGCGAGGGGCCAAGCCTCGCGGGGCGGACGACAAGGAGCTTCCTCAGGCACGGCCTCATCAGGCTGGCTCATGAGGAGGCAGAGAATTCAAGGAAGGGTACCTCGCGAGGTGCCCATGACGCAAGCCATGACGACCAAGGGTGCCAGTCGGGCGCCAGCCCGTGCAGTGTCCTCCTTTCCTCTTTGGTGCAAAGGGAGCAAGCGCAGGCGAGAGCATCAAGCAAAGGCATCCGTTTCGGTGCAACAAGACCAAGACCAGCCCAACGGCTGGAAGGGAGTCATCGTGGAGCCCAAGCAGCGCCATCACAGAGCCTTTGGCAGGCGAGGACCAACTTTAGTCAGGATAAGTGTACCCGCTGTTCCCCTTCAAAATGGCCAATTGTTGGCACCCTTCCCGCTCAATATTTGGGAAGAGGCCCAGGTCCTTCGCCTATAAATAGGACTAGCCACCCACAGGGTAGAGGCATCTAGAGAGAGAGGAGAAGATCCGAACCCTCATCAAGAAGCCAGTAGTTAGAGCGACTGAACACCACCTAGCAGTTCATCGCACCCGCCAAGAACAGACCCTCGCGAGGCTGTTCTTCCTTGTATTGTTCCTCATCAGCCCAAGAGGCAATCCACCACACCACACACTGGAGTAGGGTATTACACCACAATGGCGGCCCGAACGTGTATAAATCTCGTGTCTCTTGTGCTGTTCCGTTTAGTAGTTTAGGTCCCAGCGATTCGGCGAGGTGCAAGACGGTGGAAGGTTGGATCTCCGCGCGCACCCCAGTGTTTGAACCTCAAGGGTCTGCCGGAACCCGAAATCCGACAGTGTCACCGAGTTTAACAAATCGGTAGCTCCGAAATGCTTTATGTGGAAAACTGAGACTAAGTTTTTGACTCATTTGTTTTGCAAAATCTCTGCACTTTGTGATGCTCATCCACTCTATCTCATCTATAACTATTCACAGGGTTAGCTTTCAGTTTGTAGTGTCAACAATGTCAGATCAGAGTGATAGCCAGAACAAGTCTGAGGAGTAGGTAAATCTGAGTGAGGGCAGTAGTCCATCTGGCAGTTATGATGAAGGCAGAAGAAGTACTCCTAGCAACCTGACTAAGGCTGCTACCAGGCAGAGGAGAAAGAGAAATTCTAAATCATAGGATGAAGACTATGTTGCTGCTGAGGAGGAGGTCAGCTCCTAGACGAAGGTTGTCAAGAAGGAATTTGGCATAGCTGCTTCAACAAAACCTGGTTTAAACAAGAAGGCTCCTGCAAAGAGAGTGCCCATGTCCAAAGCGAGAGCCTCAACACAAGAAACCATTGAGTTCACTCTTGAACCAAAGGAGGCTGGTGAGGGCAAGAAGAGAAAGGAAAGGGTCAAGAAGACCATGGCCAGAGTAATTGGTAGATCCTCTATGATGAGAGACCTAGCTGAGGATGAGGAAGAAGATGAAGAAAAGGATGTTGCACCAGCACCTAAAGCTCAAAAGGTGATGGGGATGCCATCAAGTCTGGGGCTGCTCCTTCAAAGCCCAAGACTATCCCAAAGCTACTACTCCTGCCCCCAAGACTGCACCAAAGAGGAGCACAAGAAACATACCAGCTCCTGGGAAGAACAAGGCCCCAGTGCCTGAAATTGAAGAAGAAGAAGATGATGAAAGCCCAAGTGCTCAGAACATTAAAGCCAAAGATCCCTAATCATGATGACAATCACCCAGTGGCTGAAAACATGAAAGTCAGAAAAGATGCAGGTCTCAGATTGTGGAGACAATCAGATCCTTATGTTGTGAGGAGAAGGACTGTTGTGGACTACAGATTTCACACCATCTTGAGGCACACCTTGTTTCCCAAATCACGAGATCACAGGATGATTAGAGGCCACTCCATCAATTTTCTTCAGTTGTTTGATGTGCCCCAGAAGTTTAAGGTGATGAGTTTGATTGTTGAGACAATAAAGAGGACAACTGCTGACCAAAAGAGATCATGTGGGTATGCTCCACACACCCGGATGCTCATCAACTCCAAGATGGGCACAGACACATACTTGTTGGATAAAGAACACCTTCCCTTGAGGCCTGACTTTGAGGACAACATAGTTCTCATGGATGAGTTTGATTGTTGAGACAATAAAGAGGACAATTGCTGACCAAAAGAGATCATGTGGGTATGCTCCACACATCCGGATGCTCATCAACTCCAAGATGGGCACAGGCACATACTTGTTGGATAAAGAACACCTTCCCTTGAGGCCTGACTTTGAGGACAACATAGTTCTCATGGATGCTGAAGATCCTACATCAGTAGAGGCTCAAGAGAAGAAGGAGAAAGCAAAAGCAGAGAAGGTAGCCAAGATGCCAAGTGCTGAAGAGGCTTCACAAGTTTTCCTCAAGTAAAAGCAATGTCAACTTGGATATCTTATTCAAGCCACTTTGAGGATTGAGAAAGGATTGGCCACCCTGACTCAGAATCAAGAGAGTCTTCAAAGGATCATCGAGACGAAGTTCTATGATCTTGACTTGAAGGTGACAGAAATGCAAACAGCTGTTGAGCAGCTCCAAGAAGAAGCTGAAGAGAGGAAAGGGGAATCTACTACTAACACTTTTCAGAGATTGCCTAGGGCACAGAGATCTACAGCACCGCCTGTGACAGACACAAGAGCTATTACGCCAGCACCTGTGGCCACAGCTTCAGTTGCCCCTCCGGTTGCAACTCCACCAGCTCCAATAACCTCAACAGATGCATTTGTTCTATGAGTCATCTCCACGCCACTTTCCGAAGATCAAGCTTAGAGAGCCGCATAGCACTATGCATTTTCAAGCTTTTGGGTACTTGTTGCCAAAGGGGGAGAAAGTGTATAGATCATAGGCTGAGAGAGAGAGAGATTTTCTTCTTTTTGCTATCTTTTTTGCTACTTGTTTGATACTTATTTGTTTGCTTGCCTGGATGATACTTTATGTGTGTGAGAGATACATGTATGGTCATGTGTTTAATCATATCATTCTTTAATGCTTGTGCTTGGATGATGATATTATTTATCTCTCATGTATGATCATTCACTTTGCGTTGGTGATGAGTGCATATTTAATATTCTATCATTTTGAGCGCTCCACCAAGATGTATGCGACATGGAAGAGTAACCCATGATCCTAATCGATTGTGCATTTGCATTCAAAGAAAATTTAAATAATGCAAAAATTTAGGGGGAGCTCTTTCTTATCACATACTTCTCAAAGCGATGATGTATTTCATTCTTATTATCATTTGTCAAAGCTTTGATCTATATGTTTTCATCAATTACCAAAAAGGGGGAGATTGAAAGTGCAACTAATCCATGGGTGGTTTTGGTAATTCCTAACAACATATAGCTCATTGAACTAATACTCCTTCAAGATGATCATTTCAGAAAGTTCAATGATTGGCATGGCATGGACTAGAGATGTGGACCCCTCAAAATGCTAAGGACACATATTGGCTCAAGATCAAGACTCTACATTTTCATTTTAGTGATCCAAGATCACATTGAGTCCATAGGAAAAGCCAATACTATTAAAAGGGGATGAGGTGTTGCTTAATGGTTGCTTGCTCAAAATGCTTAGTGATAAGCTCCAAAAGCCCTCAACCACATTCTCATATCCACATTTGTCCCAAACCAAAAGTCAAACTCAGCCCTCCGATTTGATCTATCCGGCGCCACCGAGTTCATTTGACAGAGCCATAGCCAGAAACCCCAATCAGTTTGGTCTCATCGATAGGGATCTCGGTCTCATCAAGATGGGATTGCAAACTCTCTTATTCCCTTCATAACGTTTCGGTCTAACCGAGATGAGCGATCGGTCCCACCGAGTTCGCAATGCAAACTCTCTGTTTCCTTTTCATAACGTTTCGGTCTCACCGAAATGAGCGATTGGTCCCATCAAGTTTGCCTGACCAACTCTCTGTTTGCCTATTAGAGAAATCGGTCTCACCGAGTTCATGTGATCGGTCCCACCGAGATTACGTTATGCCCTAACCCTAATGAAATCGATCCCACTGAGTTGACATGTCGGTCCCACCGAAAATCCATTCACATTTTGAACTAAATCAGTCTGATCGAGTTTGAGTATTCGGACCCACCGAGTTTGGTAAATTGTGTGTAATGGTTAGATTTTGTGTGGAGGCTATATATACCCCTCCACCCATCCACCATTCATAGAGAGAGCCATCAGAACGTGCCTACACTTCAAGCATTCATTTTCTGAGAGAGAACCACCTACTCATGTGTTGAGACCAAGATATTCCAATCCAACCACAAGAATCTTGATCTCTAGCCTTCCCCAAGTTGCTTTCCACTCAAATCATCTTTCCACCAAATCCAAATCTGTGAGAGAGAGTTGAGTGTTGGGGAGACTATCATTTGAAGCACAAGAGCAAGGAGTTCATCATCAACACACCATCTATTACCTTTTGGAGAGTAGTGTCTCCTAGATTGGTTAGGTGTCACTTGGGAGCCTCCATCAAGATTGTGGAGTTGAACCAAGGAGTTTCTAAGGGCAAGGAGATCGCCTACTTCATGAAGATCTACCCAAGTGAGGCAAGTCCTTCGTGGGCGATGGCCATGCACTACTAGGGAAAAGCCTAGCAGCAGGGCGGGTTTTAGGCCTATCAGTAGCACGGCCAGAAGCGCTACTGATAAGGCGCTACAGCTAAAGCTTAGCAGTAGCGTGCCTGGACCGGCGCTACTGCTAAATTGATCTAGTAGTAGCGCTTCTCCAGAGCAGCGCTGCTGGTAATTAGTAGTAGCGCTCCTCCATGCCCGCGCTACTAATATTAATTAGTATTTTATTTCTTTTTTATTTCATGTTGTATTTCATACACCTTTACACAAGTTTTCATACAACAGGAATTTAGAGATTGTTTTTACATCATAATGAGTTATTACATCACGGGGTGAAAGAACCGTGGACTAGTTTCAAGTGGATGGACATCCATTTGAAACTAATCCGTGGTTCTTTCACCCAATGATATAATAAATATCATCACCGTTATCATATCATTAACAACTTATCATCCTAATACATCATTGTCATATAACACCTCCTCAAGTTCATCGTTTTCATCAATGAGAAATCACATAGCAAATTGGTCACTAGTTGTAATCACAAGTACTCCTCATCATCAACTCTAACACATTGTATCACATAATAAACATATTGTACCTCATAGGACCTACTACATTCTCTTAGGACCTACTATATTCTCTAAGGTAAAATAGCAAAAAACAAGATAGCCCCTGAATCTCCATTATGGAGAATGGAGATTATCCTGTCTCCAATTATTTCCTTTCGCTTAATGTTACTTCCAAGAACCTCCTTGTGAATGTCCAAACATTTTTCCATTCTTTGATTAGCATGTGTTCACCGGTTTTAGAAATCCGATATGCACAGGTGAGCTCCTTAGATTGACCTGGTTGTATGTTCAAAACTGCAAGGCGACCATTATGCTACATCAGCTGAGGCACACAATCCATCGGGATTTTCTGTTGAAAAACATAGTAATAACTTCGTAGTTAGCAATGATGTACTAGTTTTAGAAGTATGCAAAAGATGCACGGATGTCGTAATAGTAAAAAATCTTACCAGGGTATCTCCATAGAAGTTATAGTGGTTCAACACGTGCACTAGTGGCATGTATTCACCATAATTTGGAGGAGTTCGATAATAGGTGTTGTAATTCTCAAGATAAGTACAATAAGCAATCCGATGACTTTTTTCCTTATAAGTTAATTCGGAGCCATCAGTGTAGTGGGTTTTGTCTACCCTCTTCTGCACATTCTTTGAAGATTCAAAATAAGTTGTCAATGGAAATAAGCTATCAACTATTTTTAAATAAACAATATAAATTAGTTAATAACTATGTTTGAGAAACTCACATTATGGTAGAATCGGAAGCGTATCAACAAGGACCCAAATGTCCATATTGTCTTGCTCGATGTCAGGATCACCAAGATCCATGGTGACAATCATACCCTCGTAAAAACCATACATTTTGCAAAGTGCTTCCCAATTTTGGCAACCAAAATGGGTTACGCTCTGAGCATTGTACAGATTTACTTCAAAATCCATATCATGATGGGTCCTTAGGTGTATTTTATTTGTTTCAAAATTTTCATGGTCTTCAAAACCCATCCTCTCCAAGAAATAGCGTCTTGCATGGCATGGGATAAGCTAGTCGAATTGTAAAAGATGAAAATTAGACGTTGAAATTGTTGAAGTCATGCTTAATTACGAAAAAAACTCTTGTCGTTGTTGCGTACCGTTTCAACATCGAAGGTCTCCTCGAGCTTAATGCTGAAGCGCCGATCTTGGTCCAGCTCAACGAACCTGTCGCACATACCTCGATCATCGTGGCACCAGCTACACTCCCCGGGAGACTGTCGTCATCCGAGTACGACATTTCCTACGTTCATAATTCAAAGATTAAACTTGTACAATTAAATATATGTACTAGAAAACCTAAATTAGATCATTATTTTTCGAGAAAATCCAGGCCACTCGATATTTCCTACATATTCTAGCACAAGTCATGCCAGAATTCATGGAAAAATCCGGCATGACCTTTGCTAAAAAAGGACATATCGAGCGCCTGAAATTTGCCGGAATGGAAATTAATCAACACTCCGGCAAAACATAGGCCACTCGGAGGTGTAAACTAAACATGAACGGCCACTTGGGCAACCACATATCCTATTTGAGCAACAAAAGATACACATGGATATTTGGCTGGTCTCACCTCGATGTCGGAGGGGGTCGGTAACGGGGACGACGGTGGGGATGATGGAGGGGCTCCTTGATTTCTGCAAAAGCAAAAACCGTATAAGTTATCACTAATACATCCCAAATAATTGCTTAAACTAAAAAATAACAACAAATATGACATGTTCAACTAGTTTTATTAATTCAACTAGTTCTTACTAAATATAAACTTACTATAAATAGAAAAAAACTAGTTCTTTCTAAAATTAAAGTAGTTCAACTAGTTATATTAATTATCTTACTAAAAATACATTAGTTCTATTAATTCAACTAGTTCAACTAGTTTATTAATTTACTTACTAAACTAGTTCAACAACAACTAAAGTAGTTCAACTACAACTACTATTAATCATACTGCCCTAGTTAACTAGTACCATCACTACTAGTAATTAACATCTACTACTACTAAAAATCATTATCTATGAACCCTAAATTAACATCTACTACTACTAAACAACATCTAGTACTAACTAAGCAGAGAGAAAGGGGGTGGGGGCGACGGAGAGGTAGGGCGACGAGGGCGGGATCGGGAGGCGGCGGTGCTGGGTGGGCTCGGGTGGCGGCGGTGAGGTCGAGGGCGGTGGGAGGAGGGCTGCCGGCGGAGGAGGGAGGAGGGGCGGCCGCAGGCGGAGGGAGAGGGGCAGCGGCAGAGGAGGGAGGGGCAGCCGCAGGCCGAGGGAGGACGTGCGAGGAGGGAGGAGGGATGGAATGAGGGGAGTACCTCGGCGGCGGACGGACGAAGGCGGCGGCGACGCACGACGACGGTTATCGGCGCGTGGGCGAGAGTGAGAGTGTGAGTGAGAGAGAGAGGGTCGACGGTCGTGCGCGTACGTGGGGATAAGGTAATGCTAGTTGTAGCGCGTTTACCAAAACGCGCTGCAGCTAATAGGACTAGTAGTAGCGCTGTGCATTGTTACGCGCTACTGCTCAGTTGGACTACCAGTAGCGCTTTGCAGATAAAGCGCTACTGCTAAGTGTAAGTATACAAAAAATACATCAATGCAAAAATACATTGGCCATCAATGATCTTTTTGTGTACAATCTGAATTGTCAATATGAGTCCTCTCCGGTAGGAAGCGGAGAGGACTCATATTATGACCTAAATTTTACACATAGAGTTGGTGAAGACCAACTGGTTGTGATACTTTCGAAGTAACATATTTAAGGTGGTAAACACCCTGTTAGCGGAGCGAGGTGGGACTAAACTTGTGGGCTGATCTTAGCGATGGCGATTTTCTTAGAAGCGCTGTTGCTAACTTCTATAGCATTAGCGCGGTTCAAGACAGGCGCCACTGCTATAACTAGCTGGGTGGCGAGGTCATGGCAATTAGAGCGATAGCGCGGTTTTGTGTGGACGCGCGCTCGCTATTTTCCTTTCAGCAGCGCGTTTTGCTATCACGCGCTGCTGCTAAATAGCAGTAGCGTTGTATTTTGAGGAGCGCTACTGGTAAGATTCTGTGTATAGGCTTTTCCCTAGTAGTGATGATGGGATAGACAAGGTTGCTTCTTCGTGGACCCTTCGTGGGAGGAGCCCTCCGTGGACTCGCGCAATCGTTACCCTTTGTGGGTTGAAGTCTCCATCACGTGGATGTACGATAGCACCACCTATCGGAACGACGCCAAAAATCTCTGTGTCTACATTGCGTTTGCTCCCTCCGAACTCCTCCCCTTTACCTTCATATGCAATGATTTACATTCCGCTGCTATACTCTTAGATTTGCATGTGTAGGTTGACTGCTTGACTTGTGATAAGTTGCTAAAATCTGCCAAGACTTAAACTTAGGAAAAGGCTGGATTCTTATTTGGTCAAGTAGTCTAATCACCCCCCCCCTCCTCTAGACATACTTTCGATCCTACACATATCCTCCAGCCTTCTTTGATGTGATGGTGCATTTGGCTGTTCATCTACCTGATGAGGCAGTACTTAGAGGTCTAGTACTGTATGGCTGGTTGTACCCTATTGAAAGGCGGCTAGGAAATTTCAAGGGTTCCATTGAAGAGGCCTACATTTCTATGGAAGCGTTGACATTCTGCTCAAAATACATTGGTACAGCTGATCAGCTTAGCAAAATGGTAGGTGAAGACAATCCCGAGCTCAATGTTTTCGATTGTTCTGTTCGAGTTACAAGGAAGAGTCGACAAGATGACAAACCTAAAGATTTGGACAAAATGGTTTGGTATGTGTTGAATAATTGTCCTGATATTCTACCTTATATTGAGTAAGTGCTAAGTACTACAACATATACATCGTAATCTACTAAAATTGCAGCACATACTTATATATTTAGATGTTTGACGTGATCACTATGTTGTGCATTATCTGCAAAAAGGAGTTACTGGCGCAAAATCCAAGAAACATTGACAAACTGGTTATGGTAGGATTTGCGATATGGTTCAAGAGCCGTGTAGGCTTTTGAATTGCACTGTCTGTTTTTTAATATATTGATTACATAAGATGATCGATTTGTCTATTTTCTACCATAGGTTAAGAAGATGCGGGAGGATGGGTAGGCAGTTAATGATGCCCTTTACGCACTAGCAATGGGTCCTGATACTCAGGTAAGATATTATAAACTTGCGTCGTTGGAGATGTGTGCTACAACACCCTTGCATTCGACGAAGGCGGGAAGACACAGAACAGTGTTGTCATGAGCTCAGATACGTACAGCAAAGAGACAACTGAAATGTATGGTAACATAAAAAAATTGTTCGGTTGCAGTATATCTCTAGTTTCGAGGTTCATCGGTGTGTAGTTTTCTTGTGCTATCGTTGGTATAACCTATTTTCCAGGATAATAAAATCCAAAGTTGATGATTATTTCAAATCCATCAATGTCAAGGCAGTGTACCACACCGATGAGCCTTTTATTTTGGCAAATCAAGCAACACATTTTTTTTCTTGGAAGACACATATTCATGTAGCGATGACTTGAGAGTATTGCAAAGGTTCGAGCAGAGGAATCCGTTTAATGAAGTTGCACAACAAGACGATGCTGACACTGCTCCTGATGTAGAAGATTCCACATATGTTTGTAGTATCTTTGAGATCCATCACATCAATAACGCTGGTGAAAAGACTCCCTGTCGGGTTATGGATGTACGAGAGTTGATCAATAAGAGTCAACGTTCGAGGAAATTGAGGATGAAGAAGAAGATGACACTGGGGGAATTATGATTCAGACTAATACACATGGCAAAGATGTTGATGCTGCTGCTACAGATGATGATTAGATTGATTTTGTTATATTTGCATGTGAGAAGACAACTTTTTATCTACTATGTGAAATTGTGATTGCTATGACAACTAAAACCTGATGAAGTTGTTGTTTACTATTTTGCTGTGAGAACATCACTTATTATGTATGTTGAGTTCTGTTTAGTGATTGTATGAAGACTAAAACATGATGACATTTTTGTTTAGTTGTACTCATATTTGGTTGTGAAACTTGTATTTGATGACGTAGTTTGCTGTTGGACTGCAATTTTCTCTATGTCTTCCCATAGGATAAAGCTGACCTGACAGGGCCTCTGCTAATTTATTTATTAGCAAAAGGGCCTCTGCTATTTATTTATGAGAAAAACGGGATACCCCCTGATTTCCGTCAATAGAAATCATTAGATGTTCACAACACTATGCCCAACCTGCTAAACAGGTTTCATTCATTACTAGTTTCAGCAAAGTTCTCATGTCGTATCCATTGATACATCACAAGTGCTACATACATTATAAATAAAGAGACAATTATCCTAATGAGCACAACAACCTTGCTGCCAAGGCCATTCAGTAGATGTTGCTTGGCCATGATCAGATGAACTGCATCTTTAACCTTCTGCTCTGCATCTTCCTCTTTTGTCATTCCTTTAGTTACTTGTCCAACACCCCACCTGCTGGTATTGGAATTCCTCGGCTAACTGAATAGTCAACTTAGTTCCACTCCACCACATCAGCAGCTTCCCAGAAATACAAATCACACAAATCTTCCCTTTTTTGCATGAGTCAAATTGGAATATCATCAACCAAACTATTAAAAAATTCAGCAACTCAAAGCAGGCGAACAACTTAAACATATTATTACCCCATGATTTGGGTATTTGTAGAAGACTCGGCCAAGGTTGAGGATTGTAGTTGTGATGCGATGGATGACTCTGCGTGATTTGCAGCAGTGGCACCACACCAACGGCAGCGGGTTGCGATGAGCAACCGGCTGCGATGAGTGTGCCGGCAGGGGTGTGATGAGACCCACATGCGATGGTAGGGGTGGCGACTTGCCGCATATTTGGTTATTGCCTGCTGAAGAGCAGGTGGACGAGCTGCCAGCTGACATGGTTGCTAGGGCCGGAGCTTCTGATGCTTGGCATTGTAACTAGAGAGGAGGAGAAGCGAACGTTGGATATGTCAGTTTCATTACATGTGGAGTAGCATAGAACTATATATAGTCATAGTCTAGGGTTGGATTTGAACTAGCTACAGGAGAACATCTCTCTTTCTCTAAAACTCAGCAACGTCTCTTTACTGCTACACTAGCTTGTTTTTGAAAGCACAAGTGCTCCCTAGGTGGTTTTGGTAATTAATGACAACATATCTCTTGTTGGACTAACACTTTTATCTAGTATGTTTCAGATAAGTTCAACAATGGAGTGGCATGGACTAATGGATGTGGGAACTCCTTCAAGATGCTAAGGACAAAGGATTGGCTCAAGCTTCAAGCTCAAGACTCTTCATTTTACATTTTAGTGATCCAAGATCACATTGAGTCCATAGGAAAAGCCAATACTATCAAGGAGGGATGAGGTGTTGCTTAATGAGCCTCTTGCTTCAAAGTGCTTAGTGATATGCTCCAAAACCCTCAGCTACTTTCCCACTTCCACACATATGTCCTAAACCTAAAGTCAAACTCGGCCCCACTGATTCTTTCTATCCGGCGCCATCGAGTTTGGATGTCTTAGCCACTGCCACAAACCCTAGGCAAATCGGTCTCACTGATAGGGATGTCGGTCTCACCGAGATGGGATTGTAATCTCTCTGTGTATGTCCATTATCAAAATCGGTCTCACCGAGTTTGAGCAATTGGTACTACCGAGATTACAATGCAAACTCTCTAGTTAACCTATTATCAAAATCGGTCCCACCGAGTTTGATAATCGGTCAAACCGAGTTTGCCTGACCAACTCTCTGGTTAGCTAATTACCAAAATTGGTCTCACCGAGTTTGTGTAATCGGTCTCACCGAGATTGCGTTATGCCCTAACCCTAACCATATCAGTCCTACCGAGTTGCATTTCGGTCCCACCGAAAACCCTAACGGTCACATTATTTGCTAAGTCAGTCTGACCGAGTTTAACGATTCGGTCCCACCGAGTTTGGTAGATTGTGTGTAACGGTTAGATTTTGTGTGGAGGCTATATATACCCCTCCACCTCCTCTTCATTCGTGGAGAGAGCCATCATCTGAACCTACACTTCCAAAGCATCCTATTTCGAGAGAGAACTACCTACTCATGTGTTGAGGCCAAGATATTCCATTCCTACCATATGAATCTTGATCTCTAGCCTTCCCCAAGTTGCTTTCCACTCAAACCCTCTTTCCACCAGATCCAAATCCTATGAGAGAGAGATGAGTGTTGGGGAGACTATCATTTGAAGCACAAGAGCAAGGAGTTCATCATCAACACACCATTTGTTACTTCTTGGAGAGTGGTGTCTCCTAGATTGGCTAGGTGTCACTTGGCAGCCTCCGACAAGATTGTGGAGCTGAACCAAGGAGTTTGTAAGGGCAAGGAGATCGCCTACTTCGTGAAGATCTACCGCTAGTGAGGCAAGTCCTTCGTGGGCGACGGCCATGGTGGGATAGACAAGGTTGCTTCTTCGTGGACCCTTCGTGGGTGGAGCCCTCCGTGGACTCGCGCAACCGTTACCCTTCGTGGGTTGAAGTCTCCACCAACGTGGAAGTACGATAGCACCACCTATCGGAACCACGCCAAAAACATTCGTGTCTCCAAATTGCGTTTGAATGCTCCAATCCCTTCCCTTTACATTCTTGCAAGTTGCATGCTTTACTTTCCGCTGCTCATATACTCTTTGCATGCTTGCTTGCTATATGTTGTGAATGTTAAACTTGTGCCTAAACTCCACTCAAACTTTAAAGAAACTTAAAAACTGCAACTTTGGTACTTAGTGTCTAATCACCCCCCCTCTAGACACCTCTTCTCAAGGTCCTACAAGTGGTATCAGAGCTTTGGTCTCCATTGCTTTGGTTTAATCACCATTGGAGGAAGATGGATGAGTCTACCTTGGGGAGTCTTAGTCATAGAGTGCCTATTCTTGATGGAGAGTATTTTCATGAGTGGAAAAATGAGATGCTTGTTATTTTCAATCAATATCATTTTAACAAGTACATTGCCAGTCCTTGTGCACCTTATGTTGATCCTATGCATCCTACCCTTGATGAAGCTATTGACATGACTAGAAATCTTAGAACTGTTAATCTTATCACTAGAGGCTTGCCTAGAAACTTGATTAGAATCTTGCCCACTTTTGAGTGTGCCTACACTATATGGAAATTTCTTGAGGAACGATTTCCTGATTATTCTTTGAAAAATCTTGATGAAATTCTCTATAAGTCTATTGCTTTGAGAAAAATGAATACTAGTGATCCTATGTTTGGTGATCGTCTATTTGAGCTTACAAACCTTATGCATGCCAAAGGAAATGTTGGTATTATCAGTGATATTATTTCCAAAGCTATAAGAATTCATAAGCAAGATCTGTGTCAAATTCATTCTAAAGAATCACCCTCTCTAGGATTTGATCCACCACATGACGATGTCGAACATGGATACTATGATAAGGATGATGATAGTGACTTCGATCTTGATGATGCAATGAGACATTTTGGTCTTATGGCAAATCTTCGGGGATATATGTCAGGAGGAAAGGAATGGGTTCTTGATAGTGGATGTACCGATCACATGACCGAAGATAAAGACATGTTTCGTGAGCTTGCTGAAAATGATGGTCCTCGAAAGTTTGTCACTTTCGATGACAACTCAAAGGGTAAGGTGGTTGGCCTCGGTAAGGTGGCCATCTCACACGATAGCTCCATACAAAGTGTCATGCTCGTTGAATCTCTTGGTTACAACTTACTTTCAGTATCTAGACTTGCTGATTTCGGTTTCAATGTTCTATTTACTGAAGTAGATTGCCAAGTGTTTCGTCGAGACAATCATAAAATGGTCTTTACTGGTGTGCGTAGAGGTGATCTATACATTGTTGATTTCACTAAAAAGGCTCAACCTAAAACTTGCTTCATTGCTAAATCCTCAAAAGGCTGGTTATGGCATAGACGATTAGGTCATGTTGGTTTGCGAAACCTTGACAAGCTTATTAAGGGAAATTATATCCTTGGAATTAATGATGTCATATTTGATAAGGATAGACTTTGCAGTGCTTGTCAAGCAGGTAAACAGGTTGGAGGAAGGCATCCCGTGAAGAACATCATGACCACGAAGAGGCCACTCGAGCTACTTCACATGGATCTCTTTGGTCCCAACTCTTACAAGAGTCTCGGTGGAAATTATTTTGGTCTAGTTATAGTTGATGATTTTTCCAGATTTACGTGGGTGTTCTTTCTCGATGATAAATCGCAGGTCCAAAAGATCTTCAAAAACTTTGCTAGGAAGTCCCAAAACCAATTTGAAGTGAAGATCAAGAAGGTTCGCAGCGACAACGGAGCGGAGTTCAAGAACGCAAATGTGGACACCTTTCTTGATGAAGAAGGATTTCACACGAGTTCTCGACTCGTACACACCTCAACAAAATGGAGTTGTTGAGAGGAAGAACCGGACGCTCATCGAAATGGCGAGAATGATGCTTGATGAGTACAAGACGTCAAGCACTTTTGGGCGAAGCGGTTGAGACATCTTGTCATGCAACAAATCGCTTGTATCTTCACAAGCTACTCGGCAAGGCGGCATCGAGCTACTCACGGTAACAAACCCCAAGTTGGATACTTTCAGTATTCGGCTCAAAGTGCTACATTCTTGATAAGCATCGTCGTTCTAAATTTGCTCCCAAGTCTCATGAAGGTTTCCTACTGGGTTATGGCTCAAACTCTCACACTTACCGTGTCTACAACAATTTCACCCGAAAGGTTGAAGAGACGGTAGATGTGAAGTTTGATGAATCTAACGGCTCGCAAGTAGAGCAATTGCCAATTGATGTAGGAGACAAAGATCCTTCGGAAGCAATCCAAGACATGTCTATTGGCAAGGTCCGTCCAACGGAGGTGAAGGAGAGTACCTCGTCCGTCCAAGTGGAAGCTTCTACTTCACGACAAGGTGAACCAAGAGTTGATACGGAAGCATCCACAAGTGGGACACACCAAGATGAAGAAAACGAGGAAGTGCATCAAGATGAACGTCAACAACCTCCTTCTCCACCACGACAAGAGAACGACAATGCCAACAATGAAGAAGGCCAAGAAGAAGAAAAAGATGAAGAAGATGTTCAACGAAGACCCAAGCAAAAGCTTTCACGAGTTCGAGCAAGAATTGCTAAAGACCATCCCGTCGAGCAAATCTACAATGATATTCAAACCAGGAGAATCACTCGCTCTAAAACTCGTTTAGCTAACTTTTGTGAAAACTATTCTTTCATCTCTAGCATTGAACCTATGAAGGTCGAAGAAGCATTGGAAGATCCGGATTGGATAAATGCTATGCATGAAGAGCTACACAACTTTGAGAGGAACCAAGTTTGGACGTTGGTTGAGAAGCCCGACAACAACCACAACATCATCGATACCAAATGGGTGTTTCGCAACAAGCAAGATGAAGATGGACAAGTATTTCGCAACAAAGCACGTCTCGTCGCCCAAGGCTACACACAAGTCGAAGGTATGGACTATGGCGAGACTTACGCCCCCGTTGCTAGACTTGAGTCCATTCGCATCTTGCTTGCCTATGCTAATCACCATGATATCACCTTGTACCAAATGGACATTAAAAGTGCTTTTCTAAATGGTGAAATAGAGGAGGAAGTTTATGTTAAACAACCTCCCGGCTTTGTTAATCCTAAGAAACCCAATCATGTTTACAAACTTCACAAAGCTCTTTATGGACTTAAACAAGCTCCTAGAGCATGGTATAAATGCTTGACCAAGTTCCTTATTGAAAAAGGCTTTGAAATTGGGAAAATTGATTCTACTATTTTTACTAAAAGGGTTAATGGTGAACTCTTTGTGTGCCAAATTTATGTTGATGATATCATATTCGGTTCAACTAACCCTCATCTTAGTGAAAAGTTTGGGAAGCTAATGTCAGAGAAGTTTGAGATGTCTATGATGAGTGAACTCAAATTCTTTCTTGTTTGCAAATCAAGCAAACTAAGGAAGGTACTTTTGTCTTGCATACAAAGTACACCAAGGACTTATTCAAGAAGTTCAATATGCAAGAATGCAAAGGTATGACTACACCCATGCCTACTAGTGGACATCTTGACTTAACCAAAGATGGTGAACCGGTTGATCAAAAGGTTTATTGCTCCATGATTGGTTCATTGTTATATCTATGTGCTTCACGTCCCGATATTGTGCTAAGTGTGTGCATGTGTGCACGATATCAAGCTGCCCCTAAAGAATGTCATCTTAAGGCCGTGAAAAGGATAGTGAGATACTTAATCCATACACCAAATTTTGGCATTTGGTATCCTAAGAGGCCTCTTCGATCTTGTTGGCTATTCCGACTCGGACTATGCGGAGACAAGGTTGATAGAAAGTCCACTTCGGTACTTGTCAATTTCTTGGTAGATCTCTTGTGTCTTGGTCCTCCAAGAAACAAAACTCGTATCCTTATCCACCTTGAAGCTGAATATATTGCCGCTGGTTCATGTTGTGCTCAATTACTTTGGATGACCCAAACTCTTAAAGATTATGGGATATATGTGAGACATGTTCCATTGCTTTGTGATAATGAAAGTGCTATAAAAATTGGTCATAATCATGTGCAACATTCTCGAACTAAGCATATTGAAGTTCGTCATCATTTCATTCGAGATCATGTTGCTAAGGGTGACATTTATCTTAAGCATGTTCACACCGAAAAGCAATTAGCGGATATATTCACTAAACCTCTTGATGAGAAAGTGTTTTGCAGGTTAAGAGGAGAATTGAACATCATTGATGCTTCAAACTTGGAGTAGAAACTCCATTGGATACATGCAAGACATGAGCTTATGACTAATCCTTGATATTTCTCTTATGATGAAAAACTTATGTCTTGGATATATTTGTATCTTGCATGTTATCTAACCCATGTAGGTACTTGGTTGAATCAAATTCCATGAGGTTGAAACCTACTCATATCTTGAGCAATCTCCACATCACCAAGTCTCTACACAAGATGGTTGAAGACAAGGAAGCACGAAACCATTCAAACATATCCTTTGACAAGTTCTATGTTGAGTTTCATGATTGTCATTTTTGGATATACAAGTGCTCTTCCTTGCAAGAACTAACCCATGTAGGTAGATGGACTCAAATTCCAAGTGGTGCTCCAAATTCTTGATGAGCTACATCAACCTTGAGCAACCCACGCGAGTTCAACTACATGGACAACACCACCAACCAAGGTATGTTATTCCATCTTAGAGAAGCTTTACTCCAACAAGATGTGAATACATCAAGATGCTTAAACGAAAAATGGAAACCCCATTTTGAGCTTAAACGATGAGTATGACCTATGATCAAGTGATCTCACTTGACTCCTAAGTCAATATACTCTAACATAGGTGACTTTGTCGCCGACCATCTCTAGATGAAGTTCTCCTGTGTTCTTTTCTGAGCTTTTGCATTTGTCTCATGCATTTGTGTTTCCCCTTTCAAAAAAAAACTTCATCTATATTTCTTTCTGTTTTCTCTGCATTTTCTGCATCTAATTCCTTGCATATCTTTTAGATAATTCCTTGCAAATCTTTGTGAGATCTTACTAGTCTAGTGAGCTGAGGTGACAAGTGTTCTCTCTGCGATGAACTCGGTTCAACCGATTTGTTGTTTTCGGTCCAACCGAATCTTTTCGATACCACCGAAGCATACCACTCAGTGCCACCGATTTCATAACAAGAAAAACTCTTTGCCACATATTCTGTGTTTCTTTAGATCTAGCTCCACTCAATGAATCTTGTCCTCGACAAGCATCACATTTTTTATCATTGCTTTATGTTGTGACTCAAGGATCAAACCCATTTTTCGACAACTTCCAGAGGGAGAGAGAGATTACATCTTTATCAAGCCCTTCTCGGGAATTTATGTCAAAGGGGGAGAGAGAGATCACATCAAAGCTTATCATTTAGAAAGAGAGATCTCCAGGGGGAGAGAATACTAGTAGAAAGTATTTCTCAAGGATCCCAGATGCTTGGTGTTCAAGAGGAGAGATGCCACATGTCTTCTTGAGGGGAGAGACATGTTCATATGATCTGTTGTGCTCAATTTTGCATGAGCATACATTAGCTCTGAACTTTAGCTCGATCATCATTCATATCTTCAGCTCTGTTTTCCTTCACTCTGATTTTCATTCCCTATCTTCTCCCAATATCCCATGTTAGATTCAGGGGGAGCAAGACATCTAAGGGAAAGAGATCATTTAAATTCAGTGCATACCTTTACTCTTGGGGACATGTCTAATCCAATGTGGTACTCAGTACTCACTCTGTACATGTTATCCCAGTCTTGGTATTCTTGTGGTTTCTTCTGTTTGCTCTGGCTAGTAGATGCATCTGTGTTATCTAACCTTGTTTACGCAGGTTCATTCCATCCTAAGCCAACTCAAGACCACAAGGTAAGTATATGCATCACAATCATGTGTATGAGGAATTCTTGCTGATGTACATACTGTTTGCAAGAAGGACTCATGGACATGAAGGTATTCTCTTTAATACTTTTTGCTCTGATGCATATAGCCAAGATACATGTAACACATTGCCTGCTCTATCATGGTTATGCTATCACATGCTTCTATATTTCATATTCACATGATTGCATGCATGTAGGGGGAGCCTATGCTTGTTACATGTCTTTCCAAAGCTTTAATTGCTATTCTTTATATCTTTATCTAAAGCTTTGATGTATGTTGCCATCAATTACCAAAAAGGGGGAGATTGAAAGCACAAGTGCTCCCTAGGTGGTTTTGGTAATTAATGACAACATATCTCTTGTGGGACTAACACTTTTATCTAGTATGTTTCAGATAAGTTCAACAATGGAGTGGCATGGACTAAAGGATGTGGGAACTCCTTCAAGATGCTAAGGACAAAGGATTGGCTCAAGCTTCAAGCTCAGGACTCTTCATTTTACATTTTAGTGATCCAAGATCACATTGAGTCCATAGGAAAAGCCAATACTATCAAGGAGGGATGAGGTGTTGCTTAATGAGCCTCTTGCTTCAAAGTGCTTAGTGATATGCTCCAAAACCCTCAGCTACTTTCCCACTTCCACACATATGTCCTAAACCTAAAGTCAAACTCGGCCCCACTGATTCTTTCTATCCGGCGCCACCGAGTTTGGATGTCTTAGCCACTGCCACAAACCCTAGGCAAATCGGTCTCACCGATAGGGATCTCGGTCTCACCGAGATGGGATTGTAATCTCTCTGTGTATGTCCATTATCAAAATCGGTCGCACCGAGTTTGAGCAATCGGTACTACCGAGATTACAATGCAAACTCTCTAGTTAACCTATTATCAAAATCGGTCCCACCGAGTTTGATAATCGGTCAAACCGAGTCTCCCTGACCAACTCTCTGGTTAGCTAATTACCAAAATCGGTCTCACCGAGTTTGTGTAATCGGTCTCACCGAGATTACGTTATGCCCTAACCCTAACCATATCGGTCCTACCGAGTTGCATTTCGGTCCCACCGAAAACCCTAACGGTCACATTATTTGCTAAATCGGTCTGACCGAGTTTAACGATTCGGTCCCACCGAGTTTGGTAGATTGTGTGTAACGGTTAGATTTTATGCGGAGGCTATATATACCCCTCCACCTCCTCTTCATTCATGGAGAGAGCCATCAGACTGAACCTACTCATGTGTTGAGGCCAAGATATTCCATTCCTACCATATGAATCTTGATCTCTAGCCTTCCCCAAGTTGCTTTCCATTCAAACCCTCTTTCCACCAGATCCAAATCCTATGAGAGAGAGTTGAGTGTTGGGGAGACTATCATTTGAAGCACAAGAGCAAGGAGTTCATCATCAACACACCATTTGTTACTTCTTGGAGGGTGGTGTCTCCTAGATTGGCTAGGTGTCACTTGGGAGCCTCCGACAAGATTGTGGAGTTGAACCAAGGAGTTTGTAAGGGCAAGGAGATCGCCTACTTCGTGAAGATCTACCACTAGTGAGGCAAGTCCTTCGTGGGCGACGGCCATGGTGGGATAGACAAGGTTGCTTCTTCGTGGACCCTTCGTGGGTGGAGCCCTCCGTGGACTCGCGCAACCGTTACCCTTCGTGTGTTGAAGTCTCCACCAACGTGGAAGTACGATAGCACCACCTATCGGAACCACGCCAAAAACATTCGTGTCTCCAAATTGCGTTTGAATCCTCCAATTCCTTCCCTTTACATTCTTGCAAGTTGCATGCTTTACTTTCCGCTGCTCATATACTCTTTGCATGCTTGCTTGCTATATGTTGTGAATGTTAAACTTGTGCCTAAACTCCACTCAAACTTTAAAGAAACTTAGAAACTGCAACTTTGGTACTTAGTGTCTAATCACCCCCCCTTTAGACACCTCTTCTCAAGGTCCTACAGTTTTGTACACCTTCTCACGTCTTTGATTTTCGGGAATTTTATGAGGCGAAAGTTCCCTGGGAGGAGGACGGCAAACAAACGCATTTTCCTGACAATTTTAGTTGCGACACAAGATCAAAGGGTGGCAGTTTTAGGAATATTATCCGGCGAACAAGCCCAGTTTTTCTTTTCTTCCTATAAAAAAGTGTGTTGCATGGTGTCGGCTTAGTCAATAAACGATTGTGCCAACCTTGACCGTTGGATTGAAATTCAACGTCTATCGTGTTTCTTCAGTCTCTTCTTTCTCCAGCCTACAAATCCAGCCAGCATCAATGGGACCGCCTGCTCGTGCCTCCCACGGCTGGCTGTGCTGCCGCGCATGCATCACGGCTACATCACACCCTAAAACACTACGCATCTTCCCCGGCTCATGTTCGTTCCCTTCTAAGGACTCACCATCATCCTCTGCGTTGGTTCGCTCACCGCGCGCCGCCCTCCGGTGTTATCAACTTGGTCAACAACCGAGAGGAATAAGGAGACGACTGTACATTGTGATGATGACAGTACGGACCCACCAGGATCACGGCAGTAGGCAAGCACGTGCCTCCTTTATTACAAGAAAAAATGGTTCCTCTTGATGATTTCCTGACATCTCGGTCGCACGCCACTGTCAACACAGTCAATAAGTGAGATAACTGCACAAGGAGCGGCTGACACCCGAGACCCAGCGGCTCACGCAGTTTTTGTTTTGTTTCTGGGACGGAGCAGGGTACCAACTGGGTTGTGCGGGAGCTGTGGCCCATCTAGCCCAACCTTTTATTTCATATGTTTACCACATGACCAGCCTAGTTTTTTTTCTTTCTAAAAATGGCTAGCCCAACTATTTTGTTTTTTGCATACTAGTAAGTCCGCACGTGCAACACACGTTATTATCTTAGCAAGAAAATTTCTCATTACCATCTTAATATATATGATTTCTGATCTTCCTTATATACTTCCAATTTTGAACAAATGATGGGCAGGAATTATGTTTCGAAAACAATTTGTAACACAGGACAATACAATGTGATAATCATGCTTCAGTCATAACGGGTGAAGAACGATTACCAGTATATCTACATCTTGGGACTAATAAGAAACAACCAAAATGTAGTCAAGATGGTCAACAAGCTAACCTTCTTTTGCATTGAATTTTTGATGTAATCACAGTAATGCGAACCAATGACTTTGAGAATTTTGAATGGACGCTTCTCCCTTGGTTCTTTATGTTAATACAATACTTGAATTGTTGCCTTTGTTGCCTGCACATAGGAGTTGGTTAGATACCAAAGACAGGGGGAGTAACATACTTCTCTATATGATTCTGCCATACTTCATACTTGTCATAACTTTGATATGTAATAGTTCACAGCTTTGCAAATATGAGTTTGATGTTGAAACAAACTTAAAATTAGCAAGACACACTGGTGCTCATTGAGATACGGTTTTCCTGGAAAACTTATTTTCCTAATATCATTTGATGTCCATCTCATTTTTGAGACGACAGATAGGCCCCATTGCTACATAGCAGTTTAAAAAGGTTCAAGAGCAATTATGCGAGGGAGGGTGGATTAAAAAGAACAACTCCGCTTGTTATTCTTCCTTTGTCTTCCAAGCTACATTTATGTGACAGCTTGATTTTTGGCCCTTTCTTTTTCTTTTGTTTTTCTGAGGTTTTTGCCTGAGATTTCCTTTTTCCGTGGCTATGTGGACTAGAAACTAAAGAAGATGCCCTCTTCTTTGTTTCTAGAGTGGCTTGTCATTCCCAAATCCTTCCCTAGACCCTGTCATTTTCATCCTAGCCCAAATCCCAATATTGTTTTTATTGGGAATATTCCTTTTCTATTAAAGGAATAACTCAAATTGCCCTAGGTTGTGAAGCAACCTTTATTTCTAGCACTCCTAAAATTCCCAAATAATTCTCATAAATTGTTTGGGTCATATCTTTCTCAAATATGGCAAAATATTTCATTTGTCATGTTTATCATCATGTTCAAATAATTCATTTCCTATTCTGCCCTAAATGGCACATTGTGAAGCAAGTGCTATTTTACTTTTCCCAATTGACCTCAAACTCCTTGGACACCTTTTCTTGTCCATATCATAGCCACATGCCAAAATACAACCTCATTTGCCTAGTAATTATTTAATTATGATTTCCAAAGTTTCTATCCAGAAAGAAGCTTTGTGAAGGAGGTGCAAGCTAGGCATATCCAAATGAGTTGCAATTTTGCGTGATCCCTCATATAATCATATCATAGCCCTCCACCAAAGTAGAGCTCGTGTCATGCCTCCATGTGAGCTCACCTTCAATTCTTTGATTCTGTCCAAAATTTCAGTTTGTGAAGCAAGTATATTTTATCTTGCTCCATTATGGCTGCCAATTTTTCTAGGCCTTCTATTATCCATATAACTTACCTCCACCCATTTTGGGCATGGTTCATCAAGCCATTATTCCTCTAGAATTTTTGCAAGTTTCTGTCCAGAGGAGATGTTTGTGAAGCAAGTACCAGTTTAGCTTGCCCAATTGGTATGAGACTTTCTGAGCATCTTCATAGGACCAAATTACTCTGACTTTCCCAATTTGAGCTCAATTTGACACTCCATGTGAGTGCATCATCCTAATCTAGTTTCTGGACCAGTTTATGTGGTTGTTAAGCAACTACATTAAATCTTGATCCTACTCCACTCAAAGTTACCAGGATGAAAGTACTTCTTACCCTAAACCTACCAGGAAACTCCATTTCTACCAATCACCTTCCTGTTGATCACCAGTGCTCACACAAGTTTACTGCAGTAAACTTCAGAGATTAATTACCATTCAACCGGAGCTCTTTTCACCGAACTACTGCTACCTCTTGAGCACACTGTTGGATTTCCTGGAAGAGGAAAGGATGATGCAGCAAAGTAGTGTAGGTATTTCCCTCAGTTTTTTAGAACCAAGGTATCAATCCAGTAGAAGGCTGCGCGCGAGTCCCTCGTACCTGCACAAAGCAAATAACTCCTCGCAACCAACGCGATAAGGGGTTGTCAATCCCTTGACGGTCACTTACGAGAGTGAGATCTGATAGATATGATAGGATAATATTTTTGGTATTTTTGTGATAAAGATGCAAAGTAATATAAAAGCAAATTAAAAATCAAAGATAATAAATAAGTTTTGGAAGATAAATATGATGAAGATAGACCCGGGGGCCATAGGTTTCACTAGTGGTTCTCTCAAGAGCATAAGTATTTTATGGTGGGTGAACGAATTACTGTTGAGCAATTGACAGAATTGAGAATAGTTATGATAATATCTAGGTATGATCATGTATATAGGCATCACGTCCGAGACAAGTAGACCGACTCTGCCTGCATCTACTACTATTACTCCACTTGTCGACCGCTATCCGGCATGCATCTAGAGTATTAAGTTCATGAAAGCAGAGTAGCGCCTTAAGCAAGATGACATGATGTAGAGGATAAATTCATGCAATATGATAAAACCCCATCTTGTTATCCTTGATGGCAACAATACAATACGTGCCTTGCTGCCCCTCATCCTTTGGGAAAGGACACGCAAGATTGAACCCAAAGCTAAGCACTTCTCCCATTGCAAGAAAGATCAATCTAGTAGGCCAAACCAAACTGATAATTCAAAGAGACTTGCAAAGATAACCAATCATACTTAAAAGAATTGAGAGAAGATTCAAATATTGTTCATAGATAATCTTGATCATAAACCCACAATTCAACGGTCTCAACAAATAGACCGCAAAAAGAAGATTACATCGAATAGATCTCCACGAGAGAGGGGGAGAACATTGTATTGAGATCCAAAAAGAAAGAAGAAGCCATCTAGCTACTAACTATGGACCCGAAGGTCTGAGATAAACTACTCACACTTCATCGAAGAGGCTATGGTGATGATGTAGAAGCCCTCTGTGATGGATGCCCCCTCCGGCGGAGCTCCGGAACAGGCCCCAAGATGGGATCTCGTGGGTACAGAAGGTTGCGGCAGTGGAATTAGGTTTTTGGCTCCGTCTCTGATCGTTTGGGGTACGTAGGTATATATAGGAGGAAGGAGTACGTCGGTGGAGCAACAGGGGGCCCACGAGGGTGGAGGGCGCGCCCTGGAGGGGTGGGCGCGCCCCCTACCTCGTGGCCTCCTCTTTTGTTTCTTGACGTTGGGTCCAAGTCTCCTGCATCATAATCTTCCTAAAAATCACGTTCCCGAAGGTTTCATTCCGTTTGGTCTCCGTTTGATATTCCTTTTCTGCGAAACTCTGAAATAGGCAAACAAACAGCAATTCTGGGATGGGCCTCCGGTTAATAGGTTAGTCCCAAAAATAATATAAAAGTGGATAATAAAGCCCAATATTGTCCAAAACAGTAGATAATATAGCATGGAGCAATAAAAAATTATAGATACGTTGGAGACGTATCAACTACCACCGCAGTTGCAACCGCCCCAGGAAGGACCAACCCCTAGACATCATTTGCCAGCTATTTGCCCCCCATGCATGCCAGTACTAGTGGTGACCACCGCTTTGGCATGCAGTGTGCGCGGCCAGAATGTCATTTGTCTCGGGCCCCTTCCCCTCTCGTCGACTTCGCGCGCGTCAGCGTGTCCAGCAGATAGCCCTCGTCGTCGCCCACTCCCTGGACCCCTCTCCCCCTCCGTCCGCTTGCTCACTGACGCTCGCCGCCGCGTGACCACGGGCAAACAGTGGCCATTTGGTTATGTGCGTCGCCGTCTTCTTCCTCCCCGTGCTCCGTGGGCTCCCTCTGCCCCGTGGGCTCCTCCCTGCGTCTCCCAGTCGCCTTCCCCCGAGCATGAGCGCGCGCACACGCTTTCGCGGCACCGGCCACGTGTCTGCGGCGACGCCAGCGCGACACTCCCTCGCCCGGCTATAAATAGCCATCCCGGCCTCGTTCGAGCTCACCACCAGCCTCGCCTCGCTCCTCTAGTCCTCCCTAGTGCCTCGCCCGAGCTCGAGCCACTATCCTCGACCCCCATCACCGCAACGGCCGCCGTCATCGCTTCCTCTGATTCCGGCGACCCAGGCCTCCATTCCCTCCTCCTCCACCTCCAGGCGCCTCCTCCACCACCTACAAGCCTCCCCGGAGCCCCCCTTCTCCTTCGGTGGCTGTCTGCCACGAGTTCGCCGGCGCCAGGAGACTCCGTCCGGTGGTGTCGAAGCCATCGTCGCCACAGCCCACCTCGCTGGTCGCCAAGAGGACCAAGGGATGCGGCTCGACATGCTGATCCCGCCGGTGTGCAGAACGTCCCGGGAGGTGGCCTACATCACCGGCAATCCCCGTCGGGGCCGGCTCTGCCTCGGCCAGGCGCGTGCGAGAGCGAGGAGAAGAAGGAGACGACCCCCTCCCTGCCAGCTGGCCGTGGGCCCCGCGTGTCAGCAAGACTAGGCCGGGCCCCGCCCCTGCTGACTGGATTAAGTGGAGGCGTAAACTCATGAGTACGTTTTTGTTTCCAGAAAGCGTATTTTCCCTCTGCTTCGGCCAAAGTACGTTTTCCTTTCTTGAAAGTGTATTTTCTCTCTGTTGCAGCGAGGAATACGTTTTCCAGAGAAGAAAGTGTATTTCTCCGTAGTACACGTTCTGTTTTTCCAGCCGAGGGCCTGCTTGTGATGATTTCTTTACAGATAGGTCCCTGGCAGAAAAACATTCATATCTTTTTTACCACAACTCCAAATGAGGTGAATCCAAAGCCCACTTCTTCGTTTCGTCGAGCCCGTTCTGTTGGTTTCATTTTCATGATAGTTTGACACTGTGAAAATGTCCTTTTTGCCCTTGCCATTAATCAGCCCCCTCCGAGAGAGAACGTTTTCCGGCGATTCTTTTCGCAAGCTTCTCCCACTTTGTCCCGGTGATTTCTTCCACCCCAGGCAAGCCACAGTATCCACTTGCATGATAGTCATGCAATAGCCATGGTTTTCAACTTTAATATTTATTACATGATTGCTTGTTTAAAATATGGTTATCGTTGTTTCGGTAATGCTTCTGGGTTAGTGCTTACTTGCTTGCTATGTTGTTATGCACCTGGTTATCATGCCCTGCTAGTTGCTAGTATTACTTTCATATTGCCATGCTTGATAGTAGTGCATGTTGGGTTGGTCATGTTCTTCGGTGCATGACTAATGTCAGTTACCGAGTACTGTTACTATGCATTGTTCCTTTGCTGTTAGTTGGTTAAGTGTTACTCGGTAATGTTATTGATGAGTTCTCGCATGGTATTTATGGTTGATGCTAGTGGTCATGTTATACTAAGAGTAGTGTTGCACTTGTAATATTTATGATCGTCATTATGCCATGTTCAGTTGGAGATTATTCATAGTTGATATGGTGGATAGTTATGTTGCATCCCGTGCTTATTTTGATATCATGCTCATGCTTTGTATATGCATCATGTTATTTTATCATGGCTCAGCATATTGCATTCAAGTTTAACCGGATTAAATTGAACTTGAACAACTGTTGGATGAGTCAAGGTGCCACCATATCGAAACTAACCAGTGCAACCACGCTTACCCTTATGGGACGGTCCTAACTGGGTCTATTGTCGTGCCTCTCGCCGGTGCCTCCAACTAGGGAAGGTTATGGGCGTGCGTACCCTGATCAGGTAAGCAGATATAACCTTGTGTGCCCGTTGTTGTTATTTTTTATGGATCCGGTCCCCGTGAGGGACGTTTGGCCACGACGGTGGTCGTTGTGTCTTTGGTAGACACGGGGCCACCGAGGACTAGCCCAGTTGGGAGTGGGTCGTAGTGGCCGGGAGTGTGTCATGACAGTAGATCGGTTTTGTCGGAACGCCATTGGTCCACCCGAATGGGAGTACGAGGCCATGGGTTCCGTAGTGTGGGTACAGTGTACTAACCTCTGCAGAGTGTATATTAGATCTATCGATAGCCGTGCCCGCGGATAAGGGCCCAGTTCGTGTCGGTCACACCGTGAGTCAACAGTATTAATAATAATTTGATTAATGACAACCCCGGTTCGATGATGAGATAAGTTGTTTGTGATCGCCGGAATGATCACCGTTTGAGACCAAGTGTTGGTCATGGTTGTAATCGCTGGAATGATCACCGTGGTATCGAGGATACCGAGTTGTTGGATATTCGTGATGTTGTGCGAGAATCATGGGTAAAGATCAAGCTCCTTGTGGTCATTTAATGATTACTACGGTATTGTTTATACCAAGCTTGATTTGATCCTGAGATGATCGTGTGATGTCTGAGGTTGGTAAGTGCTGCATGTGATGGTTACGAGATAACCCGACCCGAATAATTGGTGCATGTAGTGTCATCATGTTGCATGCTAGTATCGTCAGATTTATATGTTCATGTCATGCTCATATTGTTCTAGTGGTATTATGTTCATGTTGTTCATGCCATGCTATCCTGATGATCTCATGATAATTCCTGCTTAACCTGTAATTGCCATGTTGTTGTTTGTCTTGAATGCTTCTGGTTATTGTGAGCTTGCAAGTACATTCAATGTACTGACATGGCGTGTCATGCCAGTTTGCAGGTCGTGCCTGGATTGCTTGCTTGTTTGGTGTTGTTCCTGTGTTTGCGAGCTAGGATAAGCGTTCCAGCCAGAGTCCCTGCGGATTGGAGTCTACCACCATCGGCGTTGTTCCGCTGTCAGTAGTTTTTCCGCTGCTTCTAGTTGTTCTGCTGCTTGCATAGAGCAACTGAGGATGTGATACGTCTCCAACGTATCTATAATTTTTGATTGCTCCATGCTACTTTATCTACTGTTTTGGACTATATTGGGCTTTATTTTCCACTTTTATATTATTTTGGGACTAACCTATTAACCGGAGGCCCAATTTGTAATTGCTGTTTTTGCCTATTTCGGTGTTTCAAAAGCAGAATATCAAACGGAGTCCAAGCGGAATGAAACCTTGGGGCGTGATTTTCTCACCGAACGTGATCCAGGAGACTTGGACCCTACTCCAAGAAGTAATAGAGGTGGTCACGAGGGTGGGGGGCGCCCCCCTAGGGCGCGCCCCCTGCCTCGTGGGCCCCCTATTGCTCCACCGACGTACTCCTTCCTCCTATATATACCTATGTACCTCCAAACGATCAGAATAGGAGCAAAAAACCTAATTCCACTGCCGCAACTTCCTATATCCACGAGATTCCATCTTGGGGCCTGTTCCGGATCTCTGCCGGAGGGGGCATCCACCATGGAGGGCTTCTACATCAACACCATAGCCCCTCTGATGAAGTGTGAGTAGTTTACTTCAGACCTTTGGGTCCATAGCTAGTAGCTAGATGGCTTCTTCTCTCTTTTTGGATCTCAATACAATGTTCTCCCCCTCTCTCGTGGAGATCTATTCGATGTAATCTTCTTTTTGCGGTGTGTTTGTTGAGACCGATGAATTGTGGGCTTATGATCCAGATTATCTATGAATAATATTTGAATCTTCTCTGAATTCTTTTATGTCTGATTGGTTATCTTTGCAAGTATCTTCGAATTATCTGTTTGGTTTGGCCAACTAGATTGGTAGTTCTTGCAATGGGAGAAGTGCTTAGCTTTGGGTTCAATCTTGCGGTGTCCTTACCTAGTGACAGAAAGGGTTGCAAGGAACGTATTGTATTGTTGCCATCGAGTATAACAAGATGGGGTATTTATCATATTGCATGAATTTATTCCTCTACATCATGTCATCTTGCTTAAGGCGTTACTCTGTTTTTAACTTAATACTCTAGATGCATGCTGGATAGCGGTCGATGAGTGGAGTAATAGTAGTAGATGCAGAATCGTCTAGGTCTACTTGTCTCGGACGTGATGCCTATATACATGATCATACCTAGATATACTCATAACTATGCTCAATTTTGTCAATTGCTCAACAGTAATTTGTTCACCCGCCGTAGAATACTTATGCTCTTGAGAGAAGCCACTAGTGAAACCTATGGCCCCCGGGTCTATTCTCATCATATCAATCTCCATCACTTTAATACTTGCTTTGTTTTTACTTTGCCTTTTACTTTTCACTTTGCATCTATATACCAAAAATACAAAAAATATTATCTATCATCTCTATCAGATCTCACTCTCGTAAGTGACCGTGAAGGGATTGACAACCCCTAATCGCGTTGGTTGCGAGTAGCTATCGTTTTGTGCAGGTACGAGGGACTTGTGCGTGGCCTCCTACTGGATTGATACCTTGGTTCTCAAAAACTAACGGAAATACTTACACTACTTTGCTGCATCATCCTCTCCTCTTAGGGGAAATCCAACGCAGTGCTCAAGAGGTAGCAAAAAGAATCTCTAGCGCCGTTGCCGGGGAGGCTCACGCAAGAGCAAGTCAACATACCAAGTACCCATCACAATCCCTATCTCTCGCATTACATTATTTGCCATTTGCCTCTCGTTTTCCTCTCCCCCACTTCACTCTTGCCGTTTTATTCGCCCTCTCTTTCCCAATCTCCTCCTCTCTTTTCCGTTTGCCTTCCCATTGCCATGGCCGAATCAAAAAGAACTACGGGTTTTCTCCCGAGCTCTAGTGCCTTGGATAACTCCTCTATCCTCTCTAAGCTCATAAATAATGATGCTATAGAAAGACCCACCGGGGTCACCAATGAGAGCTTGAATAATTTTGATGAGGATAACTCTGGAATTTTTTGCTATTTACTTGATGAGTCTTAAAAGATGCTTGGGATAGGTTACTTAGGATTCGGGCTAGCTATGTGCCACAATATCAAATTGAAATTTACTTAAAAAGTTTTTATGTTGGTTTGCCCGCTTCCTTCAAACAAGTTTTAGATTCCATCTCTGAAGAAGGTTTTCTTGAAGGGGATTCTATAGATACCTATGAAAGAATGAAAACTATATTTGGGCACCCCATGAATGATAAGGTTGAATCAACTACTCTCTTGTGCTTTTATCAAAATGAAATTATTAAAGAGATGAAGTCTAGTTTAGAGGCAAATTTCCGTAACGTGCTTAATCATACCTCTTCCATTAATGGCCATGTGCTTAACTTAAATAGAAGAATGAATGCCATAGAAAGGAGATCCTCCTCTTCGAATGCCAAAGATGGCAATACCTAGATCTATCCTTGCTTTTATGCCTAGCTAGGGGCGTTAAACGATAGCGCTTGTTGGGAGGCAACCCAATTTTATTTTTTGTTTTTTGTTTTTGCTTCTGTTTAGGAATAAATAATCCATCTAGCCTCTGTTTAGATGTGGTTTTATGTTTTAATTAGTGTTTGTGCCAAGCTAGACCTATTGGATCTTCTTGGATGATAGTTATTTGATCTTGCTGTAATTTCCAGAAACTTTGCGCTCAGTGCCCGAATTATTAAAAATCACCAGAACGTGATAAAATACTGATTCCAATTTCTGCTGATCAATTAACAAATTTTCTAGATCTTCTAATTTTGGTAGATTTTTTGGGGTTCCAGAAGTTTGCGTTAGTTACAGATTACTACAGACTGTTCTGTTTTGACAGATTCTGTTTTTCGTGTGTTGTTTGCTTATTTTGATGAATCTATGGCTAGTAAAATAGTTTATAATCCATAGAGAAGTTGGAATACAGTGCGTTTAATACCATTATAAATAAAGAATGAGTTCATTACAGTACCTTAAAGTAGTCTTTTGTTTTCTTTCTCTAACGGTGCTCACGAGATTTCTATTGAGTTTTGTGTTGTGAAGTTTTCAAGTTTTGGGTAAATTCTTCTGATGGATTATGGAACAAGGAGTGGCAAGAGCCTAAGCTTGGGGATGCCCATGGCACCCCCAAGATAATCCAAGGACACCAAAAATTCAAAGCTTGGGGATGCCCCGGAAGGCATCCCCCCTTTCGTCTACTTCCATCGGTAATTTACTTGGAGCTATATTTTTATTCACCACATGATATGTGTTTTGCTTGGAGCATCTTGTATTATTTGTATGTTTGCTTGTTAGTTTACCACAATAATCCTTGCTGTACACACCTTTTGAGAGAGCCATACATAAACTGGAATTTGATAGAATACTCTATGTGCTTCACTTATATCTTTTGAGCTTGATAGTTTTGCTCATAGTGCTTCACTTATATCTTTTGAGTGTGATAATTTTTGCTCTAGTGCTTCGCTTAGATCTTTTAGAGCACGGTGGTGGATTTGCTTTAAAGAAACTATTGATCTCTTATGCTTCACTTAGATTATTTTGAGAGTCGTTAATAGCATGGTAATTTCCTTAATGTTAATATACTTGGTATTCAAGATATGTGAAACTTTCTTTTGAGTGCGTTGAATACTAAGAAAAGTTTGATGCTTGATAATTGTTTTGAGATATGAAGATGGTGATATTAGAGTCATGCTAGTTGAGTAGTTGTGAATTTAAAGAATACTTGTGTTGAAGTTTGTGATTCCCGTAGCATGCACGTATGGTGAACCGTTATGTGATGTACTCGGAGCATGATTTATTTATTAATTGTCTTCCTTATGAGTGGCGGTCGGGGATGAGCGATGGTCTTTTCCTACCAATCTATCCCCCTAGGAGCATGCGCATAATACTTTGCTTTGATAACTTCTAGATTTTTTCAATAAGTATATGAGTTCTTTATGACTAATGTTGAGTCCATGGATTATACGCACTTTTTCCCATCCTTCAACCATTGCTAGCCTCTCTAATACCACGCACTTTTCGCCGGTATCATACACCCACCATATACCTTCCTCAAAACAACCACCATACCTACCTATTATGGCATTTCCATAGCCATTCCGAGATATATTGCCATGCAACTTTCCACCGTTCCGTTTATTATGACACGCTCCATCATTGTCATATTGCTAGCATGATCATGTAGTTGACATCGTATTTGTGGCAAAGCCACCTTTCATAATGCTTTCATACATGTCACTCTTGAATCATTGCATATCCCGGTACACCACCGGAGGCATACATATAGAGTCATATTTTGTTCTAAGAATCGAGTTGTAATTGTTGAGTTGTAAGAAAAATAAAAGTGTGATGATCATCATTATTAGAGCATTGTCCCAGTGAGGAAAGGATGATGGATACCATGATTCCCCCACAAGTCGGGATGAGACTCCGGATGAAAAATAAAAAAAACGAAAACGAAAAAAAAGAGGCCATACAAAAAGAGAAAAGTCCCAAATAAAAAAATGAGAGAAAAAGAGAGAAGGGACAATGCTACTATCCTTTTACCACACTTGTGCTTCAAGGTAGCACCAAGATCTTCATGATAGAGAGTCTCTCATTTTGTCACTTTCATATACTAGTGGGAATTTTTCATTATAGAACTTGGCTTGTATATTCCAATGATGGGCTTCCTCAAATGCCCTAGGTCTTCGTGAGCAAGCGAGTTGGATGCACACCCACTTAGTTTCTTTTGTTGAGCTTTCATATACTTATAGATCTAGTGCATCCGTTGCATGGCAATCCCTACTCACTCACATTGATATCTATTGATGGGAATCTCCATAGCCCGTTGATACGCCTAGTTGATGGGAATCTTCCCTCTTTTTGTCTTCTCCACAACCACCATTCTATTCCACCTATAGTGCTATATCCATGGCTCACGCTCATGTATTGCGTGAAGATTGAAGAAGTTTTGAAAATGTTAAAGTATGAAACAATTGCTTGGCTTGTCATCGGGGTTGTGCATGATTTAAATATTTTATGTGGGGAATATGGAGCATAGCTAGACAATATGATTTTGTAGGGGTAACTTTCTTTGGCCATGTTATTTTGAGAAGACATAATTTCTTAGTTAGTATACTTGAAGTATTATTATTTTTATGTCAATATGAACTTTTGTCTTGAATCTTTCGGATCTGAATATTCATACCACAATTAAGAAGATTTACATTGAAATTATGCCAAAGTATCCTCCGCATCAAAATTCTCTTTTATCATTTACCTACTCGAGGGCGAGAAGGAATTAAGCTTGGGATGCGATCGTCTCCAACGTATCTATAATTTTGATTGCTCCATGCTACTTTATCTACTGTTTTGGACTATATTGGGCTTTATTTTCCACTTTTATATTATTTTGGGACTAACCTATTAACCGGAGGCCCAGCCTGAAATTGCTGTTTTTTGCCTATTTCAGTGTTTCAAAGAAACAAAATATCAAGCGAGTCCAAAGCGGAATGAAACCTTGGGGAACGTGATTTTCTCACGAGCGTGATCCAGAGACTTGGACCCTACTCCAAGAAATGTGAGGCGGTCACGAGGTGGGGCGCCCCCTAAGGCGCCCCCGCCTCGTGGGCCCCTGTTGCTCCACCAATGTACTCCTTCCTCCTATATATACCTCGTTCCCGAAACAATCGAACAGGAGCCAAAACCTAATTCCACCGCCGCAACTTCCTGTATCCATGAGATCCCATCTTGGGCCTGTTAGGAGCTCACGGAGGGGCATCCACCACGGAGGGCTTCGCATCAACACCATAGCCCCTCCGATGAAGTGTAAGTAGTTTACTTCAGACCTTCGGGTCCATAGCTAGTAGCTAGATGGCTTCTTCTCTCTTTTTGGATCTCAATACAATGTTCTCCCCCTCTCTCGTGGAGATCTATTCGATGTAATCTTCTTTTTGCGGTGTGTTTGTTGAGACCGATGAATTGTGGGTTTATGATCCAGATTATCTATGAATAATATTTGAATCTTCTCTGAGTTCTTTTATGTATGATTGGTTATCTTTGCAAGTCTCTTCGAATTATCTGTTTGGTTTGGCCAACTAGATTGGTAGTACTTGCAATGGGAGAAGTGCTTAGCTTTGGGTTCAATCTTGCGGTGTCCTTACCTAGTGACAGAAAGGGTTGCAAGGCACGTATTGTATTCTTGCCATCGAGGATAACAAGATTGTGTATTTATCATATTGCATGTATTTATTCCTCTACATCATGTCGTCTTGCTTAAGGCGTTACTCTGTTTTTAACTTAATACTCTAGATGCATGCTGGATAGCGGTCGATGAGTGGAGTAATAGTAGTAGATGCAGAATCGTTTCGGTCTACTTGTCTCGGACGTGATTCCTATATACATGATCATACCTATATATACTCATAACTATGCTCAATTTTGTCAATTGCTCAACAGTAATTTGTTCACACACCGTAGAATACTTATGCTCTTGAGAGAAGCCACTAGTGAAACCTATGGCCCCCGGGTCTATTCTCATCATATCAATCTCCATCACTTTAATACTTGCTTTGTTTTTACTTTGCCTTTTACTTTTCACTTTGCATCTATATTCTAAAAATACCAAAAATATTATCTAGCATCTCTATCAGATCTCACTCTCGTAAGTGACCGTGAAGGGATTGACAACCCCTAATCGCGTTGGTTGCGAGTAGCTATCGTTTTGTGCAGGTACGAGGGACTTGTGCGTGGCCTCCTACTGGATTGATACCTTGGTTCTCAAAAAGTGAGGGAAATACTTACGCTACTTTGCTGCATCATCCTCTCCTCTTCGGGGAAATCCAACGCAGTGCTCAAGAGGTAGCAGGATGGCGTAGTGTCGACCTGCCGATGTTATTCATTGTAATATCAGAGACCTTGTATTCATATTCTTGTAATAAGAGCTGGTTTCTTCTATGTGAAACAGTGCCGTATTCCAGAGACTTCTCCTCGATCTCTGAGCTGGAATACGGGGCGTTCCGGTTTTCTCTGAGCCGGGGTGCCACAGGCTTGGTATCACAGCAGGTCTGGCTGTAGGATGCCTTAGCCCGCGTGAACGTTAGAAAGCGGTAGTATAGACCCCAGTTGGTTTGTTGCACTTGATTGTTGCATTTGTTTGTCGCATAGCATGCATATAGATTGTTATTTTGTCACTAACGGTTAATCTTGTGAGTGTAGGTGGCATCGTTTTCGGTCCAACGCCTACACCATCTTTCTTAGCATGCCTGCTCCTCGGAGTGATGCGACCACATCATCATCCATGCCCTCCATCTCATCCCTTTGGCAACCCTTGCTGATCTTTGCTATCAGAAAAGGGCAATGCCAATAAACCCAATCTTCCACTGTTATCTTGCCATGTCATTTCATTCTTTGGACGGGTACGATTCCCTTCGTACGCTTGATGATGAGGTGGTCGTGACTTTTGTGTCTTGCTACTTGATCGTCAAGTCCGTCCTCACCTGTGTATCCACCCATATCCAGCCACTGTTTAGCCAGTGCTTGGTGTAGCTTCGGTTACGCCAACTCATTCCACACATGGATATATTTTCGTGCACACCGCCACAACATATTAGACCGTAATACCGGAGTTTCTGTGCGATTTGTGTGCTTAGGTGTGCATGCATATTATGGTGTGAGTAGCAGTAATATGTGATGATTGCTTGACTAATTATATTACTAGTATGCTTGTGCACTTTTGTTTTAGTCGTTTCTTTTGTTTCTTTCTTTGGGCCTCCGGTGTTACAAATTTTCCCCCTATTAAAGTTGCTCGTCAGCCGACACCGGACCCGAAGAGTCAGCAAGAGATACATATATTTGGGAACTCAGCTAAACATAATGGAATTGTCAGCAGACTGTAGTGAAATTGGAAATAGCTCGTCTGAATGTAAAAGAAATCCTGGATGGAATGTCAGTATAAAGTTTGCAACAACGTGCACTCCTCACAACAGTATGGAATTCTCAGTCAACTGCATTCAGATTGGGGGATATCTGACCATGTTACTGAGTGTCAAGTCTCCCTCAGCATGTACTCCTCATAGCAGAAATGATCAAATCAGCAAGAAGATAAATTGTGTGCAAGGTTGATAGAATATTATCAAAGGTATGGCTCAGATACAAGTTTAATTTTTCATTGAGGATGATTTTGGAACCCGATGTACCTGGAAGCAAGCAAAAATATGGCATGTACTCAGAAAGGAGGATGGTCCTGCAAACCCCCGTTTCATACAAGAGATCAATAACAAAAAAATTAAGATGGTTATATATGTGGAAATCGGTCCGCATATCAAATAAGAAGCTCCTGGTGTAAGCAACCCAATTTTCCCTCGCAAGATACCCGAGAAGCTTCCAAGGCAAGATTCATCTATCTTCCTCAATACGATATATGGATGATGTCCCGTATAAGGTACTCTGCCTTATTCAGTAAGAAACCGCAAAAGCTTCCGGAATAAGGTACTGAGTCTTTCCCCAGCAAAGTCTTTAAGGGGGTAAGCTTGTGAAGCACGATACCCAATCTTCTTCAGTAAGCTGTCCGATGAAAGTTTCGAGCACAAACCAGCCAATCTTCCTCGGTAAGACATTGCTACAAGGTAGTACACTGTGAATTGACAGCATATGGCAGTGAATCCCAAGAATCAGATCCGCAGCATTTTGGTCAGAAGCAGGAATCAGTCAGAATACACGTCTATCTCGGGAATCAGATTCTCATATATATGCGGTGAGCATACTACCAAGATCTTACAAGTCACGCGGATGAGGATCTGACAACCACGTGAGGATGGTTAAGAGAAGAAAGCCAGTATACACTGCATTGTGACAAAGGATTATGAGGATTGACGACATCAATGAGCTCAATACAAGTACCTGTGAACCTGGAAAATGATCCTGATGAGCCCTTGTCCCCTTTTTCTCCAATGAAGGCACCACGCCTGTGATCTAAGCTGTTTTTAGCTATCCGGGGTGAATGCCAATTTTTATTTCTCTCTTCAACGACTGTCATGAGTTCTGAGCTGCTTTTCGGTCGTCTCGTATAGCTGTTGAGTTTCTTTTTGTGACAGTAGCCCTATAGCTGGTTTTTGGCTATTTTAAGGAGCTGCCACCTTCTTCTTATCAACCCGATCTCATGTTCTGAGCTGCTTTTCGGTCGTCTTGAGCCGTGGTTGAGTTATTGTGGTAATGTCCCAGATCTGAGTTCTAAAGACCGTTCTGGTGGCTACTGATTTATTTGCCGATTTCTTGCAAAGGTTCGGATGGTCATTTCCTGCGGTCAGAACTTGAGGGGTGTTGAACCTGCCATTTAATGGGGTACCCTGTCAGAAAAATGAGGATAAGCTGCGATTGTCGAAAAATTGCACCGACAGTACCTATGGTGATACGAAGAAGCAATATGATCCAGCTCTTTCAGCCAAGGATCCAGGCCAAGAAAACAATAATTAAGGAGCAAGAACAGTGATGCAGGTATGAAAATTGTTGCAAGACCCACGTGGTGCAGGACCACCGTCAGTCAAGTCTGCAGATATTATCATACAGGTCAAACTATTATGCTAGCCACGACAGGCGACAATCAAATATTTGGTACGGATCCGATACTCAAGATAGTGGAACCAGTTAAGATGATTCAGAAACTTCCACGATAAGCCAGAATCTGTCAGGAAAGCGGTTATGACCCAACTCACTGTTTGGAACCCGAAGGACCTGCATTTAGTGGAGAAACCCAATGCAAGGAATTAGAGCTTGGGTGTCCACTAGAAAAATCTGATCACAAATTCATGAAAGATTGTCAGTGCCGGATGACACGCCCAGCGGAAATCACTCTTGGATTTGTGACATATATTTCAGTCGTGAGAACCAATCACAGTAAGCTAAGTCAGCAGATTTTAAAAGAAATTGGAGCATGTATAAGCATGAACAAGCAAGGTAAGATCTGTCAGAATATGGATATATTAAAGCAAACCACCCCAGGGCCAGTCAGGTAAAAATTTAGTGGGAACAAAAATAAGAAAAAGGATACCCGAGTTGGAAACGGTTTCCTTAAGTCAGTATCTTCATACTTGTTCCCTGAGAAACCAAATCTCGAGGACAAGATTTGTTTAAGGGGGTAAGGTTTGTGACAGCCTGATTTTTGGCCCTTTCTTTTTCTATTGTTTTTCTGAGGTTTTTGCATGAGATTTCCTTTTTTCGTGGCTATGTGGTCTAGAAACTGAAGAAGATGCCCTCTTCTTTGTTTCTTGAGTGGCATGTAATTCCCAAATCCTTCCCTAGACCCTGTCATTTTCATCCTAGCCCAAATCCCAATATGGTTTTTTTTGGGAATATACCTTTTCTATTAAAGGAATAACTCAAATTGCCCTAGGTTGTGAAGCAACCTTTATTTCCATCACTCCTAAAATTCCCAAATAATTCTCATAAATTGTTTGGGTCATATCTTTCTAAAATATGGAAAAATATTTCATTTTTCATGTTTATCATCATGCTCAAATAATTCATTTCCGATTCTGCCCTAAATGGCACATTGTGAAGCAAGTGCTATTTTCCTTTTCCCAATTGACCTCAAACTCCTTGGACACCTTTTCCTGTCCATATCATAGCCACATGCCAAAATACAACCTCATTTGCCTAGTAATTATTTAATTATGATTTCCAAAGTTTCTATCCAGAAAGAAGCTTTGTGAAGGAGGTGCAAGCTAGGCATATCCAAATGAGTTGCCATTTTGCGTGATCCCTCATATAAAAATATCATAGCCCTCCACCAAAGTAGAGCTCGTGTCATGCCTCCATGTGAGCTCACCTTCAATTCTTTGATTCTGTCCAAAATTTCAGTTTGTGAAGCAAGTATATTTTATCTTGCTCCATTATGGCTGCCAAACTTCTTGATAGTGTTGTGGTTCATTTACACCTGATGTGAAGTGCACCCTACTTTCTCGTCCTTGAAAAAAATACGTTTGAATAAAATAAACCATGTTGTTCTCTTACCCATCTGATGCAGTGCGGTTTTTCGTCTGATGCAGTGCGGTTTTCAGTCGGATGAAGTACCCACATCGATTTGGGTGTCGCGAAAAACAGTGTCCGCATTTCGGTAAATTCGAAATTCCTCTTAAACCATAAAGCATTAGAGAGAGTGTTCTACATGAAAAAGTTGCACCTCGTCGATATCTTTCCAACGGCGTATCGTTTGGATCATTCCCACTAGCAGTTTGTAAAAATTTCGCGAAAAACGGCCGCTTCCACTCATCGTCCGCCGCACGGTTTTCAAAATTAACTTAGAACCGTAAGGAATCTCGAAAACAATTCAACATATGAAAGTTGCGCCTCGTCCAGCTTTTCAAGGGTATATTACACGCCTCGTTTCGACAAATGATTAAAAAATTGGAGCAAAAACAATACCGAAATTTTGCAAAAGTTAGAAAAAAAATCCGCGATTTAGTAAATTTGAAACTCCTCTTAAACCGTAAAGAATTAGAGAAAAAAATACATATGAAAAGGATGCGCACCAACGATATCTATCCAACGGTATATCATTTCTTCATTCCGACGAGCGGTTTAGAAAAAAACGTGAAAAAACGCTCGCTCCCACTCGTTGTGGGCCGCATCATTTTCAAAACTGCTCTTAAACCGCGAGGAATCTCAGAAAGTGTTCAACATGGCGAAGTTGCGCCTAATCCATAGCTTTTGAACGGTATATTACACGCCTTGTTCCAACAAACGGTTAAAATATTATAGCAAAAAAGGTATGGAAAAAGCAAAGTGTGCAGCTTTTTACGACGGGAAGTTCACTCGCGTGAGTACTGCAGCACACTTGGTTCAAACAATGACGTGCACTTGCGTTGAGAGTGCAGTGCGGAAGTGTTATCAGAATAGTTATTCTGCAAATATTAGCATAATAGACCGGTCTATTATATACAGCTGGTCTATTATGCTAATATTAGCAGAATAACTATTCTGATAACACTTCCGCACTGCACGCTCAACAGAAGTGAACTGCATCCTCTTTACGATGAGCACTGCGCTGCTTCACGGGAGAACTGCTTCATTTTCTGCCGATCCGCCCGCATTTTCTATGTGGAAGCGGGTGTTGCGGGATGATTTAATTTTTTTTGTATCTCATTTGACCTTCATTCTCTGTAATTTACAGGAAAAGTGACTGGAATCTTTGCATATCGAACGATTTGGCGGACGAGCTTTCTCTGTGCGTTCGTGTTCGTGTCGGTTGCGTCTTTTTCGTGCTCGAATGTTGTTTGTTAGTAGGAATTCTTTGATTACGTTTGTTTTAATCGGTCTGTTAACTCTACTATTTGTCTAATTTTTAGGAGTTAGTTTTCAATTTCTGCGAAATCGATTGTCTGGGCGTGTGAGCTTCGTCTGCTCCTCTATTCTTGTTGTTTTTTGGATTTTGTGCGTCGATGCATTTTTGAATCTTGTAATTAGTTTCTCTTTACTGTTTGAATTTACTGTGTTCTGTGTTTTGTGTAATCAGAGAACTTCATAGTATGCACTTTCGTACTACATTAGCAGAATAGTTATGCTGCTATTTCTTGTATTTTATGTCAATTCTTCTGACCTCCATAGCACGAGAATTCTATTGAACAACATATGTTAACTACAAAGTTTTCGACCATTGGCATTGCATTGTCATTGTTCAGAGGACTGCAATTTTTTTATAAGGACCGTACTATGTGTATTAGAGAATTGCATTTCTGTCAGCACCAACTTGTCTAAAAAGAGTGATAAAATGATGCAGATGAGGTTGCAAACTTTAAATAGGCATCATTCAAGCCTTTTGATGGACATAATTTTAAAAGCATACAACATAAGCAAAGCATTAGAATATGCCACTGATGGCTTTAGCTTTTATCCTAGACAACCTATAGTGCAAATATTGCAAACTTGAGGGAGTCTTCTTCTTTGTAGAAAAACACCATGGCCACTTCTCCAGCCTCAAAGCTATTCTAGGAGACAAAATCATTCTAGCTAGTAGTTATATTGATGCAGTTTTCAGAGTCAATGTGGTAGTCTGCATACCCATTCTTGTGTTGTGTCTCCAAGGTAACCTTCCCTGAACTCGGAATAGGAAATTTTATTGTGGATGCCAGTTTCTGCATTTTGGAATGGATGGAAAAAGAATGTTTATAAGTAAACAACAAATGTTTTTCTTCATACTTAGGATGATCTGTTTATGTTGACTTTACATATATATGACTACTATTTTTGTGAAGTAGTTGCAATGAATGAACAAACTTATATACGTTATTGACCTCTTGTTTTACTAGGATATATATTATACTGTAACATGTTTGTACTACAAGGTCATTTACAGTGTACTTCGCTAGCATGATAAGCGAACTGCAACACTGATCTACTAACCCTCTTTTTTGTTCGTGTGTTGGGGTTCTGATCTAACTAGTGTCGATACCTGGTGTGGTACTGAAGAAAAATAGGTGGAAGCATCTAGTCTTAATAGCTAACAAATCTGAACAACAATACAAATTATGTTTGTATTTGTTGACGATACTGAACAAATTGATGGAACTATATATTCAGATGTGGATTTCCAGCCTAAATTATGTCGAAAATTGTGAGGGAAAAAATACCCAACTTTCCTGCAGATCTGCGGGTGTGAGGCGATGAAGAAATGGCGCCCGAAACCCCCTGTTGGGTATCATCAGGCACCCGAGCATGCTGCGTCACTCGGTGTTGGTCAGCTCTAGACCCTCTGCGTACATGCATGTGTCCACTACCGGCGGCATCCTTGTCAAACACCCGCACATACAGTCCATGGCGGGTTCATTGGAATTTCAGAGAACAGGTGGGGATGGGATGAACCCTAGATCTATGATTTGAAGAAAAAGAGGAACGGGGGAGTTGTGTTAGTCTGGAGCACGAATGGATAGGTTTTCATGCAACAAATTGAGCAACGATAGTAATAAATTTTGTGGTTGGTGTTAGGTGGTGGATTGATTCTGATTCAGTGTACGCGAATGCATTTGAGAAGCAACATGACTGCTTACTTGAATATAGCGAACTGCATTGTCGTATCACAACGAACTACGGAACGCGTTTTTGGGCATGTGTTTGTGGAGTGGTATGCGGGATTTTTTTTATTATTTTCAACAGCCTCTCTTTTGCCTATTGGGCCTGTCTTTGGGGAGTGAAGACGTATTCGGCCCAAGTCGGCCTGTCAGTACGGCTGATTCCCGGTGCGCTGTGTGTGCGCCCTAATGTTTAGTCCCACCTCGCCCACGGAGGGCGCGCTCGACTTGTTTATAAGCGCTGGCGAGGCAGCCATATCGAACTCCTCCGGTTATTTATTTGGGTGCTTATACATGGCGCTCGCTTCTCTTTGCTCTCTGACCTGTGGGCCCATGTGTGCCCAGCCCCATGCATCATGGCTCAGAACGACTCGCCTGCTGTGGGCGCATATCTACTACGAGACAGGCTGGGGCCTGGTTGCACCTGGGTGGTCAAATTTTGTTTCTTTGTTTTTTTGTCTTCCATATTTTTTCAAATGTATGGGTGTGTACTGCTTAGTAAATCATTCGTGCACTACATTGTTCATGTTTCTGTACTGCATGTTCACATATTCCGCACTACATATACAGGTCGCATTTTCTTTTCATGTTTTTTGCTCTTATGTATTTTTTTTCAAATGCAGAGGCATGCACGGCTTTGTTGGGTATGTGTGCACAGCATTCGACAGAGTCTGTACTGCATTTGTACACATTTTGCACTGCATGCGTCCTATTTGCGCACTACATCTTCATCCATTTTGCGCACTGCTAGAATCTAATTATACATAAGCAAACAAAATAAACAAACGATCACAAGCATTCTGTATGACAAGTTCATCACCAGCAAACTAAGTTCACCATTACAAGCGATTCTGTATGACAAGCAAACTAAGTTCAGCAAAAGCAAATGATCACAAGCGAACTAACGATACATAAGCAAACAACAAAAAGCAAATTTGATGATAATTCTAAAACGATGCTAGAATTGTTGGCTCTTGGTCAGCACTGTCTGCTTCTTCACCAGTTAGCGTCTCCCCATCCCCAGCTACTCCTAGCGCGCTTCTTGGGGGCTCCTCCTTCTCCAGCTTTGCACGGTGAAGTCCGTCCTGGGTGAGGGTGATGCGATTCCATATCTCGTACGCTGCGTAGGCGTCCTTTGCCGCGTAATCGATATGCCTCATGGACAGAGTTAGGGTGGCCCAGCGCCTGTGTTCATCGCCAGTGATCTTCTTCTTCATTTTGTTGTAGTAGTCATCGATGAGCATGCCAGAGACGTCTCCAAGGGAGTCTAACCCCTTGGTTGCATCGGCACCCTCCACTCCTTCTTTATGTCGATGAAGTTGGTGACCTCCAGATTGACGCGCTCTAGCCTAGTTTTTGTCGCCGTCATGACCCCCTCCCCACCCCCCTGCGAGGGCGAGCCTGGAATGAGTCGGAGCAGGCGGCGACGCGGCATGCCGCGGCGTCGCATGCGTAGGCAAGTCCGTCACACCCCGTCGCCTCCCTGTCTATCTTAGGGGTGTGGCTCTGGGGTTGCGTGCGTCCTAGGGTTGGGAAAAACAGAATGTCCGCACTGCGCCTGTCAACCAAGCGCACTACATGCGTTAGCGCGAGCCCGAGCAGGGGGTGGGAGGGGGGTCATGACCTCCCCTCCCCACCCCTTGCGAGGTCGAGCCTGGAACAAGCCGGAGCAGGCGGCGACGCGGTGTGCCGCGGTGCTGCATATGTAGGCGAGTCTGTCACACCCCGTTGCCTCCCTCTCACACCCCGTGCGCCTGTCTACCAAGCTAGGGTGTGACGGGGGATTGTGTCGTTGTAGCCAAATGAAAAGATTCGCCAAGTGAGGAGGCGGTTTGACTCGGGCTAGCAGTGGTAGTGTTCTTGATTGGCTGGAAAAAACAATCGTCTAAGCGAACTGCAATGCTTTATTGACAACACATCTTCCATCCCATACCGAACTGCACAGCGGACTGCATTTTTTTAGGTGAGAGGGTACTGGAGTTGCTCGCTAGTTGTGCGTCATTGGGCTTGTTTGTTTTGGGCTGTGAGAATTTGTTGGGTCCATTGGGGTGTAAGACCCATTCGGCCCAAGTCGGCCTGTCAGCACGGCTGGTTCCTAATGTGCTGTGTGTGCGCCCTAATGTTTAGTCCCACCTCGCCTGCGGAGAGCGTGCTTGACCAGTTTATAAGCGCTGGCGAGGCATCTCCATCAAACTCCTCTGGTTACTTGTTTGGGCGCTTATACACGACGCTCGCTGCCCATATTTGTCTGACCTGTGGGCCCATGTGTGCCCGGCCCCATGCAACGTGCCTAAGAACGACTCGCCTACTGTGGGCGCAGAGATATTACGAGACTGGCTGGGGCCTGGCTGCACCTCAATGGTAAAAAAAAATCCGTATCTGAGGCATTTTTTCTTTTGGAGTATATATATTTCGTGGTAGTACAAATGATGTCATTTGTACTGCTTGCACCAACGTTGCAGACTGCCCTGCGTGTACCAAGTCTGTGTGTTGTGCACTGCACGAAAGTTGATGCAGCCCCTCTCATTCTACATTTAATCATGTACTGCACTTCATGTATACACTTTGTGAACTGCCTTATATTTCTTCGGTGAACTGTATTCATGTTTGTTTAGAATGGTCTGCGGATTATATTTTTTTAGAAATATTAATATTAATGGTCTTTTTCTATAATTACTATCGTGGACTGCATGTGGACACATGTGTACTGCTTAAGTTTACGATTGTGAACTGCATTCATCTTTCTTTTTTAGGTATGAGTTGTAGTCAGATTACTTAATTATTTTTGTTTAATGTTGTTTTTAATATGTTTTGTGTTTGTGTAGCATGTTTTGGTATCACACATTAAATTTTTCAAAGTTGTCTGGATACTTGTTCTAATACAAACTCAGCAATCATTACCTAGTGCAAACTAAGTTACAAGCGATTCTACATGACAAGCTGATACGTCTCCAACGTATCTATAATTTTTTATTGTTCGATGCTATTATATTATCTGTTTTGGATGTTTATGGGCTTTATTAAACACATCAAAATTATTTTTGAGACTAACCTATTAACCCAGAACCCAGTGCCAGTTCCTGTTTTTCCCTTGTTTCAGTGTTTCGAACAAAAGGAATATCAAACGGAGTCCAAACGGAATGAAACCTTCGGGAGAGTTATTTTTGGAAAGAAAGCAATCCGGGAGACTTGGAGTGCACGTCAGGGGATCAACGAGGAGAGCACGAGGCAAGGGGCGCGCGCGCACCCTCCACCCTCGTGGGCCCCTCGTGGCTCCCCTGACGGACTTCTTTTGCCTATGTATATCAATATACCCTAAAACCATCGGGGAACAAAATAGATCGGGAGTTCCGCCGCCGCAAACCTCTGCAGCCACCAAAAAACAATCGGGACCCTATTCCGGCACCCTGCCGGAGGGGGGGAACCGTCACCGGTGGCCATCATCATCATGCATGCGCTCTCCATGACGAGGAGGGAGTAGTTCACCCTCGGGGCTGAGGGTATGTACCAGTAGCTATGTGTTTGATCTCTCTCTCTCTCTCTCTCTCTCTCTCTCTCTCTCTCTCTCTCTCTCTCTCTCTCTCTCTCTCTCGTGTTCCTGAGGTGATACGATCTTGATGTATCGCGGGCTTTGCTATTATAGTTGGATCTTATGATGTTTCTCCCCCTCTACTCTCTTGTAATGAATTGATTTTTCCCTTTGAAGTTATCTTATCGGATTGAGTCTTTAAGGATTTGAGAACACTTGATGTATGTCTTGCCGTGCTTATCTGTGGTGACAATGGGATATCACGTGATCCACTTGATGTATGTTTTGGTGATCAACTTGGAGGTTCAATGAACTTATGCATAGGGGTTGGCACACGTTTTCGTCTTGACTTTGCGGTAGAAACTTTGGGGCACTCTTTGAGGTTCTTTGTGTTGGTTTGAATAGATGAATCTGAGATTGTGTGATGCATATCTTATAATCATACCCACGGATACTTGAGGTGACATTGGAGTATCTAGGTGACATTAGGGTTTTGGTTGATTTGTGTCTTAAGGTGTTATTCTAGTACGAACTCTTGAATAGATCGATCCGAAAGAATAACTTTGAGGTGGTTTCGTACCCTACCATAATCTGTTCGTTTGTTCTCCGCTATTAGTGACTTTGGAGTGACTCCTTGTTGCATGTTGAGGGATAGTTATATGATCCAATTATGTTATTATTGTTGAGAGAACTTGCACTAGTGAAAGTATGAACCCTAGGCCTTGTTTCCTAGCATTGCAATACCGTTTACGCTCACTTTTATCGCTTGTTACCTTGCTGTTTTTATAAATTCAGATTACAAATACCTATATCTACCATCCATATTGCACTTGTATCACCATCTCTTCACCGAACTAGTGCACCTATAGAATTTACCATTGTATTGGGTGTGTTGGGGACACAAGAGACTCTTTGTTATTTGGTTGCAGGGTTGCTTGAGAGAGACCATCTTCATCCTACACCTCCCACGGATTGATAAATCTTAGGTCATCCACTTGAGGGAAATTTGCTACGCTCCTACAAACCTCTACACTTGGAGGCCCAACAACGTCTACAAGAAGAAGGTTGTGTAGTAGACATCAAGCTCTTTTCTGGCGCCGTTGCCGGGGAGGCTAGGTAAGCGGCACTCACACCCTGTCAACTAAGCTCTTTTCTGGTGCCGTTGCCGGGGAGGCTAGGTAACCGGCACTCACACCCCGTCGACTAAGCTCTTTTCTGGCGCCGTTGCCGGGGAGGTGAGTGCTTGAAGGTATATCTTTAGATCTTGCAATCGAGTCTTTTAGTTTCTTGTTTTATCACTAGTTTAGTCTATAAAAGAAAACTAAAAAATGGAATTGAGTTTGCCTCATACGCTTCATCTTTTTAATATCTTTCATGAGAATGATGGAAAGTAAAATTGTACCAAAGTGTTAGAAGAAGAATGCATTAAATTGTTTGGCACTAAATCTTTGAATGATGAGCATGATTGTAATGTTGTTAATATGAACTCCTTGAATATCCATAGTACTAATGATGATTGCACTAGTTATAATGAAAATGTGTCCTATAAACATGTCAATTTTTGTGGAGTGCATTGGGTTTGCAAGTACACGCCAAATAGGGAAGATAGATAGTGAAAGAGGCATAAGCATTTATAAACTAAATGGTTGCAAGAAAGGCTAAATATTAGTGCTGAAAATTTAAAATTTCTTAGCCATACTTGTCAACTTTGCAATGAACATGGTCATTTAAATAGCAAATGCAAATTTTTTCATGATTGAATCGTGTCCAAAAATTGTGATGACTTGATTTCCCTTGCACATTATAATGAACTTAGTTTTCTTTTGGGTTATGAAGAAATGAAATTTCAAACTAAGATTATTCCAGAATATAACCTCGAGAAATTCCTCGATATTGACCTAGAAGAAATTTATATGTATTGTTTGGTGAATTGCATTGAAAATCCTTATATTGCCAATTACATAAAGAAAAGAAAACAAATATAAGATGAAGAGAATAGTAACGAAAGGGAAGAGACTTCCCAATATTCTCCTATTATTTCTTATGATGAATCAGGTAACGAGGAGGAGCCTTCTATTTAACCAATCTCATTAATAAGGAGCTCCAAAAAGAGGATTGAACCCACACATGATGTGAAGAAGAAGAAAAGAAAAAGGAAGAGAGGTAAAAAGATATCTCCCCCAAATAATGTTGCTCCTATTATTGTTGTGCCCCATGAAAATGAATCAAAAAAAATTGTGGAAGATGATGCACTTGATGATGATCTCGTTATGCCTATTGCTTGTTGTGATGATTATGATTCGGAATATAATGATACTTCTTATGATCTTGAAAATCTTTTTGACACTTGCTTGGAAGAATATGATAATTGCTATACTATTGGTGCTATCCATACTATTAATGATGAGAGTGATTATGCTTATGATATGAAAAGGCCCAAGCTTGGGGATGCTATGTTTGATGAAGATGATGTTTTTGTGAATATATTTGCTCCAATTAATGATTGTCCCAAGCTTGGGGATGCTACGTTTAATGAAGATGATATTTTTAGCCTCCCAAGTTTTGATGAGCAAATTTATTATGATGATAGCATGCCTCCTATTTATGATGATTATTGTGATGACACTTTTGCTATAAAGAGTAGTGATGATTATATTTATAAAACTTATCATGATTATGATTACCCCTTTTCTGAACATTCCTCTTTTAATGTGGAAACAATTTATAGTATTCGAGTTTCTTATGATACTCCCACTATTCCGAATGAGAAGAAATTTACTTATGTGGAGAGTAGTAAAATTTCTATGCAAGTAGATCATGAAAAGAATGCTTTATGTGCCGGTTATATGGTTGAATTCATTCATGATGCTACTAAAAATTATTATGGGAGAGGATCATATGCTTCTACATATTGCAATAATACCAAGTTTCCTCTCTATGTGCTTAAAGTTTTGAAGTTATGCTTGTTTTGCCTTCCTATGCTAGTTGATTATTGCTCCCATAAGTTGTTTGCTCAAAAAATCCCTATGCATAGGAAGTGGGTTAGACTTAAATGTGCTAGTCATATTCTTCATGATGCTCTCTTTATGTTTCAATTCTTATCTTTTATGTGAGCATCATTGAAATCATCATGCCTAGCTAGGGGCGTTAAACGTTAGCGCTTGTTGGGAGGCAACCCAACTTTATTTTAGTTTTTTGCTTTTTATTTCTGTTTAGGAATAAATAATCCATGTAGCTTCTGTTTAGATGTCGTTTTAGGTTTCAATTAGTGTTTGTGCCAAGTAGAACCTTTGGGAAGACTTGGGTGAAGTCTTTATGATCATGCTGTAAAAAAACAGAAACTTTAGCGCTCACGATATTAGCTAAAACTTTTTAATGGAGAGTGCTATTTAGTTGATTCTTTTTGAAGATGATTACTAGACAAATTCCTCAGGTCCAACAATTTATTTTAGAATTTTTGGAGTTCCATAAGTATACGTTTGATACAGATTACTAAAGATTGTTCTGTTTTTGACAGATTGAGTTTTCTATGTGATGTTTGCTTATTTTGATGAATCTATGAGTAGTATCGGAGGGTATGAACCATAGAGAAGTTGGAATACAGTATATATTACACCAATTTGAATTTATAATGAGTTGAAAACAGTACCTAAGTGGTAGTTTTATTTTCTTGTACTAACGGAGCTTACGAGTTTTCTATTAAGTTTTGTGTTGTGAAGTTTTCATGTTTTGGGTAAAGATTTGATGGACTATGGAATAAGGAGTGGCAAGAGCCTAAGCTTGGGGATGCCCAAGGCACCCCAAGGTAATATTAAAGGACAACCAAAAGCCTAAGCTTGGGGATGCCCGGAAGGCATCCCTCTTTAAATCTTCGTTCATCGGTAACTTTACTTGGAGCTATATTTTTATTCACCACATGATATGTGTTTTGCTTGGAGCGTCATTTTATTTTTGTTTTGTTTTGCTTGCTGTTTGAATAAAATATCAAGATATGAAATTATTAAATGCGGGAGTCTTCACATAGTTACATAATTATTCGACTACTCATTGATCTTCACTTATATCTTTCGGAGTAGTTTGTCATTTGCTCTAGTGCTTCACTTATATCTTTTTAGAGCACGGCGGTGACTTTATTTTGAAGAAATATATGAACTCTCATGCTTCACTTATATTATTTTGAGAGGCCTAAACAACATGGTAATTTGTTTTGGTTATGAAGTTAGTCCTCATATGATGGGCATCCAAGAGGGATATAATAAAAACTTTCATAATAAGTGCATTGAATACTATGAGAAGTTTGATTCCTTATGATTGTTTTGAGATATGAGGATGGTAATATTAGAGTCATGCTAGTTGAGTAGTTTTGAATTTGAGAAATACTTGTTCTAAAGTTTGTGATTCCCGTAGCATGCACGTATGGTGAACCGTTATGTGATGAAGTCGGATCATGATTTATTTATTGATTGTCCTCCTTATGAGTGGCGGTCGGGGACGAGCGATGGTATTTTCCTACCAATCTGTCCCCCTAGGAGCATGCGCGTAGTACTTCATTTTGATAACTAACAGATTTTTGCAGTAAGTATGTGAGTTCATTATGACTAATGTTGAGTCCATGGATCATACGCACTCTCACCCTTCCACCATTGCTAGCCTCTCTAATACCGCACACCTTTTGCCAGTATCATACACCCACCATATACCTTCCTCAAAACAGCCACCAAACCTACCTGTTATGGCATTACCATAGCCATTCCGAGATATATTGCCATGCAACTTACCACCGTTCCGTTTATTATGACACGCCCCATCATTGTCATATTGCTTTGCATGATCATGTAGTTGACATTGTATTTGTGGCAAAGCCACCGTTCATAATTCTTTCATACATGTCACTCGTGAGTCATTGCACATCCCGGTACACCGCCGGAGGCATTCATATAGAGTCATATTTTTGTTCTAAGTATTGAGTTGTAAGTAAATAAAAGTGTGATGATCATCATTATTAGAGCATTGTCCCAGTGATGAAAGGATGATGGAGACTATGATTCCCCCACAAGTCCGGATGATACTCCGGACTAAAAAAAAGAGAGGCCATAAAAAAGGCCCAATAATAATAATAATAAACAAAAAAATGAGAGAGAAAGAGAGAAGGGACAATGCTACTATCCTTTTACCACACTTGTGCTTCAAAGTAGCACCATGATCTTCATGATAGAGAGTCTCATATGTTGTCACTTTCATATACTAGTGGGAATCTTTCTTTATAGAACTTGGCTTGCATATTCCAATGATGGGCTTCCTCAAAATGCCCTAGGTCTTCGTGAGGAAGCGAGTTGGATGCACACCCACTTAGTTTCTTTTGTTGAGCTTTCATACACTTATAGATCTAGTGCATCCGTTGCATGGTAATCCCTACTCACTCACATTGATATCTATTGATGGGCATCTCCATAGCTCGTTGATACGCCTAGTTGATGTGAGACCAGCTTCTCCTTTTTGTCTTCTCCACAACCACCATTCTATTTCACCTATAGTGCTATGTCCATGGCTCACGCTCATGTATTGCGTGAAGATTGAAAAAGTTTGAGAACATCAAAAGTATGAAACAATTGCTTGGCTTGTCATCGGTTGTGCATGATTTAAATATTTTGTGTGATGAAGATAGAGCATAGCCAGACTATATGATTTTGTAGGGATAGCTTGCTTTGGCCATGTTATTTTGAGAAGACATGATTGCTCTATTAGTATGCTTGAAGTATTATTGTTTTCATGTCAATATTAAACTTTTGTTTTGAATCTTATGTATCTGAATATTCTTGCCACAATAAAGAAGACATCATTGATAAATATGTTAGGTAGCATTCCACATCAAAAATTCTGTTTTTATCATTTACCTACTCGAGGACATGCAGGAATTAAGCTTGGGGATGCTGATACATCTCCAACGTATCTATAATTTTTGATTGTTCCATGCTATTATATTGTCTATTTTGGATGTTTATGGGCTTTATTAAACACTATTATATTATTTTTGGGACTAACCTATTAACCCAGAGCCCAGTGCCAGTTCCTGTTTTTCCCTTGTTTCAGTGTTTCGAAGAAAAGGAATATCAAACGGAGTCCCAATGGAATGAAACCTTAGGGAGAGTTATTTTGGAAAGAAAGCAATCCGGGAGACTTGGAGTGCACGTCAGGGGATCAACGAGGAGAGCATGAGGCAGGGGGGCACCCACCCCTGGCGCGCCCTCCACCTCGTGGGCCCTCGTGGCTCCCTTACCGACTTCTTTCGCTATATATATATATATATATATATATATATATATATATATATATATATATATATATATATATATATATATATATATATATCAATATACCCTAAAACCATCGGGAACAGAATAGATCGGAGTTCCGCCGCAAGCCTCGTAGCCACCAAAAACAATCGGGACCCTATTCCAGGCACCTGCCGGAGGGGGAACCTCACCGTGGCCATCTTCATCATCCCGGCGCTCTCCATGACGAGGAGGGAGTAGTTCACCCTCGGGGCTGAGGGTATGTACCAGTAGCTATGTGTTTGATATCTCTCTCTCGTGTTCTTGAGGTGATACGATCTTGATGTATCGCGAGCTTTGCTATTATAGTTGGATCTTATGATGTTTCTCCCCCTCTACTCTCTTGTAATGAATTGAGTTTTCCCTTTGAAGTTATCTTATCGGATTGAGTCTTTAAGGATTTGAGAACACTTGATGTATGTCTTGCCGTGCTTATCTGTGGTGACAATGGGATATCACATGATCCACTTGATATATGTTTTGGTGATCAACTTGCGGGTTCAATGAACTTATGCATAGGGGTTGGCACACGTTTTCGTCTTGACTCTCCGGTAGAAACTTTGGGGCACTCTTTGAGGTTCTTTGTGTTGGTTTGAATAGATGAATCTGAGATTTGTGTGATGCATATCTTATATCCATACCCACGGATACTTGAGGTGACATTGGAGTATCTAGGTGACATTAGGGTTTTGGTTGATTTGTGTCTTAAGGTGATATTCTAGTATAAACTCTTGAATAGATCGATCCGAAAGAATAACTTTGAGGTGGTTTCGTACCCTACCATAATCTGTTCGTTTGTTCTCCGCTATTAGTGACTTTGGAGTGACTCTTTGTTGCATGTTGAGGGATAGTTATATGATCCAATTATGTTATTATTGTTGAGAGAACTTGCACTAGTGAAAGTATGAACCCTAGGCCTTGTTTCCTAGCATTGCAATAACGTTTACGCTCACTTTTATCGCTTGTTACCTTGCTGCTTTTATAAATTCAGATTACAAATACCTATATCTACCATCCATATTGCACTTGTGTCACCCGCTCTTCGGCGAACTAGTGCACCTATACAATTTACCATTGTATTGGGTGTGTTGGGGACACAAGAGACTCTTTGTTATTTGGTTGCAGGGTTGCTTGAGAGAGACCATCTTCATCCTTCGCCTCCCACGGATTGATAAACCTTAGGTCATCCACTTGAGGGAAATTTGCTACTGTCCTACAAACCTCTGCGCTTGGAGGAGCAACAACGTCTACAAGAAGAAGGTTGTGTAGTAGACATCACAAGCAAACTAAGTTCAGCAAAAGCAAATGATTACAAGCAAACTGATGATACATAATTATACAACAGAAATAAAATGTGATGATAATTCTAAAACGACATTGTTTTTACAAAAGAAACGTTCGATATGAAGCAACAGACATATCAAAACCTTGCAGACATGAAAAAAGGAACAACACAACCACTAAAGTAAAATGAAACTAAACATAGCCCCGATTATTTCTAGTTGTTGTATCAGATTGCAGCCTTGTTCTTATTCTTCTTTGCTTCTTTGTCTCTTTTTGCCCTGTCCTATCCCGTTATGACATTGTAGATGATTCTCCATGACTCATATGTTGCGAATGCATCTATTGCTGCATACTTCATAAGCTTGTCTGGCAGTGGGCAAAATCCCCACAGAGTATGATCCTCCTTGCGGTTAATTTTTTTCTTCATGTCATGGTAGTGAGTGTCTATCATCCTGCGGACAACATCAGCCAAAGAGTCAAACTCCTTTTTATTGTATGGGTCTCTCCATTCCACCTGAATATCAATGTAGTTGTCGGAGTTGATCTCCAAGCCAGATAGCTTCAGCTTGCTTTTGTATCCTTCAATGGCGAATTCGACGAAGGTGTACTCACCATTCATGAGGAATTTGTCTAGTTCCATTGGCCTGCAAGATGTTTGTATAGACTGAATAGAGTTTATTTCTTAGAACTACCAATGTTTTTTTGTTTTTTCAGAAATTGAAGTGCAATATGAATACCTGAATCTGTTACAGTGAGTAGCTGCTAATACTTTGTACAACATAACTAGTAAATCTGATAATAGATTGCATAAACAATACATGTTTGTGCATGTTTGTATTCTTGAATTGAATTTCATACATGTTTTATATAGTAATGGTGCAGTTTTCTATTGTTCAGGCAAATAATTTGTATTTGGTAAAACAAAATAAAACTTTGTGTATCACTAGATCATATAATTCAAGAATTGAACACATGAGTTACATGGAGTCAGATGAAAACTATCAATTAATTCCTATGCCATGCATTTTAAAAATGAGAAGCATAGTTTAAATAATGGCAATTGCGATGAAGAAAATTTAAAATTAATATTGACAAGCAATAGTACATATTGATAGTTATTCTGACATGTCTTTAGCTGCAGAGATGTGGTAGACAAGGCATTCTTTTTCTACGCATAGCTGGAGCACTACTGCCTGCTGTGGCTTCACGTAGTGTGTGTACTCGACATCTACGCCGACTAGTTTGACGGGCATTCCGCCGAGCTTCCTCCTTAGCGTGGACAGCATCTTGTCCACGTATTCACCCTTGCTTGTGCAAACGACATGGAGCTTGTGGTTGCCATGGAGGTCGACGTCATGGAGCTCCCTGGTGTACCCGCGGCACTGCTTGTACAGAGGTGCATCCGCCATGACTCTCCTCTACTCTCTCATGTTTGTTCTGGAGAGAGAGAGGTTACTGAAAGGAAGTGTGGAGAAGAAGATAAAATGGGGTTTTTGGGGGGACGAAGCAGTTGTGTTTTCTCGTCTGCTCTGCTCTGCTCTCCGTGATAGGACGTGGGAGTGGTGGAGCGGGGTGGTAGCATGGTGGGGTTGTGTTTTTAGTTACATGGCAACTGCAGAGAGGTTCTGCTATGAGGAGGCTGTCTTAGTGCGTTCGAAATCCGGAACATCGTCGCCTCTTTTTTCGTGGCTAGTTTAGGTATGCATGCAACTGTCAAAAAATGTGATGATTGTGTTTTCGGTGAATTTTCCTAGTAAGTGCACTTCTTCGCTATCATGACAGAACTGCATATGTCTATGTAGTGTACTGCATGCAAGTGAAATTTATTCTTCGTATACTGTATTTTATCGGATCAGGATTCATACAGATGTACGCACATTTAGTTTTTTGATGGAGTTCTTTCTTTTTTTCTCTTTTTTATATGTGATGGTGATGCAGCTTTTGTGTGGATGGTGGGTAGTGTGGGTAGGGGTATCAGACTACTTTGCTTAACTAACAGGGTTGCATTCTTCATTTTAGCCATACTGTAATGCAGAAGAAAGAGAACTGCATGTCAGAAATAAGAATACTTCGTGCTTCCACGTGATGAACTGCATTGTTATACGTCGCAGACTGCATTTGTACGTTGACTTCAGGCTTCCTACTTTTATTTATTAGAGCGAATTCTAGTTTCTGGCAGTGCCCACGCACATTTTTTGTTGTTGTTGTTATTCATTTAAAAATGTTTTCTCATTTTTCTTTGATGTTTTATTTTTGTACTTATTGTTTTTTTAGTGGGACGTGTTATTTTAACTACTCTAGCGTGTTGGGCCTGTGTTCGGGGAGTGAAGACGCATTCGCCCCAAGTCGGCCTGTCAGCACGGCTGGTTCCCGGTGCATTGTGTGTGCGCCCTAATGTTTAGTCCCACCTCACCCGTGGAGGGCGCGCTCGACCTGTTTATATACGCTGGCGAGGCAGCCGTATCAAACTCCTCTGGTTACTTATTTGGGCACTTATACACGACGCTCGCTGCTCTATGCTCTCTGACCTGTGGGCCCATGTGTGGCTGGCCCCATGGATCGTGGCTCAGAACGACTCGCCTGCTGTGGGCGCAGATCTACTGCGAGACTGGTTGCGGCCAGTTGCACCTGGGTGGTCAATTTGTTTTCTTTGTATTTTCTCTCTTAGGTATTTTTTCCAGTGTAGGGGCACGCACTACTTAGTAAATCATGTTGCACTGCATTCATCAGGGTTCTGTACTGCATGTGCAGACATTCCGCACTACACATTTTTGCGCTACATTTTTCTTTATTGTTTTTCCTCTTACGTATCTTTTTTCTAGTGTACGGGTGTGCACTGCTTTGTTGGGTCTGTGTGCACTGTATTCGTCATAGTCCTGTGCTGCAGGTGTACACATTTTGCACTGCGTACATCCTTTTTTGTGCCAAAGTTGTGACTGCTTGTACCAACACTGCAGACTGCATGACTTACATTTAAGGACTGCATCATTTTGATCATGTACTGCACTTCATGCACACATATTGTGAACTTCCTGATATTACTTTGGAGAACTATGTTCACTTTTATTTAGAATGGTCTACGTCTTATAATTTTTTAGAAATAATTATTTAATGATCTGTGGTTAGTTCATGGGAAGTGCTACAGTCAAAGTACACCTTTTTGGGTCCTTTTTCTTTGGTAGCATAAGCCTTCATTGATTGTCCTTGATTCTTGGTAACACAATTTTCAGTAACTCCCCTTTAATTTTCAGTTTTGACCTTTTTGCATTCCTCTTCTATAAATGTAGGCCAACTTCTACCCTTCCTTTGCAGTTCATTTCTCCTCTAGCCGCAACTTCTCTCCTTTCTCCATCCTCTCTTTATTTTTTTCATTTTCTAGGTTTTTGTTGCGATGGCTCCAGTCCCCTGCGCAAATCTCTCCTACTGCGGCCATGGTTGTGGTGTGCCGATGCACTGCGATTGCTCAGCTTGCTCGTACGGCCGTCATGCTCGTCATGGGGGCAAGGTCTTGTGCCGAGCTGGGCGAGCGGAGTAGCTTGCATATGGCACAATATTAATGGAAGGATTGGATATGGGCCACATCAACGTTGCTGCGTTCTATTCCGCCCTGCTTCGCCGTGGCCTTGGCCGTACAAGTCCTTTTGTCCATCGGCTTACGCCAACAGATGTGGAGACTCACTACAAGATGGTATTTTTCGCTTGATCTGATTTTTTCTTTGTGTTTTCTATTTTTTTGTGTAATTCCATACTAGTATGAACTTCTAGTATTTTAGGAACGCACTTATTTTGTTTTATTGAAGTGTACTACACTATGTACTTATATCTTGTTTTTTTTGCTTGTGTGCATGGAGCTTGTGTTTTAGTTTGCATGGTTACAATATGTGAACTGCTTAGATATTAGATGAGCACTACTAGTTTCCACAATTTTCCCCGCTTGTATGGTGTGTAATACATGCAGCTAGTCTCAAGAACTGCATGATAGTTAGAAGCGTACCACATGTTTGCAAGTTTCGTACTGCATATTAGATTGTGTTTTATCTGTACTGCTTGTTGGACTGTTGTGCACTTCATCTAGCTCGTGTCTGTACTGTTTGTAGGTTTTTACTGCTCTATGCAAAGTACGAGAATTGTATTGCTAGTTTCGTCGCCAAACAGTTTTATTATTTTTGCAGAAAATCCCCCAATGAGCTGTTAGGTATCTCCGGCTCAAGAAGGAGGGAATTCTCCAAGTTGTTCTTAGCAATGGACACCTGAAACAAGCCAAGTACCATGTAGGCGTTGAGGGGCGGCTGTATCTGCAGAAAGGCTAGAAGGAATTTGTCATTGATAGTGGCCTGAAGTCTGAGCAAGTTGTTGTCCTCAACTTCTTTGAACTCGAGGATCGTATGGTCAGAATCACGTTTGACGTGATTGGTTAAGGTTATGAGGTTGATTTGTAATAAGTACTTTTGCATGTCGAATGCTTCATCTTTTATTGTGTTTTGTAATAAGTACTTTTTAGATTTGAACCGCTTGAATTATTATTGAGAACTTCATGCTGCTAGTGAGGTAACTGCATTTTTTTCATGGGTTCTGGATCAAAATGTGTCAATGTTTACTCTAGACTGCTATATATGGTTTACTCTATACATCATTTCTCTTGATATGGTTTAGTTGAAGAACTCATAGTCAGCGGGAAATTTGTGTTCATACAAAATTTAAACTGATACATACATCGTACAGATAAGCAAACTGCTATGTATATGATTAAATTATTGAACTTCATCTATTTGGTTGTTAACCTACTGCTTCTTCGCGGTGATTGGAGCGTGTCTAATGTTGCACTTTCTTTTGTTTTCCATGGCAGTGTTGCTGGTTCTTGTCTTTGCACCGTTGTGTTTGTAGCTCCTCGCGTGTTGGTTGATGGCGGCTTTTGTTTTTCAGCGCTGTGAACTGTAACCTTTTTTGCTCCTCGCGTGCTTGTTGATGGCGGCTTTTGTTTTTCAGCGCTGTGAACTGCAACCTTCTTTGCTCCTCGCGCGCTGGTTGATGGCGGCTTTTGTTTTTCAGCACTATGAATTGCATCCTTCTTTGCTCCTCGCGTGATGGTTGATGGCGGCTTTCGTTTTCCAGTGCTGTGAACTGCATCCTTTCGTGCTCCTACCTTGTTTTTTGAACGTGGTGTCGTTCTCGGTTGTTTCTGTATAGCAGCATTACCTTGTGGTGGTCTTGTGGGCATTGTTTCTTCATGTTCTTCGTCCTCTTCACTCTCTTCACTCTCTTCTTCCTCTTCCTCCTCTTCTTCATCTGCTTCTTCATAAGCCACTCCTTCAGTTTCTTCATGTTCTTCGTCCTCTTCACTCTCTTCTTCTTCCTCCTCTTCTTCATCTGCTTCTTCATAAGCCACTTCTTCTTCAGTTGTGTCACCATCTTCTTTGATTTCATTTTCTTCATCTTCCTCGTTTTCTGATCTTGTTCTTTTGGGGCATGTTGTTGAATTGTGTCTCTTCCTCTTTTCGCAGATGCTACAACGTCTCGGTTTCGTCCATTTCTTAGTGTTGTGAGTGGAACATCTGTTTGGTTGTACATCGCCATGTCCTCGGTTTTCTTGTTCATTTCTTTTTGTACATGTCCTGGAATTGTGGCCGCTGATTTCATTACATGTCTTGCACCTTCTTATTCCCAGTGGGTGACCATCACTGTTCAGCCCAGGCTCGGGCTTACTGTTTTTCTCATCATTTTTCTTCTTGCATGCAACATTTTTCTGGGTTGCGTCACCCCCTTTCTTCCTTCCTCTTGTGTTTGAAACAGGAGGTGGAAGAATTGTTTCTTTTTTTATAGCGCCAGTTGCACTTTGTTCGGTATTTTCTACTTGCTCGGTATTATTGTCATGCTGGGATTTCTCCGCTTGCTTTAGTTTTGCTTCTTCTTCTTCTTCTTCTTCTTCTTCTTCTTCTTCTTCTTCTTCTTCTTCTTCTTCTTCTTCTTCTTCTTCTTCTTCTTCTTCTTCTTCTTCTTCTTCTTCTTCTTCTTCTTCTTCTTCTTCTTCTTCTTCTTCTTCTTCTTCTTCTTCTTCTTCTTCTTCTTCTTCTTCTTCTTCTTCTTCTTCTTCTTCTTCTTCTTCTTCTTCTTCTTCTTACCAAACAACGCTCTGTGGCAGTCAGCGTCGGACCTTGTAGCTCTGTTTGCAAGGTCCATTGTTGTTTCTGTGAGCAATTTTCTATGGCAAAAAAGCGAGCTTCCGTCTGGTGTTTTTTGTTCGTAGTCTAATCTGTCAAACGTTGCATTTGATCTTGCATTCCAGGTGTATCTTTTCATGATGTACACCTTAGGAATCTTGACTACTCTCAAATGAGAAAGCATGCATAACACACGGACGCAAAAGAGCCCTGCAGACAACAGATGATTTCTTTGTTTTGTAAGTGAACTGCATGAAATTAATAAACACCTGTTTTTTCGTTATTTTTTCATTTTAAGGAAGCGAACTTCACTTGGTTTTGTGAATTACTTATGAATGTGGACTTTTAAAGTTCAGTAAGTGAGATTTCGTGCATGACTATCAGAAATTAGGATTTTTTTTGCTAGGGAATGCACCTGTGTGTGTCCAGAGTTTGCACTCACATTCGTAGACACCTTTCTGTTCATCGGCGACCACTTGGAAATTAGGCCTTGCCTAGTCAAATGCATCTTATCTGTTGTAGAGGTGTACGAGATACTTTGTCGAGTTCTCAGGGCACCGTTCTGCACTGAATGCAGTGCTACGGTGGAGTGTTTCTTTGAAATCTGCAAACACTGCCCTTGTATACACTTTTGATAGCTGAACTTCGAACCCAAACTGGGTTGTTGTCTTTACCTCTGACTGCATGATCATAAATGCAGTGTTACAAACCAGAGAAATGAAAATTTTGTTTGTTTATGTACTTATATTTTAGCAGTTTTTGATGGACATTTTGTTTACCTCATTTGCTACTGTCTCTGTGTGCTCGACGGCCTTCCTGGTTTGAATGCACTTGTCCACCTACTGAGCAAACATATGGAGATCATGCTTCTCTTTGACAAAGTTTTTCTTCAGTATGTAGTTCATGCTCTCGCTTCTCTGCGTGGAAGTCATCCGAGCACAGAAAATTTCCTTGTAGTAAGCCGAGATCCACTCGTGCCTGTCATCCCACAGCGAATTCATCACTTCATCATTTTCCAAGTTGTATTTCGAATGAGGTCCTTCCATGCTCGTTCGAATTCTGATAGCATTAGTGGGTGGTTCAGCACCGCATTGAGGTCATCCTTGAGTTTCTCGTGCGCCTTATACAGCAAGGCGAGGTGGTCTTTGTACTTGTTCATGATATGCCACCGACACAACTTATGTAGTGTATCTGGGAGGATAGTTTTTAATGTTGCCTTCATCGAAGAACACTGGTCTGAGAAGGCACAAATAGTGTTTTTTATTAAGTTGTTTGCGTGTGTGTAAGATAGATGGAAGAAATATAAGTGTACCAAACAAACGTAAGTATACATGTGTTGTTTTTTTGTACCTATGAGCATGCAGATTGGAGGCTTGTTGTTCATACACCTCAGAAATGTTTTGAAAACCCACTCGAACGACGGTATTCTTTCATCTTGCACAAGGGCAACAGCAAATATGGTGCTCTGTAGATGATGGTTCACTCCCACGAAGACTCCCAGAGGCACGTGGAATTTGTTAGTATTATATGTCGTGTCTAATGTAACGTAGTCTCCAAAATCTTCATACGATCCTTTGCAACTTGCGTTGGCCCAAAAGACGTTTCTTACCCGGTTATCTGCATCAATGTCATAATCATAGAAGAACTCTGGGTTTATCTTCTGCATCTTCTCGAAGAAATGCAGAAGTTTCTTGACGTCATCTTGGGAATCCTCTCTGGCAAACTTCTATTTCCTGCATTTTCAAACGCAATGCAAACTCATCTCATCAAACAGGAAATAATTACCGACATAATGCTCAAGTGATATGCTCTGTGACGTGCTTACTTCTTTACCCAGTCACGGCTAGTATGTCCCATGTACTGCAGACCACCGGACATATGTGATAGCATTGACATCAACTAAGCGTGTGTGTGGTTTTCCAGTTGCATGTCTTTCACAAACTGGTCAATCAAACACTACTAGGGAAAACCTTATACACAGCATCTTAGCAGTAACGCTGGACAAAATCATGCGCTACTGCTACTTAGTAGCTGCGCGTATAAAGAAACCACGCTACTGCTATAACTTTAGCAGTAGAGCGTACTAGCAAAAAGCGCTGCTGCTATGTTTGAACTGGGCGCACATGGCTAGCCCAACTTAGCAGTAGCGCGTATCCTGGCCCAGCGCTACTGCTATTCTCCTTAGCTGTAGCGCTTTGCTCGAACCTCGCGCTACTACGAACCCTACCTTATCCTCCCCACGCGACCGACCCTCTCTCTCACTCACTCTCCCTCTCAGTCACTCTCGCCCGCGCCGATACCCATCGTCCGCCGCCGCCGCCACCGTCGTCCGTCCTCCACCGAGGTACTCCCTCCTTCCCTCCCTCCTCCTCCCACCGCGCCCTCCTCTATCCTCCTTCCACCGCGCCCTCCTCCCTCCGCCTCCGGCCGCCCCCTCCTCCCTCCTCCTCCCGTCGCCCCCTCCTCCCTCGTCCCTCCTTTGCCGGCAGCCCTCCTCCCGCCGCCCCTCCCTCCTCCTCCTCCGGCCGGCCCCTCCCCTCCTCCTCCGCCACCCCTCCCCTCATCTCTCCTCCCTCCCTCCCTTGTCTCTGTTCTTGCAAATTGTAGGTAATTTAAATGTAGATTTTAGAATGTAGACATTGTAGAATGTAGGTTTCTTAATAGAATTTTTTGACTATTTTAGGTGTTTCAATAAAAATAGAAGTAAGAAAATTTAGGGTAGAACTAGGGTGGTAGAATTTTTAGCAAGTGTTTAATATAAATAGTTTATTTAGTAAGTGATTAATATAACTAGTTTATTTATATTAAGTGCTTAATAGAACTAGTTTATTTAGTAAGTGCTTAATAGAACTAGTTTATTTATAGTAAGTGCTTATAGAACTAGTTTATTTAGTAAGTAGTTAATAAAACTAGTTTATTTAGTAAGTAGTCATTAAAACTAGTTTATTTAGTGTTAGGATTATATATAAGATATTTTGAAATGTTTTTGTTCATATTTTACACCATTGAAATGCAATGACCATCGATAAGTGGCCTATGTTTTGCCGGAGTGTTGATTAATTTCCGTTCCGGCAAAATTTCAGGCGCTCGATATGTCCTTTTTTAGTAAAGGTCATGCCGGATTTTTTGGGTTTTGCCGACGAGTTATAATCTTTGAATTTTGAACACGGGAGATGTCTGATGACGACGGGATCCCAGAGTGCGGGTACTGCTACGATGATCGGGGTTTGTGCGATAGGTTTCCTCACCTGCAAAATGATAGGGTTTTCACCGTGAAGCTGGAAGAGACCTTTGATGTTTGTACGGTACGTAACGACAAGCATTTCATCGTAATTAATATCATCACTTGTGCTTCATTTGTTCAACGTGTAATTTATGGATTTTTTTAAATTTGATTAGTACATCCCATGCCATGCTAGACCATATGTATTGGAGAAGCTTGGTTTTGGTTTAGATGACTTTGAGAATGTGGAGACGAGGAGGGCTCACTTAAGAACTAAACATGGTTATGAGTTTGGTGGTTCAGATATCGCGGTCGATCGCTCCCATTTCAGTTGCTCTAATTGGGAAGCTCTCTACAATGCATATGGATTTGAGGAGGGAATGTGAATAAGATTTGATATTCGTCCCGAAGATTATGATGATGATGATGATGATATCGACATCTAGGTGGATGTGGATATGCCTCCAGTTTTGCCTAGATGTGAGTTTGTCAAACTAATTTGTTTTCAGTAATTTATGTTGTTAATTTAAAAATATTGGTGTTCGTCGGTACTAAACTTATTTATTTATAATTGTCAGCTTATTTCTTATCTTCAAGAAATACTCAGAAGGTAATAGACAACACATACTACAGCTATGACTCCAAGCTTAATTGCGAGGAGAAAGGTTATCTTGTCTCATTCATAGAAGATGTTGAGGCCTCCAAAACCAGTCACTCTATCAACCCAAATTATACTAGATGCGTCCACTAATCCATAAATTGCTTGATGGTAACTTCATTGCCAAAAACTTGGTAAGATTTTGTTAATGATGGTAACTTCATTGCATATGTTATTCTTAAGTAAAGTATATTGCTAACTATATATGTTACTATTACGTTTTTTAACAGAGGCTCCCGAAGCAGGTTGTGCCTGACATGCTATTTACCGGAGGTGATATGCATATGGTTAGCTTACGACCAACTCCTTCGAAGGCTTACCATACTGCATACTCGATTTCTTCAAATGATGGAGGGCTCAAAATCAAACAATGGAGCAAAGTGATGAATCCGCACACGCAAATAATTGGAGACAAAATGAATGTGCGCAAGCCACAAGTTGGAGATAGGTTTATGTCCATTCTCCATTATGGAGAAGGACCAGTTTATCTGTTTTATGGTATTTTAGCTAGGAGAGAGGAGTAGGTCCTAAGTATTAAGACCAATTAGTTAGTGTTGATTATATATGACTATGATGATGATGAGAAGCTTTTATTATGTGCTACAATGTCTTAGACTTGATGGTGATGCTGAGTAGGAGTAGTGATTATGAGTACTATGATGATGATGAGCAGGAGTTGTTATTATAACTAGTGACCAAGTTGTTAGATGATGTCATGGACGAAAATGATGATGATGAGGAGTTATATGACAATGATATATTATGATGATAAGTTGTTAATGATATTATGATGATGATGATGATGCTGATAAGTTATTATGTCATTGGGTGAAAGAACCACAGATTAGTTTCAAATGGATGGATCGAAAGTGACCATTGGTTACTTTGGATCCATGCACTTGAAACTTATCCTAGGTTATTTCACCTAGCGATTTAATAACTCATTATAATGTAAAAACAATCTCTAAATTGCTACTGTATGAAAAATTGTATAAAGGTGTATGAATACGACCTAAAATTTAAAAGAAATAGAATACGGAATAATAGTAGTAGCGGTTGTTTTGGAAAGCGCTACTACTAAGTAGATATAGCAGTAGTGAGTGCCAGTAGGCGCTACTGCTAAGCTTTTGTTAGAAGGCCAGATCGATGGCCATTACCCGCCATCGATAGGCCAAAAACCAGCGCTACTGCTAGGCTTTTCCCTAGTAGTGAAAGGATCATCGCTTTTGTGCGATCACATGTGCAAAAGCATCCCGGGGCTTTCCAGCATCTTGTGATTGTGGTTGAGTTCAACCATTTCTATCACAAATTTTCCATCCTTCCTCTTTTTGACTCTAATTTTTACCTTGCAGTCAATCTTTTTTGATGTCTTCTGACGTTTCCGGTGATAATATGACACAGTCTGCTTGTGTGTCCCTTCTCTTGAGCAGACAATGTAGGCATTTGTCCTATGTTTTGCCCTCTCGCGTATGCCAAACCCTGCACATCTTGCATAATTGTTGTAGAAGTCTCATGCCTTGTCGTACGTGGTGAACTTCATTCCAATGGCAGGTATGAGGTTCAGCGGCATGTTTTTATCCTGCATTAAGTGCAATGCTCTATGAGATAAATTGTTCCATTCTGTTTTTTAAATACGAGGAGTGCATACGAGTTTAATAAAGCATTGCAATGTTCCTAAGTTTTCAGAAGAATTGAATGTATTAGATGTTAGGTCAAACCTCACAAGAAATATCAGTGTGCACTGCAATGTTATCTAAATGGACTGCAAATATTTTTTTTCAAAACATAAACATACATGTGTGCAGAGTCGTTCACCTGATGGTGTTTGCAGCTTGCTGGGTTGTATTGGACATGGCGGGGCTATAGCAGATCTGCGTAGTTGAGGATCTCGCGGCGGCAATAGTGAGGAGGATTTATACCTACTGTTGACTTTTGACCGAGGCACCCTTGGTGGTCGCAGTGTCGAAGTTGATGCAGCAGCTCTACTTGGAGCTCTGTTTTTTGGTGCAGTAGGTGGACGTTGAGCTCTATTTTGGGGTGCAGCAGGTGGACGTGGTGGTAATCCAGTGTTGTGGCAATGTCTAAGTGGATTGGTTTGAAAATTTTGGAGCGGTGGCACATCATCATAGTCATAATCATCATCTGTTGCAACATCATGTTCAACCGCATCATCATTGTCTGTTCGAACATGCTGTCCAAATGTAGTGAACTCGTGCTTATACTCTGGGTTGAGAACTGTTATCGGCTCATCTTCATCGTCATCATCTTCATCATCCCGTCGATGAGTGCCCTCCCACATGAATGTGACATCATCATCATCTTCGACTACCTCTTCTTCCTGGAAAAAATCCTCTTCCGGAGAGTATTGCACCATGTTTGTTGTCGTGAAGAATCCTCGAGGAATCTCAGGGGTAACCCAGCCAGTATTTCTTTCAGAAGAAGCTTTACTCTTCTAAAAGTTGTTGTTCTCAGTGTTGTCAATTATGCGTGGCATTTTGTATCTATTGAATGCCATTTCCTGCACAAATGACCGAGCTGCATTGTCAGGTTAAATGAACTGAATCATGCGAACTGCAATGTCTTTGAAAGGGTAGTTCGAAGTATTGCACGCTGACTGCATCACCTCGCAAGGTGAACTGAAGCAACCACACTGCATCATTATCCATAATGAACCTATACAGGCGTACTGCATAACCGAGCAAGCGTAATGCAAAACCGAGCAAGTGCACTGCATTTTTTCCCACGACAAACTGAAGCAACCGCACTGCATCGTTTTTGGAGGTGTACTGTACTGCTTTGTATGGAATAGTAAACTGAGATAGTTGAGGAAGTGTACTGCTTACCTCGTGTTGCAGTGCTTTCTTGCGTTTGCATCAAGAAGTTACCCTCTCGTTCGTCTGCAGAACTTTTGCGTTCACCCGTGCAGTCCACTTGCCCATCATAAGTTCATGAGCGGTCTGGACGTTGCTCAAGGTGAGATGTGACGGAGGATTTGCTCTGAAGGTCGTTGCAGACTTATTCCAAGAAGCTGTCGTCGATGAAGGAACCTTGCGCACAGTCCTCCTTGCTCGAATTGGTTTGATGTCGAGGCAGCACCAATCCACATCTGATGAAGTACAAGTAATTGAAGGCCTGGAGGAGTTCAGCGGCGGCGCTACCGAGTTGCTGCCGTGGAGGAAGGCCGATATACTAGCGGGGGAGGTGTTGCTCAGGTGCTGCCGCGGAAGAAGGCCGAGAGGCGATGGGCGGCGTCGCTGCTGTGAAAGAAGGCCGGGAGCGGAGGGGCGGCGTCGCTGCCGGCCGCCACCGCGGAAGAAGGCCGGGAGGGGAGGGGGCGGTGGCGCTCCTAGGCCACCGCCGTGGGAGAAAGCGGGGAGGGAAGGGGTGGCAACGCTCCCAGACCGCTGCCGCGGAAGAAGGCCGGGAGTAGAGGGGCGGCCGTGTCCCACTTGCGTGCTCTGGGCTTATGTTACTGGTGCATGTCGGTGCTATACAAATGGTTTTTAACCCCTTTCCACGATGGCGCTTGGAACCGTCGCCAAGTGAGTGTGGGCGATAGGGGGTCCTTCCCACACATCCCATAAGCCGCCAGATATAGGCCCTCCTGGCACACAAAATGAGCTTGTGTGCGATCTGGCGAGGCATCAAATCCCAATCATTTCCATTTGTATGTACATCCCACACAGCGAGTCCCAGAAAAACATTTTCGTTTGTATGTATATCACACACAGTTTTTGGTGTGGAAACGTTTGTGCAAGGTGGCCTAAGGCAAACAGTTCTCTACCGGAAGCCGTGTGTGATTGTTAGTTGATCGGACATGCCTACTTTCTAGGAACTATGTGGGTTGTTTGAGTTCATCACCCACGGTGCTATCTGAGTAAATGTCTATAATTGTAGGATCTTGAGAAGAGGTGTCTAGAGGGGGAGTGATTAGACATTAAGTACCAAAGTTGCAGTTTTTAACTTCTTTTAGATTTAAGTGGAGTTTAGGCACAAGTTTAACTTTCTCAATACATAAGAAGCAAGCATGCAAAGAGTATATAGGAAGCGAAAATAAAGCATGCAACTCTGAATACATAAGAAGCAAGCATGCAAAGAGCAGAGAATATTAAAGAAAGTACCTTCATGCTTATGAATCCTTCTTGCAAACATTATGTACATCAGCAAGAATTCCTCATACACATGAGTGTGATGCATATTGTCGGTGTCAAAACCGGCGGATCTCGGGTAGGGTGTCCCGAACTGTGCGTCTAGGCGGATGGTAACAGGAGACAAGGGACACAATGTTTTTACCCAGGTTTGGGCCCTCTCGATGGAGGTAAAACCCTACTCCTGTTTGATTAATATTGATGATATGGGTAGTGCAAGAGTGGATCGACCACGAGATCAGAGAGGCTAAACCCTAGAAGCTAGCCTATGGTATGATTGTTGTTCGTCCTACGGACTAAACCCCTCCGGTTTATATAGACACCGGATAGGGTTAGGGTTACACAGAGTCGGTTACAATGGTAGGAGATCTACATATCCGTATCGCCAAGCTTGCCTTCCACGCCAAGGAAAGTCCCATCCGGACATGGGACGAAGTCTTCAATCTTGTATCTTCATAGTCCAGGAGTCCGGCCAACGGTGATAGTTTGGCTATCCGGACACCCCCTAATCCAGGACTCCTCAAGAGTCTCGAACCAGGCTTCAATGATGACGAATCCGCGCGCCTATTGTCTTCGGCATTGCAAGGCGGGTTCCTCCTCCGAATACTTCATAGAAGATTTTGAACACAAGGATAGTGTCCGGCTCTGCAAAACAAGTTCCACATACTACCGTAGAGAGAGTAACCTTTGCATAGATCTGCTGACGTATTCCGCGGCGTGACATCACACCACGGCTAGGCCTTCAAACGAATCGCTTTACTGTTCCACCTCAGCGTGTTTAGCGAGGCGGTTTCCTTGGCACGTCTTATCAAAGCGGAGATCGTGCCCCCTTATTCCGGGATTCCCATCAATGCGGACATGGGTAACCCAACCGCGCCATTGATTACGGTGCTTGGGAGATAAGCGAGTTTTACTAGGTGGCGGGGACGATAGCTTCGTCCGCCCATATTAGGGATAAGGATCCACCTTTAACCCACGCCTTCTTCCTCCTTTGCTAATCCATTTCACAAGACTCGAGCTCCGGCGCTAAGCACGCACATCCCTCCTCAACCTTCTCCAGCCATGTCCGGAGCGGGAGGCAAGTGGATGGTCTCCTCCGTCACGGAGGGACAAGTCAAAAAGCTCGGAAGGCCGGATACTTGTCCAGCGACATCGCGCACCGGCTCCCCGACGAGGGGCAGCTCATTCCCACCCCCAGGCCCCATGAGAGGGTGGTGTTCCTCACCCACTTCCTCCGTGGACTAGGTTTTCCACTTCACCCATTTGTCTGGGGGCTCATGTTCTACTACGGCCTAGATTTCCACGATCTGGCCCCGAACTTCATCCTCAACATCTCGGCGTTTATCGTCGTGTGCGAGGCCTTTCTCTGCATCCAGCCCCACTACGGCTTATCGCTGAAGACCTTCAATGTCAAGCCGAAGGTAGTGGGCGGCCGCCAAGCGGAGTGCGGAGGTGCCATGGTTGGCAAGATGGCCAAAGTCCTATGGCTCGAAGGCTCCTTTGTGGAGACCGTGAAGGGGTGGCAATCGGGGTGGTTCTACATCACCGAGCCACGCGACTCTCAATGTGCGGCGGCCCCCGAATTCCGATCTAGCTTCCCCACATGGCTCACATCATGGAAAGAGACGGGCCTGACGTGGGGTGATTCGGAAGAGCTGTCTGGACTCCAAACCTGCGTCCAAACCTGGTGGACAAGAATCTCAAGCTTGTCAACGTAATCCGGTGATGCTCATCCACCGGATTCTCCCATGCCAAAGAACGGGCCTTCAATTTGTGGGAGTTTGATCCGCACAGCACCGAACCTTGAGCGGCTCTTCGACACTACGCACGAAGATGCTCGGAAGGTGTTGTTCAAGGCGCCAATCTCCGCATCTGCCACCAAGATCGCGGATTCAGCTCGCAGCGTCAAGCCAGCGAGGTAAGTTATTTTACCCTTTATGGGACTCTTTTTCATAGTTTGACTCTATGCGGGATCTAAAACTCCCTAACCTTTGACAGATGGCTGAAGACGCCCGAACAGATTGACCGTCCTGCCCCTTGCCAAAGACTCCAGCGGACGCCCGATTGACGGGGCTGCTGGCTCCGGCACCTCACGTGGTGCCGGAGAAGAAGGCCAAGAAGAAGGCCACGGGAACTCGAATGAGCTCCCGCGCCAGGTGCTGTCGGACTCATCGTCCGACGACTCTGAGGCGGAATCCTCCCCTGAGGACGAGGAGGAGGAAAAAGAAGCCTCTCCCCCAGCTGGGGGAGAGAAGAAAAGGAAGGTTGCCCCAACTGGGGAGGCCGGAGGGTCCAAGAAAGGAAGGACCCTTCCTCCGGACTTCTCCACCAACGCCGACAACGACGAGGAGGAGTGGCCACCAAGGGCCAAGCCCCTGGCGAGATCGTAAGTGTCCGGACTCCGGAATAGCTCATGACTTTTTATTTGTCACATAGTGTCTTCTAACGCCGAATATAACCATGTAGCCCGCCCAAGGACGAGCTCGCCGCTTCGTCGAGCGGCTCCCTGGATTTGTTGGATGTGAATAGCACTTCACTTCCGACCGCCTCCTCTCCTCGTGACGCAGACGACACCGCGGTGGAGTCCCAAAAGGGGCCCAGCCAGGAGGAGGTGGTCCTGGAGGCGCCGCAAGGCGACCTCCCGGACTCCGGGCGCAAAGGGGGCGAAACCCCAGAGGGCTCTAAGTCCGGCCTGTGCCGGACACCGTACCGGAACCTTCAGTGGTTCCGAAGTCCGGCAAGCGGCCCCTTCGTAAGAAGGGCAAGACTGCGACGCCGGTGACCTCCGTCCATCCGGAGGCACCGGATAGCTTGCTGGAGGCGCTTAACGGCGCCACGATCGACGAGGAGCACCGCACTGTTATGAGTGTGGTGATCCAGAAAGTTCAGTCCGCCAAGAGCGGGCTGACTGAAGCCTGTACCAGCCTTCTAACAGGCTTTGAGGTAAGTTTAGAATATGTAAAAATATTACCGCATAGATAGTAGCCCCTGATGCTTAGTTCGGTGTTCGGAAAGAAAAGCCGGACTGAGGATCTAAAAAGATATACGCAGGAGTCTAACATAATTATGTCAATATGGGAATGCAGGTTGCGCTGCTGACCTCTGCCGCACTGACTGCGGAGGTCAATGCATTGAAGCGGAGCCTCGAGCGGTCCGAGAACGAGCTCGGCCTTGCCAAGAAGCAGCTCGAGGACAAGGAAGGTAAGTAATACCTTATTAAAGTAATACCTTATAGAAAGGATTTGGTTGCAAAAATGACAGTACTAACGTGGGTATTGTAGGGGCCACGAACGAGGTGGCGACCCTGAAGCAAGCGGTGTCCACGGCCGAAAGCACAGCGGCCGCGGAGCGCACCGAGCGAGAGAAGAAGGAGGCGCGGGTTACGGAGGTGTGGCAAGAGCTCCAGGCTCTCATGGAAAAACACGAGAGTTTGGAGCGTGACTCGAAGACTCGAGAGTCCGAGCTCGCCTCGGCTCTTGAGAGTGCCAAAGCCGCTAAGGCCGAAGCCCAAAAAGCCCTCTAGGAAATTGAATCATTAAAGAAGATAGCGGCGGGTAAGGCATTCTTTATGCAAAGCAAGCATGTGAAAGTGAATTATCTATTACTTACCCGAATCCGGAGCTCTCCAGGAGCAATCGCAGATCTGCCCCGTAGTGTGTCTGATGCTGCCGCATTATACCGCGCCGAGGAGGGGAGCTCGACGAAAAAGGTGTTCTGGTCTCAGTATGATGAGGCCGGACATCCGGTGCCCCTGAGCGACCAGCTGAAGCAGCTGGTCGAGCTCCACAAGGTCGCCGAACAGGCCATGAAGGGCCTCATAATTCGGCTGTGGCCTAAGGAAGCCATGCCAGGAGCTACTTTGGGCTAGTAAGGGCGGCTGGTGGACGATGTCCATGGATTGAAGTCATCAAGCGCCGACCTGCATTGAAGGTGCCCGTCGGCCCTTGCCCGTGCTAAAGTGCACTCGGGCAAGATGGATGCCGAGAAGCTTGTGACGGACGGCCACCGCCGGGCAAAGAGCATCGCAAGCCGAAATGTACTATGAGGGCGTCTCAAGGGTGCCCGCCTTTATAGCGGTGAATGCTCCAAAGATGTAATTTTGAATAGACTCGCATTTGTTATCTTGTACGCTGAAAACTTGTTCATATGCTCTAAGCAACGCTTGTGAATTTAAAATATTACCTTCTGTGCGGCCGTTTATCAAATTTGAGAGATGGCAAGTCTTTAGCTTTAGCCCCCATGCCACGAGTGCTGGGGTGTTGGGATAAACTTGAGCGCTCTTGTTCCCATTCTTGGGTCCTTCGAGGAGGCGCTCAACGCAACGAACGAGGCAACCGGACTATAGTGCTTGAACACTCTCACTTAGCCATAGAATTCTATAATTTTAAATTTCGGCGAAGCCCCTAGTATTCGGAAGACCGAGTTCGGGGCGCTATCCACGCCTTGGCCGGACAATGCCGACTCCTCGCTCTAAGCGGCATAAGTCTTTAGGGACCCGAAAAAACCTCTCAAACAGCGACCGGCTCTTGCCCTATCATGACGGTCAGTTTTAGCTTTCTCCACTGAGGTGCTCAACACAGCTCAACCGGGGCACAATCGCAGTGGTTCTCCCAGCGCTACCTTAGCCGATATAACGGAATGTAAGGTACCAAAACATGGGAGTCGGGCAAACCCAACTATTGACCCAAGACATGATTCGGAGCCGATGCATATAATGCTATAAGTTCGGGGTGCCGCACTTGTGAAAGTGTTCGGACTTATCACACCATATTTTTGGGGTACTTAAGCCCTCGTGTATTGGCCGCACTAAAGTTTACGGTGCAACATGTCATGAATGAACATATATATAGATAAAGAAAGGAGTGCAATAATAGGCAAAAGCTATGTATTGTTTATTCAAAAAGGTACTGCAATGAAAGAAGAACGATACAAATAGTGCGATAAGCAAGGGATGGGATTATTTGACATGTCCCCCTCCAGGGGTAAGCTGCGGGATGGTATGTAAAACAGGTATAATGCTCGTAGTAGAGACCACCTGGACACTCGACGTAGCTTTCTGCTTCCCTGGCTGTTGCATCGTGAGTTCGGCAATTCTAGAGCCGGACAGGCTTCAAAACGGAGTCCTGAAAGTAAGAGAAAAGAATAAAGAAAAGAATGACACAATCGGAGCCCCAGTGCGGTTGAGCCGCATTCGGCATGCCGTGGTCGTGCCCCTCCCCTTATGCCCATGGTATCTCCAGAGCGTAGTTATGTACGCGTAGTACTGGCTTCGCAATTTCACGAGGGCTGGGGTTGGGGCCGGATTTCTACACGTGACCGGATCGTGCCAGGCGGTCTTGTTGTAGATTACTCCGGGTGTGCTTGACGGTGCCCGGACGTTTAGTAGCCGGACTCAAGAATTGCTGTGAGAGGCTGCTCTGCACCGCCGCCGTGAGGGCCGCCGTGTGCTCCTCCGTTCGAAGAGAGCGTTCGGTGTTTCCATTGACCGTGATTACTCCTCGAGGGCCTCGCATCTGGAGCTTGAGGTACGCAGAGTGTGGCACCGCATTGAACTTTGCAAATGCGGTTCGCCCAAGCAGTGTGTGATAGCCGCCATGAACGGGACTATGTCGAAGATTAACTCTTCGCTCGGAAGTTATCCGGGATCCAAGACCACTTCGAGTGTAATCGAGCCTGCATAATTGGCCTCTACACCGGTATGACGCCTTTAAAGGTCGCCTTTGTGGGTTTAATCCTTGAGGGTCTATGCCCATTTTGCGCATCGTATCCAGATATAGCAGGTTCAGTTGCTACCGCCGTCCATCTGGACTCTAGTGAGGTGAAATCCGTCGATGATTGGGTCAAGAACCAATGCGCGAATCCGCCGTGGCAGATGCTAGTGGGTGGTCCTTCGATCAAAGGTGATTGGGCAGGAGGACCATGGGTTGAACTTGGGCGATCGCTCCATCGCATATACGCCCCTTAGTGCACGCTCGCTCCCTTTTGGGTATGTGGGTTGCGATATCATGTTCACCGTCCGCACTTGTGGGGGAAGCCCTTCGTCCTCTATTGTTTGGCGGCCGGGCTCCTCCTCGCCATCGCTATGCAGCCCTTGTCATTGAGTTCGCATTTAACTTGCCTGCCTGTTTGAAGACCCAACAATCCCTGTTGGTGTGGTTGGCTGGTTTTCGGGGTGCCATGTATTTGGCACGAGCGATCGAGTATTCGGTCCAGATTGACGGCCCCGAGTATTTCTTTTGAATGGCTTTTTCCGCTGACCGGGTTTAGAGCCTCTGAATCTGGCATTGACTGTCGTATCTTCAGCATTATCACCGTTAATGCGACTCTTGTGCTTGTTGCGACGCGACCTGCCATTGATGTCCTTGGTATCCAAACTACCAGTGTTTTTGGTCAAGTTGTTACTACGAGCTAGCCAGCTGTCCTCTCCCGCGCAAAAGCGGGTCATGAGCGTTGTGAGGGCTGCCATGGATTTCGCTTTTCCTGTCCTAGGTGTCGGGCAAGCCACTCGTCGGATGTTATGTTTGAAGGCTGCAAGGGCCTCTCGATCCGGACAATCAACGATTTGATTTTTCTTGGTTAGGAACCGTGTCCGTAATTGTCCGCCGATTCTTCCGCTGCTGAATTATGTGGCTGATGTCATCGGCGTCGGTGGTCGCACATATGTGCCCCGGAAGTTATCAAGGAATGCGGCTTCCGTGTCCTCCCAACAACCAATTGATTCTCACGGCAAGCTGTTAAGATAATGCCGATCTGGTCCTTTAAGCTTGAGTGGGAGGTATTTGATGGCATGTAGATCATCACCGCGGGCCATGTGGATATGGAGGAGGTAGTCCTCGATCCAAACCGCAGGATCTGTTGTGCCATCGTATGATTCGATGTTTACGGGTTTGAAACCCTCGGGATTTGATGATTCATCACTTAAATGCGTGAAACATAGTGGGTGTCTTGGCGCCTCAGATTGAGCTATATCACGACACAGCTCAAATGAGCTTTGTCTACTGTGTTCGGCCCGGCCGGAATTGTTGTATCCGGCATGACGGTTATCGTCGCATGTCGTGGGGCGCCCACGCGATCCATAGATCGATCTTGTTTTCCTTGTCTTGTCCTCCAATATGTCTCGCAGGTCTGGCGCGTTTCCTCATGCCTTGGTAATTTTCGAGCGACGCCGGGGTGCGGCTTGAATGGAGGGTCTAGAGGCCTCTCTGTCGTGGCCACGGGGTGGCCGGTCGGCTGCATCATGCACTGGTGATGTAGGTTTGGGTGCTTCTTCCCCTAATTGGGGTAGCAGCCTGCGTTTTGGGTATCTCTTGGAGGGGCGTTCAAGTTCGTACTCTTCGGCTGCAAGGACTTCAGTCCATCTGTCAACTAGCAAGTCTTGGTCAGCTCTAAGCTGCTGCTGCTTTTTCTTGAGGCTGCTTGCCGTGGCCATAAGCCTGCGTTTGAAACGCCCTGTTCGGCGGGATCCTCGTGCACGACAAATTCATCGCCGCCGAGGCTTGCCTCATCTTCGGAGGGAGGCATATAACTATCGCCCTCCACCTCCCCCGCTCGCCGCTCTATCATGAGGGATGGCTTTCCTCCTCCCGTGCTGAATCCTGCTGGAGGGGTTGTCTTCGCACCTGCTCGGGTGTTATTATCTCCCATGCCGGAATCACCATTTTGCTGTGGCGGGATTTAGAGCGGCGCCACGACGCCGGCGCTTGGGCTGTTTCTTGGAGGGTCATCCTCCATTGTTCCATCTCCGTTCCCATCTTTTGGGATGTCCACCATGTATATGTCGTATGAAGAGGTGGCGTTCCAGTGCCCTGTAGGCGCTGGTTCTTGGTCGTCTCCAGCATCATAGTCCATACCATCGATGTCTTCGGAGTCGAAGTCGAGCATGTCGGTTAAATCATCGACAGTGGTTACAAAGTGGGTGGTGGGTGGGCGTTGAATTTCTTCTTCGTCCGCATCCCAACCTTCCTGGCCGTAGTCCGGCCAGGGCTCTCCTGATAAAGAGAGAGACTTTAGTGAATTAAGGATGTCGCCAAAGGGCGAGTGCTGAAAGATGTCCGCGGCAGCGAACTCCATAACCGGTGCCCAATTGGATTGGATTGGCAGGGCCACGGAGGGTTCGGAGTCCGGAGAGGAGTCCGGCACCTTGGAGTCACGGTCTTCGCAAAGGACAGGGATGGAGTTTGGCTTAATCGCCGTAGAGATCGTAGCCCCGGAGGCGGTGTCCAGCCACTCGTCCTCGATCGGCGGAGTCGGCTCCGAGCTAAGGGTCGGAGCGGACGCCGGTGCGGCCTCCAGGGCACTGTTCGGCGGCAGAGCTAGATCGTGCCCATCGAGACTGTGTGGCGCGCTTGGCTGTGGCTCGAATCCGTCGAAGATCAAGTCTCCGCAGATGTCGGCCGTGTAGTTCAAACTCCCAAATCTGGCCTGATGGCCAGGAGCGTAGCTTTCGATCTGCTCCAGATGGCCAAGTGAATTGGCCCGCAGTGCAAAGCCGCCGAATACGAAGATCTGTCCGGGGAGAAAAGTCTCACCCTGGACCGCGTCGTTGTTGATGATCGTAGGAGCCATCGGGCCTAAGGATGACGACACAGAGGAACTCTCAATGAAAGCACCAATGTCGGTGTCAAAACCGACGGATCTCGGGTAGGGGGTCCCGAACTGTGTGTCTAGGCGGATGGTAACAGGAGACAAGGGACACGATGTTTTACCAGGTTGGGCCCTCTCGATGGAGGTAAAACCCTACTCCTGCTTGATTAATATTGATGATATGGGTAGTACAAGAGTGGATCTACCACGTGATCAGAGAGGCTAAACCCTAGAAGCTAGCCTATGGTATGATTGTTGTTCGTCCTACGGACTAAACCCCTCCGTTTTATATAGACACCGGATAGGGTTAGGGTTACACAGAGTCGGTTACAATGGTAGGAGATCTACATATCCGTATCGCCAAGCTTGCCTTCCACGCCAAGGAAAGTCCCATCTGGACACGGGACGAAGTCTTCAATCTTGTATCTTCATAGTCCAGGAGTCCGGCCAACGGTGATAGTTCGGCTATCCGGACACCCCCTAATCCAGGACTCCCTCACATATGCTTACCTTGTAGTCTTGAGTTGGCTTAGGGTGGAATGAACCTGCACAAACAAGGTTAGATAACACAGGTACATCTACTAGCCAGAGCAAACAAAAGAAACCACAAGAATACCAAGACTGGGATGACATGTAAAGAGTGAGTACTAAGTACCACATTGGATTTGACATGTCCCAAGAGTAAAGATATGCAATGAATTTAAATGATTCCTTTACCTCAGATGTCTTGCTCCCCTGAATCTAGCATGAGATATTGGGAGAAGATAGGGAACAAAAAATCAGAGCTGAAAAGATATAAAAAAAACAGAGCTTAATGCAAATAAGCACATATGAACATGTCTTTCCCCCAAAAAGACATGTGGAATCTCTCCTCTTGAACACCAATCATCTGGGATCCTTGAGAAATACTTTCTACTTGAGTATTCTCTCCCCCTAGAGATCTCTTTCTCCCCCTTAATACTCTCTCCCTTTTGGAAGAGATAAGCTTTGATGTGATCTCTCTCTCCCCCTTTGACATCAATTTCCAAGAAGGGTCTTCTGGAATTTATTGTAAATGGGTTTGGTCCTTGAGTCACAACACAAAGCACTGGATAAAATTGTGAAGCTTGTAGAGGACAAGATTCATTGAGTGGAGCTGGATCAGAAGAAACACAGAATAAGTGGCAAACTATTTTTCCTGTTGTGAAATCGGTGGCACCGAGTTGTATGCTTCGGTTGTACCGAAAGGATTCGGTTGGACCAAAAACAACAAATCGGTGAAACCGAGTTCATCACAGAGAAAACTCTTGTCACGTCAGCTCACTAGACTAGAAAGATCTCATAAAGATTTGCAAGGAATTAACTGAATGATGTTCAATGAATTGGATGCAGGAAATGCAGAGCAACTGAAAAGAAAAGAAAGAAATCTAGATGAAGTTTCTTTTTGAAAGGGGAAACAAATAGCATGAGTCAAATGCAAAAGCTCAGAAAAGAACACGCGAGAACTTCATCTAGAGATTGTCGGCGACAAAGTCACCTATTTTAGAGTATATTGACTTAGGAGTCAAGTGAGATCACTTGATCATAGGTCTTACTCATCGTTTAAGCTCAAAATGGGGTTACCATTTTTCGTTCAAGCATTTTGATGTATTCACATCTTGTCGAGTTGCTTTAGCTCATGACTCGGAGTAAAGCTTCTCTAAGATGGAATAACATACCTTGGTTGGTGGTGTTGACCATGTAGTTGAACTTGTGTGGATTGCTCAAGGTTGATGTAGCTTATCAAGAGTTGGGAGCACCACTTGGAATTTGAGTCCATCTACCTACATGGGTTAGTTCTTGCAAGGAGTAGCACGTGTATATCCAAAAATGATAATCATGAAGCTCAACATAGAGTTTGTCAAAGGATATGTTTGAGTGATTCCATGCTTCCTTGTCTTCATCCACCATAGTGTAGAGACTTGGTGATGTAGAGATTGCTCAAGACGTGAGTAGATTACAATCTCATGGAATTTGTTTCAACCAAGTACCTACATGGGTTAGATAACATGCAACATGCAAATATATCCAAGATATAATATCTTCAACATAAGAGAGATATCATGGATTAGTCATAAGCTCATGTCTTGCATGTATCCAATGGAGTTTCTACTCCAAGTTTGAAGCATCAATGATGTTCAATTCTCCTCTCAACCTGCAAAACACTTTCTCATCAAGGGGTTTAGTAAATATATCCGCTAATTGCTTTTTGGTGCGAACATGCTTAAGTTTAATGTCACCCTTAGCAACATGATCTCGAATGAAATGATGACGAACTTCAATATGCTTAGTTCGAGAATGTTGTATGGGATTATGACCAATTCTGATAGCACTTTCATTGTCACAAAGCAATGGAACACGTTTCACATATATCCCATAATCTTTAAGAGTTTGGGTCATCCAAAGTAATTGAGCACAACATGAACCAGCGGCAATGTACTCCGCTTCGGCTGTAGATAAGGATACCGAGTTTTGTTTCTTGGAGGACCAAGACACAAGAGATCTACCAAGAAATTGACAAGTACCCGAAGTGGACTTTCTATTAACCTTGTCTCCAGCATAGTCCGAGTCGGAGTAGCCAACAATATCGAAAGAGGCCCTCTTAGGATACCAAATGCCAAAATTTGGTGTATGAATTAAGTATCTCACTATCCTTTTCACGGCCTTAAGATGACATTCTTTAGGAGCAGCTTGATATCTTGCACACATGCACACACTTAGCATAATATCGGGATGTGAAGCACATAGGTATAATAATGATCCAATCACTGAGCGATAAACCTTTCGATCAACCGGTTTACCATCTTTGGTCAAATCAAGATGTCCACTAGTAGGCATGGGTGTAGACATACCTTTGCACTCTTGCATATTGAACTTCTTGAATAAGTCCTTAGTGTACTTCGTTTGAGAGACAAAATTACCTTCCTTAGTTTGCTTGATTTGCAACCCAAGAAAGAATTTGCGTTCACTCATCATTGACATCTCAAATTTCTCCGACATTAGCTTCCCAAACTTTTCACTAAAATGAGGGTTAGTTGATCCAAATATGATATCATCAACATAAATTTGGCATACAAATAATTCTCCATTAACCCTTTTAGTAAAAAGTGTGGAATCAATTTTCCCAATTTCATAGTCTTTTTCAAGAAGAAACTTGGTCAAGCATTTATACCAAGCTCTAGGAGCTTGTTTAAGACCATAAAGGGCTTTGTGAAGTTTGTAAACATGATTTGGTTTCTTAGGATTAATAAAGCCGGGAGGTTGTTTAACATAAATTTCCTCCTCTATTTCACCATTTAAAAAAGCACTTTTAATGTCCATTTGGTACAAGGTGATTAGCATAGGCAAGTAAGATGCGAATGGACTCAAGTCTAGCAACGGGAGCATAAGTCTCACCATAGTCCATACCTTCGACTTGTGTGTAGCCTTGGGCAACGAGACGTGCTTTGTTGTGGACTACTTGTCCATCTTCATCTTGCTTGTTGCGAAACACCCATTTGGTACCGATGATGTTGTGGTCGTTGTCGGGCTTCTCAACCAATGTCCAAACTTGGTTTTTCTCAAAGTTGTGTAGCTCTTCATGCATAGCATTTATCCAATCCGGATCTTCCAATGCTTCTTCGACCTTCATAGGTTCAATGCTAGAGATGAAAGAAAAGTTTTCACAAAAGTTAGCTAAATGAGTTTTAGAGCGAGTGATTCTCCTGGTTTGAATATCATTGTTGATTTGCTCGACGGGATGGTCTTTAGCAATTCTTGCTCGAACTCGTGAGAGCTTTTGCTTGGGTCTCGGTTGAACATCTTCTTCATCTTGTTCTTCTTCTTCTTGATCATCTTCATTGTTGGCATTGTCATTCTATTGTCGTGGTGGAGAAGGAGGTTGTTGACGTTCGTGATGTTCTTCTTCGTTTTCTTCATCTTGGTGTGTTCCACTTGTGGATGTTTCCGTGTCAACTCTTGGTTCACCTTGTCGTGAAGTAGAAGCTTCCACTTGAACAGACGAGGTACTCTCCTTCACCTCCGTTGGACGGACCTTGCCAATAGACAAGTCTTGGATTGCTTCCGAAGGATCTTTGTCTCCTACATCAATTGACAATTGCTCTACTTGCAAGCTGTTAGATTCATCAAACTTCACATCTACCGTCTCTTCAACCTTTCGGGTGAAATTGTTGTAGACACGGTAAGTGTGAGAGTTTGAGCCATAACCTAGTAGGAAACCTTCATGAGACTTAGGAGCAAATTTTGAACGACGATGCTTATCAAGAATGTAGCACTTTGAGCCGAATACTCTAAAGTATCCAACTTGGGGTTTCTTACCGGTGAGGAGCTCATATGCTGTCTTGCCGAGTAGCTTGTGAAGATACAAGCGATTTGTTGCATGACAAGTTGTCTCAACCGCTTCTGCCCAAAAGTGCTTCGGCGTATTGTACTCATCAAGCATCGTTCTCGCCATTTCGATGAGCGTCCGGTTCTTCCTCTCAACAACTCCATTTTGTTGAGGTGTGTACGTAGCCGAGAACTCGTGTGAAATCCCCTCTTCGTCAAGAAAGGTGTCCACATTTGCTCTCTTGAACTCCGTTCCGTTGTCGCTGCGAACCTTCTTGATCTTCACTTCAAATTGATTTTGGGCCTTCCTAGCGAAGTTTTTGAAGCTCTTTTGGACCTGCGATTTATCATCGAGAAAGAACACCCACGTAAATCTTGAAAAATCATCAACTATAACTAGACCAAAAGAATTTCCACCGAGACTTCTGTAAGCGTTGGGACCAAAGAGATCCATATGAAGTAGCTCGAGTGGCCTCCTTGTGGTCATGATGTTCTTCACGGGATGCCTTCCTCCAACCTGTTTACCTGCTTGACAAGCACTGCACAGTCTATCCTTATCAAATATGACATCGTTAACTCAAAGGATATGATTTCCTTTAATAAGCTTGTCAATATTTCTCATGCCAACGTGACCTAGTCGTCTATGCCATAACCAACCTTTTGAGGATTTAGCAATGAAGCAAGTTTTAGGTTGTGCCTTTTTAGAGAAATCAACAATGTAAAGATCACCTCTACGTATACCGGTAAAGACCATTTTATGATTATCTCGATGAAACACTTGACAATCTATTTCAGTAAATAGGACATTGAAACCGAAATCAGCAAGTATTGATACTGAAAGTAAGTTGTAGCCAAGAGATTCAACGAGGATGACATTCTGAATGGAGCTATCATGTGAGATGGCCACCTTACCGAGGCCAACCACCTTACCCTTTGAGTTGTCACCGAAAGTAACATACTTTCGAGCACTATCATTTTCAGCAAGCTCACGAAACATGTCTTTATCTCCGGTCATGTGATCGGTACATCCACTGTCAAGAACCCATTCCTTTCCTCCTGACACATATCCCCAAAGATTTGCCATAAGACCAAAATGTCTCATTGCATCATCAAGATCGAAGTCACTATCATCATCCTCATCATAGTATCCATGTTCAACATCGTCATGTGGTGGATCAAGTCCTAGAGAGGGTAATTTGTTAGAGTGAGTTTGACAATGATCTTGCTTATGAATTCTTATAGCTTCGGAAATAATATCACCAATAATTCCTTTTCTTTTGGCACGCATAAGGTCGGTAAGTTCAAATAGACGATCACCAAACATAGGATCACTAGTATTCATCTTACTCAAGGCAATAGACTTATAGAGAATTTGATCTAGATTTTTCAAGGAATAATTTGGAAAGCGTTCCTCAAGAAATTTCCATGTAGTGTAGGCACACTCAAGAGTAGGCAAGATTCTAATTAAGTTTCTAGGCAAGCCTCTAGTGATGAGATTAACAGTTCTGAGGTTCCTAATCATGTCAATGGATTCATCAAGGGTAGGATGCATAGGATCAACATGAGGTGCACAAGGGCTAGCAATGTACTTGTTCAAATGATATTGATTGAAAATTACAAGCATCTCATTTTTCCACTCATGAAAATACTCTCCATCAAGGATAGGCACTCTATGTCCAAGACTCCCCAAAGTAGACTCATCCATCTTCCTCCAATGGTGATTAAACCAAGGCAATGGAGACCAATTATCTGATACCACTTGTAGGATCTTGAGAAGAGGTGTCTAGAGGGGGGGTGATTAGACACTAAGTACCAAAGTTGCAGTTTTTAACTTCTTTTAGATTTAAGTGGAGTTTAGGCACAAGTTTAACTTTCTCAATACATAACAACCAAGCATGCAAAGAGTATATAGGCAGCGGAAAATAAAGCATGCAACTTGCAAGAATGTAAGGGAAAGGGTTTGGAGGATTCAAACGCAATTGGAGACACGGATGTTTTTGTCGTGGTTCCGATAGGTGGTGCTATCGTACATCCACGTTGATGGAGAATTCAACCCACGAAGGGTAACGGTTGCGTGAGTCCACGGAGGGCTCCACCCACGAAGGGTCCATGAAGAAGCAACCTTGTCTATCCTACCATGGCCGTCGCCCACGAAGGACTTGCCTCACTAGCGGTAGATCTTCATGAAGTAGGCAATCTCCTTGCCCTTACAAACTCCTTGGTTAACCTCCACAATCTTGTCGGAGGCTCCCAAGTGACACCTAGCCAATCTAGGAGACACTACTCTCCAAGAAGTAGCAAATGGTGTGTTGATGATGAACTCCTTGCTCTTGTGCTTCAAATGATAGTCTCCCCAACACTCAACTCTTTCTCACAGGATTTGGATTTGGTGGAAAGAAGATTTGAGTGGAAAGCAACTTGGGGAAGGCTAGAGATCAAGATTCATATGGTTGGAATGGAATATCTTGGCCTCAACACATGAGTAGGTAGTTCTCTCTCAGAAATAGAATGCTGGAAGTGTAGGCTTGTTCTGATGGCTCTCTCCACGAATGAAGAGGAGGTGGAGGGGTATATATAGCCTCCACACAAAATCTAACCGTTACACACAATTTACCAAACTCGATGGGACCGAATCATAAAACTCGATCAGACCGATTTAGTAAACCTAGTGACCGTTAGGGTTTTCGGTGGGACCCAAATGCAACTCGGTAGGACCGATATAGTTAGGGTTAGGGCATAACGTAATCTCGGTGAGACCGATTACACAAACTCGGTGAGACCGATTTTGGTAATTAGCTAACCAGAGAGATGGTCAGGCAAACTCGGTGAGACCGATTACTCAAACTCGGTGAGACCGATTTTGGTAGTAAGCTAACCAGAAAGTTTGCATTGTAATCTTGGTAGTACCGATTACACAAGCTCGGTGAGACCGATTTTGGTAATGGACATACACAGAGAGCTTACAATCCCATCTCGGTGAGACCGAGATCCCTATCGGTGAAACCGATTTGCTTAGGGTTTGTGGCAGTGGCTATGACACCAAAACTCGGTGGCGCCGGATAAAAAGAATCGGTAGGGCCGAGATTGACTTTAGGTTTAGGTCATATGTGTGGAAGTGAGAAAGTAGTTGAGGGTTTTGGAGCATATCACTAAGCACATGAAGCAAGAGGCTCATTAAGCAACACTTCATCCCTCCTTGATAGTATTGGCTTTTCCTATAGACTCAATGTGATCTTGGATCACCAAAATATAAAATGAAGAGTCTTGAGCTTGAAGCTTGAGCCAATCCTTTGTCCTTAGCACCTTGAAGGAGTTCCCAAAACCTTTAGTCCATGCCACTCCATTGTTGAACTTGTCTGAAACATACTAGATAAACGTGTTAGTCCAACAAGAGATATGTTGACATTAATTACCAAAATAACCTAGGGAGCACTTGTGCTTTCAATAATAGAAAACCCCAATAAGCAGGTTAATTGGCCTATTATTGATAATCCATGTAGTAATCAAAGTGACATTTCTTATAAAACACACCAGATATTTCATATCCATATAACGGCAACCAGGATTTCAGAATCAAATTACATCAGATAGCTTCGGCACTCAATTACGCAATTACACAACAGCACCAAGTTTCACATGCAACATCGAAAATCTTTGGAAAGTAGCATAATACATGGTAAATAGACAGATGAATCTCGTCTGGGAAACTACAGAAGCAAAAGGCAAATATTGCGCCTTCAGTGATGTTGAATGTCCTTGCAACTTTAGACCAGTGGCTATGGATAATTGCCCGCCCAACCTCCGTCCTCTTCAGGAAGACTTCAATATTGCACCATGGGTGTTGAATGAACACTTCCTCACCTCTTGACCATGCATGTGGTTTGAGAGGTAATCATCGGTGAACTTGTCGGCGTTCTGGGAACGGGGGTCCCCAGACTTGCCTGCCTGCGGCCTGCGGCGTGGCTCAAAGGAGGCCCAGGACAGCCCATCTTCATCAACACAAACTCAAGACCCTCGCGAGGGGCCAAGCCTCGCGGGGCGGACGACCAGGAGCTTCCTCAGGCACGGCCTCGTCAGGATGGCTCACGAGGAGGCGGAGAGTTCAAGGCAGGGTACCTTGCGAGGTGCCCGTGACGCAAGCCATGACGACCAAGGGCGCCAGTCGGGCGCCAGCCGCGCAGCGTCCTCCTTTCCTCTTTGGTGCAAAGGGAGCAAGCGCAGGCGAGAGCATCAAGCAAAGGCATCCGTTTTGGTGCAACAAGACCAAGACCAGCCCCAACGGCTGGAAGGGAGTCATCGTGGAGCCCAAGCAGGCGTCATCACCACAGCCTTTGGCAGGCAAGGACCAATTTTAGTCAGGATAAGTGTACCCGCTGTTCCCCTTCAAAATGGCCAATTGTTGGTGCCCTTCCCGCTCAATATTTGGGAAGAGGCCCAGGGCCTTCGTCTATATAAGTAGAGCTAGCCACCATAGTAGGGGGGACGATCGGATAGAGGCAGATCCGGCACTTGGAATCCAGAGAGAGAGAGAGACCCGATCCTCAAGCTAGAGCGACGGGATACCACTTAGCAGTTCATCACACCCACCAAGAACAGACCCTCGCGAGGTTGTTCTTCCCTGTACTGTTCTTCATCAGCCCCAGAGGCAATCCACCACACCACAAACTAGAGTAGGGTATTACACCACAAAGGTGGCCCGAACTAGTATAAATCTCGTGTCTCTTGTGCTGTTCTTGCGAGTAGTTTAGGTTCCTGCGATTCGGCGAGGTACGAGACGGTGGAGGGTTGGATCTCCGCGCGCACCCCAGAGTTCGAACCTCAAGGGTCTGCCGGAACCAGAAATCCGACATTTGACGCGCCAGGTAGGGGTGCGCCGGAATCTGCCTTTTGTCACCTCGTTCTTTCCCGACCACCGCAACCATGTCTGACGCTCGTCGGGCCCGCGCCAAGCGCCGAGCCGCCCTCGCCTCCCATGTCGCCCAGACAACTCCTGTCGGCGGGCGCCCTCGTCGTTCCACGTCACTTGCCGTCAACACCGCCATCGGCCCGGCGGGGGACGGGCAGCAAGCATCGTCCCTGCGCTCCTCGGCGACCTCACGGGAGGGGCCGCACGGCTCCCTGGTCGCCCGCCCCCTTGTGCCGGCTCCCCCACTCGTCGCGGCCCTCCTCGGCAGCTCGCAGGCACCGCCTTCCAGCCGCCATGTCAAGACATTCGTCCGCCGGGTCGGCGCCGCCTCCACGCGGCAGGGGGCTCCCTCAAGCAGGACGGAGTCATCGGTCGGGCTGACCTTCGACTCTCAAGACCACCCCGCCAACTCGGCCGGCTCGGGTGCGCTCCCCTTGCTCTGCACACCTACCATCTGCCAGGTCGCCGTCACCAGGACCCTCATCGACGGCGGCGCCGGCCTCAACGTGCTCTCGGTCGAGGCCTTCAACCTCCTCTGCATACCCAGGGAGCGGCTACTGCCCAGCCGGCCTTTTTCAGGCATAGGAGGAGGGTCGTCCAGCTCCTTGGGGCAAATCCGGCTTCCGGTGACCTTCGGCACCTACGACAACTTCCGCACGGAACTGGTCGACTTCAACATCGCCCCCATCAGCCTCCCCTACAATGCCATCCTTGGCTATCCAGCATTGGCCAAATTCATGGCCGCAACCCACCCGGGGTACAACCTCATGAAGATGCCTGGGAGCAGCGGCGTCCTCACCGTGCCCGGGGATACTGAAGGTGCGCTGCGAGCGCTCAGGCTCACCCTCAAGACGGCGGCCGCAGCACAGCCCGCCGATGCGGAAGCCCCCAAGCCCAAGGGGGCTGTGCCGACCAAGAAGAAGCAGTTGTTCACTCAAGACAAGGCGGAGACCAAGCAGATACCTGTCGATGAGGACTGGTCCTCAAACGCCACCTTCACCATAGGCGCCAACCTCGAGCCCGAACAGGAGGAAGCCCTCATCAAGTTCATGCGTGCGAACAAGAAGGTGTTCGCCTGGGAGACGATCAGCTGGCTGGGATTCCACGGGGCGTGATCGAGCACCACCTCAACGTGTGCCCTAACGTGCGTCCAGTGAAGCAGAAAGCGAGGAGGCAGTCCACTGAAAAGCAGGCCTTCATCATCCAAGAGACCCGCAAGCTAGAAGCCGCGGGGGTTATTCGCGAGGTCCGATACCCAGATTGGCTAGCCAACCCCGTGGTGGTACCAAAGAAGGGAGGAAAGGAGCACATGTGTGTCGACTTCACCAACCTCAACAAAGCATGCCCGCAGGATCCGTTTCCGCTCCCTCGCATCGACCAGATCGTCGATTACACCGCCGAGTGTGACCTGTTGTGCTTCTTGGATGCCTTTTCCGGGTATCACCAAATCAAGATGGCGGTGGAAGACATGGAGAAGACGGCCTTCCTAACCCCGTGTGGGGTGTACTGCTATACATGCATGCCATTCGGGTTGCGCAACGTGGGGGCAACCTTTCAGCGGCACATGCACATCACCTTGGGTCCACAGCTCGGGAAGAATGTGGAGGCATACGTCGATGACATCGTGGTGAAGTCTCGCGAGGCCAAGACCTTGATACAAGACCTGGAAGAAACCTTCGCGAGCCTCAACGCAGTGAGCCTGCGACTCAACTCGGAGAAGTGTGGTTTGGAGTTCCCTCAGGCAAGCTCCTGGGTTTCCTCGTGTACCACCGGGGCATTGAGGCTAACCCAGAAAAGGTCAAGGCAGTGGAAGACATGAGCCCACCAAAGACCCTCATGGAAATGCAGAAGCTCACGGACGCCAGAATAGCGCTGGGCGTTTCATCTCCCGATTGGGGAGCGGGCGCTGCCTTTCTTCCGGTGATGAAGAAAAAGGGCCCTTCGAGTGGGTGAAGAGGCCGACAAAGCGTTCAAGACCTCAAGAGGTACCTGACCAGCCCTCCAGTGATGGTGGCCCCGCGCCCTCAGGAGCCCTTGGTACTCTACCTCGCCGCCACTCCCTACTCCGCTAGTGCTGCTCTGGTGGCAGTTAGGGTGGAGCGTCAAGCCAAGACCACAGCAGCCGCCCGAGCTAAAGCAAGACCGAATCAGAAGGAACTAGCAGAAGCTAGCACCGCGATGGAAGAAGATCAGCCGTCACAGCAGAGCGCACCAAGGGCGGGGGAGGCCTCCCATCCAAGCACCCAGCTTCCGGAGGCGCCGTCGCCTCAGGAGGCACCACAGCTTTCGGAAGACGCCACCAGCACCGACGCCCCCAACCTCGTCGAGCACCCGGTGTACTTCGTCAGCACCGTGTTACGAGATGCGAGGGCCCGGTACCCCATGCCGCAGAAGCTCCTCCTCGCATTGTTGGTGGCTTCGCGCAAACTGCGGCACTACTTCCAGGGTCATCCAATCAAGGTTGTCTCGGCATACCCCCTGGAGAGGGTGCTCAGGAGCCCCAACTCGGCTGGAAGGGTCGCCGAGTGGAACATTGAGCTGCAAGCATTCCAGCTCGAGTTCAGTACGACCAGAGTCATCAAGGGGGCCGCGCTGGCAGATTTCGTGGCCGAATGGACAGAAGCACCGGGCCTCAGGGCCGGCGAGGATCGGTCCCTCTCCCCAGGGAGCGAAGCGCCAGAAGGTTGGGTCATGTACTTCGACGGAGCGTTCTCCAGGCAGGGCGCTAGGGCTGGGGCGGTACTCATATCTCGCGCTCAGGACAGGCTCTACTATGCCGTGCAGCTCTGTTTCCAGCGTGGCGAGAAAGTCTCCAACAACATAGCAGAATACGAGGGGCTGATAGCGGGTCTGAAGGCTGTCGCTGCCCTGGGGGTGAAGCGCCTTACCATCAAGGGTGATTCGCAGCTCCTAGTCAATTTCTCCAACAAGGTGTATGAGCCAAGAGATGAACACATGGAAGCCTACCTTGCGGAGGTCTGCAGGATGGGGAAATAGTTCCGGGGGTTGGAGCTGCAGCACGTGCCCCGCGGCACCAATCAAGAGGCAGACGACATCGCCAAACGAGCCTCCAGGAGGTTACCCCAGGAGCCGGGTGTCTTTGAGGAATGGCTCTTCAAGCCCTCAGCCCTGCCGCCGTTATCAAGCACAGCTAAGCCTCGGGACGAGCTCCCTCAACCGCCTGCCTCGGGAGCCCCAGCGTGTGGCCCGGCCTCAGGAGCACGCGTGCTTCTAACGATGGAACCTCAAGAGGAGTGCTGGACACGGAGCTCAAGAGTTACTTAATGCATGGAGCTTTGCCGGAGAAGGAGGAGGAGGCAGAGCGTGTGGCGCGGCAAGCCAGGCATACAACATCATGGATGGAGAACTCTACCGGAAACGACCGGACGACGTATCCCTGCGCTGCATCACCAGGGAACAAGGGAAGAAATTGCTGGCAGATATACATGGCGGAGATTGTGGGCACCATTCATCATCACGGACCCTTGTCGGCAAGGCGTTCCGCAGCGGTTTCTATTGGCCCACCGCGCTCAATGACGCCATCGAACTCGTGAAGGCTTGCGAGGCTTGCCAATTCCATGCCAAGCAGATCCACCAGCCAGCAGGAGGTCTGCAAACCATCCCCCTCACTTGGCCATTCGCGTCCGGGGCTGGACATTCTGGGCCCTTTTCCTCGGGCTCCAGGGGGCTATCGCTACCTCTACGTCGCCGTGGACAAATTCACCAAGTGGGCCGAAGTCGAGGCCGTCCGCGCCATCCCCGCTGGTTCTGCTGTGAAGTTCATCAAGGGCATCGTGAGCCGGTTTGGAGTGCCAAACCGCATCATCACCGACAACGGTTCGCAGTTCACCAGTAACCTTTTTAAAACGTACTGCGCTAACCTTGGAACGCAGATATGCTACGCTTCGGTGGCACACCCCCGCAGCAATGGACAGGCCGAGCGGGCCAATGCAGAGGTCCTGAGAGGCCTCAAGACCAGGACGTTCAAGAAGAAGCTGGAAGCCTGCGGCAGAGGCTGGTACGACGAGCTTCCATCCGTGTTGTGGTCCATCCGCACAACCGCGACCAAGCCAACTGGAGAGACCCCCTTCTTCCTGGTCTACGGAGCCGAAGCGGTCCTCCCTCACGAGGTCAAGCGTCGATCCGCGCGGGTCCTGGCGTTCGATGAAACGCTGCAGGACGCCATGCGGGGGACGGCTCTTGTGCTGGGGGAGGAGCACCGTCGAGAAGCTGCACTGCGAGCGGCAAGGTACCAGCAGGCACTCCGGCGATACCACTGCCGCAACATCCGCCCCAGAACTCTCGAGGTAGGAGACCTCGTGCTCCGACGGGTCCTCTCCAGGGAGGGACTGCATAAGCTCTCTCCCATGTGGGAGGGCCCATTCAAGGTTGTTCATGTTTCCAGGCCTGGCTCCGTGCGCTTGGAGACGCAAGAGGGAGTACCTATACAGAACGCGTGGAACATCCAGCACCTCCGGAGGTTCTACCCCTAAAAGGCCCCGAGCCTGTGAAGAAGGCGAATGCCTGCGAAGTTCATCTTTTTGGAAAAGGCCTGGAGCCTGTGAAGAAGGCGAATGCCTGTGAAGTTCATCTTTTTGGAAAAGGCCCGGAGCCTGTGAAGAAGGCGAACGCCTGTGAAGCTGTAGCATTTTGGAAAAGGCCCGGAGCCTGTGAAGAAGGCAAACGCCTCTAAGGCTGTCGCGTTTTGGAAAAGGCCCGGAGCCTGTCAAGAAGGCGAACGCCTGTGAAGCTGTCGCGTTTTGGAAAAGGCCCGGAGCCTGTGAAGAAGGCGAACGCCAGTGAAGCTGTCGCGTCTTGGAAAAGGCCCAGAGCCTGTGAAGAGGGCGAACACCCGTGAAGCTTGCTTCCCAGAAGAAAGGCCCGGAGCCTGTGAAGAAGGCGGACGCCTGTGAAGCTCGCCGCCAGTGACACTCTCACGTAATAATGAGTTGGGGCTGTACACGCCCCGGAGTCTCGGGAGTGCCGGCCTCAGGCCCTGGGGCTCCCTCCCACGCCCAGTGGCAGCACTTAGCTCCGCGTTGGTGAGAAGACGTCGAACACTAGACTAGGTGCCGGACGCGGCTTTTTCATTTGCTTTCTGCAGTTGACTGGTTATTCCCATTTGAAGTTTTTGTCGAAACTATTGCCCTTTTTTGGCCTGTGGTTCTTCGACCTTTTTCACCCTCCTGCCTCGATTTCTCTTGCGCGGGGACTCGCGAGGCGAGAGCCTCGGGAGCCCCCGCGAGCGTCCCTACCCCTATCGCTCAAGTTTTCACGGCCCTGGTCCGCAGCTGGAGCACCCCTCCTGACCATGCCTCACGGGCAGCACAACGCAAACACGGGGCCAGGGTCGGTCGCCCCGCGGCCACGGCCGGGGTTCACTTACGAATGGGCGCACGGCAGAAGGGTACAGTATCAGGATAACAAAAGCAGTACAATAATTAACAGCGCTGCCCTAAACGCACCCCCACGGGGCCACACATTGTTCCCTTTTTATGCAGGAGAAAGGGAAGGAAAAGGACAGAAGCATGTGAAGCACGCCCCGCGCCGGCTCTTTTGGAAGGCCCGCGCCGCCTCCGGAGCTCAGTCGGACTCCATCTCGCGCTTCACCGGGGCGTGGCGGCGAGCGGACCCGCTGCCACCCCCCAAGCAAGCGCGGCGGCATGGGGGCTGGCCGCGGCCGCTGCTAGAAGAATCGCCACCCGAAGAAGAGCTGGTGAAGCGTGAGGAGTCGCGGGCATTGCCAGCCGCCTGCGCGCTGCCCTCTCCGCCCGCGCCGGGGCTGAGTCCTCGGCCGCGGTTGTCGTCCTCAGGGCAGCACCCCATGCGGCGGCCGTCTTCCCCAAACACCCTCACGTAGAGGGTGGCGTCGCCATCATACTTGAAGTGTAGGGAGCACCGGCGACGGAGACCACGCGCGCGAGCGAACGTCTGCCAGCCGCGGGCCAGGAACAGGTTCCCTGCAGCAGTGACTTCCAAAGAAGCCCACGAAGCCCGGCTGCAGCAGCCATCTGCCTGGAGCCAGAGGCCACTCAAGGCGCCATCTGGGAGCTCACCCAGGAGGAAGCACGGGAGCTGAAGCCGGACGCCGGACGGCTCCTCCGCCCTCACCATGAACTCCGGCAGCGCTTCAGCAGCATGAAGGCGCGGCCTCGGGGGACGCGCGACCGGGGCACGCCATCCGACCACGGCCAGCCGCTCGTCGCCACGCTGAGAGCCTCCCCCACGACCGTGGGGGACCGTCGTGGAGGCCACGGGGTGCTTGCGAGGGCGACCTCTACCACGCTTAGGCGGAGGAGAGGAAGATTCGACCTGGCGGCCCTTCCCCTTCTCTGCGGCCGAGAACTTCCTTGGTGGAGCCATGGAGAAGAGGAGAAGTAGAAGGATAGACTGGAAGGGGGCACGCCGTTCTGTACTTATAGCCGGCGGAGGCCAACCGTCGGCCTCCACGATCACCGGTCATCATGCCCAGCTCTGCATGCAGGGACCTGTCGAATCCGGGCGGTTACCAAGGCATCGTGGGGGAGCAGGCTCCCACGTCCAATCAACCACCACGCGTTGCCCAAGGCCGCAGGCTGTTAGGGCCCACGACGCTTCGCACTTGCCCTTTCACCTCTCTGCACGGCCAAGGTCGGGCGCGCCGTGGCCCCGGGGGCTACTGTCGGCGTTCTGGGAATGAGGGTCCCCAGACTTGCCTGCCTGCGGCCTGCGGCGTGGCTCAAAGGAGGCCCAGGACAGCCCATCTTCATCAACACAAACTCAAGACCCTCGCGAGGGGCCAAGCCTCGCGGGGCGGACGACTAGGAGCTTCCTCAGGCACGGCCTCGTCAGGCTGGCTCACGAGGAGGCAGAGAGTTCAAGGCAGGGTACCTCGTGAGGTGCCTGTGACGCAAGCCATGAAGACCAAGGGCGCCAGTCGGGCGCCAGCCGCGCAGCGTCCTCCTTTCCTCTTTGGTGCAAAGGGAGCAAGCGCAGGCGAGAGCATCAAGCAAAGGCATATGTTTCGGTGGAACAAGACCAAGACCAGCCCCAACGGCTGGAAGGGAGTCATCGTGGAGCCCAAGCAGGCGTCATCACCACAGCCTTTGGCAGGCGAGGACCAACTTTAGTCAGGATAAGTGTACCCGCTGTTCCCCTTCAAAATGGCCAATTGTTGGTTCCCTTCCTGCTCAATATTTGGGAAGAGGCCCAGGGCCTTCGTCTATATAAGTAGAGCTAGCCACCATAGTAGGGGGGACGATCGGATAGAGGCAGATCTGGCACTTGGAATCCCGAGAGAGAGAGACCCGATCCTCAAGCTAGAGCGACGGGATACCACTTAGCAGTTCATCACACCCACCAAGAACAGACCCTCGTGAGGCTGTTCTTCCTCAGATCTTATTCTTCATCAGCCCCAGAGGCAATCCACCACACCACAAACTAGAGTAGGGTATTACACCACAACGGTGGCCCGAACTAGTATAAATCTCGTGTCTCTTGTGCTATTCTTGCGAGTAGTTTAGGTTCCTGCGATTCGGCGAGGTACGAGACGGTGGAGGGTTGGATCTCCGCGCGCACCCTAGAGTTCGAACCTCAAGGGTCTGCCGGAACCCGAAATCCGACAGAACTGCTTTGAAAACTACTGAAAACAAAGATATGCATAAATTGCTGTTATAAATTTGAAATGGCACAAGGGGTAAAACAAGGTAAAAGAGTTAGTACCATCCTATAGTTGACTGGTGTCTTGTTCATTGTGCAAACAAAGATCTTGCTGTTATTCGTCGCAAGTTTCTTCGTCCTAACAATCTTTCTGAGTTTCTTGAGTTGACTGATATTCATGGACATGTCATTTCCCCAGATGCAAAATCGGTCGAACAGTGGGTCTAAGCCTCTGACAGCGGGACCTACATGTGCAAGACCAAATCGTAAGAAACCTAAATATTAGAATGATTCCTGCAACTGCACAATAATGTGCTATTAGCAAAAGGACAATGCATGAGCATACCTCGATGGTAAACCGCAGTGTCTCCCATTGTTTCCCTGTAACACACATAAGGAAGATCTTGATCAGGTTAACTGAGAGTTGCCATACTATCAGTAGAATATGTATTGAGTACAGCCAAATTCGATTTATTTCACATGCATAACAATACAAAATTGTACCCACAGCAAATGAAAATCAAATTGCAAAATTGAACCAAACAGTTAAATGGACAGTGGACCAAATGAACCAAAACAGTTAACTGAGCACGACATTGTAGAATAGAAACATGTACTAGAAGATAAGACAGTTAAAAAACAAAGAATGCTTTAGAACAGTACTATGAAATGTAGCAATTGTTGGACCAAACTGTTAACTGAACATTACATTTCAGAGGACCAAATGGTTAACTGAACATCATATTGCATATTAACATCACAGAGGACAAATCACTAGAAGGCACTGGCGGTGGCCTCGAGAAAATAGCACGAACTCTATTTCAAAGTAGACAACCGCATGGCGGTGTTGACGGTGGCCTCGAAGATGAGGTGCTCCTCCAAGATCTAGCGGTCGGCACGCTTGGCAGCCATAGCGACCTCTTGCGCGCGTGCGGCCATGATTTGCTTCTCCGCTGCCAGATGCTATTGAGCTCCATGTTATACTGCATGCAAAATGGTTGTGGGTAGCGCTTAATTGGAGGAGGGAGACAGTGATTTCGGTAGAAGGTGTCACACCGTCGGTCGGGGCATGTGTGGATGGGGAAGGAGGAGGATGGTGTGGGTGGGGTGTGGATTACCTGACCATATCGACGAGGCCGCGAAGCAAGAAGAAGGGTCGGCGCCAAGGAGGCCGCGCAGCAAGAAGAAGGGTCGCCGGCGAGGAGGCGGCGCTGCAAGAAGAAGGGTCGCCTGTGAGGAGGAAGTGCTGAAAGAAGAAGGGTAGCCGGCGAGGAAGCGGCGCTGCAAGAAGAAGGGTCACCGGTGAGGAGGCTGAGCTGCCAGTAAGCAGCAGCGAAGGTTTGAACTTAGAAAGCAAGGAGGAACATTGGAAATGTGGCTTTTGGTGGGAGGGAGGGGGCGTGGAGATAGATATTTCCACGGTGGTAGAAAAATTTTGCTCGGTGCCGCAAGAAACTGGCGCACAAGTCTGGTTCAAGCGGGGGCAGTGGACTGTAGACGACGAAGCTTCCTGCATAAGCCAGACAAGACGATGCACCAAGATATTTTATATCGCATCCCACACAATTCTTTCTAGTAAACTGTTTGTGGTATACCTGATTTCTTCATTATGTTTTATAAGACAAAATGGTGTTACGGAGAGAAAGGATGGTGAAGTGTATGCTAGAACATTTATGTACAGTGAACATGCAACTACATGAGTGTTGTGTTTAAATTTGGAATTATTCCAGGTTCGTTTGGCATTTTTATGCATTAATTGAGTTTCAAGGCATTTCTTGTGCATAATTCAAATTTGAACTACAAGCACATGCTCCAGTGCACCAAAGTTTGTTGAAAAATCACAAGTGTGTCTTTGGGTGAATTTATAGGTCCCGTGCAAGAAATGGGAGTGAAATTCAAACATCTGGGCGTCGTGGCTCGGCCGAGAACATTGAGAAACTTGGTTTTTAAATTCCTGGAAATTCAAAACTACCCTGAAAATCATGAAACTTGGCGTGGTGTCATTTCATGGCACCAACATGTTGTGGTAAAAAAATTGGCCACATTTGGACAAGTTTTTGGGTATAAGCTTCTTGTAAACCGGAGCTTTCTCTCGAGAAGACTCGTGGTTCCTGAGGGGGGGCGTGTCACCTTTGTGTGCGAAATGATATACGCTGCCTCCCACCCCCCCCCCCCCATTGATTTTTATTACAGAGGCAACATAGAACTATATGAGTATCGTGCTAAATTTTGGAATTATTTCGGATTCGTTTGGACTTTCTTATACATTAATTGAATTTCTGGTCATTTAATGTGCATAATTCAAATTAGAACTACAAGCACATGCTCCAGTGCACCAAAGTTGGTTGAAAAATCACATGTGTGTCCTTGGGTGAATTTCTAGGTCCCATGCAAGAAACGGGAATGAAATTCAAATATGTGGGCGTCGTGGCTCGGCCGGCAAGATTGAGAAACTTGGTTTTTTTAATTCATGTAAATCCAAAACATGGCTGAAAATGATGAAACTTGGCATGGTGTCATGACATAGCACCAACATGCTGTGGTAAAAATTTTGGCAGAATTGGGACAAACTTTGGTATAAGCTTCTTGCAAACCGGAGCTTCTCTCAAGAAGGCTCGTGGTTCCAAGAGGGAACGTGTCACCTCCTCGGTGAAACGACATACGTACACTGCCTTCTCCCGCCTTAATTTTTTTACACAGGCAGATTAGACAAAATAGAAGTATCGTGCTAAATTTTGGAATTATTCCGGGTTCGTTTGGCCTTTTTTATACATTAATTGAATTTCTGGGAATTTAATGTGCATAATTCAAATTTGAACTACAAGCACATGCTCCAGTGCACCAAAGTTTGTTGAAAAATCACAAGTGTGTCTTTGGGTGAATTTATAGGTCCCATGCAAGAAATGGGAATGAAATTCAAACATCTGGGCGTCGTGGCTCGGCCGGCAACATTGAGAAACTTGGTTTTAAAATTCCTGGAAATTCAAAACTAGCCTGAAAATCATGAAACTTGGCATGGTGTTATTTGATGGCACCAACTTGTTGTGGTAAAAAAATTGGCCACATTTGGACAAGTTTTTGGGTATAAGCTTCTTGCAAACCGGAGCTTTCTCTCGAGAAGACTCGTGGTTCCCGAGGGGGGACGTGTCACCTTTGTGTGCGAAACGATATACGCTGCCTCCCCCCCACCTTGAATTTTTTTTCCTAAGGCAACATAGAACTATATGAGTATCGTGCTAAATTTTGGAATTATTTCGGATTCGTTTGGACTTTCTTATACATTAATTGAATTTCTGGTCATTTAATGTGCATAATTCAAATTAGAACTACAAGCACATGCTCCAGTGCACCAAAGTTGGTTGAAAAATCACGTGTGTGTCCTTGGGTGAATTTCTAGGTCCCATGCAAGAAACGAGAATGAAATTCAAATATGTGGGCGTCGTGGCTCGGCCGGCAAGATTGAGAAACTTGGTTTTTTTAATTCATGTAAATCCAAAACACGGCAGAAAATGATGAAACTTGGCATGGTGTCATGACATGGCACCAACATGTTGTGGTAATATTTTTGGCCGAATTGGGACAAACTTTGGTACAAGCTTCTTGCAAACCAGAGCTTCTCTCAAGAAGGCTCGTGGTTCCGAGAGGGAACGTGTCACCTCCTAGGTGAAACGACATACGTACACTGCCTTCTCCCGCCTTAATTTTTTTACAGAGGCAGATTAGACAAAATAGAAGTATCATGCTAAATTTTGGAATTATTCTGGGTTCGTTTGGCCTTTTTTATACATTAATTGAATTTCTGGGAATTTAATGTGCATAATTCAAATTTGAACTACAAGCACATGCTCCAGTGCACCAAAGTTGGTTGAAAAATCACATGTGTGTCCTTGGGTGAATTTCTAGGTCCCATGCAAGAAATGGTAATGAAATTCAAACATTTGGGCGTCTTTGCTCGGCCGGAAAGATTGAGAAACTTGGTTTTTTAATTATTGTAAATCCAAAACACGCCTGAAAATCATGAAACTTGGCATGGAGTCATGACATGGCACCAACATGTTGTGGTAATTTTTTGGCCGAATTGGGACAAGCTTTGGTATAAACTTCTTGCAAACCGGAGCTTCTCTCAAGAAGGCTCGTGGTTTCAAGAGGGAACGTGTCACCTCTGTGTGCGAAATGACATACACTGCCTTCTCCCGCCTTAATTTTTTTACACAGATAGATTAGACCTAATACAAGTACCGTGCTAAATTTTGGAATTATTCCGGGTTTGTTTGGCCTTTTATACATTAATTGAATTTCTGGGCATTTAATGTGCATAATTAAAATTTGATCTACAAGCACATGCTCTAGTGCACCAAAGTTGGTTGAAAAATCACATGTGTGTCCTTGGGTGAATTTCTAGGTCCCATGCAAGAAATGAGAATGAAATTCAAACAATTGGGCGTCGTTGCTCAGCTGGAAAGATTGAGAAACTTGGTTTGTTAATTCTTGTAAATCCAAAGCACGCCTGAAAATCATGAAACTTGGCATGGTGTCATGATATGGCACCAACATGGTATGGTAAAATTTTTGGACGAATTGGGACAAGCTTTGGTATAAGCTTCTTGCAAACCGGAGCTTCTCTCAAGAATGCTTGTGGTTCTGAGAGGGAACGTGTCACCTCCATGTGCGAAACGACATACACTGCCTTCTTCAGCCTTATTTTTTTGCACATGTAGATTAGACCAAATAGAAGTATCGTGCTAAATGTTGGAATTATTCCGGGTTCATTTGGCCTCTTTTATACATTAATTGAATTTATGGGCATTTAATGTGCATAATTCAAATTTGAACTACAAGCACATACTCCAGTGCACCAAAGTTGGTTGAAAAATCACATGTGTGTCCTTGGGTGAATTTCTAGGTCCCATGCAAGAAATGAGAATAAAATTCAAACATTTGGGCGTCGTGGCTCGGCTAGAAATATTGAGAAACCTGGTTTTTTAATTCCTATAAATCCAAAACACGCCTGAAAATCATGAAACTTGGCATGGTGTCATGACATGGCACCAATATATTGTGGTAATATTTATGTCCGATTTGCAAAGGCGCACACATTAACAATCAACAAAGTCATTTTGGAACAAGTGTTGTCACGTTACAAATCGGAAACACAAATACTATTGTAACCGTGGGCGTTCTACTTACTAATTACGTGTCGCCACGCGTCCCCTTTTGCTATTGGCTCAGGAGGTGCCATGCAGGGTAGCTATTTTAGTACGGGAGGCGTGCGATCAGACCCTGCACGTGCTCATCGGGAGGAGAGCCCTTTGACCTCTATCCGCTGCGCACCTCCCTCCCAATGTCTCCATTAATGGCGCCTGAGCCCTTGTTTCATCGTGTGGCTATGTCTCACTTGACTAAGATTTAAGAGAGAAAAAAGAAATCTGAAAAGAAATTTTGCACGGATCTTGATGTAAGATCCGGCGGACCTATATAGCATCGAATGTGACTTATAGCAAGACTGATGAATATAAGGACGATGATAGTGCATAATAATTGTCTTACATATTTAGGAACGTAATTAAAAAAGCCACATGCGGCAACGCCAAAAATACACAAGGGCAAAAGAACAAGGAAGACAACGATCTGGCTCGTTGATCTCTACTTTCTTGATGCGTTGCTGCAGGCCGCAGGAACTAGTCTCCGCGGCGAGCGGCGATGAGCTCTTTCTTGTCCTCAAGATGCTTCTTGAGAGCATCCACGGATTCCTCCACCAGCCTTCTATGCTTGATGCGCAGCATGGCATTCTCGTCCATAAGTTTCTCGACGATGACATCGGTCCTCTTCAACAAGGCAGTGGTCTCCTTCTGCTGCTCCGCACTTCCATCGATGTTCGCCCTCAGCAGGCCGCGCTCGTCCCAGAGCTTCGCATTGCTCTCATTTAGTTGTTGGATGACGCCGGTAGCCTATTCAATCGAGGCTTTCATGTCGTCCTGCACCCTCCCCCAGTCGGAGATCTGATCCATCTGGCTATGGATGATCGCATGCATGCGCCTGTAAGAGTCCTCGCCTGTCTGCGAGACATTTTCCCAGGCTGTCGCGACGCGGGAGGACATATATGCTTCATTCGCGGCACGGCGGAACATCTCTTCTGCTTCCGCGGTGTGGCCGTACCAGTCTGCTGCATCGATGGCGCGGCGGGACCTCCGTGCTGCTTCGGCAGCGCGGTGGGGCCTCGGTGCTGCTACGGCCGTGCGGCGGGACATGTCGGCTGCGTTCACGGCAAGGTGGGACATCTCTTGTGCTTCCGCTTCCATGCTCGCCTCTCCCTGGTGGCAATCTCTCGACCCAGAACTCACGCTGGCCATGGGAGACGCAAGGGAACGATGATGAATGACTTGTTTGTTTTTGTGGACGAGGAGTTGAGGAGGAATGTGCACTCGTCTTGGAGAAGTAGTATTTATAACCGAGTACTAATACGCTCCTAAGTGGGAAACCGTTTAGGTTTTGATCGGTATGAATAGGTTTGCAATTAAATATAGCGTGGTAGTAATTTGGAATGTGACAGGGCACAGGCTCAAAATTTATTGACGGTTCTAAGTGCGGCACTATTCCCGAAAGGCGTAACATGGGCACGCTTTCTCGGCCGCGTGCGTGGCGTTGGCACCATAGGGTGCACTGCAATAGGCAATGTCAGCACACGTCTTGTTCCAAAAACCATGCACGCTCGTTATTACCATCACGCATGCTTATTTTAATTAGAATGTGTGCCCGTCTAGAACACACACATTGATCTGTCTAACTGTTTCTATTTGTTGTGGCTAATCACAAACAGTTCATCCATGTGGAGTGTATGCCATCAATCGCAAACACTTTGATCTGGCTGACCATTTCTGTTATGTTGCCCAATCGCAAAAAGTTAATCCTTCTGAAGCGTATGCCCTCAATCGCACACACCTTTATCTAGCTGCCTGTTTCTGTTTTTCCTCCTCATCACAAATAGTTCATTCGAGTGAATCGTATGTTGTATATCGCACACACCTTCATCTGGCTACCCGTTTCTTTTGTTCCTCCTCATTGAAACATTTAATTTAACTGAACCGTATGCCCTGCATCGCACACGCAACTAAAATCTGAACCGTATTTGATGCATCTGTCATCGCATATTTTGTGCACCTTTTTTGTTTTTTTACACCACCGTTTGCAATTATTGCATCGCACACAGTTTGGTCGAAAGGGTCTCTGATCATAGTGTCGCGTTAGCAGCTTCCTGCAGTAGCGTGTGCATTGATGAGGTAGTAGGAGTCGTTGCCCAGGGCCTTGTTGATGAAGAAAGCCCCCTCCGAAGGAGCCGAGAGCTTGTGCTGGTCGGCTATTCGCTGGATTAGCCGGAGCACAAGGTTGTCCTCGCAGAAAGCACGTGGCTTGATCTTCTTGTTCTGGTAGTGATGTAGGCTGTGCTGTTAGATGGTGGACCGGTTGAGTGCTAGCAGCCGGCCCTCTTCCAGCAGATCGATGTCGTATTCTCGTGCCTCCTTTGCTTCCTCCTTCATGTACAAGGTGACGTGAGGCGAGTCGAACTTGATGTTAGTTGGGATGACAGTCTCGTCCCCGTACACGAGGAAGAAGGGTGTGAAGCCGAATGATCGGTTCGGCGTGGTCTGCAGACTCCAAAGGACGGCCGGCAGCTCGTCGATCCAGCAGCCGGCCGAGCGCTCCAGTGGCTCGACCAGCCGAGGCTTGATGCCGGACAGGATGAGGCTATTTTCTCGCTCCACCTAGCCATTTGACTGCGGATGAGCAACCGACGCGAGATCCAGTAGGATGCCTTGCGTCGCGTAGAAACGGGCCAAGGCGCCTTTGGCAAAGTTCGAGCCATTGTCGGTGATGATGCTGTGCGGGATGCCGTACCAGACGGTGATATCCGCTATGAACGTGACGGCTATCGGGCCGTTCAGCTTCTTGATTGGTCTCGCCTTGATCCACTTCGTGAATTTTTCCACGGCAACCAGCAAATGGGTCATGCCACCGTTGCCATGCAACGGATGCACTAGAGCTATAAGTTTATGAAAGCTCAAAAGGAAACTCAGTGGGTGTGCATCCAACTCGCTTGCTCACGAAGCCTAGGGCAATTTGAGGAAGCCCGTCATTGGAATATACAAGCCGAGTTCCATAATGAAAAATTCCCACTAGTATATGAAAGTGAAAACATAGGAGACTCTCTATCATGAAGATCATGGTGCTACTTTGAAGCACAAGTGTGGTAAAAGGATAGTAACATTGCCCCTTCTCTCTTTTCTCTCATTTTTTATTTTTTAATTGGGCCTTCTCTCATTTTTTGCCTCTTTTTTCGTCTGGAGTCTCATCCGGACTTGTGGGGGAATCATAGTCACCATCAACCTTTCCTCACATGGGAAAATGCTCTAATAATGAAGATAATCAAACTTTTATTTACTTACAACTCAAGAATTACAACTCGATACTTAGAACAAAATATGACTCTATATGAATGCCTCCGGCGGTGTACCAGTATGTGCAATGAATTAAGAGTGACATGTATGAAAGAATTATGAACGGTGGCTTTGCCACAAATACGATGTCAACTACATGATCATGCAAAGCAATATGACAATGATGGAACATGTCATAATAAACGGAACGGTGGAAAGTTGCATGGCAATATATCTCGGAATGGCTATGGAAATGCCATAATAGGTAGTTATGGTGGTTGTTTTGAGGAAGGTATATGGTGGGTGTATGGTACCGGCGAAATTTGCGTGGTACTAGAGAGGCTAGCAATGGTGGAAGGGTGAGAGTGCGTATAATCCATGGACTCAACATTAGTCATAAAGCACTCACATACTTATTGCAAAAATTTATTAGTTATCGAAACGAAGTACTACACGCATGCTCCTAGGGGGATAGATTGGCAGGAAAAGACCATCGCTCGTCCCCGACCGCCACTCATAAGGAAGACAACCAATAAATAAATCATGCTCCGACTTCATCACATAATGGTTCACCATACGTGCATGCTACAGGACTCACAAACTTTAACACAAGTATTTCTACAATCCACAATTACTCACTAGCATGACTCTAATATCACCATCTTTATTTCTTAAAACAATCATAAAGAATCAAACTTCTCATAGTATTCAATGCACTTTATATGAAAGTTTTTATTATACCCCCTTTGGATGTCTATCATATTAGGACTAAATTTATAACCAAAGCAAATTACCATGTTGTTTAGAGACTCTCAAAATAATATAAGTGAAGCATGAGAGTTCAATGATTTCTATAAAATAAAGCCACCGTCGTGCTCTCAAAAGATATAAGTGAAGCACATAGAGTATTCTAATAAATCAGGATTCATGCGTGTCCCTCTAAAAAGGTGTGTACATCAAGGATGATTGTGGCAAACTAAAAGGCAAAGACTCAAATCATACAAGACGCTCCAAGCAAAACACATATCATGTGGTGAATAAAATACAGCCTCAAGTAAAGTTACCGATAAACAAAGATGAAAGAAGGGATGGCTTCCGGGGCATCCCCAAGCTTAGGCTCTTGGTTGTCCTTGAATAGTACCTTGGGGTGCCTTGGGCATCCCCAAGCTTAGGTTGTTGCCACTCCTTATTCCATACTCCATCAAATCCTTACCACTCAACAGAAAATCTCATAAGCTCCGTTAGTATAAGAAAATAAATCACCACTTTTGGTACTGTTGTGAAGACCCATAGATTCATCAAAATAAGCAAACAACACATAGAAAACAGAATCTGTCAAAAACAAAACAGTCGGTAGTAGTCTGTAGCTCTCGAATATTTATGCAACTCCAAAACTTCTGAAAAACTAGAACAACCTGAGAAATTTGTTTACTAATATTCTGCAAAAATAATCAAATCAAAATCGCGCATCTGTAAAAAATGAGAATCGTTTTCCTGAGCGCAAAAGTTTCTGTTTTTCAACAAGATCAAATCAACTATCACCGTAAGCCATCCTAAAGGTCTTACTTGGCAAAAACACTAACTAAAACACAAAACCACATCTAACGAGAGGCTAGATGAATTATTTAAAGCAAAACTGGAACAAAAAGCAAAACAAAAATAAAATTGGGTTGCCTCCCAACAAGCGCTATTGTTTAACGCCCTTAACTAGGCATTGAAAATTTCAATGATGCTCACATAAAACAGAAGAACTGAAGCACAAAGAGAGGATCATGAAACACGTGACAAACACATCTAAGTCTAACATACTTCCTATGCATAGGCATTTTATAAGCAAACAAATTATCAAGGCAAGCAAAAACTAGCATATGCAAGGAAGAAAGAAACAAAAGAAATCTCAACATAACGAGAGGTAATTTAGTAAAGTTGACACGTAACATATTCTCTACATGATACACATTCATGCAAAGTTGACACTCTTTCGAAATAGTGGGATTATTATAAAGTAAAGTCATGACCTTTCCAAACCCACTTTTATGAACAATTTCATAAGATTGAATATTCTCCAAATATGTGGGATCTAAAATTTACACTCTTCAAAACCCACTTTCAATATTATTGCAAACATTATTATCAATCTCATATTCATCATGGGGCTTAAATAAATTTTCAAGATCATAAGAAGAATCACCCCAATCATGATCATTGCAACAAGTAGTAGACATAGCAAAATTAGCATCCCCATGCTTAGGGTTTTGCATATCATTAACATGATTGACATTGATAGAATTTATAATAACATCATTGCAATCATGCTTTTCAATGAAAGATCGGTCGTGAATCACTTCATAAAGCACTTCATCACAATTTTCAGATTCACATATTTCAAGCAAAACATCATAAAGATAACCTAGTGCACCCAACTCACTAGCAATAGATTCATCATAATTGGATATCTTTAAAAGATTAGCAAGTGTATGAGGATCCATAAACTCTTTGGTTTCTGATTTTTCAATAAATACACAATTATTCCAACCAAACAAGCAAACGAGCCAAGTAAGACATAAAGGCAAACGAAAAGACGAACAGAAGAAGGGCGAAGAAAAGGCAAATCTTTTTTAAAATCATTTTTGAAGTGGGGGAGAGGAAAACGAGAGGCAAATGGCGAATAATGTAATGCAAGAGATGAGATTTTATGATGGGTACTTGGTATGTCTTGACTTGGCATTGATCTCCCCGGCAACAGCGCCAGAAATTCTTCCTTCTACTTCTTGAGCTTGCGTTGGATTTTCCCTTGAAGAGGAAAGGGTGATGCAGCAAAGTAGAGATAAGTATTTCCCTCAGTTAGAGGACCAAGGTATCAATACAGTAGGAGACAATGCAAAAATCACCTAATACCTGCACAAACAATCAAACAACTTGCACCCAGCGCGATAAAGGGGTTGTCAATCCCTTCACGGTTACTTGCAAAAGTGAGATCTGATAGAGATAGATAAATGATAAAGTAAATATTTTTGGTATTTTTGGTCTATAGATCAAAAAGTAAAAGATTGCAAAATAGTAGAAGGGAAACTAATATGATGGAAAATAGACCCTGGGGCAATAGGTTTCGCTAGAGGCTTCTCTCATGAAGGCAAATAATACGGTGGGTGAACAAATTACTGTGGAGCAATTTATAGAAAAGCGCAAAGTTCACTACACCATGACACTACAAAGACGACATGCATCTGTTGGTATAAGTGAGCATCGCCGACACTTTTTTGTCCCAAACTATACCGACACACAGTGTATTAGTGTTATATTAGCTGGTGACACATTATCTGTCGCCAAAGCTCACAAAAACACCGATGAAATTTCTGTCGGCAGATAGAGGCATTAACGATTCTTTGTGTGTCACCGATTCCTCGGGACACAAAAAGTGTCGGCGTATTTTGCTTCAGCCCCGTCCAAATATATGGCATGGAAAGACAGTCGTGCGCGTGCCACGCGAAACAGCAGATTCCCACCAGAATGTTGAAAAAAAAGAAAACACACACTCAGGCCCCCGACCCTAACCTCTTTAATCCCCAATCTCATCTTTCCTTCTCTCTCCCTCTCGCTCTCTCACCACACACACACCCTAAACCTAACCCGACCGCGCCGCCGCACCCGACTTGCGCGCTGCCGCCCCCGACCTGCACACCGCCACCACAACCCACTCGCCGGTCCTATCACACCACCACATCTCAGACCCCAGCCTCCCTTTCCTTAGTCTGCAGTAGGAGCAGCACCATCTGCGACGGAGGAGCACTGTCCGACACCGAGGAATAGCAGCGTTGTCCGCCACCAAGGATCACCGCGCGTCGGGAATAGCAGCACCATACGTCGGAGGATCCGCCGTGTCGACTACTGTTGAGGAGCAGCCCGCCGTTTTTCTTCCTCCACAGGCGGACAAAACAATTCTGCATCTACTACTATATCTAAGGCAATGATCATGAATATAGGCATCACATCTATGTCAAGTAGACCGAAACAATTCTGCATCTACTACTATTACTCCACACATCAATCGACTCCTGCCTGCATCTAGAGTATTAAGTTCATAAAGAACGAAGTAACGCATTAAGTAAGATGACATGATGTAGAGGAATAAACTCAAGCAATATCATGTAACCCCATATTTTTATCCTCGATGGCAACAATACAATACGTGCCTTGCTGCCCCTACTGTCACTAGGAAAGGACACCGCAAGATTGAACCCAAAGCTAAGCACTTCTCCCATTGCAAGAAAAACCAATCTAGTTGGCCAAACCAAACCGATAGTTCAAAGATAATTACAAAGACGTCAAATCATGCATAAAATAATACAGAGAAGATTCAAATAATATTCATAGATAAGCTGGTCATAAGTCCATAATTCATCGGATCTCGACAAACACACCGCAAAAGAAGATTACACCGGATAGATCTCCAAGAACATTGAGGAGAACATGGTATTGAGAATCAAAGAGAGAGAACAAACCATCTAGCTACTAGCCATGGACCCGTAGGTCTGTGGTAAACTACTCACGCTTCATTGGAAGGGCAATAGAGTTGATGTAGGAGCCCTCCATGATCGAATGCCCCTCTGGCAGGATGCCGGAAAAGGCCCCTAGATGGGATTTCATGGGTACAGAAGGTTGCGCCGGTGGAAATGTGTTTTTGTGGATACTTTTGGTGGTTAGGGAATATATGTGAATATATAGGTGCTACCTCTTGAGCCTGCGTTGGTTTTTCCCTTGAAGAGGAAAGGGTGATGCAGCAAAGTAGAGTAAGTATTTCCCTCATCTTTTGAGAACCAAGGTATCAATCCAGTAGGAGACAACACGCAAGCCACCGAATACCTACACAAACAAACACCAACTTGCACCCAACGCGACAAACGGGTTGTCAATCCCTTCATGGTTATTTGCAAAGTGAGATCTGATAGAGATGGATAAACGGTAAAGTAATATTTTTGGTATTTTTGGTTTATGAAATGGAAACTAGAAGATTGCAAAGAAAGTAAATAGGAAACTAAAACTGTAGATCGGAAACTTATATGATGGAAAGTAGACCCGGGGGCCATAGGTTTCACTAGAGGCTTCTCTCAAGATAGAAATTATTTACGGTGGGTGAACAAATTATAGCCGAGCAATTGATAGAAAAGCGCAAAGTTATGACGATATCTAAGGCAATGATCATGAATATAGGCATCACGTCTGTGTCAAGTAGACTGAAATGATTCTGCATCTACTACTATTGCTCCACACATCGGCCAACTCCTGCCTACATCTAGAGTATTAAGTTCATAAGAACAGAGTAACGCATTAAGAAAGATGACATGATGTAGCGGGATTAACTCAAGCAATATGATGAAAACCCCATCTTTTTATACTCGATGGCAACAACACTATACGTGTCGGTTCCCCTTCTGTCACTAGGATCGAGCATCGTAAGATTGACCCCAAAGCTAAGCAGTTCTCCCATTGCAAGAAAAACCAATCTAATTGGCCAAACCAAATCGATAGTTCGAAGAGACTTGAAAAGATATCAAATCATGCATATAAGAATTCAGAGGAGATTCAAATAATATTCATAGATAAGCTGATCATAAATCCACAATTCATCGGATCTCGGCAAACACACCGCAAAAGAGTATTACATTGAATAGATCTCCAAGAACATCGAGGAGAACATGGTATTGAGAACCAAAGAGAGAGAACAAGCCATCTAGCTACTAGCAATGGACTCGTAGGTCTGTGGTAAACTACTGACGCTTCATCGGAGTGGCAATGATGTTGATTTAGAAGCCCTTCGTGATCGAGTCCCCCTCCGGCAGGACGCCGGAAAAGGCCCCTAGATGGGATCTCACAGGCACAGAAGGTTGCGGCGGTGCAAAACTGGTTTCCTGGCTCCCCTGGAAGGTTTTGGGATATTTGAGAATATATTGGTGGAAGAAATAGGTCGGTAGAGTCATGATGGGCCCACAAAGGTGGGGCACGCCTCCCGACCTTGTGGCTGCCTCGTGGCTTTCTTGGCGTGCACTCCAAATTCTGTTTGGTATTCCTTTTCTGTGAAACTCTAAAACAAGGGGGGGGGGAGGATCTGGCACTGGGCTCTAGGTTAATAGGTTATTCCAAAAAATCATAATAAAATAGCATATTAATGCATATAAAACATCCAAAACAGATAATATAATAGCATGGAACAATCAAAAATTATAGATATGTTGGAGACATATCAAGCATCCCCAAGCTTAATTTCTGCTCGTCCTCGAGTAGGTAAATGATAAAAACAGAATTTTTGATGTGGAATGCTACCTAACATATTTATCTTTATTGTGGCATGAATGTTCATATTTGTATGGTTCAAAACAAAAGTTTAATATTGACACAAAAACAATAATACTTCAAGCATACTAATAAAATAGTTATTTCGTCTCAAAATAACATGGCCAAAGAAAGCTTATCCCTAAAAAATCATATAGTCTGGCTATGCTCCATCTTCATAACACAAAATATTTAAATCATGCACAACCCTCATGACAAGCCAAGCAATTGTTTCATACTTTTAACGTTCTCAAACTTTTTCAACTTTCACGCAATACATGAGCGTGAGCCATGGACATAGCAGTATGGGTGGAATAGAAGGTAGTTGTGAAGAAGATAAAAAGAAGGAGATAGTCTCACATCAACTAGGCGTATCAACGGGCTATGGAGATGCCCATCAATAGATATCAATGTGACTGAGTAGGGATTGCCATGCAACGGATGCATTAGAGCTATAAGTTTATGAAAGCTCAAAAAAGAAAACTAAGTGGGTGTGCATCCAACTCGCTTGCTCACGAAGACCTAGGGCAATTTGAGGAAGCCCATCATTGGAATATACAAGCCAAGTTCTATAATGAAAAACTCCAACTAGTATGTGAAAGTGATATCATAGGAGACTCTCTATCATGAAGATCATGGTGTCACTTTGAGGCACAAGTGTGGTAAAAGGATAGTAACATTGTCCCTTCTCCCTTTTGTCTCAGTCTTTTTTATTGGGCCTTCTCTCATTTTTTTGGCCTCTTTGTTTTTATTTAATCCGGATCTCATCCTGACTTGTGGGGGAATCATAGTCACCAACATCCTTTCCTCACATGGGACAATGCTCTAATAATGAAGATCATCACACTTTTATTTACTTACAACTCAAGAATTACAACTCGATACTTAGAACAAAATATGACTCTATGTGTATGCTTCCGGCGGTGTCAAGGATATACCCTGCGGTATGACCCGGCCGGAGTTATGACCTGGCTGGGACTTGGTATTTCATTGGTAAACTGCCCGGGGACTGATAATTCACTGATAACCCGGCCGAGCCTGCTGACCCAGTGGTAAGCCGGTAGACAGTGGTAAGCCGGCACACAGTGGTAAGCCGACACACAGTGGTAAGCGGGAAGATAGTGGTAAGCCAGGAGACATTGGCAAGCCGGCAGATAGTGGTAAGCCGGCAGATAGTGGTAAGCCAGCAGACATTGGTAAGTCGGCAGATAGTTATAACCCGGCAGACAGAGTCGTCTGGGGTTAATAAGCCCAAAATGTTAAGAAGCCCATGGAGAGAAGCCCATGATGAGAAGTCAGAATAGTTTAAGTCTTAATCCGACTAGGACTCTACATGTAACCCGCCCCTTCAACTTATATAAGGAGGGGCAGGGCACCCCAAGAGGGAGAGAGGATCTTAAGGCTAGACACAACAAAAGGGGAGCCGGCTTATGAGGCAACTCCCCTCATGAGCATAATGAGACCTAGCCATAAACAGCATATAAGGCTATTACTGGATGATGTTTCCCGAGGCCCGAAGCTGTCTAAACCCTTGTCTTGTGTGTTAATCCGCCTCGCGTCTCTCAATTCTGATCAACCCCTCGCAAGCTACCACGTAGATGCGTTGGCCTCACGACTAAGTCCTCACACTAGGACATCTGCCGTGACAATTCCATGACAGTTGGCACCCACCATGGGGCCTGCGCACGGTGGTGTTGAGTTCTTGGAGGGATCTCTTACAGGGATCGAGAAGCTTACAATCTGTCGGATCAGCAAGGATTTGCATCAACTCTAATCTCATCGGTTGAGATCAAGGAAATATTATTGGCAAGTCGCCATGGACGACCTCTGCAGTTTTTTGATCCAATCTGTATTTGTTGGCGTTCTGGGAACGGGGGTCCCCAAACATGCCTGCCTGCGGCCCACGGCGTGGCTGAGTAGCGGGCCGTACGGCCCATCTTCATCAACAAGGCATCCAAGACCCTCGCGATGGTGCTAGCCTCGCGAGGCGGACGACGCAAGACTTCCTCTGGAGTGGCCTTGCCAGGCAGGCTCGCGAGGAGCAGAGATATCAAGGCGGGGCAAACCTCACGAGGCACTCGTGACATGAGCCATGACGAACGGCGTCAGGAGGGTGCCAGGCGGGCGCCAGTGCGCGCAGCATCCACATTTCCTCTTTGGTGCTAAGGAGGCAAGCACAGACGAAGAGTACCGAGGCATCAGGCAAAGGTTGCCATATTGGTGCAACAAGACCAAGACCAGGAGGACGGCAAGGCGGAGGTCATCATGGAGCCCAAGACGGCGCCATCCCAGGGCTTTTCGCAGGCGAAGGCCGCTTTTGTCAGGATAGCTTGTACTAGTTGTCCCCCTTTAAATTTGCCCGCCGTTGTTGGCTCCCTTCCCGCTCAACATTTGGGAAGAGGACCAGGGCCTCTATAAATAGGACTAGCCACCACAGTAGAGAGGAGAGCAGCTCATCGACTCCTCACACCACAAGTTCACTCGCACAAGAACACCTCAACCTCAGGAGGCTGTTCTTCCCTTGCACTGTTCATCATCAGCCCCAGAGGCAACCCACCACCACCACACTGGAGTAGGGTATTACACCACAACGGTGGCCCGAACCAGTATAAACCACGTGTCTCTTTCTGTGTTGTGAGTTCGTCGAGTTCATCTGTAAGATCTTAGCGAGCTAGAGCGTAGATCGGTAGGAGGGAAAGACTTCACGCGCACCCCAGTGTTCGAACCTTAAGGGTTTGCCGGAACCCCACATCCGACATTTGGCGCTCCAGGTAGGGGTGCACCGGAGCTCTTCTCCGCCAACCGGCTCTCCAACGTTCACCGACTGTGATGTCTGGCGACCCAAGGACCGGCTCCGACCGCTGGGCAGCCTGGCCGGCCGGGACGACACCACCTGCGCATGGAGATCTCAACCCCGCACCTCAAGCGGCGCGGGCGCCACGAAGCTCCGCTGGGCGCGGGCAGTGCGGTCAGGCGTCACCTACCCTCACCCCACAGCAAGTACGAGATGCGGCGAGAGCGGCGAGCCACGCCGCAGCAACAGCACCGCACTCGCGACGGGAGCAAGCGAACATCCGGGATGCACTTACAGTGGCAAGAGAGTTGCTGCGATGAGGCTAATGGAGAGCGGCCGGGACACGCTGCTCGAGCGAGTCGCTGAGCTGCTGGATGCCGCGGCGTCAGGAGCACCACCCTTCTGCTATCGACTCCCCCCCCCCCCAGGCCACTGCAGGGCCGCGCGACGAGCCTCGCCACGTCTGCGCGCCACCAACTACGCACGGGGGCTTCATCAACATCAGCACGGCCGGTGTCGCAGGGGGCTCCAGTCCCCCCATGCCGCCCCCGACGAGCACAAGCACAAGCGTCACCCCCACGGTTCCGGACGGGTGCCGTATCGTCATCCCCAGGACGCCATCATGGGCGGAGCAACATGGAGCGTGGGGCACCAAGGTGAGGTGTTCGGGGTGACGGCCCCGGAAGCCTACGTGCCCTGCATGATGGACCAAGAGTACGCGCCAGAGGATGATGTCGGTTCGTTCGTTGGAGAAGATTGGTGAGAAGGGGCGCTAGGAGCGGAAGCTTTCCAAGAGCCAACGGAGAACCGCAACGATCGCGCCAACAACGGAAATTACAAGGTACCACTAGTCACTCAAGAACAGGTTTACGCTAACCATGGGCTACACATGAACCAGGTTGCCGCGTTGGTCGACGACCCAGGCGCGGCGACACCCGCTCCAGCAAGGGAGACACGATGGGGGCCACCGAGAGGGAGCCAGGAGCAAGGCCCCTCCCCGCGGCGCGCGACGCCTGACAACACCCGGAGGTAGGCCCTTTGCCGGGGAGGCCTCGCCAACCCTTCCCCTGGTAGAGGACCTGTGGTCGCCGAGGGAACCGCTGGCGTCCTCTTTCCCTCCTCTATTTCGTCCTGGTCTCTGATCAGCTCAGAGGAGGTCGAGAGCGGTGCAAGGAGGGGCCCTCGTCTGGCGATATGAAGCAAGGCCGGTACATGTGAAGAAGGCCCGGTGCCTGTGAAGCTCGCCGCCCATGACACTCTCACGTAATAATGAGTTGGGGCTTTACACCCGGAGTCTCGGGGTGCGGCCTCGGGCCCTGGGCTCCCTCCACGCCTAGTGGCAGCACTTAGCCTGCTGTTGGTGAGAAGACTTGAAGACCGAAGACTAGACTAGGTGCCGGACGCGGCCTTTTGCTTTGGATCTTTCCTTCTGTACCTTTGCTTTCTGGATCTGGATTTGAGTTGAAGCTGAGTTTTTATTGATCCGCACGGGGGGAGCCTTTTCTCGTTTGAGCAATTTCTTGCCTTCTGGATCTCGCTTTGTTTGGGACTCATGTCCGTCGCCTTTCCCTCATGAGCTCCTCGTGAGCGGGACTGCGTGAAGCACGCGCCCCGAGCGCGCGCTGCAACTGCTGCCCACTCCACGTGGGGCCCCCTTCGGCAGGGCGGCGAGCTCCGCAAGGTTCTCAGAAACTCGGCACATCACAGCCTAGCTCAAGGCTAACGCTGACTAAGGTAAACCAAGGCAGAAAACTCGCATCAGGATTCACAAGTTCACGAGGACACAAACTCACACCGCATGGAAAAATAAAAATAGCGATTTGTTTACATGAGGGGCTCCCCCTCTCAAAATGCTCTTACAAATTTCCAAGGGTCACGCCCGAGTCTGTGCGCAGGAAGAAATGACAGGAGAACGAGGGATCAGCCGGAGATGTCGCTCGCTGTGTCACTTGCAGACGCGTCACTCGCGTCGTCGTCGTCTTCATCGGCCTCGTCGCCGTCATCGGCGATGCCCCCATCACCATCATCGAACACACCGCCTTCGTCTGCAATGACCACCACCGCATCATCCTCCGAAGCGAAGGCCCTGACCAACGCGTCCACACGGTCCTCGACCCAGCGCGCCAGGTCGCCCCGGATAGCCGTGGGTACGGGGGCGGTGGCAGCGTCAAAGTCAAAGTTGGGGTCGGCATTCAGGAGGTGGCTGAAGACGCGCGAGAAAGCGCGCTCAAGCAAGCCGCGCCCCCTCTCCTCAACAAGCTGGCGAGCTTGGGCAGATCGAGCCTCTAGGCGCGTCACCACCTCGGTGAAGGAGGTCAGGTGGCTAGCGTAATCGTTCGAGTGAGGAGTCAGCGCCTCCACATCGCAAATGTGGCCCAGGGCGATATTGGCCATATTCCGAAGCTCCTGAAGCATGGGGGCGCGCTCGCGCTCCAGCGTTCCGCGTCGGAGCACCTCCTCCGTGTTCTGCCTCGCGACGGCCTCTGTGTCATCAACCCGTCTCCGGAGGGAGCGCAGCTCGGCGAGGGCGAAGGCCAAGTCCTCCTGCACCGTGACCAGGGCTGTGGCCGTGGTTTCCGCGCGCCTCCCATCCTCGTTCAACCTGGGCCCGAGGGCAGTGGCACTGCCCTCATCCTCCACGCCCTCGAGTTTCAACCTCAAATCGTACCTGCCCTCCAGGTCCGTGCGAACCTCGGCCACCCGGCGTTCACCACCTCCTCAACTCCAGCCTCGCGGGCCCCGACGACGTCTTCTGCCTGGGCAACTAGATGCTCTCTCGTCTCCAGTTGCTCGAGCTCGCGACTACGCTCCATGGCCTCCAGGGCTAGCGCTTCCTCATGCTTCTGGAACTCCACCTCCTTCGTAGGCGTCCCCCTCAGCGACACGAGGGCAGCCCTGCGTGCCTCCACCTGCTGCTCAAGAGACACACTCCAGGCCTGGAGCTCCCACGCGCGTTTCTCCGCCGCCTCGCAGCGGCGGCCAGCTTCGCAAGCCTCCTCCAAGGCTCATGAGCGAGCCTCGTGGGAAGCCTTGAGAGACGATTCGGCCTTTGCATTCTCAAGGTCACGTTGATAGCGGCCGAGGCTGATGGCCACCTTCAGCTTGCGTCGCTCCTCCAACAACCGAAGACCTTCAGCCTCAAGACGTGAATCAACACTCGCGAGCTCTCCACCAAGCTGGCTCATCGCGCTCGTCGCCTCCTGGATGAGCTCATGGCAAACCACGCTCCACCCGCGCTCAAGCCCGAACGCCCAGTCTTCTTCGTCCTCCGCCTCGAGGGCTGCGGGCGGGGCGCCGCGCGGCGCGCCACCCCTTGGCAGGAGGCTGGGGGCTGGCGCCGCGCTCGACACCAGCCCGTTTTCGCAAGAAACCCGAGCTTGCGGGAGCTTGCCGCTTGAGGAGGAGCCGAGGATCGAAGCCAACAAGTTACCACCGAAGATCAGCGGAGGAGCCTTGGGCACGCCTGCCAAGCTCCATGCCAGGCCAGTGGGGAGAAGCGACGGGGCCGCAGGATCAGCACGCTAGGAAGGCATGGGTGCCCCTTCAACCAATTCTGCCCCAGGGGCAAGACTCGGGACGCCCGCGGCTGGTGGGGTAGTTGATGAAGGAGGAGGCCGCTTCTCGGGAGATCCAGCAGCCTCAGTTGGTGGAGCCCTGAAAGACAGGCGTCAGAAGAAGAAAGCAGCACATGGAAGGCCACGACCGCGTGATACATACACATCAATGGCGAAAAATTTCCTCCGCTTCAGCGGTCCGAAGACGTTGCTGCCACTGGGGGATCCTTTTCTCTTGCGGAGCTCCTCGAAGTCCATGCACAAACGACCGAAACGCTAGACGTGACGGTCGGAGCACAGCGGGGCCGCAGGAGAGCTCAGGAGAATATCTTCAGGGGCGCCCGGTTGCGGCAAACAGCCGGGCGCCGGTTCGCCACGATCTCCCGAGGCTACTGGAGCCTTGGCCTCGTGAGTCGCACGCAGCGTCTCCTCAGCAACCGACGCCTCAGGAGGGGTGTGGCATGGTCCAGAAGACGATGCCCCAGGATCACCGCCCGGCGCGTGCTCATCAGCACACGAGCCGCCGGTCTCTGCTCGGGCTCGCCCACCAGCACCGTCACTTGGGGCGAGCCCGGCATCAGGAGCGAGAAAGGGAACCACAGTGACAGGGTTCTCCCGAGGCCCCTCCAGGCCGACCGATCGCGGCCCCCATTCATCGAAGAGAGGCATGGCCTTCACGAATTCGTCCTTATTCTCGCAGCGATACAGCAGGCAACTATTCCTGGGCAGATCAGCTGGCAGAGAGACGCCCGTCAGGACCCTAAGCACTGTCCCTCGTGTCCCAAGGAGGAGCCCGGACTCCTGAAACCTCATGTGGTCTTGGCTTCTGATCAAGGTCCACATGGTGTGAGAATGGCGCTGGAGCGGAGCGACCCGGCGTCGCACAAATTCCTTCACCACCATCGGTGCAGTCACCCCGCGCTCCTTCAGCAACTTCAACCTGAGCCAGCCACGGACAAGGCCGGGGCTCGCGAGCCGCTGATGGCCCCAGCCGGGGTTAGGAACAGCGGGCCCCGACAGAGCCTGAAGCAGAGGACTGAGCACACCAGCGTCAACAAACACCCGTCGCATCCGGAAGTCGCTCGTGGATGGAGGGAGCTCGAAATCGATCCCTTCGCCTGCTGTCGCAGCCACAGCCTGGAAACTCGCGCACCCTGAGCATTGCTGAGGGTCGGCCAGATGCAATGAGAAGAAGTGGCTGAAGAGAGCCACTGAAGGAGCAATGCCCACCATGGCTTCGCACGCGAAGGCAAAGACGGCAAGAAGTGTCACGGACTGAGGGTCGAGATGCAGCATGTGGATCTGATAGTGCTCAAGTACGGCGTTGAAGAAGGCGGAAAAGGGAGGAATCAGGCCTGCCCAGAGAGCGTCGATGAAGATTGGCATCGCAGTGGCCGTCTGAACCGAGCGAGTGCGGGACGCGGGCCAAGCCACCGTCTCCCCCCACTCATTGAAGCTGGAGGCAAGCATCGGGCGCACCTTGTCCATGGCCTCGTCGTTGAGCACGCGAGACCGGCCGAGCACCGGCGCGAAGGGCAGAGGCGCGGCCGAAGGAGGCAAAGGGCTCTTCCCCTTCTCAGCTTGCTTGGGCGCCATGGCTATGGAGCAGGCGGAGCGCGAGTCAGATTGGGGAAGAGAAACAGAGTCGCAAGGAAGCAGAGGAATTGGGGAAGCAAGACTCTAGAGGCGGAGGAATAACTGCGTAGGCCGCAGGGGCCGCATAGCCGGGTAGATTCAAAGTGTCGGCGTTCTGGGAACGGGGGTACCCAGACTTGCCTGCCTGCGGCCTGCGGCGTGGCTCAAGGGGTGGCCCAGCACAGCCCATCTTCATCAGCACAAGCTCAAGACCCTCGCAAGGGGCCAAGCCTCACGGGGCGGACGACAGGAAGCTTCCTCATGCACGGCCTCGTCCCAGCTGGCTCATGAGACGGAGAGATCAAGGCAGGGTACCTCATGAGGTGCCCATGACACAAGCCATGATGACCAAGGGCGCCAGGAGGGCGCCAGCCCGCGCAGTGTCCTCATTTCCTCTTTGGTGCAAAGGAGGCAAGCGCAGGCGGGAGCATCAAGCAAAGGCAACCATTTCGGTGCAACAAGACCAAGACCAACACAACGGCAGGAAGGAGGTCATCGTGGAGCCCAAGCCGGCGTCATCGACAGAGCCTTTGGCAGGCGAGGACCAACTTTAGTCAGGATAAGTGTACTAGATGTTCCCCTTCGAAATGGCGAATTGTTGGCGCCCTTCCCGCTCAATATTTGGGAAGAGGCCCAGGGCCTTTGCCTATAAATAGGACTAGCCACCCACAGGGTAGGGGGGTCCGGAATCCAGAGAGAGCGAGAGAGAGGGCGACCGAACTCCCCCTAGCAGTTCGTCGCACCGGCCAAGAACAGACCATCGCGAGGCTATTCTTCCTTGTATTGTTCATCATCAGCCCCTGAGGCAATCCACCACACCACACACTGGAGTAGGGTATTACACCACAATGGTGGCCCAAACCAGTATAAACCTTGTGTCCATTGTGTTGCTCTTTGGGTAGTTTTAGATCCTTGTGGGGCGACGAGGTGCAGGTTGGTAGGGGTGAGATCTCCGCGTGCACCCCAGAGTTCGAACCTAGAGGGTCTGCCGGAACCCGAAATCCGACATTTGGCGCACCGAATAGGGGTGCACCGGAGCTTTCCCTTCCACCGACCCGCTCTCCGCCAACATCACGATTCGCCCTATGATGAGCAGCGCGCCGCCCACTCTGGTCGCCAGCGCCGGCCCAGGGGTCAGGGAGCTCCGAGCCTTGGCCCCAGCCCTGCGACAGGTGCAGTGGTCAAACAAGTTCAAGCCAGAGACGCCACCGCGCTACAACGGCGCGATTGATCCACTGGCCTTCCTGCTGGCGTACGAGGAGGCCATCCTCGAAGCAGGAGGCGACGACAGGGTAATGGCTAACTGGCTTCCCATGGCCCTCACCGGCGTCCCGCGCATGTGGCTGCTCCACCTGCCAGCGGCTTCCGTAGCCTCTTGGTAGGAGTTGCGCGACCTCTTCCTCGCCCAGCACGCCGCGCCGGCGCCCCCGGTCGTCGTAGCTCTCCTGGGCGGCTCGCAGGCGCCACCTTCAAGCCGCCACGTCAAGCCGTTCGTCCGCCAGATCGGCGCTGCCTCCGCGCAGCATGGGGCTCCTCCGGGTCGGTCGGCGCCCAAGGCCAATCTGGCCTTCAGCTCGGAGGACCACCCCTCCAACTCAGCCTGCTCGGGCGCGCTCCCAATGATGTGCACCCCCACCATCTGCCAGGTGGCCGTCACCAGGACCCTCTTCGACGGTGGCGCGGGCCTCAGCATGCTCTCGGTTGAAGCCTTCAGCCTCCTCCACATACCACCGGAGCGGCTTCAGCCCAGCAGGCCCTTCTTGGGCGTCGGAGGCGGTTCAGCCGGCTCCCTGGGGCAGATCCGTCTTCCGATGACCTTCGGCACCTAGGACAACTTCCGCATGGAGCTAATCGACTTCGACATCGCCCCCATCGGCCTCCCATACAACGCCATCCTCGGCTACCCAGCACTAGCCCGATTTATGGCCACGACACACCCCGCGTACAACCTCATGAAGATGCCCGGGAGCAACGGCGTCCTCACCGTGTCCGGAGACACCGGGGATGCGTTGCAAGTGCTCAAGCTCGTCTTCAAGACTGTGGCGGCGGCACAGCCCGCCGACTCAGACGCCCCTGAGCCCAAGGGGGCTGCGCCGGCCAAGAAGAAGCAGATGTTCACCCAAGACAAGGCAGAAACCAAATAGATACTGGTCGACGAGGACGGATCCACCAACGCTACCTTCACCATAGGCGCCAACCTCCAGCCCGAGCAGGAGGAGGCCCTAATCAAGTTCCTACGCGCGAATAAGAAGGTATTTGCATGGGAACCTGATCAGTTGGCAGGGATCCCGAGAGGCGTAATCGAGCACCACCTCAACGTGTGCCCCAACGTACACCTCGTGAAGCAGAAAGCGAGACGGCAGTCCACTGAAAAGCAGGCTTTCATCGTCCAAGAGACCCGCAAGCTAGAAACGGCAGGGGTCATTCGCGAGGTCCGATACCCAGATTGGTTGGCTAACCCGGTTGTCGTGCCAAAGAAAGGGGGGAAGGAACGCATGTGTGTCGACTTCACCAACATCAACAAAGCCTGCCCGCAAGATCCGTTCCCGCTCCCTCGTATCGATCAGATCGTCGATTCCACCGCCGAGTGCGAACTGTTTCCTGGATGCCTTCTCTGGCTATCACCAGATCAAGATGGCGGTAGAAGACGTGGAAAAAACGGCTTTCCTGCCCCCGTGTGGAATGTACTGCTACACGTGCATGCCGTTCGGGCTGCGCAACGCAGGAGCGACCTTTCAGCGGCTGATGCACATCACCTTGGGTCCGCAGCTCGGGAGGAATGTTGAGGCTTACGTCGATGACATTGTGGTGAAGTCTCGGGAGGCCAGACCCTGATACAAGACCTGGAGGAAACCTTCACGAGCCTCAATGCAGTGAACCTGCGGCTCAACCCGAAGAAGTGTGTGTTTGGGGTCCCCTCGGGCAAGCTCCTGGGCTTCCTCGTGTCCCATCGGGGCATTGAGGCAAACCCAAAAAAGGTCAAGGCAGTCGAGGACATGAGCCCGCCGAAGACCCTCAGAGAAATGCAGAAGCTCACTGGGTGCGTGACCACATTAGGACGCTTCATCTCCAAGTTGGGGGAACGAGCGCTACCCTTCTTCAAGCTAATGAAGAAAAAGGGCCCCTTTGAATGGACTGAAGAGGCCGACGACATCGCCAAACGGGCATCCAGGCGGCTACCTCAGGAACCTGACGTCTTTGAGGAGGGGCTCTTCAAGCCCTCGGCCACGCCATCACTATCAAGCACGGTGCAGCCTCGGGAAGAGCTCCCCCAGCCACCTGCCTCGGGAGCCCCTTGCGTGGCCCGGCCTCGAGGGCGCTTTGCCTCGACGCTGGAGCCTCAGGAGGGGTGCTGGATCACAGAGCTCCGGAGCTACCTGACGCAAGGGACCTTACCGGAAAAGGAGGAGGAAGCGGAGCGTGTGGCGCGGCAAGCCACGGCGTACTGCATCAGGGACTGAGAGCTCTACCGGAAGCGACCAAATGATGTGTCCCTGCGTTGCATTTCCAGGGAGCAAGGGAAGGAGCTGCTGGTAGACATACACAGTGGAGACTGTGGGCATCATTCGTCATCACGGACCCTCGTTGGCAAGGAGTTCCGTAGCGGGTTCTATTGGCCCACTGCGCTCAATGATGCCGTGGAACTGGTAAAGGCTTGCGAGGCCTGCCAGTTCCATGCCAAGCAGATCCATCAACCGGCGGGAGGTCTGCAAACTATACCCCTCTCATGGCCATTCGTAGTCTGGGGGCTGGATATCCTGGGCCCGTTTCCTCGGGCGCCAGGAGGCTATCGCTACCTCTACGTCATCGTGGACAAGTTCACCAAGTGGGCTGAAGTGGAAGTCGTACGCACCATCCTTGCAGGTTCTGCGGTCAAGTTCATCAAGGGCATCGTGAGACGGTTCGGGGTGCCGAACCGCATCATCACCGACAACGGTTCATAGTTCACTAGTAACCTTTTCAAAACATACTGTGCTAACCTTGGGACGCAGGTATGCTACGCTTCGGTAGCGCACCCACGGAGCAACGGCCAGGCCGAACGGGCCAACGCAGAGGTCCTAAGGGGCCTCAAAACTAGGACATTCAAGAAGAAGCTGGAGGCCTGCGGCAGAGGCTAGTACAACGAGCTCCAGTCCATGTTGTGGTCCATCCGCACAACCGCGACCAAGCCGACTGGCGAGACCCTGTTCTTCCTGGTCTATGGAGCTGAAGCGGTCCTCCCTCACGAGGTCAGACGTCGTTCCGCACGAGTCCTGGCGTTCGACGAGGTGCAGCAGGACGCCATGCGGGGGACGGACCTCGTGCTGGGGGAGGAACATCATCGAGAAGCCGTGCTACGAGCGGCGAGGTACCAACAAGCGCTGCGGTGATACCACTGCCGCAACACTCGCCCCAGAACTCTTGAGGTAGGGGCCCTCGCGCTCAGACGGGTTCTCTCCAGGGAGGGGCTGCATAAGCTCTCTCCCATGTGGGAGGGCCCGTTCAAGGTTGTTCATGTTTCCAGGCCCGGCTCCGCGCGCTTGGAGACTCAGGAGGGGGTGCCCGTCCAGAACACATGGAACATCCAGCACCTCCTGTCACATCCCTAGCTTCTGGAAATGCACTAGTGCTAGCCTTTGGTGATGCATCATGTTTACTTTTTACAGAAAGTTGAAATGGGGATTGCCTAAACCCTGGCATTAAAGGAATTCACTAGGTTCACCTAAAATCTTTTCAGTAAGTCCAAATGGCTTACAAAAATGTTCATCATTTCTGGATAATGCTGGAAACAATAACCAGAGGTGTCGCACATTTTTCCATGACATATTTGGGCTCTGAATTAAATCATACTCTATTTGCATTTGGGCATTTAAATGTTATAAAATAATTTAAATGTCCAAATAATCTTAAACCAAAATGTTTCTTGTTGGATATATCCTATACAGTGGGCATGAGTAGTTTGATGATTTTTGAAAGTGCCCAGCCATTTTTACTAAGTCCAAAAACAAATGTCAGAATTAGAAAAGAGAAAGGAAAAGGAAAGAGTAGAGACTCACCTGGCCACCTACCCGGCGCAGCCCATCTGGCGCCCACTGGCTCCAGCACTATATGCCCATCGCCCACAGTGCGGCCATCACCGACCTCCGCCAGAGCAGGCAGGCTCTGCTGTCGCTCCCTGCGCCGCCAGCCACCTTCTCTTCGCCGACGCCTTGGACGGCTCCAGACGACGCAACGCGCCCCCCTGACCTCTCTCTCTCGCGCGCCCGCAGCTCCTCCCCTCCTCTGGCTCCCTCCCCCTCTCTTCCCGAGCGCACCAGAGGGCGCCGCCGTGCTCTGCCGCGACCAACGGCCACCCCACGCCTCGCCGACGCGCCAGAAGCTCCACCACTTCTTCCTCGACCACCCCACCGAGCCATGCGACTGGAAGAGCCCTGAAGCGCAGACCCCGACGTTTTCCCCTTCCTCGGCCGTCGGAGATCGGCCTCGCCGCCCCGCTCAGCTCCAGCCTTCCCCGAGCCCACTGACCACCTCTTCCTCTCCACTGTGAGCTCCTACGCCTCCCCTCTCTCTCCCCGTGCTTGATTTCACCGCGTAGCCGTCGCCTCTGTCGATCCCGAGAACCCATCGCCGCCGGCTGTGTCGCCGCTGTGGCTAGAGCTCACGCACGTCGCATCTGAGCATACCACCGTGCTCAGCGCGATGCCAAAAGCCCAAAACCCCCACCCACCGCTCCTGTCGTTCGCTGTAGCGTCGTTTCTGCCGGCCCCGAACTCCGGCCGCCGCCGCGAGCTCCGTTCCGGTGAGCTCCAGCAACCCTAGGGCCTCCCTCCACCTCCGTTGGATGCGACCGAGTGCTAGCTTTCCAACGGGACCGCCCGCGGCCCAAGCAGCCTCCTGTAGGTGAAACCCGAGCCACTCCGGTGCACACCCGCCATGATTTGGTCGCCGCGATCACACGCCGTGGTGATGACGTGGCATCGTCATTAGGTACTAATTACCAACTTAATTACCCCCTAACCCACTGACACACGGGCCCCACGCCCTTAGTTAACCACAGTTTAAATTCCTGTTTAGTTTTAACTAATCACCATTGCCCCACGCGTCAGCGTTGACCATGCTGACGTGGCCCTTGACCGACCCCACCCGTCAGTGACCACGCCAGCAATGTGACACTGACCGGTGGACCCCACACGTCAGGTTTGACCTGGACCCGCCCTTTGACCAGCTGACGCAAGCATGATACACTGCTGATGTCATAAATACATTTACTGGGATTTCTTATTTAGAAATAATTAGGAAATTCCAGAAAATGTCCTAAACTTCTAAAAATCATAGAAATTCAACCGTAACTCCAAATAAGATAAATTATATATGAAAAATTATCAGAAAAATTCAAGGAATCCATCTGTACCATTTTCATGCATGTTTGGACAATGTTTGTCCTCTGTTTTGGACAAAACAAATAAAGGGCATTTAAATAATCATATATGGAGTTGGAATTTGAATCATGTATTCAAACCAACTTCATTTAAATCATAGCTAGATGCATTAGCTCAAATCACAGCATATTGCCATGTCATGATCATGCATCATGTTGTGGCATTGCATTGATTGTGTTCTTTCTCAGTTGCCGGTGTTTGCCCCCTCTCGATAGACGTGGTTCCGATGATGAGTTCGATGACACCGATGAAGAGCTATAATATCTTCAGGAGTGCCAGGCAAGCAAAACCCCCTTGTTCATTCCGATATAATCCCACTCTCTCGCTCCTGCTCTCTTTTACTGGATTAGAACAACAATGATTCATCTGTTACTTGCTGCGGTAGCTGAACCCTTTATCCTCTCGCATGACTGTCATTCCACAAGAATAGATGAAACCCACTAGCATGAGTAGGAGTTGTTTGAGCCCTGTTGTGCCTACTCATTCGTGCTTGTTTGTCATGCCTGCTACTGCTTAGAGTTGAGTCAGGTCCGATTCATCGGAATGAATCGGAGGTGTGTAAACATGTCCCATCGTTGAGAGCTAAGTGTGTGAACACGATTTGGTAAAGGTAGCGGTGAGAGGCCATGTAGGAGTACATGGTGGGTTGTCTCATTGCAGCCGTCCTCAGGAACTGAGTTCTGTGGTTGTGATCCATGAAACAGTTACTACCACGCATTGGGCCCGAAACCAATGGACCCTCTCGGCTTCTTAACCACCCTTGTTCTCTGTCCGGGAGTTGCAACTAGTTTCGGTGTTTGTAGGATATGTGTTGGAGGCCGTGCGTGGCCCTGACCCTAGGGGTGGGCTATGATGCGGTAGATACACCGTGGGCGGTGTACCGAATGCCCGCTTGGTATCTCGGGAACCCTACACACATCGCTCGGGGCCATTAGTGGAAACCTCGGCCGACTCCTGCGGATGGAACCCGAATAGGCGATAAACCTGGACTAGGGACTTGAGTGTTTAGGTAGGTGTGGCCGACACCCATGTTGGGCTTCCGCTTGAAGGTTGCCAGTACATGTCGTGTAAATGGCGGTAAGTGGTGAGGCGTGTGTGAAGAAGTACACCCCGCAGGGTTATAAATGATCTATTGAATAGCCGTGTCATGGTAAAGGACTTCTGGGTTGCCTATATCAGTTCATAGACAAGTGAAAGTGGATACTCTAAAATGCGCAAGATAAGCTTGAGTGCTATGGATGGCGTTCTCGTAGGAAGACGGGATCGGATCCATAGTGGTGTATTGATTGGTGAATATGTGGACTCGTGTGCGCCACCTCAAAAGACTTACTTGCAGTCGTAGTTCAGGATAGCCACCGAGTCAAAGCTGGCTTGCTGCAGTCAAACTCCACCACCCCCCGTTGTTGATAATGATGCATATGTAGTTAGTTCTGATGTAAGTCTTGTTGAGTACGTTTGTACTCACGTTTGCTTATTTTATGTTTTGCAGAGAGATGTTAGTCTTGCTAGTAGTTCCACGTGGACTTCAGCTTGTTACCTCAGCTACGATCTTGTGCCCTCGGCAGGATCTGGTAGATAGTCAGGCTTCTCAGCCTTTTTCATTTATAGTTGTCTGTACTCAGACATGCTAAGCTTCCGCATGTGTTTGACTTGTATGCTCTGAATGTTGGGTCGAGAGACCCATGTTTGTAATATCTCGCTCCTCGGAGCCTAAGGATTAATTTTTGAGTCGTAGAGTTATGTTGTGGTGCCATGTTGTATTTACACATATTGAGCATATTGTGTGTATGTTTGAAATGCTTGGTATGTGTGGGATCCGACAATCTAGTTGTTTATCCTTGGCAGCCTCTCATATGGGGAAATGTAGTCTAGTGCTTCTGGCGATAGTAGGCGCTATAGCCGGTTCACGGAGTCTGCTAGCCCAAAGACTACTGCCGGACACTTGACTGGCCGGCATGTGTTTCACCGTTCTTGTTCTACATCCTTCGGGAAATGTCAGCGGTGACATCCGAGTCCTGCCTAGCCTGCTACAGCCGGGTTCCCTGAGTCCTCATAGCCCAAATGCTACAGCCCGGATTCACACGCAGCTGCTGACCGACATGCTCGATGTGATTCATGTATGCATGTTCCCATGGGTTAGTGCCGCTTTCGGTTCACAACTAGCCATGTCGGCCCGGGTTCTCTGTCATGTGGATGCTAGCGACACTATCATATACGTGAGCCAAAAGGCGCAAACGCTCCCGGGCCATAGTAAGGCGACACCGGTGGGAATACCGTGCGTGAGGCCGCAAAGTGATATGAGGTGTTACCGGCTAGGTCAATGTGACTTGGAATCGGGGTCCTGACAGCGTTGGTATCAGAGCCTGACTGCCTGTAGGATTACCAAGCCAAACTGGTCGAAGTTGTGTCTAGAAATGCTTTAGTTATGTAAGGGAATTGATTGTGGAAGGGCGTAAGGCTCTTTTTACTCCTTATACCTCATGGCCTTCGATCCGAGTCATCCTCTTCTCTTCTACGGGTTTAAGAACTAGGCTTCTCATCTATCTATTAGGATGACGTGTTACTAATCCATAGACCTTTAAGATTGTTGGTTTTACATACGTCAGAAGCTGATCTGACCCACGAACACCTATGGGACCGGCGGACCGAGCCCCTTTCGGTTCGGTGGGGCGGAGGTCGCCTAAGAGCGATCGAGGTGAAGCACATGAGCAGTTTACCCAGCTTCGGAGCTCTCCGGAGAGATAATACTCCTACTGCTGCTTGTTTGATTGTATTGTGTTCTTGCTAGGGAGCGCTGAATGCTACAATACGCACCAACTGCTAACGAGACCTAGCGTAGGTGTTTTCTGCCTTCGAACCGTTCGAACCCTCCTCTACGTTGCGCATGGGCCTCCTTTTATATGCTCAAGGGGTCTCCGACAGGTGGCAACGTAGACAAGGGCAAAAATGGAAAGGCGGAATGGGAGAGATCGTGGGAGAGATCATGGGGGTTTCTTTATTCGAAAGGCGGGCGTCCGCCTCCCTCTTTATAAGCGGGGAAAGCAGGGCAGTTCGCCCACCTCGCCATTGCTGTCAATCTCGAAAAACCTCCGCTGCTCCCCCTTCTTCCCAAGTCTCAAGAGAGCAGCGCCCACTTCATCGCCACCAGCACCACCAACGCCGTCGATCTCCCCCACCACCTCCGCCATGGCTCCGAAAGCCGACAAGGGGAAGGGCGTGAAGTCGGCCGAGGCGCAGCGGCTCGCGGCACTGCGAAAGGAGCGGGCCATCTCCCCAGCTCGCCGCAAGGGATCTGAGGGAGAACTACTACCTCTTCTGGTCGACGGAGATGCGAGCGTTATCCGTGCACAAAGGTACTCCCGGCCGTTGCCTCGGAACTGGCTCCGAACGGGTATCCCTTCTTCGCGCTCTTCTTCTACTGCAGGCTCTGCCCGCCCTTCTCTGAATTTTTCTGCGATATTATGAACACCTACGGGTTCCGCCTCCTTGACTTCACCCCCAATGCTGTCCTGACCATGGCAGTTTTCGCACATCTCTGCGAAAACTTTGTCGGAGTCCACCCAAACGTAGCCCTCTTCCGCCACTTCTTCATGCCCCGAGTCGAGAGAGGAGAGCCACTTGCCGGAGGAATCGCTTGGATCTCAAGGATCGGCAAGAAGGAAGCCTATCTGGAGGGAGAGCTCCGCGGCAAGTGGGAGGAATGGAGGGCAGATTGGTGTTGGATCGTTGAGGAGAACCCGCAGCCCTTTACCGCCCAGCGCCAAACCCCAATAGTGCGCGGCAATGATTGGAGCAACGTGGCCCCGGAAGATGCCAGGCTGAAGATTGCCGTCACCCGAATCCTTCGCCTTAGGCTTGCCGGGATCACCGTAGGCACCGTTGGCGCAGACTTCCTTCGCCGCCGCGTCGCCCCCTTGCAGGAGAGGAGGAGACCTGCCTGGGAGTTTCAGAACGCGGCAGATATCATGAGGCTGCGCCCGGGCCTTAATTTTAACTTCGTTGTCTTGGAACTTGACGCGATGCTCTTGGAGCTGTTCAAGCCCGACCCAGACCATCCCGAAATGTTCAGGTTGCCGAGGGGCGTAGTTCTGTTGTGCAACAATTCCTCGCTCGACCGCATCCGTGCAATGATGCCATTGTGCGACTTGCATGGAATTGTCCCCACTTGGCAGGAGCCTGCGGATGACGTCGTGCGACAGTTCTTCGACAGCCTGGTAGAAGTGCCGGTCCGCCCCGATGAGCAAAGGGGACTCACCCGCGACACCACTGATGATGAGATGCAGTGCATCGCCACCAGGCTAGAAGAGGCGGCAACAGCCGCTGCCGCGGGCGAGTTCGGATTCACCGTGGAGGAGGCAGAGGTAGCAGAGGCGGCAAGTCTTGTCGAGCGAGGAGAGTTTGCCGGCGAGGAGGAGCTTGCCGAGCCTGAAGCCGAGTCGAGCGAGCCCGCCGAGGGCGCCTCCTCCCCACCTTCAAGTAGCTTGCATGAGCGGAGCCCCCAGCTCCACCAAGGAGGCGTCTCCAAGGCTGGAGACGAAGCGGGCGGCAGACCAACAACCGCCCCGCGCCGCAGACGCCGCTCCACCGCGGCAAGCCTTTGTTGTCGGGAGCACCTCACGCTGCTTGCGGCGGGCCGCGGGCCCTCCCAGGCCACCGCTTCATTTCCGCCAAGCGGCCAAGGAACCCACTCCTCCGCCTCGTCGCACCGGAGGCGAGCCAGACTTGATCTCTCCGCTCAGCTCCGACAAGGAAGAAGAAGAGTAAGCTTTGTGTTGTACTTGTAGTTCTTCAACTTTGTTGCTTTGTCTTGTATCTGATTTGCTTCACTCAAACCCTTACTTTTCGTGACGTTGGCCTGTAGAGCGTCGAAGAGAGCCAAGGCCCCGGTGATTGTCATCGAGGACGAACCCACCGCAGCAGCAGGAGGCGCGTCCGAGACCTCCTTGCCGGACCCGGCGACTCTTCCTCAGAGCAGCCCCCAGCGTAAGTATATGGTTTACTTTCTGCTGTTGGGCGTACATGGGTGCTCTTTCTTGACTGATATCTGACTGTTGGTTTGTGTAGGAGCAGAGCAGCCCCACCAGGAGTGTCCTGAAGCCGCTCCTGACATGCCATCTGCTTCGACTACACCGCCAAGGGAGGATCCCCCGGCAAGGGAGTGTTCTCCGGCAAGGGAGGCGTCTCCGGCAAGGGATAGCACCAGCGACCCTCCGGTGGTTGAGACCGCGGCTGCAGATCCCATCGCAGGTAATCCCCTTGCCTGAAAATTTCCCTTGGGTTCTTTTTCTTCTGATTTTCTCTTTGAATATCTGCTTGACTTTTCTTCATTTTCTGGTCATCAGATCCATCTGCTACAGAGCCAATGGAGACTGAGGTCGCCGGCGAGGAGGACGCGCGCGGCAATACTAACGACGCCGCCGCCATCGAAGAAGAGGCTGGCGCTGACGAGCCCGCCGGCGAAGAGGCCGCCAAAGCTGTCGCCGCAGAAGCTGGCGAGGGGTCCGGCGATCACACTGACGGCCCTGAGGCCGCAGGAGCGTCAGGCGCTACACCGACCGCCGATCCCTCCGCCGCTACTGCAGCGTCAGGCTCCAAAGAGCCCCAGCCCGGCGCCTATCTGAAGGCCGGCGATGGCGTCTTCATCTAGCTCCCCTGGGCGTCGAGCTCCAGGGCGCCGGTCGAAGGAGAGACCTTTGACAAAGAGCTGCTCGCCTCCGCTGGGCTGACGTTGGTCGACGCACCAAGCAGCAGCAGCGGCGAGTCTGAGGAGGAGTAGCTGTTGCGAAAACTGCTGTCGCTCTACCGCACCTGACAAGCCAAGCTAGAATCCCGGGAAGCGCTTGTCGCGAAGGCGGGAGCGGACATCGAGAAGCGCGCGGAGGAGCTCCGGGGCCTTAACCAAGAAGCTCTCCGGGCCCTGGCAAAGGAGCGGGAGCAACTCGTCGAGGAAAGTAAAGCCTTCCTCCTCGAGAAGGCTGAAGCTGAAGAGCAACAAAGGCTTGCTGCCGAGAAGCTATCTGCGCAGGAAGGCGAATTGGCGTAGAGGAAGGTCAATCTTGACAGCCATGAAGAGGATCTTGCCATGCGCGAGCAGACATTTGGCGGGGCTCTCGAGGAAGCGAAGGATGCCGCCGCAGCTGCCGAGGCCGCCAAGAAGGAACTGGAAACGAAGGTGACGCAGCTGGAGGCCAATCTGAAGAAGAGCGGCGAGGAGCTTGCTGCACTCAAGCATGAGCGCGAGAAGGACGCCTACACTCTTGGGGAGCTGCAGGGCCGTCTCGCTGAGAGGAGCAAGGAGCTCAGCGCCGCCAAGGACTCCAAAGCAGATCTTGAGTTGAAGCTGAACACCTTGACTCAGACGCTGGACGGCGCCAGGGAGCGGGAGGTGGCCTTATTGGAGAAGATCAAGGCCGACGAGGCGCTGCTGGCGAGTGCTGTTGCCGCCCAGAACACCTTCAGGGATAATGTGGAGCACTGGACCGAAGGTCTCGTGGATGTTGCCGCGGCCATCGACAGGGAGCTGGCGGAGCTGGGGATGGTAGATCTTGGGTATTCCTCCGATGAGCACCTCCAGCCCAGCGACAAGCTCAGCTTGTTCTTCAAGGGCGTGGTGACGGCCCTCCAGCGACTCCGGGAAGAGATCCCAAAGCAGTTGGCCGACGAGTCGCGCCAGATCTGCGCGGGAGCCCTTCAGAAGGTGCTGATGAAGGTGGCCTTCCGCAATCCAGGCCTCAACCTCACCAACGTCCTCAAGTCCTTGCCGCCGGATGCTGATGTGGAGGCGCTCAAGACCCTTGTCGCACCCATTGTGGACAAGGTGAGCAAGATCAAGAGGGTTGATGGCGACCGCGTAGATTAGGCCGCCCGTTTTTTTCTTTTCCTTGCCGCTGCTGATCATGTTATGAGAACAATCTATTAGAGCTGCGGCAAGTTATCTTGTAATATAACTCTATTTTGGGTAGTGATTGCTATGTTATTTTCCTTTACTTAATTCCTTCCTTTGTATGTTTTTGCCCTACGCTTTTAGGGAACTTGTCGGTATGAGCACCTTTGCCATGAAGCGCTAAGTCTTGAACGTCAAGCCTTCGTTTGGCGGTGCCGCTCCGACAAGCAACCTTGTCGCAACTAGTTGCAGCTCACTTAAGTTGTTGAGCAGACTCGAAACAAAGTAAGGGTGCAACTAGCTACGAGTTGGTTCCTCCGCGCACAGGTTTTCCATACAAAGTACGGTCATTCGAGGAAGATAACTTAAAAAATTTTAAAACTGATTGCTCAAACTTTAGCAACTTAGCTTTTCTCGCCGTTTGCTTCCGGTAAGGCTTAAACTTTCTTGAACGACGCTTGGTCCACACCATTATCTTCTCCTCCCCCAGCAATCTTGTGGGCGAGGAACCTCCTTTCTTTGAGAAAGAGAAAGAAGAGAAAATAAAGAAATGGAGCCTTATGGCTCGTTATTGTTTACTGGGGTAGGTGCTGCACAAAGTGTCAGATAATGCATGCAAAGTAATAGAGTAGAAAGCATGAAATTGACAAGATGTGCGGAGCACATTAGCTTTACTTATGCACGGGATCTACGCCCGGCTTTGTACAAAGGATTACATGCAACATCGGCAAGACTTGTACAAAAGGTGGTTGCCGGAATAGGTTCCGCAACGCGCTATCTATGGGTAAAACTTACGAAGATGCTCAATGTTCCAGGAGTTGCTCACCGGAATGCCATCTTCGGTCTCAAGGCGGACAGCGCCAGGCCTAGTGACTCGTTTCACCCGGTAAGGGCCTTCCCACTTCGGCGTCAACTTGTTGGAATTCTTGGCGGACTGAACGCGCCGAAGAACAAGGTCGCCTTCCTCGAGACTTCTAGCATTAACTTTGCGGCTATGGTAGCGGCGCAAAGCTTGCTGGTACCGAGCAGCTCGCACAAGACAGACTGAAGACGGTCCTCCTCAAGGAGCAGCAGCGTCATCTTGTCGCAGCTGCTCTTGCTCAAGCTCATCATAAGCGAGCACTCGAGGTGACCCGTATACGAGTTCCGTGGGGAGAACTGCCTCGCTCCATAGACTAGAGCGAAGGTGTCGGCGGTGGCTCGATTTGGCGTCGTCTGATCGACCAAAGAACCTCCGCAGCTCCTCAATCCAGTTTTTTCCGCACTTGTGCAGCCCGTCGAAAGTTCGGTCTTGAGCCCGCAGAACTTCAGATTCGCCCTCTCCGCTTGACCGTTACTTCTCGGATGAGCAATGAAGCGAAGCACACCTTGGCGCCAAGATCTTGGACGTCTTGCATGAAGGTGCGGCTTTAGAATTGCGTGCCGTTGTCGGTGATGATCCTGTTAGGGACCCCAAACGGCAAACAATCGACCAAGAACTTGATCGCCGACCGTGCTGTCACCTTCCTCATCGCTTCCACTTCCGCCACTTTGTGAATTGTCGATTGCAAGCGCACAAGTACTCAAAGCCCCGACAACTCGGGGAAAGGGCCAAGGATGTCGTGCCCCAGACCGAAAATGGCCGGGATAAAGGGATCGTCTGGAGAGCTTGAGCTGGCTGGTGTATCTCGCTTGGAATGGAACCGCACGCTTCACACTTGGTTACTTGTGCAGTTGCATCCGGAGGGCTGTCGGCCAAAAGAAACCTTGCCGGAACGCTTTGCCGGCAAGTGCCCTTGCGCCGATGTGGTGACCACATATGCCTCCATGTATCTCTGCCAATAGCTTCTGTCCATCTTCCCGGTGAATACACTTCAATTTCACTCCGTTGAGTCTTCTTCTGTACAGTGTGCTGTCGACAAATTGGTACATACTTGACTGTCGGGCTACTCTTTCCGCTTCTTCTTGCTCTTCGGGAAGTTCTCCTGTCTGAAGGAAACGGACGATCTGCTGCGCCCATGCTGGAGCTTGCGGCTCAACAACAAGGACTAAAGGCACATCTGCTGCTGCGGGAACATCCGCTTCTACGGCGAGAACCTGCGGCTCAGCCGGAGCTTGACGTTCCCCGGCAAGCTTGTCGGAGCAAAACTTGTCGGGAGCGTCTGCTTCAACGAAACAAACCCTTGGGCTTGTCGGAGCAGACTGCCCCTCAGCAGTCTCGGTGTTGATCTTGGGGACCTTCTCGGCGGCGGCTTCGGAGAGCTCTGCCGAAAAATAGTCACCAGAAATCAACTTCCTCTTCTTGTTCTGCCCAGTTGATGGTGTTACAGACGGTTGAGTCAACTTGAGCACAAAGATCCCTGGTTCCACAGGTAACTTGAGTCTGGGCGACTTTGTGAGCCATCAACAATGTCATTCTGAGCTCTTGGAACATATTCCATCTGTAGGCCGTCAAAGTGCTCTTCTAGATTTCTCACCTCATCAACATAAGCTTCCATCAACTGACTCTAATAATTCTCGTTCACTTGGCGGACGACATGCTGTGAGTCACCCCTGACAATGAGCTTCTTGATCCCAAGGTCTACTGCGATCCTAAGACCGGCAAGCAAACCTTCATACTCTGCAGTATTGTTTGTTGCTTGCTGCTTGGGAAAGTGCATCTGGACTACGTACTTGAGGTGCTCTCCGATGGGTGCGACAAGCAGTACGCCCGCACCGGCGCCTTGCAGCGAGAAGGCACCATCAAAGTACATCAGCCACTCTTTGCTTGCCTCCTTGACGGGGATGCTCGTTTCTGGAATTTCTTCATCTTGCGCTGGCGTCCCACTGCTATGAATTCTGCCAATGCTCGCTTTGGATAGTTGAAGTGCTCTCAAACTTGAGGCCAAAGCTTGACAGCCCAAGTGCCCACTCGACAATCCTGCCTGTTGCTTCTGGATTTTGCAGTATCCTCTTCAGCGGAAAGCGAGTGACGACTGTGATCTCATGTGCTTGAAAGTAATGGCGCAGCTTTCTCGAGGCCATGAGAAGGCCGAAAAGCAATTTCTGCACACCAGAGTACCTTGACCTAGCCCCCTGCAGTAGGGAACTGACAAAGTAAACTGGGCGCTGCACCATCCTTTTCTGTATTGAAACGCCCTCGATGCGGCTATATCTCCCACGTGTTGAGGCACGACTTAGAGGCATAACCGCGTTGAAAGCAATGTCGCAAGTGAGGTAATCTTCACACAACCCTTGTAATACATAAGGGAAAGAGATACATAGTTGGCTTACAGTCGCCACTTCACACAGTACATAAATAAACATCCATCATTCAGAGTACACTCAAGGTCCGACTACGGAACCGAAATAAAAGAAGATACCCCAAATGCTACACAGATCCCCGATCGTCCCAACTGGGCACCACTACGATCATCGGGAAAAGACACATAGTAACGACCACGTTCCTCGTCGAACTCCCACTTGAGCTCGGATCGCCACCTGACCGCATCGTCGGAACTCGCAACTGTTTTGGTAGAATCTATGAGTCACGGGGACTCAGCAATCTCACACCCGCGAGATCAAGACTATTTAAGCTTATAGGAAGGACAGAGTAGTAAGGTGGAGCTGCAGCAAGCGACTAGCATATATGGTGGCTATTTCGCAAAAGAGAGTGAGAAGAGGAGCAAAGCACGGTCGTGAAACTAGTAGCGATCAAGAAGTGATCCTAAACTACTTACGTCAGACATAACTCCAACACCGTGTTCACTTCCGGACTCCACGAGAAGAGACCATCACGGTTACACACTTGATTGATGTGTATTTTAATTGAGGTCAACTTTGGGTTTTCTACAACGGACATTAACAAATTCCCATCTGCCTCATAACCGCGGCACGGCTTTGAAAGATAATACCTGCAGGGTGTCCCAACTTAGCCCATTATAAGCTCTCACGGTCAACGAAGGATATTCTTCTACGGGAAGACCCGATCAATCTCGGAATCCCGGACTACAAGACATTTCGACAGCAATAAAACAAGACCAGCAAAGCCACCCGATTGTGCCGACAAATCCCGATAGGAGCTGCACATATCTCGTTCTCGTGGCACACCGGATAGGTCAGCCTACGAGTAAAACCAGCCTCGAGTTGCCCGTGGTGGCCCCTGATCTGCCAGTTCGGGCCAGCACTCAAGGAGCACTGGTCCGGGGTTAAAATAAAGATGACCCTCGGGCTCGCGAAACCCGGGGAAAAAGGCTTAGGTGGCAAATGGTAAAACCAATGTTGGGCCTTCTTTGGACGAGTCTTATTCAAAGCGAACTGTCAAGGGGTCCCATAAATCACCCAACCGTGTAAGGAACGCGAAATCAAGGAACATAACACGGTATGACGGAAACTAGGGTGGCAAGAGTGGAACAAAACACTGTGCATAAGGCCGAGCCTTCCACCCTTTACCAAATATATAGATGCATTAATTATAGCAGATATATATTGTGATATCCCCAACAAGTGAACATGTTCCAACAAGGAACAACATCTCCATGTTCCAACAAGGAACAAACTTCAACTTCACCTACAACTAGCAACGCTATAAGAGGGCTGAGCAAAGCGGTAACATAGCCAAACAACGGTTTGCTAGGAAAGGATGGTTAGGGCTGACATGGCAATATGGGTGGCATGATATAGCAAGTGGTAGGCATCGCAGCATAGGCATAGCAAAAGAGCGAGCAACTAGCATAGCAAAGATAGAAGTGATTTCGAGGGTATGGTCATCTTGCCTGCAATGTTCTCAGAGTTGTCGAAAGCTTGATCCTCGTAAGCGTTCTCAACAGGTTCCTCGTTCACGTACTCGTCTCCCGGCTCTACCCAAAGCAAGAACACAAACAAAGGAACCACAATAAATCACGGTGCAATGCACAATCAACATGATGCAAAACATGACATGATATGCGAGATGTGATATGCAATGCGTATGCGCGCTCCGGAAGGAAAATGATGAACCAGGCATCAACTTGGCAAACCAAGTATGCCACTGGAAAGATGAGATGATTTCGGTTGAAATCGATATAAAGATCACCGGAATCGGATGCACGGTTTGCAAATGACAAGCAAAACAAGAATGGCACAAATCTGCCATTAACAGCATGATGCCACTTAGCAAGCAACAAGAAATTAAGCTACTGCACCCAAACGTATCAACAAAGTATATGGCAGTGATCTACACAAGATGCTTGACAAAAGATGAGCACTGAGCTACGGCTAGTTCACATCATAACAGGTTCAAACAAGCATGGCAAAAGTGCACAAAATATCAGTGGACATGGCAAAAACAGCATCAGGTTGCAATGTTCAGAGCAACAAAACTACCTGCTACAGGAACTTAAAATAGCAAAATAAGGCATGGCATGAATCTACTCAAAGCATAGAACAAAAGTCCCTTACTGACCATAAGCCAAAAAGGATCAGAAAATATAGTAACACCCATGTCAATATTGAAAGTTTCGTTAACAGATTCAGCAACATGGCATGTCAAAAACTGATAACAAGTAGGCATGTTTACAAGCTCAATGCACTCACTACAGAGCCTTATATGATAAACTAAGCATACATACATCAAGAAGACATGGCATAGAAAACATACATGGCAAGAACAATAACATAGCATACATGGATCAACCACAACAACCTTGGCAAAATTGAATAACATGTAAACAATCTGCCAGGAAACATTTGATAGCAAAAGTAGATCTCGATTGACTCAAGCTATGGCACTCCATAATTGCAAACAAAGGCATGGATGGATAGAACAAGACATGTTTAACAAAACATCCTTACTGAAGTATCTCCAAATATGCATAGATCTCTCGGTAGCATCAAGTTAACATGGCATCAAAATATCAGCTAAGCAGGCTGAAAACAGCAACATCAGGACACCTACTTTGCATGCTTGTGCTAGTCACCACATAGATCACAAAAATACATGGCATACACCCCTTGAAAGATGGCATGGCATATTACAAAACACATGTAGGACTCAAATTCATAGGGTGCACACATCAATCATAGCAAAAATAACAAAAGTGCAAGTTACATTAAGAAAGCGAAACTAACATCACATAGCCCTCTTCCAACAGCATTTAGGGCATCAAGATGAGCTCAAATGAAAATGATGCAATGAGATGAAATGATCTACTCTTCGAGGCGAACATTTTGATATATTATACGCGCAAAATGGGTCTACAGATGCAAAGTTATGCTACGTTGAAAAAGCCACGAAATAACATAGGATGCAAAAAACTTAGAAGAATTGAGGAGGGGGGAAGAAGTCAACGGGCTAGGTCAGGATCCGGATCGGATCGGGATCCGGCCCGATCGGCGACGGCGGCGGCGGTGCGGGCTCGCCGGAGCCCGGGCGAGGCCGGAGGAGGGAGAGGAGGCGGGGCCGGCGAGAGGGAGGCGGGCGCGCCGGAGGCGGCGCCGGCGACCCGAGCGGGCGGGCGGCGCGAGGGGAGCCGGCGGGCGGGCGGCGGCGGCGCTGCGGGCGAGGGCGGCGGGCGGATCGCCGGAGGGAGGCGTGTGGCGGCGGGGCAGCGCCAGCGAAGAAGGCGAGCGGAATGACCCGCGGGAGGCGCTGGGCCGTGGCGTTCGGCTGGCGGCTGGCGTGGGCCTCATGGCCTCAGTGAGCGGCGGCGGCGGGACACGTGGCGGGCGCTGACTGGCGCGGACGCTGGGCGGCGGCTTCGTCCGCGCGGCGGCGGACACATCCGTGGCGCGGACGAAATTTTAGGGTTTCGGGAAGAAGACCCGGATTTAGTCGGGAGGTGTTTAAATAGGCATAGAGGGAGCTAGGAGAGTCCAAATGAGGTGTAGTTTACCACACGATCGTGATCGAACGACGGAGAGCATGGAAGTGACTTAGATGGGTTATTGGGCTGTTTTGGAGGGGTGTTGGGCTGCAACTTAAAAGAGGCCTTTGCGAGAGTGCGGTTAACCGTTGGAGTACCAAACGAGCTCCAAATGACCCGAAACTTGACCGGTGGTCTACGGTGGTATACCAAGGCCACTAGACAAACCTCGGTCCATTCCGAGAAGGTTTAGTACCCGCACACGGAAAAACGTAAAAGGGGCCGCCGGGGAAGATAGGAGTGCCGGATTGCAAAACGGACAACGGGAAAAATGCTCGGAATCATGAGACGAACACGTATGCAAATGCGATGCACATGATGACATGATATAAAATGCATGACATGGACAAAATGCAAAAAGGAGAAAAACCCAACCACGGAGGGAATATCATATCACAATGCCGAAAATGGCAAGAGTTGGAGTTACAATTATGGAAAGTTACTTCCGGGGTGTTACAACACTCCACCACTACAAGAGGATCTCGTCCCGAGATCTAGGACTGAAAGAACTCCGGATATTCGGAACGGAGGTGATCCTCGCGCTCCCAGGTGGCTTCACGGTCGGAATGGTGTGACCACTTCACTTTCAGGAATTTGATTGACTTGTTGCGAGTCTTGCGCTCGGTTTCTTCAAGAATAGCAACGGGGTGCTCATGATAAGAGAGATCTTCTTGAAGGTCAATTTCTTCGAAGTTGATAGTGCGTTCAGGAGTCTTGAAGCACTTGCGAAGCTGTGACACGTGAAACACATCGTGCACGTTTGCGAAGTTGGAGGGAAGCTCAAGTTGATAGGCGAGATCGCCTCTTTTCCCAATGATCTTGAAAGGACCCACGTATCTAGGGGCAAGCTTCCCTTTGATACCGAAGCGACGAGTGCCTTTCATTGGAGAGACGCGGAGGTAGACATGGTCTCCGATTTCAAAAGCCACATCACGGTGCTTATCATCATAATAGCTCTTCTGGCGTGATTGCGCGGCTTTGAGATTCTCACGAATGACCTTGCACATTTCTTCTGCTTCTGTGATCAAGTCATTGCCAAGAAGTTGGCGTTCACCTGTCTCAGACCAATTGAGAGGAGTACGGCACTTTCTGCCATAGAGAATTTCGAATGGGGCCTTGCCCGAACTCGCTTGGAAGTTGTTGTTGTAGGAGAACTCGGCATAAGGAAGACAATCTTCCCACTTCATACCGAAAGAAATGACACAAGCCCTAAGCATATCTTCAAGGATTTGATTAACTCGCCGACTTGGCCACTTGTTTGAGGATGGAAAGCTGTCTTTGAAACGAATGTTGGTGCCCATGGCCTTCGAAAAGAATCCCAAAACTTGGAGGTAAAGATGCTGCCACGGTCTCAAGAGATCACTTGTGGAATGCCGTGCAAGGAGACAATCTCGAGGTGTATAGCTCGCCAACCGAGCTGCTGTGATAGATTCTTTGATAGGAAGAAAATGAGCCACTTTAGTAAGCTTATCAATGACAACGAAGATAGCATCATTTCCACGCTTGGACTTTGGAAAACCCGTCACGAAGTCCATTTCAATATGATCAAACTTCCATTCTGGAATAGCAAGAGGTTGGAGGAGACCAGCTGGTCTTTGGTGTTCTGCTTTCACTCTTCTGCAGACATCACATTCATTCACGAATTGAGCAATTTCTCGCTTCATTCGAGTCCACCAATATGACTGCTTGAGGTCATGGTACATCTTCGTACTTCCAGGATGAATGGATAGAAGCGAATTGTGAGCCTCGTTCATAATGACTTTTCTCAGATCACCCTTAGGAACCACAATCCGGTCCTCGAAGAAAAGAGTATCTTTGTCATCAACGTGGAAGCACTTGTACTTGGAAATGCCCTTGTCGATACCACGTTTCACCTTTTTCACCATGGCATCCAGAAGTTGAGCCTCACGAATCTGATCTTCCAAAGTAGGAGAGACTATGAGGTTGGCAAGAAAGCCTTGAGGAACAACTTGAAGATTCAGCTTGCGGAAAGCTTCACAGAGATCCGGCTGAAGGGCTTGAGGATTAGACTGTTGCAGTAAGCCTTCCTGCTCAAAGCGTCTGCAATGACATTGGCCTTGCCGGAGTATATTCAATACTTGGGTTGTACTCTTGAATCATTTCGACCCATCGAGTCCACTGAGGTTGAGGTTGGGCTGAGTGAAGATATACTTGAGACTCTTGTGATCGGTGAAAATGTCCACTTTCCTTCCCAACAAGAGATGTCTCCATGTTATCAATGCATGGACAACTGCCGCCAACTCAAGATCGTGAGTGGGGTAGTTCTTTTCGTTGGGCTTCAACTGACGAGAGGTATAATCCACAACTCTCTTCTCTTGCATTAACACAGCACCGAGACCTTGAAGAGAAGCATCACAGAAAACTTCAAATGGCTTGGATTCATCAGGAGGAGTCAAGACGGGAGCTGTGACGAGTTTCTCTTTGAGGGTATTGAAAGCAACGTCACACTCAGGAGACCAGACATACTTCACATGCTTCTGGAGGAGGTTGGAAAGAGGCTTTGCAATCTTGGAGAAGTTCTCAACGAATCTTCGGCAATAGCTTGCAAGACCAAGAAAACTGCGGAGCTGCTTGACATTCTGAGGAGGTTCCCAATTCACAATTGCGGACACCTTCTCGGGATTAACAGCGATGCCCTTGGCGGAGATACCAACTTGAAACGCCCTCGATGCGGCTATATCTCCCACGTGTCGAGGCACGACTTAGAGGCATAACCGCATTGAAAGCAATGTCGCAAGTGAGGTAATCTTCACACAACCCTTGTAATACATAAGGGAAAGAGATACATAGTTGGCTTACAGTCGCCACTTCACACAGTACATAAATAAACATCCATCATTCAGAGTACACTCAAGGTCCGACTACGGAACCGAAATAAAAGAAGATACCCCAAATGCTACACAGATCCCCGATAATCCCAACTGGGCACCACTACTGATCATCAGGAAAGACACATAGTAACGACCACGTTCCTCGTCGAACTCCCACTTGAGCTCGGATGCGTCACCTGCACTGGCATCGTCGGAACCTGCAACTGTTTTGGTAGAATCTGTGAGTCATGGGGACTCAGCAATCTCACACCCGCGAGATCAAGACTATTTAAGATTATAGGAAGGACAGAGTAGTAAGGTGGAGCTGCAGCAAGCGACTAGCATATATGGTGGCTATTTCGCAAAAGAGAGCGAGAAGAGGAGCAAAGCACGGTCGTGAAACTAGTAGCGATCAAGAAGTGATCCTGAACTACTTACGTCAGACATAACTCCAACACCGTGTTCACTTCCCGGGCTCCGCCGAGAAGAGACCATCACGGTTACACACGCGGTTGATGTGTATTTTAATTGAGGTCAACTTTGGGTTTTCTACAACCGGACATTAACAAATTCCCATCTGCCTCATAACCGCGGGCACGGCTTTCGAAAGATAATACCCTGCAGGGGTGTCCCAACTTAGCCCATTATAAGCTCTCACGGTCAACGAAGGATATTCCTTCTACCGGGAAGACCCGATCAATCTCGGAATCCCGGACTACAAGAAATTTCGACAACAATAAAACAAGACCAGCAAAGCCACCCGACTGTGCCGACAAATCCCGATAGGAGCTGCAGATATCTCGTTCTCAGGGCACACCGGATAGGTCAGCCTACGAGTAAAACCAGCCCTCGATTTGCCCCGTGGTGGCCCTGCAGTCTCCCCGGTTCGGGCCAGCACTCGAAGGAGCACTGGTCCGGGGGGGGTTAAAATAAAGATGACCCTCGGGCTCGCGAAAACCCGGGGGAAAAAGGCTTAGGTGGCAAATGGTAAAACCAATGTTGGGCCTTCTTTGGACGAGTCTTATTCAAAGCGAACTGTCAAGGGGTCCCATAAATCACCCAACCGTGTAAGGAACGCGAAATCAAGGAACATAACACCGGTATGACGGAAACTAGGGTGGCAAGAGTGGAACAAAACACCAGGCATAAGGCCGAGCCTTCCACCCTTTACCAAATATATAGATGCATTAATTATAGCAGATAAATATTGTGATATCCCCAACAAGTAAACATGTTCCAACAAGGAACAACATCTCCATGTTCCAACAAGGAACAAACTTCAACTTCACCTGCAACTAGCAACGCTATAAGAGGGGCTGAGCAAAGCGGTAACATAGCCAAACAACGGTTTGCTAGGAAAGGATGGTTAGGGGCTGACATGGCAATATGGGTGGCATGATATAGCAAGTGGTAGGCATCGCAGCATAGGCATAGCAAAAGAGCGAGCAACTAGCATAGCAAAGATAGAAGTGATTTCTAGGGTATGGTCATCTTGCCTGCAATGTTCTCAGAGTTGTCGAAAGCTTGATCCTCGTAAGCGTTCTCAACAGGTTCCTTGTTCACGTACTCGTCTCCCGGCTCTAGCCAAAGCAAGAACACAAACAAAGGAACCACAATAAATCACGGTGCAATGCACAATCAACATGATGCAAAACATGACATGATATGCGAGATGTGATATGCAATGCGTATGCGCGCTCCGGAAGGAAAATGATGAACCAGGCATCAACTTGGCAAACCAAGTATGCCACTGGAAAGATGAGATGATTTCGGTTGAAATCGATATAAAGATCACCGGAATCGGATTCACGGTTTGCAAATGACAAGCAAAACAAGAATGGCACAAATCTGCCATTAACAGCATGATGCCACTTAGCAAGCAACAAGAAATTAAGCTACTGCACCCAAACGTATCAACAAAGTATATGTCAGTGATCTACACAAGATGCTTGACAAAAGATGAGCACTGAGCTACGGCTAGTTCACATCATAACAGGTTCAAACAAGCAGGGCAAAAGTGCACAAAATATCAGGCTGGACATGGCAAAAACAGCATCAGGTTGCAATGTTCAGAGCAACAAAACTACCTGCTACAGGAACTTAAAATAGCAAAATAAGGCATGGCATGAATCTACTCAAAGCATAGAACAAAAGTCCCTTACTGACCATAATCCAAAAAGGATAAGAAAATATAGTAACACCCATGTCAATATTGAAAGTTTCGTTAACAGATTCAGCAACATGGCATGTCAAAAACTGATAACAAGTAGGCATGTTTACAAGCTCAATGCACTCACTACAGAGCCTTATATGATAAACTAAGCATACATACATCAAGAAGACATGGCATAGAAAACATACATGGCAAGAACAATAACATAGCATACATGGATCAACCACAACAACCTTGGCAAAATTGAATAACATGTAAACAATCTGCCAGGAAACATTTGATAGCAAAAGTAGAGCTCGATTGACTCAAGCTATGGCACTCCATAATTGCAAACAAAGGCATGGATGGATAGAACAAGACATGTTTAACAAAACATCCTTACTGAAGTATCTCCAAATAAGCATAGATCTCTCGGTAGCATCAAGTTAACATGGCATCAGAATATCAGCTAAACAGAGCTGAAAACAGCAACATCAGGACACCTACTTTGCATGCTTGTGCTAGTCACCACATAGATCACAAAAATACATGGCATACACCCCTGGAAAGATGGCATGGCATATTACAAAACACATGTAGGACTCAAATTCATAGGGTGCACACATCAATCATAGCAAAAATAACAAAAGTGCAAGTTCTGTTAAGAAACAGAAACTAACATCACATAGCCCTCTACCAACAGCATTTCGGGCATCAAGATGAGCTCCAATGAAAATGATGCAATGATATGAAATGATCTACTCTTCGAGATGAACATTTTGATATATTATACGCGCAAAATGGATCTACAGATGCAAAGTTACGCTACGTTGAAAAAGCCACTAAATAACATAGGATGCAAAAAACTTAGAAGAATTGAGGAGGGGGGAAGAAGTCAACGGGCTAGGTCAGGATCCGGATCGGATCGGGATCCGCCCGATCGCGGCGACGGCGGCGGCGGTCGGGCTCGCCGGAGCTCAGGCGAGGCCGGAGGAGGAGAGAGGCGGGGCGGGCGGAGAGGAGGCGGGGCCGGAGAGGCGGCGCCGGCGACCCGGAATGCAAGGCGGCGGGCGAGAGCCGGTGGCGAGGAGGCTGGCGCCGGCCAGCGAGGGCGGCGGCGGAGGCCGGAGGGAGGCGCTGTGGCGGCGGGGCGGGCGCCGCGCGGAAGGCGGCGAGCCATGACCGGGCGCGGAGGCGCGGGCGTGGCTGGCGGCCAGGCGGGCGGCCGTGGGCCTCGTGGGCCCATGTGTGGCGCGGCGGCGGCGGGACACGTGGCGGCGCTGACTGGCGCGGCGCGACGGCGGTGGCTTCGTCCCGCGGCGGGCGGACGCGTCCGATGTGAGGGACGAAATTTTTAGGGTTTCGGGGAAGAAGACCCGGATTTAGTCGGGGGAGGTGTTTAAATAGGCATAGAGGGAGCTAGGAGAGTCCAAATGAGGTGTAGTTTTCGCCCACACGATCGTGATCGAACGACGGAGAGCATGGAAGTGACTTAGCTGGGTTATTGGGCTGTTTTGGAGGGGTGTTGGGCTGCAACTTAAAAGAGGCCTTTGCGAGAGTGCGGTTAACCGTTGGAGTACCAAACGAGCTCCAAATGACCCGAAACTTGACCGGTGGTCTACGGGTGGTATACCAAGGCCACTAGACAAACCTCGGTCCATTCCAAGAAGGTTTAGTACCCGCACACGGAAAAACATAAAAGGGGCCGCCGGGGGAAGATAGGAGTGCCGGATTGCAAAACGGACAACGGGAAAAATGCTCGGAATCATGAGACGAACACGTATGCAAATGCGATGCACATGATGACATGATATAAAATGCATGACATGGACAAAATGCAAAAAGGAGAAAAAAACCCAACCACTGAGGGAATATCATATCACAATGCCGAAAATGGCAAGAGTTGGAGTTACAATTTTGGAAAGTTACTTCCGGGGTGTTACATGTATCTTCTCACACGTCTGCGTAGATCCATCCTTGTCGGGACCAGAGCTTGCCGGTGAAGTCCCTTGCTTGTCGCTAGATGTCTCTGTCGTGTTTGCTAGCTCATCATCCGCCTCCCTCTCCGCTACTTACGCAGCACTAACCACTTGATTGGTTGCCGCTATATACAGCAGCAACTTCTCTTGTGGCTTAGGTGCGACAAGTATTGGAGTGGAGGACAGGTATCTCTTTAAGTCCTGCAACGCAGCCTCCGCTTCCGGAGTCCAATTCAATGGACCTGCCTTTTTCAAAATTTTCAAAAATGGCAGGGCGCGCTCAGCAGACCTAGAGATAAACCTGCTGAGAGCAGCTACGCAACCGGAAAGTCTTCGTACATCCTTGACGTGCTTTCGTGCTTCAATCTGCTCAATGGCCTTGATCTTGTCGGGATTGGCTTCAATTCCACGCTGAGACACGAAGAACCCGAGAAGCTTGCCGGAAGGGACTCCAAACACACACTTCTCGTGATTGAACTTGAGGTTGATCTTGCGCAGATTTGCAAAGGTTTCATCTAAATCTTGAATCAGAGTTGCCTTGTCTTTGCTTTTGACCACTATGTCATCCATGTATGCTTCCACATTTCTGTGTATTTGCGGCTCAAAAGCTTCATGGACTACTCTTGCAAATGTTGAACCAGCATTCTTTAAACCGAAAGGCATCCGTACGAAACAGTATGTGCCACATGGGGTGATGAATGCGGTTTTCTCCTCATCCTCTTCTGCCATGAAGATCTGATGGTACCCGTACCCTGAGTATGCATCAAGAAATGAAAGCAAATCACATCCGGCCGTGGAGTCAACAATCTGGTCGATGCGCGGTAAGGGAAATGGGTCTTTGGGACAAGCTTTATTAACATCAGTAAAGTCGATACAAAGCCTCCATTTTCCATTTGCCTTGCGCACGACTACAGGATTGGCCAACCACGTAGGATGGAGCACTCCTCTGACAAGGCCTGCTGCTTCCAACTTCTTGATTTCTTCTGCTATTAATTCTTGGCGCTCCACTGCTTGCTTCCTGACTTTCTGCTTGACGGGCCGCGCATGAGGACAGACGGCAAGGTGGTGCTCAATTACTTTCCTGGGAACACCGGGGATGTCAGACGGTTGCCATGCAAACACGTCGACGTTCGCCCGCAGAAAAGCAACAAGCGCGCTTTCCTATTTAGGGTCAAGAGTGGCACTGATGGTGAAGGTACCACCAGTGCCGTCCTCCTTGGCGGACACCTTCTTGGTCTCTGGTGGAGCTGCCATCGTCTTCTTACACTTGCCGGTGGAGCTCGATGGTGCGTCCTCGACGGTAGCGCAGCACTCCGAAGAGGTGCGCTTGCCGGAGTGGGCATCAGAGCTCTTGTCGGACTTGGTCTTCTTCTTCCCCCCAGGAGCTTCAACGGCAAGTGACTTGTGATCTGCTGCGGCTGCTGCTTCCCGGTAGATCTTGTCGGCGCAGATAAGAGCATCCTTCTTGTCACCAGGGACAGAGATGACACTTATCGGGCCTGGCATTTTCAGCAAGTTGTATGCATAGTGAGATGCTGCCATGAATTTGGCGAGTGCTGGACGGCCAAGTATCCCATTGTAAGGCAGTGGGAAGTCAGCAACGTCAAAGATGACCCTCTCAGTCCTGAAGTTTAACTCGCTGCCAAATGTTATCGGCAACGTGATCTTTCCCTTCGGCTTGCTCCTTCCCGGATTGATTCCTTGGAAAGTGCCGGTCTCCTCGAGCTCGCTGTCAGGGATCTGGAGTTTCTGGAGTACCCCTGAGGAGATCAGGTTCAAGCCGGCCCCGCCGTCAACTAGCATCTTAGTGACCTTGAGGTTGCGGATAGTTGGTGAAACCAACATCGGCAAGCACCCGACCGCAGTTATGCGGTCAGGGTGGTCCTCAATATCAAAGATGATAGGTGTGCCGGACCATTTCAGAGGCTTGCGTGACTCGACGGATGGTTCTGCCGCATTGACTTCCCGCATCCACTGCTTGAGTTGGCGGTGTGAAGTATGCAGAGAAGCACCGCCGTCAACACACAGGACCTCTGTGGATTTCTGGAACTCCTGCTCATCGGTCTCGTCATCATCCATGTCTTCATCATCGTCATCATCTTCGTCCTTGTCACGGCCGCGGGGAGGTCTATCTCCTTGCCGCTGTTTGGCCTTGCCGCGGCGTCCTCCCCGGCCGGGGCGCTTCTTGCTGGCTCCTCCAGCACCTTCCTGGGCCTTCTCCTTGTCGCGCTGCTCGTACTCAGCCTTTTGCTGTTCAACAAGCTGCTCGACCTTCTTGCAGCTCTGGAGGTCATGACCCTTGGTGCGGTGGATCTTGCGATCTTGTTTGTTGGAGCCGTCACGCTTGTCGGCGACCGCCACAGACTGGCGGTTGGCGCCATGCAACCTCCTTGCCGGAGTTACCAACTTTGGCTTTCTTGGCGCCACCTCCGTTGCCGGACTGCTCAACAACTAGCACATCTTTGCCTTTCTTCTTCCTGTTGTTCCGCCGCCGGCTTTTCTTTGCCGGGGCGGCCTCCTCACTATCAAATCCTGCTGCTTCTGTAATCTCTCCGGGGAGTCTCCTCCCTTCTTCAGCACGCGCACACTTGTCGGCCAGGGCATATAGCTCGCTGACGTCTCTGATTTTGCACATCGCCATCTCCTCCCGCATCCTGCGGTTTCGCGACGCTCGATGGAGCGCGCTGATTATCTGGCGGGGTGGACATCTGGGATGTTGTCTTGTCTGTGCTGAATCTCGAATGTACTTGCGCAGGGCTCTCCTTCCTACAGGCTAGCAGATGAAGGTCGCTCTCTTGGCCATGGGGTTTGTGGCACCGTGAAGGCGCCGACAAACCTGATGGCACAGATCTGCCAAGAGGATATGGAGTTGTCCGGCAAGTGCATGAGCCAAGATCGACATTGGGCTTGAGTACCGCGGGAAGTAGTTGGCGAGAATCTTGTCGTCTCGCCCCGCAGCTTGCACCGCAATGGTGTAGATCTTGAGGAACTCCGACGGATCGTCTTGCCGTCGTACTTCTCTGGTACATCGGCGAAATTCTTCTTTGGGCCTTTGGACTTGCCGCAGCTCATGAGTGAACGCAGGGCAACCTATCGCGTCGGCAAGTCGCTGGTTCCCCGGGCGCATGCATATCGACAGAGGCCCAGCGCGCTGGTCGGATTGACGCCGCGCTTCTCTTCGGCGCTTGATGCGAGTTCGAGCGTCTTCTCGTTGTCGTTCGTGAAGAACTTGGCGCTGATCGCGACGAGCCCGCGGATCTGATGACGCGGTGGAGTCACTGTTGAGGTGGATCCGACGAGTTGGCGATCTTGGCCTTCGGGGTGGAGAGTGCATGGTGGTCGCACCTCCACCGGTCTCGTCGCCGCCGGCTCGTGCTTGGCAGTCTTGCCGCGGCAGCGATGTAGTCGGTTGCCGCGGAGTGTCGCCGTTGGCAAAGCCGATGAGACTCTGGATGGTGGCCCTCCATTCGTCGACCTTGTCGGCTGTTGGAGGGTAATCTAGGAGCAGCTGAGCTCTCGCCAAAGCTTCTACTTGAGTGGTGGGCGGCAGTGGCGAACGGTGCGAGGAGCGGGATATGCTCGGACTTGTAACTATGTTAGAAGGAGCAGTATCCCGTCCAGGCGACCGTGCCTCGCTCGTGCCAGCATGTTGGCGTGCACGCTGGTCTTGAGGGCCCCGAGATCCACCAGCTCGATCTTGATCCAAGGAGCGTATGGTACTGTGAATACCTGAGATGGACGCGGTGCATGTACGGACGCCGAGGTCTGCGCAGCCTTGTCCTTGGACCTGGCAGCGTCGTGGGCTCCCTCGTCGACGCCCGCCCTTCCGCCGGCGTCTACCCCACCACCCATTTGCTCCGGTGGTGGTGGGATCGACGTGGATGGATCTGCTGCCGCCGAAGCCTTCTTCTTCGGTGGCATGTCGATGAAGATGATGAAGATGTAGCTCGTGTTAACGCCGGATCAGGTTCACACAGCCTCGACGCCCCCTACCTGGCGTGCCAAAGATGTCGGGGAAGCTGATCGCGACGAGCCCGCGGATCTGATGACGCGGTGGAGTCGCTGTCGAGGTGGATTCGACGAGTTGGCGATCTTGGCCTTCGGGGTGGAGAGTGCATGGTGGTCGCACCTCCACCGGTCTCGTCGCCGCCGGCTCGTGCTTGGCAGTCTTGCCGCGGCAGCAATGTAGTCGGTTGCCGCGGAGTGTCGCCGTTGGCAAAGCCGATGAGACTCTGGATGGTGGCCCTCCATTCGTCGACCTTGTCGGCTGTTGGAGGGTAATCTAGGAGCAGTTGAGCTCTCGCCAAAGCTTCTGCTTGAGTGGTGGGCGGCAGTGGCGAACGGTGCGAGGAGCGGGATATGCTCGGGCTTCTAACTATGTTAGAAGGAGCAGTATCCCGTCCAGGCGACCGTGCCTCGCTCGTGCCAGCATGTTGGCGTGCACGCTGGTCTTGAGGGCCCCGAGATCCACCAGCTCGATCTTGATCCAACGAGCGTATGGTACTGTGAATACCATGACGCTGTCGGTCCCGCGCCTCCTGAGATGGACGCGGTGCATGTACGGACGCCGAGGTCTGCGCAGCCTTGTCCATGGACCTGGCAGCGTCGTGGGCTCCCTCGTCGACGCCCGCCCTTCCGCCGGCGTCTACCCCACCACCCATTTGCTCCGGTGGTGGTGGGATCGACGTGGATGGATCTGCTGCCGCCGAAGCCTTCTTCTTCGGTGGCATGTCGATGAAGATGATGAAGATGTAGCTCGTCTTAACGCAGGATCAGGTTCACACAGCCTCGACGCCCCCTACCTGGCGCGCCAAAGATGTCGGGGAAGCTGATCTGACCCATGAACACCTATGGGACCGGCGGACCGAGCCCCTTTCGGTTCGGTGGGGGGCGGAGGTCGACGAAGAGCGATCGGCGAAGCACACGAGCAGTTTACCCAGGCCGAGCTCTCCGAGAGATAATACTCCTACTGCTGCTTGTTTGATTGTATTGTGTTCTTGCTAGGGAGCGCTGAATGCTACAATACGCACCAGCTGCTAACGAGACCTAGCATAGGTGTTTTCTGCCTTCGAACCGTTCGAACCCTCCTCTACGTTGCGCATGGGCCTCCTTTTCTATGCTTAAGGGTCTCCGGCAGGTGGCAACGAGACAAGGGCAAAATGGAAAAAGAGTGCGGTTGGTACAGCTACTTGTACGGTGTCCCATACCTAACCCGACGGCAGGGGACAAAGGCATTAAATGCCCATCTCGTCGCCCAAGCGAAGGCAACAGGACCGTCAGGGCGCCACCACCGCCACGATGGCAATCTTGTCGGCGCCGCTTGCCAAGGCGCTCACCTGGTCGCCTGACCTCTTGCCACGCAGCGCTGGAAGGGTCGAGGCGACACGTTGGTGGATCTTGTTTGGAGCGCAGGAGCGGAGTGGTAGTCTGCCATGCAAGCGCCTTTGCCATGATTGTTGTCTTGTCGCGTCCGGAAGCTTGTCGCTCATGGGCCTTCCGGCAAGCTCCTCTTGCCGGGCCTTGTCTCCTAGGTGCCTTGGTTGGCCTTCCGGCAAGCTCCTCTTGCCGGGCCTTGTCTCCTAGGTTCCTTGGTTGGCCTTCCCGCAAGCTCCTCTTGCCGGGCCTTGTCTCTTTGGTTTGAATACTTTGTTCTTGAATGGCTCCAATGGAGCAGCGGAGGACCTTGGCGGTCACCAGGCAAGCCTTGCAGCTGGTGCTGCAACTGCCCGTGCACAAGTTCGGGATACTAGGGTACCCTACTCTAGTACATCGGCAGGAGCCAGTTGGTACAGCTACTTGTACAAAGGTCCCATACCTAACCCTGACGGCAGGGGACAAAGGCATTAAATGCTCGTCTACGTTGCCCAAAAAGTGCAGCGAGGACCGTCGGGCGCCACCGCCGCCACGATGGCAATCTTGTCGGCGCCGCTTGCCACCAGCGCTCCGCTGGTCCGACAGACCTCTTGCCACGCTGCCGCTGGAAGGGTCCCAGGCGACACGTTGGTGGATCGTTGAAGCGCAGGAGCGGAGTGGTAGTCTGCCGCATGCAAGCGCCTTTGCCATGATTGTTGTCTTGTCGCGTCCGAAGCTTGTCGCTCACGGGCCTTCCCGGCAAGCTCCTCTTGCCGGGGCCTTGTCTCTTTGGTTTGAATACTTTGTTCTTGAATGGCTCCAATGGAGCCGCGGAGGACCTTGGCGGTCACCAAGCAAGCCTTGCCGCGGGGTGCTGCAACTGCCCGTGCACAAGTTCGAGATACTAGGGTACCCCTACTCTAGTACACCGACACGCCCCAGTTCTGTTTCTACTATTTCTGTATGTTAACTGTTGATCTCGGAATCTTGTTATGATGTTGTAGAGTGGTTATGCTACCATTTTGCATGATGTCTCAAATCTTTGTGAGCATTTACAGCCGTTATGTTGTCCGAGTCATCCCAGGTCTCTAAATAGTCTGATGCATTTGCAAATCCCTTCCCTCTGTTTCTAATGTTCATTTGGGCCAGATTAATCACACAAATTAGTATGTTGAGGTACTCCGCTGCCTCGACATATATGTTGGAGTTATTATTATGATCCTAGGTGTTTTAGGGAGTCACCTAGTAATCTAGTCATGTTTTGTGTTCCCGGTGTGGTGATACTGGCCATTATTCTCGAAAGCATCCTGTGATGCCACTTAGTAGTAGGTATTCTACTCCTGGGTTGAACCCAAAATTCACCCTACTTACCTCATGTTGATAGTGTTGCTCGTACCTTTAGGTTATTAGTAACTTTTGTGATAGTCCTCGAGATCCGTGGTATTTCCTTCTTCCAAATACCATGAACCATTTTGGCAGAAGTTCTCTTGAACCGAAAGATCACAACAAGAGTGCTCTTCATGAGTTTCCTATCCTATGTTGTGAATCTGCCAGTCCTTCCTTTTCTGTATGGGTTATCCGGAAGAAACCTGTTGAACTTGATTCGACTTACTAACCTATGCATCCACAACGCAGAAAGCTATATGTTCCTTGAGTTATTCCTCTTTAGTTGTATTCTGACCCCCGTCTATCAATTGATAGTCAAGGGTATGTGTGCGATCGTGTTTATCGATGCCTATTATTCTTGTGGTCCGTCAAGCCATTCTATTCCGGAATGACTAGGAGAAACAAACTCCAGTACCTTATCCATATCTAGGATTGGGTCAAAGCAATTGTATTCCGCGGATCAAAATGCCAAACCAGTTTTTGCTCTGCTGTGCCTTGGAGTGTTACCATCTTTATGTTAAGAGTGTCATGAGAATTGCACCACCTTTTATGAATTCTTGACACAGTGATACTTCTCGCCTCATTATTCATTCCTCGGTTCCGTGTTGTTGCAACCGGAATGCCGACAAGTGAATCGTGATGTGTGAAATCAATACTCCGAGCAACTCATTGCTTGGTAGTAAATGGACAATAGTTTCACTCTTAGCGTGTTGGTTATTGAATCATCATTCTAAGATAGACTGTGCTACCTAGTCCTTATTTCCGGTGCACTCTTCGATCATGAGTTAGGATTGTGTCAATCCCTCACTCTTTTGATCATATCATCTTGCCCTAAAAAGCAAGATTGTTCTCGAGCTTAGTAACATATCGGTGGTTCGTGAGGTTCCAAATATCTTCTCGGAAGCATTACCAGGTTGTCACCTGACCGCTATGTTGAGTTCGTGATCAAGTTGGTTCCTTGTAACCACCCCCTTCTCCAAGAATCTGTGTTGGATACCCCTGAGCTAGTTGGTTGAGCTAACAACAACTTGGAGAGTTGGAAGATGAAAGCTTGTCCGACTTAGTTCATTCTAAGGGATATCTTGTGTCTGTGTGTTGAGGAAAGATGATATCTCCATCGATTGGTCCTCGTGATCAGTTGTTGGATCTATTGCCTTGTCAAAACTTTGACTTGAGTATGGGCCATCGTCAAGTCAAATTAGAACCAACGATGTTCGTAATGTTGTCTTACTCGTGGTTGATCCCTCGAGCATACACCATTACATCCTTTGGTCTGACCAATGCTATCACCGTGTTCACGTGATGGTGGAAGTCCAGTGATATGGAAATTCCGATGAATTGCTGTTGAGCCCGTTAGCAGCATTTTGTCTCCCCCATGATTCATGTTGAACATCAACCTAGTGTTGGAAACTTTGTAAGCAATGCCTTCGTGTTCAGTTCATGAAGCTTATGCTTGGATGGAAGAAGTGACTTCCTCGAATTCATGTGCTTTAGGTGTAAGTTGCCGCCATGAATTTGAGAAAGGTTTGTTTTGCTTCCCTTGGAATCATCCCAAGTCAGTCATGCCTACGTGCGAAGTATTCTATGGTTTGGTAGATTAATTACCTCCACTCCATATGTGTTCCTAGCACACCAAGTCACTGATTGATTTGTTCAAGGAGAAGAAGTTCCTTCCTAAGAGCTAATCCGGACTTATGTAAGGACTTCGATACCCACAATGATGGTTCCTAGTCAGAACTCGGTAGTGTTTTATCATAAGACTACTATGTGGTCATGTTTGTCTGGGACAGCGTGTTCACATGTGTTTAGCAGAACCAGCTCATGTTTTGGAGCTTGCTATCGCAGTTCATTTCCCGAGAATCTCGCAACATCATCTCGTCGATTGTGTTGCAAACCTTTCTTTTCAGACATGCTGAGTCTGAAGTATCCTATCACCAATCGGATCTGAATCTCAGGCAGATATGATGGTTGGAACATTCCCAACAGTTGCATTTTGTTCCCAGCTTGCACCGCCATTGTGCCAATTCCCATGGGCTGTCCTCTTAGTAATTGTTGTTTAGGATCATCTTCAAAAGTGGTCCTACCATGGGTCCCATCCATTTCCGGTGATAAGCAAAAGTCATCCATTGCGTTATCTCCAACAAGGTAGTCCACATCATCCATCCGAATCCGGATATGCCATTCCTTTGAACCCCGCCAAACGATCATTTGTGATTGCCTTAGGCTGGTATAAAGAGTTTCAATGATCTAGATATCAAAAGTAATTCTTTTTGCCACTTAAGGGAATAGTACTTCGAGTCACCTTCCCTGAGGTGCCCCGTTTTGGAATCATGGCAATTTCCCTCGCTACTTGAAACCCTCGTCAAATTGTTTCTTCTGTCGCTCCTGATGCAAGTTTTCCCTCTCAGCTCCAGAGACGTTTCTATGTCTCATTCCGTGAGTTGATTTTGTGATCATCAAGATGATCCTAAGTTGCTCGAACCTCAAGAAGATTGATTCTTCTAAAATTCTTCCTTCCTACTTGTTGTCATGTTGGATGTAGTTCTCAAAGCAAGAAGTCGAGATCAAGGTGATGCAATGAACCAACATCCTCGAGAAAGACATTTGGATCGTGAAGATTGTGATAGCTTTGTGTCCTCTCTGTCTTCTTACCTCACATCTTGAATCTCGGGACGAGATTCTTGTTTAGTGGGGGTGAGTTGTCACATCCCTAGCTTCTGGAAATGCACTAGTGCTAGACTTTGGTGATGCATCATGTTTACTTTTTACAGAAAGTTGAAATGGGGATTGCCTAAACCCTGGCATTAAAGGAATTCACTAGGTTCACCTAAAATATTTTCAGTAAGTCCAAATGGCTTACAAAAATGTTCATCATTTCGGATAATCTTTGGAAACAATAACCGGAGGTGTCGCACATTTTCCATGACATATTTGGGCTCAATTAAATCATACTCTATTTGCATTTGGGCATTTAAATGTTATAAAATAATTTAAATGTCCAAATAATCTTAAACAAAATGTTTCTGTTGGATATATCCTATACAGTGGGCATGAGTAGTTTGATGATTTTTGAAAGTGCCCAGCCATTTTTACTAAGTCCAAAAACAAATGTCAGAATTAGAAAAGAGAAAGGAAAAGGAAAGAGCAGAGACTCACCTGGCCACCTACCCGGTGCAGCCCATCTGGCGCCCTAGCTGGCCAAAGATGGCGGCCCATCGCCCTGATGGGTCATCACCGACCTCCCTTGCCAGAAAAAGGGAAGGCTGCTGCCTGTCGCTCGCGCGCCGCCCCTGGCCACCTTCTGCTTCTACCGACGCCTTGGACGGCTCCAGACGACGCCACGCGCCCCCCCTGACCTCTCTCGCTCACGCTCGCAGCTCCTCCCCTCCTCTGGCTCCCTCCCCCTCTCTTCCCGAGCGCACCAGAGGGCGCCGCCGTGCTCTGCCGCGACCACCGGCCACCCCACTCCTCGCCGACGCACCAGAAGCTCCGCCACTTCTTCCTCGACCACCCCACCGAGCCATGCGACTGGAAGAGCCCCGAAGCGCCGCCCCCGACGTTTTCCCCTTCCTCGGCCGTCGGAGATCGGCCTCGCCACCCCGCTCAGCTCCAGCCTTCCCCGAGCCCACTGACCACCTCTTCCTCTCCACTGTGAGCTCCTACGCCTCCCCTCTCTCTCCCCGTGCTCGATTTCACCGCGTAGCCGTCGCCTCTGTCGATCCCTAGAACCCGTCGCCGCCGGCTGTGTCGCCGCCATGGCTAGAGCTCACGCACGTCGCGTCTGAGCATGCCACCATGCTCAGCGCGATGCCAAAAGCCCAAAACCCCCACCCACCGCTCCGGCTGTCGGCTGAAGCGTCGTTTCACGACGCCCGAACTCCGGCCGCCGCCGCGAGCTCCGTTCCGGTGAGCTCCGGCAACCCCAGGGCCTCCCTCCACCTCCGTTGGATGCGGCCGAGTGCCAGCTTTCCAACGGGACCGCCCGCGGCCCAAGCAGCCTCATGTAGGTGAAACCCGAGCCACTCCGGTGCACACCCGCCGCGGATTTGGTCGCCGGCGATCACACGCCGGTGGTGATGACGTGGCATCGTCATTAGGTACTAATTACCAACTTAATTACCCCCTGACCCACTAACACACGGGCCCCACGCCCTTAGTTAACCACAGTTTAAATTCCTGTTTAGTTTTAACTAATCACCATGGCCCCACGCGTCAGCGTTGACCATGCTAACGTGGCCCTTGACCGACCCCACCCGTCAGTGACCAAGCCAGCAATGTGACACTGACCGGTGGACCCCACACGTCAGGTTTGACCTGGACCCGCCCTTTAACCAACTGACGCAAGCATGATACACTGCTGATGTCATAAATACATTTACTGGGATTTTCTTATTTAGAAATAATTAGGAAATTCCAGAAAATGTCCTAAACTTCTAAAAATCATAGAAATTCAACCGTAACTCCAAATAAGATAAATTATATATGAAAAATTATCAGAAAAATTCAAGGAATCCATCTGTACCATTTTCATGCATGTTTGGACAATGTTTGTCCTCTGTTTTGGACAAAACAAATAAAGGGCATTTAAATAATCATATATGGAGTTGGAATTTGAATCATGTATTCAAACCAACTTCATTTAAATCATAGCTAGATGCATTAGCTCAAATCACAGCATATTGCCATGTCATGATCATGCATCATATTGTGGCATTGCATTGATTGTGTTCTTTCTCGATTCTTGCGGTGTTTGCCCCTCTCGATAGACGTGGTTACGACGATGAGTTCGATGACACCGATGAAGAGCTATAATATCTTCAAGAGTGCCAGGCAAGCAAAACCCCCTTGTTCATTCCGATATAATCCCACTCTCTCGCTCCTGCTCTCTTTTACTGCATTAGGACAACAACGATTCATCTGTTACTTGCTGCGGTAGCTGAACCCCATTATCCTCTGCATGACCTGTCATTCCACAGTAAATAGATGAAACCCACTAGCATGAGTAGGAGTTGTTTGAGCCCTGTTGTGCCTACTCATTCATGCTTGTTTGTCATGCCTGCTACTGCTTAGAGTTGAGTCAGGTCTGATTCATCAGGAATGAATCGGAGGTGTGTAAACATGTCCTACTGTTGAGAGCTAAGTGTGTGAACACGATTTGGTAAAGGTAGCGGTGAGAGGCCATGTAGGAGTACATGGTGGGTTGTCTCATTGCAGCCGTCCTCGGGAACTAAGTTATGTGTTTGTGATCCGTGAAACAGTTACTACCACGCATTGGGCCCGAAACCAATGGACCCTCTCGGCTTCTTAACCACCCTTGTTCTCTGTCCAGGAGTTGCAACTAGTTTCTGGTGTTTGTAGGATATGTGTTGGAGGCCGTGCGTAGCGTTGACCCTAGGGGTGGGCTATGATGCGGTAGATACACCGTGGCCCGATGTACCGAATGCCCGTTTGGTATCTCGGGAACCCTGCACACATCGTTCGGGGCCGTTAGTGGAAACCTCGGCGGACTCCTGCGGATGGAACCGAATAGGCGATAAACCCGGACTAGGGACTTGAGTGTTTAGGTAGGCTATGGCCGACACCCACGTTGGGCTTCCGCTTGAAGGTTGCCGAGTACATGTCGTATGGCGGCGGTAAGTGGTGAGCGTGTGTGAAGAAGTACACCCTGCGGGGTTATAAATGATCTATTCGAATAGTCGTGTCCGCGGTAAAGGACTTGGGTTGCCTATATCAGTTCATAGACAAGTGAAAGTGGATACTCTAAAATCGCCAAGATAGCGTGAGTGCTATGGATGGCGTTCGTGGGAAGGCGGGATCGGATCCATAGTGGTGTATTGATTGGTGAATATGTGGACTCGTGCGCCACCTCAAAAGAGTTACTTGCAATGTAGTTCGGGATAGCCACCGAGTCAAAGCTGGCTTGCTGCGATCAAACTCCACCACCCCCATTGTTGATAATGATGCATATGTAGTTAGTTACGATGTAAGTCTTGTTGAGTACGTTTGTACTCACGTTTGCTATTTATGTTTTGCGAGAGGCGTCGGTCTCGCTAGTAGTTCCACGTGGACTTGACGTTTAGCTTGTTACCTCAGCTACGATCTTGTGCCCTCGGCGAGATTTGGTAGATAGTCGGGCTTCTCGGCCTTTTTCATTTATAGTTATGCGTACTCGAGACATGTTAAGCTTCCGCATGTGTTTGACTTATGCGCTCTCGAATGTTGGGTCGAGACCCATGTTTGTAATATCTCGCTCCATGGAGCCTAAGGATTAATTTTTGAGTCGTAGAGTTATGTTGTGGTGCCATGTTGTATTTACACATATTGAGCATATTGTGTATGTTTGAAATGCTTGGTATGTGTGGGATCCAACAATCTAGTTGTTTATCCTTGGCAGCCTCTCATATGGGGAAATGTAGTCCGGTGCTTCTGAGCGATGTAGGCGCTACTGCCCGGTTCACCGAGTCCCGCTAGCCCAAAGACTACCGCTCTGGACACTTGACTGGCCGGCATGTGTTTCACCGTTCTTGTGTACATCCTTCGGGAAATGTCACGCGGTGACATCCGAGTCTGCCTAGCCTGCTACAGCCGGGTTCCCGGAGTCTGTTAGCCCAGTGCTACAGCCCGGATTCACACGCTGCTGACCGACATGCTCGATGTGATTCATGTATGCCTGTTCCCATGGGTTAGTGCCGCTTTGGGTTCACGACTAGCCATGTTGGCCCGGGTTCTCTGTCATGTGGATGCTAGCGACACTATCATATCGTGAGCCAAAAGCATAAACGGTCCGGGCCATGGTAAGGCGACACCCGTGGGAATACCGTGTGTGAGGCCGCAAAGTGATATGAGGTGTTACCGGCTAGGTCAATGTGACTTGGAATCGGGGTCCTGACACCTCCGGAGGATTTACCCCTAAAAAGGCCTGGTGCCTGTGAAGAAGGCGAACGCCTGTGAAGCCTAACTTACTGAGAATGGCCCGGTGCCTGTGAAGAAGGCGAACGCCTGTGAAGCTTAACTTTCTGAGAAAGGCCCGGTGCCTGTGAAGAAGGCGAACGCCTGTGAAGCTTATCTTTCTGAGAAAGGCCCGGAGCCTGTGAAGAAGGCCAATGCCTATGAAGTTCGCTTCCCTTAAGAAAGGCCTGGAGACTGTGAAGAAGGCCAATGCCTGTGAAGCTCGCCGCCCGTGACACTCTCACGTAATAATGAGTTGGGGTTGTACACGCCCCGGAGTCTCAGGAGCGTCGGCCTCAGGCCCTGGGGCTCCCTCCCATGCCCAGTTGCAGCACTTAGTTCCGAGCTGGTGAGAAGACGTCGAAGACTAGATTAGGTGCCAGACGCGGCTTTTTTCATTTGCTTTCTGCAGTTGGCTTGTTCTTTCCCAATTGAAGTTTTATTGAAGGTGTTGCCGTCTTTGGCTTGCGACTCTTTGCCTTCTTCGCTCTCCTACCTCGATTTCTCTTGCGTGAGTCTCGCGAGGGAGCAATGCGGGCCCCCTCCCGAGTGTTTTCTGCCCCTACTGTTTGAGGCTTCCCTAACCGGGTTCGCTACGGGAGCACCCCTCTAGTCCGTGCCCCACGGGCACCGCGACGCGACCACAGGACCTGGGTCGGTCGCCTCCACGACTGAGGCCGGAAACTACCTCTCCTGGCTAATCTTTGCAGGGCATGAAGCGTTCGGCGAGGCCTCGGCCTCGGGAGGCGAAGATCATGACAGTCGCCCCAAGCTAAGTAATTTCTGGCAGGCGTGTGGCACAGAAGCCTAATACAAAAATAGCGGAAACAGTACGATAATTAAACAGCAACAGTCCAAGCACGCCCCCGCGGGGCCCTACACTACTGTCTCTTTGCGCAGGAAAAGGAAAATAACAAGACAGGCGCGGCTCGCTTGACACCAACTCGTGGCGAAGGCTCGAACTGCCTCCGGAGCTCAAGCAGACTCCCTCTCGCGCTTCACCGAGGCGCGACGGCGGGCAGACCCGCTACCTCCCTCCAGACGGGCGCGGCGGTGCGAAGGCTGGTCACGGCCACCGCTGGAGGAGCCGCTGTCCGAAGAAGAGTCGCTGAAGCTTGACGAACCCCGAGCGCCGCCAACCACGCGCGCGCCGTCATCTTCGTCCCGATCGTCGGCGGGGCTCGGCCCACGACTGCGGTCGTCGTCCTCGGGGCAGCACCCAGCGCGGCGACTGTCTTCCCCGAACACCCTCACGTAGAGGGTGGCGTCGTCGTCGAACTTGAAGTGCAGGGTGCACCGCCGGCTCAGACCACGCGCGCGGGCAAACGTTTGCCAGCCGCGGGTCAGGGCCACGCTCCCACCGGCAGAGACCTCCAGCGATGCCCAGGAGGCCCGGTTGCAGCAACCGTCTGCCTGGAGCCAGAGGCCGCCCGGGGCGCCGGCCGGAAGTTCACCTAAAAGGAAGAGGGGAAGCTGGAGCCAGGTGTTGGTCGGCTCCGCCGACCACACGACAAACTCCGGCAGCACCTCTGCCGAATGGAAGCGCAGCCTAGGGGGTCGCGCGGCCGTAGCGCGCCCCCCATCAACGGCCTGACGCCCGTCACCGCGCGGGAGATCGCCTCCACGGCTGCGAGAAGCCGTTGCAGGAGCCACAGGGTGCTTGCGAGGACGGCCTCGACCGTGCTTGGCTGGGGGAGAGTCAGGCTCCACCTGGCGGGCCTTTCCCTTCTCCGCGGCCGAGAACCTCTTCAGCGGAGCCATGAAGAAGAAGGAGAAGCAAGAAAAGATGGAGTGGAAGGGCTCGCGCCGTTCCGTACTTATAGCTGGGGAAGGCCAACCGTCGACCTCCACAATCACAGGTAATCATGACCCGCTTTGCATGCAGGGACTTGTCAATTCGATGCGATCACCGGCGTCGTGGTGAAGTGGAGACGCCCACGTCAATCAACCGCCCGCTGGCGCCCAAAACCGCAGAGCCGTTAGGGCCCAGGGCGCTTCAGACTTGCCCCTTCGCTTCTCTGCTAAGCCAAGTCCAGCGCGCCTTGGGCCGGGGCTCTTGTCGGCGTGCGGGAGCACGGGGTACCCAGACTTGCTGCTGCAGCTGCGGCGTGGCTCAAGGGTGGCCCAAGACGACCCATGTTCATCGGCACAAGCTCAAGACCCTCGCGAGGGCCAAGCCTCATGAGGCGGACGACAGAAGCTTCCTCGAGCACGGCCTCGTCAGGCTGGCTCACGAGGCGGAGAGATCAAGCGGGGTACCTCACGAGGTGCCCATGGCGCAAGCCATGACGACCAAGAGGCGCCAGAGGCGCCAGCCCGCTGATGTCCTCATTTCCTCTTTGGTGCAAAGGAGGCAAGCGCGGCGAGAGCATCAAGCAAAGGCAACCATTTCGGTGCAACAAGACCAAGACCAACACAACGGCAGGAAGGAGGTCATCGTGGAGCCCAAGCCGGCGTCATTGACAGAGCCTTTGGCAGGCGAGGACCAACTTTAGTCAGGATAAGTGTACTAGATGTTCCCCTTCAAAATGGCCAATTGTTGGCGCCCTTCCCGCTCAATATTTGGGAAGAGGCCTAGGGCCTTTGCCTATAAATAGGACTAGCCACCCACAGGGTAGGGGGATCCGGAATCCAGAGAGAGCGAGAGAGAGCGCGACCGAACTCCCCCTAGCAGTTCGTCGCACCGGCCAAGAACAGACCCTCACGAGGCTGTTCTTCCTTGTATTGTTCATCATCAGCCCCTGAGGCAATCCACCACACCACACCTTTGGGTAGGGTATTACACCACAATGGTGGCCCGAACCGATATAAACCTTGTGTCCATTGTGTTGCTCTTTGGGTAGTTTTAGATCCTTGCGGGCGACGAGGTGCAGGTTGGTAGGGGTGAGATCTCCGCTTGCACCCAGAGTTGAACCTAGAGGGGTGCGGAACCGAAATCCGACACATCGGCCCACGCCCCATCAACCGCCAGCGTCGATCGAGGCCATGAGGCTTTGGGGCCATGTGCTCCAAACTTGACCCTTGGCCGCCCAAGCCAAGCCAGTGCACCTTGGGCCGGGGATCTGTCGGCATTCTAGGAATGGGGTCCCAGACTTGCTGCTGCGGCCCACAGGCGTGGCTGAGCAGCAGCCGTCTGGCCCATCTTAAATCAACAAGGCATCCAAGACCCTCGCAAGGGTCCAAGCCTTGGGAGGCGGACGACATAAGACTTCCTGCAGGTGGCCTTGCGAGCAGGCTCACGAGGGCGGAGATATCAAGGCGGGGCAAACCTCACGAGGCACTCGTGGCGTGAGCCATGATGAGCAGCGCCCGAGCAGTGCGTGCGAGGCACCAATGCGCATGGCGTCCACATTTCCTCTTTGGTGCTAAGGAGGCAAGCGCAGACGAAGAGTACCGAGGCATCAGGCAAAGGTTGCCATATTGGTGCAACAAGACCAAGACCAGGAGGACGGCAAGGTGGAGGTCATCGTGGAGCCCAAGACAGCGCCATCCCAGGGCCTTTCACAGGCGAAGACCGCTTTTGTCAGGATAGCTTGTACTAGCTGTCCCCCTTTAAATTTGCCCGCCGTTGTTGGCTCCCTTCCCGCTCAACATTTAGGAAGAGGACCAGGGCCTCTATAAATAGGACTAGCCACCACAGTAGAGAGGAGAGCAGCTCATCGACTCCTCACACCACAAGTTCACTCGCACAAGAACACCTCAACCTCAGGAGGCTGTTCTTCCCTTGTACTATTCATCATCAGCCCAAGAGGCAACCCACCACCACCACACTGGAGTAGGGTATTACACCTGGCGTGGCCCGAACGATATAAACCCGTGTCTCTTTCTGTGTTGTGAGTTCGTCGAGTTCATCCGTAAGATCTTAGCGAGCTAGAGCGTAGATCGGTAGGCGGGAAAGACTTCGTGCGCACCCAGTGTTTGAACCTTAAGGGTTTGCCGGAACCCCACATCCGACAGTATTGGCTGTCAAGTCGCCGTGGATTCAACCCGCGTGTATCTACGGAAGGAAAATAGAAGTCGTCGGTTCGATGTGATCTACAGCAAAACCGAATTGAAATATAAGGAATCGAGGGCTTGACCCCGACCTGGTCATCGTGTGATGTTTCCAAATCGGGGTCAAAAGAATTAAGGAAAAGGAAAGAGATTAAAAAATACAGAGGGATCACAACCCAGAGGAAATCACGGATGTCAATTAGTAAAAGCAACCACAACCACGACCCGGATTCGCCGTCGCTGAGCAGCAATAGATTTGACCCCGAGTCATCACCATGTCCGCTTCCGCGTCGCTGTTTCCTGCGGCCTCTCGGCATCCTGAGCCGTCGCACCTCGGGTCGTAACCAGCCTCCGTGCTACCCTCCTCTGCCATGGGCCTCCTCGGCCTCCACTACTGCCGAGACGGCCTCGTCGCCGTTGTTCGCCGTTTCCGAGCCGGCCTGACCGCGCGCTGATTCTACAGTAACCGAACCACCGCAGTGGTCTCTGCCCTCGCCGCGGCCTTGCGCCTCGGAACCGGCGCTGCTGCTCTCTGCTTCTACCAGGGCCTGCTCACCTCTGCCACCATGGCCTCGCGCCTGCCGTTTCAAGCCGCCGCTTGGCCTTCCTCTACTGCGACCCACAAGTGGATTGGGACAGGAGACTCGGTCTCCGTGATCGAGCCGGTCTCGCTTCACCGATCTCCATCGGGCCAGCCGTGAGCCACTGCGGCCGCGCGGCCTCACCTACGCTCGCGCCTCAAGCCGGCCCTGCTTCGCGGCCGTCTCCGTTGTGGCCTTGAGCCGGCTCCTCCGTGGCCTCACCTGCGCCGGTGCCTCAAGCCGGCCCTGCCTCGTGGCCATCTCTGCCGTGGCCTTGAGTCACCGCCTCCGTGGCCTCACCTACGCCCGCGCCTCAAGCCGGCCCTGCCTCACGGCCGTCTTTGCCGACGCCTTGAGCCGCCGTCTCCGCCTTCACTTCCGCCTCGTTTATGGATCGCCTCAAGTCGTCACGGTCATGTTTTCGCCTCGGATTTTCTCCTCTCAAACCGCCATGGCCAAATCAGCTGCCGCTGTGAGACGTCAGTGTAACATCCCAATTTTCACTTTGGATGTTATACGTAGGTCATCATATGCATATCATATTTTATTTGCATTTGGTTGTGATCCTAGAAATATTAAGCAACTCAAGGACCCAAGGAGAGAGTTGGGGATTTCATTTATTTTCATATTTGAATTTTCTCAAATTTGAAAAGAGGATCCATTTGGTTTTAATAATTTTTCTCTCCAAATATTTCAAATATTAAAATAAAAGAGAGAAGATAATATGGCTTCTTCAAAAGAGAGAAATATTGGGGGGGATTTCTAAAATCAAATAAATATTTTATTTGGATTTTATCTCTATTTTATTTGAATTAGAAAAATATGCATTTTTTAAAAAATTGCATTTTAGGCCAGAAAAATGTTCACTTTGTTCTAAATATCTTATTTAGACGGTGAAAATTGTTTTTGGCATTTCTAAAAAAAATTATTAGGATTTCTTGTTTTTGTTTTTCGGCAGAATTTATTTATTTAAAAAAAGGTTCCCAGACCGACTGGGCCGAAACACAGCCGGCCCAACTCCCGCGCGCCACCGCCTTCCCCGCTGTCGTGTCGCGCAAGGAGCCGAGGGGAGTCCGAGCCGGACTCCTTCCCTGGCCAGCCCCCTCCCCAAGCCGGCGTCGGCCCGCCCCCTCTTATAAGTCGCCGCCCCGCCGCCTCTCCTCCCCACCACGAGCCCAAGAGCCACGCCGCCGAGCAGCGCCGCCGCCGCTTGCCGCCCGACCGCCACCATCGCCGCAGCCCGCCGCCTCACCGTTGTCGCGCCGCCGCCGGGTTTTTTAGGAACCGGTAAAACCCGCCTCTGCCGCCGGTTTTTTCGGTTTAGATCTAGATCGGTTTTGTTTTTAGGGTTAGGGTTTTCTCGGATTTCCGATCGGCTCTTTTTTAGTGAACGTTCACCCGAACGCCTCTGTTCGCGAACGGGTTCGTTCGTTTGTCTCTGATAACAAACGTCCGCTCGTTAGTCTTTTTCTTTTTATTTTATTTTTTCGGCTAGGGACCTATCCGCGATTTTTTTATCACAGATTAGCCCCTGATCTTCAAACCGTCGCAATTTTTTAACCGTTCATCCAAATCCAGTGAACCAACCCCAAAATCTTCATCACGAAACCCCCTTTCCAGTTAATCAACTTGAACATGATTTTGACAATTGAAAATTTCAAGCAGATTTGAATTCGAATTTCTTTTGATCGTAGTTCGAGTTTCGTAGCTCCGATTCGATTGATTCTTTTTGCAAATCGAAACTCTTCAGTTGAATTATCAGTTTGGACTTCCTCATCTGAGTTTTACCCGTGCATATATGCTTGAGTGCTTATGTATGCTATTGTTTGTTTGCGATAGAGTTTCCGGAGTGTGAAGCGTGCTACTACGAGTCTCTAGGGTTTGTAGCTCGTCAGCAAGGCAAGTAACACTTTGATCATACCCCTTTTATTACCCAGTTTTTATGCATTAGATTCAACCCCCAAATATTGCATGAGTAGGATCTGATTAACATGTGGGTATTGGGAAGTAGTTGATGAGGTAGAACCTATTGCCCTTTATTTCAAACCTTGGGAGTTACTTCTACGTTATGCTTATACTGCTATGATATGCTCGTAGACGTGGTTTGGTTTGAGTGATCAATGACACATGTGAGAGTTGTTAATTAATGGTTAACTTAAGGTGGATACTTTAATACACATCTGGGTGGATTGGTTGCGGGCACCTGGAGAATCCAGTGCTGTCCTAGGATATCACGGAGTACCCGTGTGATCATCCTATGGTTCGCCACCTAGGCTCAAAGGGATCATAATATTATTGTCACATCCCTAGTTCTGGTATGACCAAGGCTAGATTTCATGTGAGCATCGTGTTTAAATTTTCAAATATATTTGAATTGGGGATATGTGAAAGCCTCAGAAATCATTCTAAAAATGATCAAGATAAAAATTGCTTCAAATAGGTCCAAGAAAATGTTCCTGCTTTCCTATGAAAATATTGGACAGATGTAAAATTCAAACCAATATTTTTAGGAGACAGAAATATTTATTTTTGGTCATTTGAGTTAATCCAATAATTATTCGCATTGGATATATATTTGCTATATATTTAATATGATCCAATAATTCTGGAAAATGGTGAGTGGCTCTGAATATATTATATCTAGCCACATGATAATTTTCAGAATCTAAAAAAGTGATTTGGTTTATGAACTAAATCAAAACAGAAAGAAATAATTAGAAAACAAAAACAGAAAGGGAAAAAGAGAGAGAGAGAGAGAGAGAGAGAGAGAGAGAGAGAGAGAGTTTACCTGGAAGCCCACTTACCCGACCCAGCTCCTCCAACCGGCCCAGCCTACCTGGCTCTGCCTGTCGTCATCAACCTCGTGCCAGAGGGCACGAGGGCGTGTGGCCGCCGCCCGCGCATACGTGCCGTGCCACCTCCTGGTTGCCTGCTTCCCCTGGCCTCCTGTAACGTTGCCACGCACACCCCCGTTGCACCTCTCCCCTCTCTCCCCTGGACCCTTCCCCTCCTCTGCTCTCCCCGCGGCACCACCAAACACACCCGCCGCCGCCGATGAGCACCACCACGGCCACCGGCCTCCACACGCCTATCCGACGCGCCAAGAAGCTCCACCGCCGACCTCTACACCGTCTCCGCCAATCCACACGAGCGGACGCACCCTGCAGTGGCTTCCCCGATCTCTTCTTTGAGCTTCGGCCGCCAAGATCGCTACCGCCGTTCCGCCTGCTCTAGCCCTTCCCCGAGCTCGCCATCGACGCCATAGGATCCATTGTGAGCTCCTATTCGTTTTCCCCTTGCTCCAACCGTCTCTCGCGTACCCTAGCAGCATCCCCGAGAGCTCATGTCATCTTGCTTAAGGCATTACTCTGTTTTCTTGAACTTAATACTCTAGATACATGCTGGATAGCGGTCGATGAGTGGAGTAATAGTAGTAGATGCAGGCAGGAGTCGGTCTACTTGTCTCGGACGTGATGCCTATATACATGATATTCTCATAACTATGCTCAATTCTGTCAATTGCTCAACAGTAATTCGTTCACCCACCATAGAATACATATGCTCTTGAGAGAAGCCACTACTGAAATCTATGCCCCCCGGGTCTATCTCCATCATATTAATCTTCCATCACTTTATTTGTTGCCTTTGCTTTTTTACTTTTCTTTTATTTTACTTTGCATCTTTATCACAAAAATACCAAAAATATTATCTATCATCTCTATCAGATCTCACTCTCGTAAGTGACCGGGAAGGGATTGACAACCCCTTATCGTGTTGGTTGCGAGGAGTTGTTTGTTTTGTGTAGGTACGAGGGACTCGCGCGTAGCCTCCTACTGGATTGATACCTTGGTTCTCAAAAAGTGAGGGAAATACTTATGCTACTTTTCTGCATCATCCTTTCCTCTTCAAGGAAATCCAACGCAGTGCTCAAGAGGTAGCAGCAGGATCTGGTAGATAGTCAGGCTTCTCAACCTTTTTCATTTGTAGATGTCTGTACTCAGACATGTTAAGCTTCCGCATGTGCTTTGACTTGTATGCTGTGAATGTTGGGTCATGAGACCCATGTTTGTAATATCTCGCTCCTCGGAGCCTATTGAATAAATACTTTGAGTCGTAGAGTTTTGCTGTGATGCCATGTTGTAATGTTGTATTTACACATATCGAGCATATTGTGTGTATGATTGAAATGCTTGGTATGTGTGGGATCCGACAACCTAGTTTTTATCCTTGGTAGCCTCTCTTATGGGGAAATGTAGTCTTGTGCTTCCATGAGCCATAGTAGTCCGCTTCTGACCGGTTCACGGAGTCTGCTAGCCAGCACTCTGCTCGAACACTTGACTAGGCGGCATGTGATTCACCGTTCTGTATCGTCCCTTCGGGAAATGTCACGCGGTGACATCCGAGTCTGCCTAGCCTGCTACAGCCCAGCCACGAGTCCTATTAGCCCGATGCTACAGCCCAGATTCGCAGACGTGGCGACCGACATGCTCAATGTTGATTCATGTATGATCCACAGCAAGTTAGTGCCACTTTGGGTTCACGACTAGTCATGTCGACCGGATTCTCTGTCATATGGATGCTAGCGACACTATCATATCGTGAGCCAAAAGGCGCAAGCGGTCCCGGGCCATGGTAAGGCGACACCGTGGGAATACCGTGCGTGAGGCCGCAAAGTGATATGAGGTGTTACCGGCTAGATCGATGTGACTTGGAATCGGGTCTGACAGCTTTGGTATCGAGCCCTGATTGCTGAGGATTACCAAGCCAAACTGGTCAAAGTTGAGTCTAGAAATGCTTTAGTTATATAAGGGAATTGATTGTGGAAGGGAACGTAAGGCTCTTTTACTCCTTTACCTTATGTCCCTCTGATTTGAGTCATCCTCTTCTTTTCTACGCGGATTAAGAACTAGGGCTTCTCATCTCTCTATCAGGTTCACATGTTACTAATCCGTAGAATTTTAGGTTTGTCGGTTCCAGGCCTCAGTTCAGTTTCTACTACTTTTAGTATGTTGTCAGTTGAGTCAGACCCTTGATATGATGATGTTAAGTGGATGTGCCACTATTTTGCAGGATATCCCAAATCTTTTTGAGCATTTACAGCGGGTTATGCTGTCCGAGTCATCCTAGGTCTCTAAACAATCTGATGCATTTGCAAAGCCTTCCTCCCCGTTCCCGATGTCCTTTTGGGCCAGATCAACCACACTAAACCAGTGAGTTGAGGTGCTTCACTGCCTTAGTGTATAGGTTGGAGCTAGTATTATGACCCTAGGCATCTTAGAGGATCACCTAGTAATCTAGCCATGTTTTGTGTTCCTAGTGTGATGAATCTGGCCATCATTCCCGAAAGCATCGCGTGATGCTACTTAGTAGTAGGTATTCTACTCCTGGGTTTTTGAGCCCAAAATTCACCCTACCTACTTCACGGAGGGCTTCTACATCAACACCATAGCCCTCCGATGAAGTGTGAGTAGTTTACTTCAGACCTTCGGGTCCATAGTTAGTAGCTAGATGGCTTCTTCTCTCTTTTTGGATCTCAATACAATGTTCTCCCCCTCTCTCGTGGAGATCTATTTGATGTAATCTTATTTTTGTGGTGTGTTTGTTGAGATCGATGAATTGTGGGTTTATGATCAAGATTATCTATGAACAATATTTGATTCTTATCTGAATTCTTTTATGTATGATTGGTTATCTTTGCAAGTCTCTTCGAATTATCAGTTTGGTTTGGCCTACTAGATTGGTTTTTCTTGCAATGGGAGAAGTGCTTAGCTTTGGGTTCAATCTTGCGGTGTCCTTTCCCAGTGAAAGCAGGGGCAGCAAGGCACGTATTGTATTGTTGCCATCGAGGATAACAAGATGGGGTATTTATCATATTGCATGAACTTATTCCTCTACATCATGTCATCTTGCTTAAGGCATTACTCTGTTTCTTGAACTTAATACTCGATGCATGCTGGATAGCGGTCGATGAGTGGAGTAATAGTAGTAGATGCAGGTAGGAGTCGATCTACTTGTCTCAGACGTGATGCATATATACATGATCATACCTAGATATTCTCATAACTATGCTCAATTCTGTCAATTGCTCAACAGTAATTCGTTCACCAACCGTAGAATATTTATGCTCTTGAGATAAGCCACTAGTGAAACCTATGGCCCCTGGGTCTATCTCCATCATATTAATCTTCCATCACTTTATTTGTTGCCTTTGCTTTTTACTTTTCTTTTATTTTACTTTTCATCTTTATCACAAAAATACCAAAAATATTATCTATCATCTCTATTGGATCTCACTCTCGTAAGTGACCTTGAAGGGATTGACAACCCCTTATCGCGTTGGTTGCGAGGAGTTATTTGTTTTGTGTAGGTACGAGGGACTCATGCGTAGCCTCCTACTGGATTGATACCTTGGTTCTCAAAAACTGAGGGAAATAGTTACACTACTTTGCTGCATCATCCTTTCCTCTTCAAGGAAATCCAACGCAGTGCTCAGAAGTAGCAAGAAGAATTTCTGGTATTTGTTGCCGGGAGTCTCATAAAAGTCAACATACCAAGTGCCCATCACAATCCCTTATCTCCCGCATTACATTATTTGCCATTTGCCTCTCGTTTTCCTCTCCCCCACTTCACCCTTGCCGTTTTATTCGCCCTCTCTTTTTCCGTTTGCCTCTTTCTCGCTTGCTTTTTGTTTGCTCGTGTGTTGGATTGATTGTTTGTCATGATGGCTCAAGATAATACCAAATTATGTGACTTTACCAATACCCACAATAATGATTTACTTAGCACTCCGATTGCTCCTCTTACCAACACTGAATCTTGTGAAATCAATCTTGCTTTGTTGAATCTTGTCATGAAAGATCAATTCACGGCCTTCCTAGTGAAGATGCGCTACTCATCTAAATAGCCGTGGATTTGTGTGATATGCAAAAGAAGAAAGATGTTGATAATGATATTGTTAAATTGAAGCTATTTCCTTTTTAAGCTAGAGATCGTGCTAAAGCTTGGTTTTCGTCTTTGCCTAAAAATAGTATTGATTCTTTGAACAAGTGCAAAGATGCTTTTATCTCTAAGTATTTTCCTCCGCTAAGATCATCTCTCTTAGAAGCGATATTATGAATTTTAAGCAACTTGATCATGAACATGTTGCACAAGCTTGGGAGAGGATGAAATTAATGATACGTAATTGCCCTACTCATGGTTGAATTTGTGGATGATTATACAAAAAATTATGCGGATTGAATTTTGCTTCTAGAAATCTTTTAGATTCGGCCGGGAGGCACTTTTATGGAAATCACTTTAGGAGAAGCCACTAAACTCCTAGATAATATTATGGTTAATTATTCTCAATGGCACAATTGAAAGATCTACTAATAAAAAGTGCATGCGATAGAAGAAATTAATGTTTTGAATAGAAAGATGGATGAACTTATGAAATTATTTGCTACTAAGAGTGTTTCTTCTGATCCTAATGATATGCCTTTGTCCACTTTGATTGAGAATAATAATGAATCTATGGATGTGAATTTTGTTGGTAGGAATAATTTTGGTAACAACGCGTATAGAGGAAACTTTAATCCTAGGCCTTATCCTAGTAATTCCTCTAATAATTATGGAAATCCCTACAACAACTCTTATGGAAATTTTAATAAGATGCCCTCTGAATTTGATACTAGTGTTAAAGAGTTTATGAATTCGCAAAAGAATTTTAATGCTTTGCTTGAAGAGAAATTGCTTAAAGTTGATGAATTAGCTAGGAACGTTGATAGATTTTCTCTTGATGTTGATTCTTTAAAGCTTAGATCTATTCCTCCTAAGCATGATATCAAGAGTCTCTCAAAGCCATGAGAATTTCCATTGATGAGTACAAAGAAAGAACCTCTAGGATGCGTGCTACAAAAGATGCCTTTATTAAAGCGTGTTCTTCAAATTTCTATGAAAATAAAGATGAAGATCTAAAAGTTATAGATGTGTCCCCTATTAAATCTTTGTTTTGCAATATGAATCTTGATAATGATGGGACTGAATATGATCCACCTTTACCTAGAAGGCGTTCCAAAAATTCGGAGTTTTTAGATCTTGATGCTAAAATTGATAAAAGTGGGATTGAAGAAATCAAAACCCTAGATGTTGCTAAACCCACTATTTTGGATTTCAAGGAATTTAATTATGAAAGTTGCTCTTTGATTGATTGTATTTACTTGTTGCAATCCGTGCTAAATTCTCCTCATGCTTATAGTCAAAATAAAGCCTTTACCAAACATATCGTTGATACCTTGATGCAATCTTATGAAGAAAAACTTGAGTTGGAAGTTTCTATCCCTAGAAAACTTTATGATGAGTGGGAACCAACTATTAAAATCAAGATTAAGGATCATGAATTTTATGCTTTATGTGATTTGGGTGCTAGTGTTTCCACTATTCCCAAAACTTTGTGTGATTTGCTAGATTTCCGTGATTTTGATGATTGCTCTCTAAACTTGCACCTTGCAGATTCCACTATTAAGAATCCTATGGGAAGAATTAATGATGTTATTATTGTTGCAAATAGGAATTATGTGCCCGTAGGTTTTACGTTCTTGATATAGATTGCAATCCTTCATGTACTATTATTCTTGGTAGACCTTTCCTTAGAACGATTGGTGCAATTATTGATATGAAGGAAGCGAATATTAGATTCCAATTTCCATTAAATAAAGGCATGGAACACTTCCCTAGGAAGAAAATAAAATTACCATATGAATCTATCATGAGAGCCACTTATGGAATTCCTACCAAAGATGGCAATACCTAGATCTATCCTTGCTTTTATGCCTAGCTAGGGGCGTTAAACGATAGCGCTTGTTGGGAGGCAACCCAATTTTATTTTTTGTTTTTTTGCTTTCTCTTCTGTTTAGGAATAAATTTTTGATCTAGCCTCTTGTTAGATGTGTTTTTATGTTTTAATTAGTGTTTGTGCCAAGTTAAACCTATAGGATCTTCTTGGATGATCGTTATTTGATCTTGCTGTAATTTCTAGAAACTTTCTGTTCACGAAAACAATTGTTAAAAATCACCAGAACGTGATAAAATAGTGATTCCAATTTATGCTGATCAATTAAAAAAAAATCCTAGGTCTTCATATTTTGTCTGAATTTTTGGAGTTCCAGAAGTTTGCGTTAGTTACAGATTACTAAAGACTGTTCTGTTTTTGACAGATTCTGTTTTTCGTGTGTTGTTTGTTTATTTTGATGAATCTACAGCTAGTAAAATAGTTTATAAACCATAGAGAAGTTGGAATACAGTAGGTTTAACACCAATATAAATAAATAATGAGTTCATTACAGTACCTTGGAATGGTATTTTGTTTACTTTCGCTAACGGAGCTCACGAGATTTCTGTTGAGTTTTGTGTTGTGAAGTTTTCAAGTTTTGGGTGAAATCTTTTGATGGATTATGGAACAAGGAGTGGCAAGAGCCTAATCTTGGGGATGTCCATGGCACTCCCAAGATAATCTAAGGACACCAAAAATTCAAAGCTTGGGGATGCCCCGGAAGGCATCCCCTCTTTCGTCTACTTCCATCGGTAACTTTACTTGGAGCTATATTTTTATTCACCACATGATATGTGTTTTGCTTGGAGCGTCTTGTATGATTTGAGTCTTTGATTTTTAGTTTAGCACAATCATCCTTACTTTACACACCTTTTGAGAGAGCCATACTTGATTTGGAATTTGTTAGAATATTCTATGTGCTTCACTTATATCTTTTGAGTTATATAGTTTTGCTCTAGTACTTCACTTATACCTTTTAGAGCACGGTGGTGGATTTGTTTTAAATAAACTATTGATCTCTCATGCTTCACTTAGATTATTTTGAGAGTCTTAAATAGCATGGTATTTTTCTTAAATAATCCTAATATGCTAGGTATACAAAAATAGTAAAAACTTTCTTATGAGTGTGTTGAATACTAAGAGAAGTTTGATGCTTGATAATTGTTTTGAGATATGGAGGTAATAATATTAAAGTCGTGCTAGTTGAGTAGTTGTGAATTTGAGAAATGCTTGTGTTGAAGTTTGCAAGTCCTGTAGCATGTGTGTATGGTAAATGTTATGTAACAAATTTGAAACATGAGGTGTTCTTTGATTGTCCTCCTTATGAGTGGCATGAATTTATCATATTGCATGAATTTATTCCTCTACATCATGTCATGGCATTACTCTGTTTTCTTGAACTTAATACTCTAGATACATGCTGGATAGCGGTCGATGAGTGGAGTAATAGTAGTAGATGCAGGCAGGAGTCGGTCTACTTGTCTCGGACGTGATGCCTATATACATGATATTCTCATAACTATGCTCGATTCATCAATTGCTCAATGAGAATTCGTTCACCCACCATAGAATACATATGCTCTTGAGAGAAGCCACTACTGAAATCTATGCCCCCCGGGTCTATCTCCATCATATTAATCTTCCATCACTTTATTTGTTGCCTTTGCTTTTTTACTTTTCTTTTATTTTACTTTGCATATTTATCACAAAAATACCAAAAATATTATCTATCATCTCTATCAGATCTCACTCTCGTAAGTGACCGTGAAGGGATTGACAACCCCTTATCGCGTTGGTTGCGAGGAGTTGTTTGTTTTGTGTAGGTACGAGGGACTCGCGCGTAGCCTCCTACTGGATTGATACCTTGGTTCTCAAAAAGTGAGGGAAATACTTATGCTACTTTTCTGCATCATCCTTTCCTCTTCAAGGAAATCCAACGTAGTGCTCAAGAGGTAGCAGCAGGATCTGGTAGATAGTCAGGCTTCTCAACCTTTTTCATTTGTAGATGTCTGTACTCAGACATGTTAAGCTTCCGCATGTGCTTTGACTTGTATGCTCTGAATGTTGGGTCATGAGACCCATGTTTGTAATATCTCGCTCCTCGGAGCCTATTGAATAAATACTTGAGTCGTAGATTTTGCTGTGATGCCATGTTGTATTTACACATATCAAGCATATTGTGTGTATGATTGAAATGCTTGGTATGTGTGGGATCCGACAACCTAGTTTTTTATCCTTGGTAGCCTCTCTTATGGGGAAATGTAGTCTTGTGCTTCCATGAGCCATAGTAGTCCGCTACAGCCCGGTTCACCGGAGTCCTGCTAGCCCAGCACTACTGCTCTGGAACACTTGATTGGACGGCATGTGATTCACTTCGTTCCTGTGTCTGTCCCTTCGGGGAAATGTCACGCGGTGACATCCGGAGTCCTGCCTAGCCTGCTACAGCCTAGTTTACCGGAGTCCTGTTAGCCCAGTGCTACAGCCCAGATTCGCACGCTGCTGACCGACATGCTCGATGTTGATTCATGTATGATCCCTGTAAGTTAGTGCCACTTTGGGTTCACGACTAGTCATGTCGGCCCGGGTTCTCTGTCGTATGGATGCTAGCGACACTATCATATACGTGAGCCAAAAGGCGCAAACGGTCCCGGGCCATGGTAAGGCGACACCCGTGGGAATACCGTGCGTGAGGCCGCAAAGTGATATGAGGTGTTACCGGCTAGATTGATGTGACTTGGAATCGGGGTCCTGACAGCTTTGGTATCAGAGCCTGACTGCCTGTAGGATTACCAAGCCAAACTGGTCAAAGTTGAGTCTAGAAATGCTTTAGTTATATAAGGGAATTGATTGTGGAAGGGAACGTAAGGCTCTTTTACTCCTTTACCTTATGTCCCTCTGATCTGAGTCATCCTCTTCTTTTCTACGGGGATTAAGAACTAGGCCTTCTCATCTCTCTATCAGGTTCACATGTTACTAATCCGTAGAATTTTAGGTTTGTCGGTTCCAGGCCTCAGTTCAGTTTCTACTACTTTTAGTATGTTGTCAGTTGAGTCAGACCCTTGATATGATGATGTTAAGTGGATGTGCCACTATTTTGCAGGATATCCCAAAACTTTTTGAGCATTTAAAGTGGGTTATGTTGTCCGAGTCATCCTAGATCTCTAAACAATCTGATGCATTTGCAAAGCCTTCCTCCCCGTTCCCGATGTCCTTTTGGGCCAGATCAACCACACTAAACCAGTGAGTTGAGGTGCTTCACTGCCTTAGTATATAGGTTGGAGCTAGTATTATGACCCTAGGCATCTTAGAGGATCACCTAGTAATCTAGCCATGTTTTGTGTTCCTAGTGTGATGAATCTGGCCATCATTCCCGAAAGCATCGTGTGATGCTTCTTAGTAGTAGGTATTCTACTCCTGGGTTTTTGAGCCCAAAATTCACCCTACCTACTTCATGTTGATAGTGTTTGCTAGTTCCTTTAGGATATTAGTAACCTTTGCGATAGTCCTCAAGGTCCATGGTAAATCCTTCTTCCAATACCATGAACCCTTATGGCAGAAGTTCTTTGAACCAATGATCACAACAAGAGTGCTCTTGATTAGTTCTCCATTCAAAATTTGTGACTCTGCCAGTTCTACCTTTCTGCATGGGTTATCCGGAAGAAATATGTTGAACTCGTTCGACATGCTAATCTGTGCATCCACAACTCAGAAAATCGTATGTTCCTTTGAGTTGTCCCTCTTTAGCTGTTTTCTGACCTTCGTCTATCAATTGATAGTCAAGAGTATGTGTGCATTCGTTCATCGATGCCTATTATTTCTGTGGTCCGTCAAGCCATTCTAGATCAGAATGACTAGGAGAAACAAACTCCAGTACCTCATCCATTTCTAGGATTGGGTCAAAGCAGTTGTATTCCGCAGATCAAATGCAATCAAGCTTTTGGTTTGTTCTACCCTGAAGTATTACCCACTTTATGTCAGGAATGTCATGAGAATTGCACCTTCACTTATAAATTCTTGATGTAGTGATACTTCTCGCCATCATTGTTCATTCCTCGGAATGCCGACAAGTGAATCTTGATGTGTGAAATCAATACTCCTAGCAACTGTGTTGCTTGGTAGTTAATGGACAATAATCTTATCCTTAGCGTGTTGATTATTGAATCATCACCCTAAGGTTTATTGTGCTACCTAGTCCTTATTTCTGGTGCACTCTTCGATCAATGAGTTAGGATTATTCAATACCTTGCTTATTTGATCATATCGTCTTGCTCTGAAAAGCAAGATTGATCTCGAGCTTAGTAACATATCGGTGGTTCGTGATGTTCCGAAAATCTTCTCGGAAGTATTACCAGGTTGTCACCTGACCGCTATGTTGAGTTCGTGATCATGCTGGTTTTCCTCCAAACCACCCATTCTCCAAGAATCTATGTTGGATACCCCTGAGCTAGTTGGATAAGCCAAACAACAACTTGGAGAGTTGGAAGATGAAAGCTTGTCTGACTTAGTTCATGTTAAGGGATATCTTTTTGTGTGTGTGAGTGTGTGTGTGTGTGTTGAAGAAATATGATATATCCATCGATTGGTCCTCGTGATCAGTTGTTGGATCTATTGCCTTGTCAAAACTTTGACTTGAGTATGGGGTATCGTCAAGTCAAATCAGAACCAACGATGTTCGTAATGTTATCTTACTTGTGGTTGATCCCTCGAGCATACACCATTACATCTTTTGGTCTGAAAAATGCTATCACTGTGTTCACATGATGGTGGAAGTCCAGTGATATGGAAATTCCGATGAGTTGTTGTTGATCCCATCAGCAGCATTTTGTCTCCCCCATGATTCGTGTTGAACATCCAGCTAGTGTTGGAAACTTGTGTAAGCATTTTCTTCATGCTAGTTCATGAAGCATATGTTAGATGAAAATGTGACCTCCTCTAATTCATATGCATTTGATGCAAGTTGCCGCCGTGAATTCGAGAAAGTTTGTTTTTGCTTCCTTTGGAGTCATCCCAAGTTAGTCATGCAGGTGCGAAGTATTCTATGGTTTGATAGGCTCTCTACCTTCAGTCCATATGTATTCCCTAGAACACCAAGCCACTGATTGACTTGTTTAAGGATAAGAAGTTCATCGATAAGTGCACAAGGACTTCGATATCCTCGATGATGGTTCCTTACCAGAACTCGGTAGTATTTTATTGTAAGACTACTCTGTGGTCATGCTTGTCTTGGACAACAAGTTCACATGTGTGTAGCAGAACCAGCTTATGTTTTGGAGATTGCTACCATAGTTCGTTTCCCAAGAATCTCGCAACATCATCTCATTGATTTGTGTTGCAGCCTTTCTTTCTCCAGACATGCTGCCAGAAATATCCCGTTACCAACCAGATCTGAATCTCAGGCAGATATGATGGTTGGAACATTCCCAACATTTACCTTTTGTTCCCAACTTGTACCCACCTTTGTGCCATTTTACCTATGGTCTGCCTTTTCAGTAATTTCTATTCGGGATCATCCTCAAAAGTGGGCTTGCCATGGGTCCCATCTATTTCCGGTGATAAGCGAAGATCATCCATTGCATTGTCTTCAACAAGGTAGTCCACGTCATCCATCCTAGTTTGAGATTTTCCTTAGGATGGTATAGAGAATTTCAATGATCTATGTATCGAAGGTAATTCTTTTTGCCACCTAAGGGGATATTTCTACGAATCACCTTTTCTAAGGTGCCCTGTTATGGAATCATAGAAACCTATCTCCTCTCTGCTTTGACACTCATTCACCATATCACCTAAGCGTGTGATTGTTGCCTACCAAATTGGACCTTCGTCATATGTCCCTCTCCATCCCTCTTATATATGTGTTTTGTGTCTCAGTTCACGAGATGTTTCTATGTCTCACTCCGTGAGATGACCGTGAGTTGCTCAATCTTCAAGAAGATCGACTCTTTAGGGTTTCCCTTCCTTCTCACTGTCGAGTTGGATGAAGTTCCCAAAGGCAAAGACGTCAAGATCAATATGATGCGATGAATCAACATCTCTGAGAAGGATAGTTGGATCATGAAGATTGTGTAGTTTTCTGTCCCCTCTGTCTTCTTACCTCACGTCTTGAATCTCGGGACGAGATTCTTGTTTAGTGGGGGTGAGTTGTCACATCCCTAGTTCTGGTATGACCAAGGCTAGATTTCATGTGAGCATCATGTTTAAATTTTCAGATAAATTTGAATTGGGGATATGTGAAAGCCTCAGAAATCATTCTAAAAATGATCAAGATAAAAATTGCTTCAAATAGGTCCAAGAAAATGTTCCTGTTTTCCTATGAAAATATTGGACAAAGGTAAAATTCAAACCAATATTTTTAGGAGACAGAAATATTTATTTTTGGCCATTTGAGTTAATCCAATAATTATTTGCATTGGATATATATTTGCTATATATTAAATATGATCCAATAATTCTGGAAAATGGTGAGTGGCTCTGAATATATTATATCTAACCACATGATAATTTTCAGAATCTAAAAAAGTGATTTGGTTTATGAACTAAATCAAAACAGAAAGAAATAATTAGGAAAGAAAAACAGAAAGGGAAAAACACACAGAGAGAGAGAGAGTTTACCTGGCAGCCCACTTACCCGGCTCAACTCCTCCAGCCGGCCCAGCCAACCTGGCTCTGCCAGTCGTCCTCAACCTCGTGCCAGAGGGCACGAGGGCGTGTGGCCGCCGCCCGCGCGTACGCGCCGCGCCACCTCCTGGTTGCCTGCTTCCCCTGGCCTCCTGTAACATCGCCACACACACCCCCGCTGCACCTCTAACCTCTCTCCCCTGGACCCTTCCCCTCCTATGCTCTCCGCGCGGCACCATCGAATACATCCGCCGCCGCCAACGAGCACCACCACGGCCACCGGACTCCACACACCTCTCCGACGCGCCAAGAAACTCCGCCGCCGACCTCTACACCGTCTCCGCCAAGCCACACGAGCGGACGCGCCCTGCAGCGGCTTCCCCGACCTCTTCTTCGAGCTTCGGCCGCCGAGATCGCTACCGCCGTTCCGCCTGCTCCAGCACTTCCCCAAGCTCTCCGTCGACGCCATAGGATCCATTGTGAGCTCGTATTCGTTTTCCCCTTGCTCTAGCCGTCTCCCGCGTACCCTAGCAGCATCCCCGAGAGCTCCGAGCTCTGGCCGCCGCCATGGCCGGCGAGCTTCGCGCTCCCGAGCTCCTGCACTTGCGTTCGTTGCACCGGGGTGCTCCTGGTGACCCCAGGAACCCGTGGAGCCCCTCAGATGATCTCGCCGTGCAATGTAACGCCGAACCTGACCCCATCCGAACTCCGGCCGCCGCCGTTTTGGTCGCCGCCGTCGATTCTAACCACCGCAGCTCGGGCCACCACCATCGGTCGATGCAGCTCGCTACCAGGAGCACGTAGGAGCAAACCCCGCCTCAAACGGTGCATCACAGGGGTTTTCCAAAGCACCCTGCTGCCGCGGCACCTCGCCGGCGGCTTAACTCCGGCCTTGCTGATGTGGCACCATTAGGTTAGGTGCTAATCCTGTTTAGTTAGTGCCCTCTGTCAATGACATGTGGGTCCCAGAAACTAATTAGGTTAGTCTAATTTTCCTGTTTAGATTAGTGCTAATCTGTGTGGACCCCACGTGTCAGCTTTGACTTTGGTCAAGTCAGCGCTGACCGGTCCCACCTGACATCCACCCAACCAGCCCTGAGACACTGACGCGTGGGTCCTAGCCGTCAGGTTTGAACTGGTCTGGCGTTGTCGACCTGCTGACGTCATACTGACGCAATAAGTGATTTCTGGATTTAGTTTAAATTAGAATAACCAGGAAATTCCAGAAAATGATTTAAACTTCCAAAATACATAGAAAATAAACCGTAACTCCAAATGAAATAAGTTATATATGAAAAATGATCAGAAAAATCCTATCTATCCATTTATGCTATTTGCATGCATGTTTGAACAAACTAAGGTTGTTGTATATGGTAATTGGCATAATTGGCATTTAAATAAGCACATATGGAGTTTGAATTTGAACCCTTGGTTCAAACTAACTTCATTTAATCTGGTTTCTAGTTGCATTAGCTCAAACCACAACATATTGCCATGTCATGATCATGCATCATATTGTTGCATTGCATTGATTGTGTTCTTCCTTGTTTGCCGGTATTTGTCCCCTCTCAGTAGACGAGGTTCCGATGATGAGTTCGATGACACCGATGAAGAGCTATATTGTCTTCAGAAGTGCCAGGCAAGCAAAAACCCCTTGTTCATTCCAATACAATCCCACTCTCTCGCTCCTGCTCTCTTTTACTGCATTAGGACAACAACGAATCAACTGTTACATGTTGCGGTAGTTGAACCCCTTTTCCTCCGCATGACCTGTCATTGCCACAGTAAATAGATGAAACCCACTAGCATGAGTAGGAGTTGTTTGAGCCCTGATGTGCCTACTCATTCATGCTTGTTTGTCATGCCTCCTACTGCTTAGAGTTGAGTCAGGTCTGATTCATCGGGGATGAATTGGAATGGTGATGAACATGTCCTACTGTGTGTGAGCTAAGTGTGTGAACACGATTTGGTAAAGGTAGTGGTGAGAGGCCATGTAGGAGTACATGGTGGGTTGTCTCACTGAAACCATCCTCGAGAACTGAGTTCTGTGTTTGTGATCCATGAAACAGCTACTACCACACGTTGGGCCCTGAAATATGACCCCACTCGACTTATTAACCGCCCTTGTCCTCTGTCCAGGAGTTGCAACTAGTTTCTGGTGTTTGTAGGATATGTGTTGGAGGCCGTGCATAGCGCTGACCCTAGGGGTGGGCTATGATGCGGTAGATACACCGTGGCCCGGTGTACCGAGCGCCCGTTTGGTGTCTCGGGAACTCTACACACATCGTTTGGGGCTGTGAGCGAAACCCCGGCTGGATCTCCTCGCGGATGGAACCCGAATAGGCGATAAACCCGGACTAGAGACTTGAGTGGTTGGTTAGGTCGTGGTCTACACCCACGTCGGCTTTCGCTTGAAGTCTGCCGAGCACATGTCGTGTGCAGACGCTAAGTGGTGGAAACATGTGTGAAGAAGTACACCCCTGCAGGGTTATAAATGATCTATTCGAATAGCCGCGTCCATGGTAAAGGACTTCTGGATTGCCTATAATAGTTCATAGACAAGTGAAAGTGGATACTCTAAAACTCGCAAGATAAGCGTGAGTGCTATGGATGGCCTTCTCATAGGGAGACAAGAGCGGATCCATAGTGGTGGATTGTTTTGGTGAATATGTGGACTCATGTGCGCCACCTCAGAAGAGTTACTTGCAGTCGTAGTTCAGGATAGCCACCGTGTCAAAGCTGGCTCGCTGCAGTTAAACTCCACCACCCCCTTTGTTGATACTGATGCATATTTAGCTAGATCTGATGTGAGTCTTGCCGGGTACATTTGTACTCACATTTGCTTAATTTATGTTTTTGCAGAGAGACTTCAGTCTCGCTAGTAGTTCCTGTGGACTTTGACGTTTAGCTTGATACCTCAGCTACGATCTTGAGCCCTCGGCAGGATCTGGTAGATAGTCAGGCTTCTCAACCTTTTTCATTTGTAAATGTCTGTACTCAGACATGTTAAGCTTCCGCATGTGCTTTGACTTGTATGCTCTGAATGTTGGCTCATGAGACCCATGTTTGCAATACCTCGCTCCTCGGAGCCTATTGTATAAATACTTTTAGTCATAGAGTTTTGTTGTGATGCCATGTTGTATTTACACATATCGAGCATATTGTGTGTATGATTGAAATGCTTGGTATGTGTGGGATCCGACAACCTAGTTGTTTATCCTTGGTAGCCTCTCTTATGGGGAAATCTAGTCTTGTGCTTCCATGAGCCATAGTAGTCCGCTACAGCCCGGTTCACCGAGTCCTGCTAGCCCAAAGACTCTTGCTCAGAACACTTGACTGGCGGCATGTGATTCACTTCGTTCCTCGGTCTGTCCTTCGGGAAATGTCACGCGGTGACATCCGAGTCTGCCTAGCCTGCTACAGCCGGTTCATGAAGTCCTGTTAGCCAGTGCTACAGCCGGATTCGCACTGTCAATCGCCGACATGCTCGATGTTGATTCATGTATGCCTGTCCCCGTAAGTTAGTGCCACTTTGGGTTCATGACTAGTCATGTCGGCCTGGGTTCTCTGTCATATGGATGCTAGCGACACTATCATATATGTGAGCCAAAAGGCGCAAACGGTCCCGGGCCATGGTAAGGCGACACCCGTGGGAATACCGTGTGTGAGGCTGCAAAGTGATATGAGGTGTTACCGGCTAGATCGATGTGACTTGGAATCGGGGTCCTGACAATTATTCATGCTAGAAACTTCTGTGTGCAGCCACAAGACATTATGGGCTCTGGCATAGTTGAGTATGTTGCGTGACCTCTTTCAGTGGTAGGCTAGCAGATGTAGGGGATGTAGGTGGTACTGTCTACCCAGAGTAAAGAGTTAATGCTTCGGAAAGACTGTGTCTCGGTCATCCATTCCTCAAACACCCTGTAGTGCAAGAAAACCAACGGAGGAGATCGAGTCTGGTGGGGAAAAGTGCGCAAACCTCTGCAGAGTGTACAAACTAATAATGATTAGCCGTGTCCCCGGTTATGGACATCTTGAGTACCTTGTATTTGAATTATTGGTTAATAATTAATTTGTTGGGTTGTTAATTTTTAATTGGGATTGAGTTGGAGGAACCTTCTCAATGTTTATCAACCAACTTTGTAGTTTAATAAAATATATTCCTTTGCAGTAGGGAAAAATTTGCTTTTCGCAAAAAAAAAAGATAACCATAGAGCCTCCACCAGCCAAATATGCATGTAGTGTTAGCATTTATTTTGTTCATTGCTCTACACTGTTATTTTGCCAGCATATTCCATGTGCTGACCCGTTTCGGACTGCAACATATTATGTTGCAGACTTTTTAGACGAAGAGTAAGGTGCGCTAGGTCGTTGTCGTGCATTCAGCTATGCCGTTGGAGTTGATGGACTCATTTACCTTCGATGCTTCCGCAGTTATCTTATTTAGATGGCCTTAAGCCATATTATTGTAATAAGCTCTCTTTTGAGACATTCGATGTAATAAGTGTGTGATTGCACTCTGTTATAAATCCTTCGAGTACTGTGTGGGTCAACATTATCTGAGGTCGGGTCGCTACAAGATGGTATCAGAGCCCACGTTGACTGTAGGACGCGACCACTAAGATAAGCCATAGGTCACTCTTCTCTACTCATTTCTGACTCTCCTCCATTTTCCACTCTATAGATGGCGGACCCGAGGAACAAGTTTGCTCAACCGGATGAAGACAATCCATTTGGACGACACTTGAAGGAAGTCACTAGGTACCTAAACATCGGAATACCAAGCTTCACCGGGACCTACACCGCCACTTTACCAGAAGAGGAGCATTGGATGATTTGAATTCATGTTCCAAGAAGGACATTCTTGCCAGTTACTGAGCCCATAGAGTTTTCCTTTGATGCACCAACCTGTAGTCTAGGAAAGAGCATGGCAGCCCACATTGCCATGGGACGCATTGGCGAGTTTACCACAAGGATCTTAAGGACACCATCTATCAGATATGTGGGCGCCGAGATAAGCAATGGGAGATGATCAGCACCAGGAGGGACAAGTCCATTGCAGCCTTCATCCAGGAGTTAAACCAGCACATTCACCGCCAGGAGAACCAAATGTGCGTGAGCATGATAGATCTGAAGAAGGTGATGACCAAGAACATGGAGCTTGAAGAGGAACTCAAGTCTACACGCTATGGATATGAGGAGGAAATCACAGTGCTACTAGAGAAGAATGAAGACCTGACAAAGAAGCTAGGAGTATTCATGGGAGACCCCGCGCCAGGAGGAGATGACGACCATCCCGAGGACTACATCATCATCGACTACACCGACTCCGACCCCGACAGTAGTGACAATGATTACGAAGACGAAGCTGGAGCAGATATCATGGAGTCTTCCACCGATCAAAATTTCTAGTTGACCACCATATTATCAGTAGTATTCCCCCATGTATATAGTAGTAGTCCGAGTATTTTGTAACAGTAGTTAGATCGTTTGTATGCCCTTGTTTGAATTGAGTGGTGTGATATGATTGTGTTTGCCTCATGTGCATATGGGTATTGCTTTTCTCCTTAGACCCCACTCTATTCTAATCTCTCCCCCTCTAAACCCATCAGATGCCTCCGAGACGTGACACCGGATTTGTCTTCCCACCGGAGCTCACTCAGTTGATCCAACAACAGAATGCCTTGATGCAGCTACTAGTTCAGAACCAAGGCAACAACAACAAACCACCGCCACCACCTCCAGTTGACAACTTAGCCTGTTTTCTGAGGTTAAATCCGCTGGTGTTTTCCAGTAGCATCGAGCCGATTGTTGCTGATGACTGGCTACGCTGGATTGGAAGGGAGTTGACCACCGTAGGTTGCACAGATGCTGAGAAGGTGCATTTTTCCGCCCACCAACTGGATGGACCTGCAGCCTCATGGTGGAAGAATTACACAGCCACTTTCCCTATAGCCAATGTCACTTGGGATCAGTTTCAGCAAGTGTTCCGCACTGCACATGTCTCAACTGGAGCCATAAGCATGAAGAAGCGTGAGTTTCGCAACTTACGCCAGGGAAATCATACTGTGGGGCAGTACGTGGATGAGTTCAGTAAGTTAGCTCACTATGCGCTGGATGATGTGGCCACAGATGCCGCGAAGCAGGAGAAGTTTATGGAAGGGTTGAATGATGAGCTGAGTATGCAATTGATGGTAGCAACATTTGCTAACTACCAGGAGTTGGTAGACATGGCTCTTATGATTGAAGGGAAGCAGCAGCAGATAGAGAGCCGCAAAAGGAAGTATGGACAAGGGAAGTGCAATTCAGGAGCTCGGCAGAGACCTTGTTTTACCCCGAACTCGGGAGGACACACCCACCACAACCATGGAGGCCACACTCACAATGGAGGAAGTTCGCATAACCATAGTGGCCCCAAGAATGAGAATGGGAATGGAGGAGGCAGCAGCCAAAACCGTTCCAACCCCTCTACACCCCCCAAGAAGGATCTAAGTCACATTGCTTGTTTCAAGTGCGGGGAGACTAGACACTACGCCATCGAGTGTTCTGAAGCCAAGAATGGAAATGGCAATGGAAGTTCAGGGAAGAAGCCCAATCCCTTCACCAGAGGTCAGGTGAACCACATCAACGTGGAGGAGGTTGAGGAGCAGCCGGACGTAGTTATCGGTAAGTTTTTGGTTAAGTCATTTACCGCCCTCGTTCTTTTTGATACTGGTGCATTGCATTCATACATATCAAGGGGATTTGTGGACAAGTTTAAGTTATCCACTTTAGCCCTTAGGTCACCCATGTTAGTAAGCTCTCCAGGAGTAGAGTATATGGCCAGCCGATGGTGCGATCGGTTACCCTTAACCACTGGTAGACATATTTTCCCCTCCGACCTAATAATTTTGGAGTCACAAGGATTGGATATAATAATAGGCATGGATTGGTTATCTAAGTATGGAGGAAACATTGACTATGCTAGTAAGTCAATTTTGCTCACCACCCCAGAGGGAAAAAGGATCAAGTATGTATCCAGGCATGCGCCAAGGAGGACCCAAGTGAATTCTCTCTCGGGAGTTGTTCAGGAGGAAGTACATGTTGTGAAGGATTACCCGGATGTATTTCCACAGGAACTACCAGGCATGCCGCTGGATCGAGACATTGAGTTTTGAATAGAGTTGTTGCCAGGCACCGGACCGATATCAAAGAGACCATACCGGATGCCCACAAATGATCTGGAGGAAATTAAGAAGCAGATTAAGGAGTTATTAGAGAAAGGTTACATTCGACGAAGTTCATCACCGTGGGGAGCCCCGGTGCCCTTGGTTGAGAAGAAGGATGGATCTTTGATAATGGTTGTTGATTATCGTGCACTAAATGAAATGACGATCAAGAACAAGTACCCACTACAGATGATCAATGATTTGTTTGACTAGCTGCAAGGAGCTAAAGTATTTTCCAAGATCGATCTGCAATCAGGATACCACCAGTTGAAGATCCAAGAATAGGATATACCTAAGACTGCTTTTACCACAAGGTACGGGCTATATGAGTACACAATTATGTCTTTCGGATTGACTAATGCCCCTGCCTATTTTATGAGTATGATGAATAAGGTGTTCATGGAGTTCTTGGATAAGTTTGTTGTCGTGTTCATTGATGATATTTTGGTATACTCGAAGAATGAAGAGGAGCACAAGGAGCATTTGTGTTTAGTTCTCGAAAAGCTTAGGGAACATCAACTATATGCGAAGTTCAGCAAATGTGAATTTTGGTTGAAGGAAGTTGGATTTCTTGGGCATGTTATATCAGGAGAGGGTATAGCAGTAGACCCTACCAAGGTTCAGTCAGTCACTGATTGGTTGTTACCCACCTCAGTAGGAGAGATCCGCGGTTTTCTTGGACTCGCGGGATATTATAGGAGATTCATTGAGAATTTTTCCAAGATTGTGAAGCCCATGACGGAGTTATTGAAGAAGGACACCAAGTTTAAGTGGACCGAAGAATGTGAGGCTAGTTTTCAGGAGTTGAAGAAAGTTTGGTTACAGCCCCAGTGTTGATTCTTCTGGATATACACAAGGATTTCCAAGTGTATTTTGATGCTTCTCGCCAAGGACTTGGAGGTGTACTTATGCAAGACGGAAGAGTTGTTTCATATGCCTCACGACGGCTTCAACTGCATGAGTTGAATTATGCCACACATGATTTGGAGTTAGCAGCCGTAGTGCATGCGCTCAAGACCTGGAGACATTTTCTCATTGGAAACCGTTGTGATGTGTACACGGATCACAAGAGTTTGAAGTACATTTTCATGCAGAAGGAGCTGAATCTCAGGCAGAGGAGATGGTTGGAGCTTATAAAGGATTATGACATGAAGCTGCATTATCATCCAGGAAAGGCTAATGTCATAGCAGACGTTTTGAGCCGGAAGAGTTATGTTAATACCCTCGTAAGCGGAGGGTTACCAATGGAGTTAGCCGAAGATCTCGGGGAGCTTCATTTGGAGATAGTTCCTCGAGGTTTTGTCGCAGCAATGGAGGTTCAGTCTACATTGTTGGGAAAGATTCGATAAGCCCAGAAGGATGACAAAGAAATAGTTGAGATAAAGGAGAAGATGAGCAAAGGAAAAGCCAAGGGTTTTTGAGAGGATGAGCACGAAACCTTATGGTTTTAGGACTGTGTATATGTGCCCAATAATGCAGAGATCAGGAAGTTAATACTTCAGGAAGCTCATGACTCACCATACTCGATTCACCCCGGAAACACCAAGATGTATTTGGAATTGAAGGAGCATTTCTGGTGGACTGGTATGAAGAAGGATATTGCCGAGTATGTAGCCGTATGTGATGTATGTCAGAGAGTAAAGGCAGAACATCAGAAGCCAGCTGGATTACTGCAACCTATGCCGATACCCGAATGGAAGTGGGACAAGCTTGGCATGGATTTTATCACCGGATTACCCAGGACCTGATCAGGATATGATTCTATTTGGGTAGTAGTGGATCGTTTGACCAAGGTAGCTCACTTTATCCCAGTGAAAACTACTTATACGGGCACGAAGTTGGCCAAGATATACATGACCAGGACCGTATGTCTGCATGGAGTTCCGAGGAGCATCGTATCAGACAGAGGGACACAGTTTACCTCGAAGTTTTGGAATCAGCTGCACCAGACTTTGGGTACCAGGCTAGAGTTTAGTACAGCCTTTCATCCGTAGACAGATGGACAGACCCGGAGAGTCAATCTGATTCTGGAGGACATGTTGAGAGCTTGTGCGCTGGATTATGGATCTAGTTGGGATGATAACTTGCCTTATGCAGATTTCTCCTACAATAACAGTTAGCAGGCTAGTTTGAAGATGGCCCCATTCGAAGCTTTGTATGGAAGAAGGTGTAGGACCCTGTTAATGTGGGATGAAATTGGAGACCGCCAATTGTTTGGACTAGACCTGATCAAAGAGTTTGAAGAGAAGGTTAAGTTGATTCAAGATAGACTAAAGGTAGCTCAGTCCAGGCAGAAGAGTTATGCAGACTCAAAACGCAAGGAGGTAGTCTATGAGATCGGAGACAGAGCATATCTTCATGTGTCACCTCTGCGAGGAGTTAAACGATTTGGAGTTAAGGGAAAGTTAGCCCCGAGATTTGTAGGACCATACCGAGTTTGGAACATATGGGAGAAGTGGCCTACAAGTTGGAATTACCCGAAGGATTGTCTGGAGTTCATGATGTGTTCCACGTTTCCCAGTTGAATAAGTGCCACGCAGAAATGGTCGATATTCCTCTGAGAGATACAGTGCCCCTGCAAGAAATTCAGTTGGACAGTGGCCTAACCTACGAGGAGAAACCTGTCAAGATTCTCGAGTCTGCTAGTCGAGTCACACGCAACAAGGTTATCAAGTTTTGCAAAGTTCAGTGGAGCCACCATACCGAGGATGAAGCCACCTGGGAACGAGAGGAAGACCTACGGAAAGACCACCCACACCTATTTTCTAGCCAACCCGAATCTAGAGGGCGAGATTCATCTTAAGGGGGTAGGTTTGTAACATCCCAATTGTCAATTTGGATGTTATACATAGGTCATCATATGCATATCATATTTTATTTGCATTTGGTTGTGATCCTAGAAATCTTAAGCAACTCAAGGACCCAAGGAGAGAGTTGGTGATTTCATTTATTTTTATATTTGAATTTTCTCAAAATTTGAAAAGAGGATCCATTTGGTTTTAATAATTTTCTCTCCAAATATTTCAAATATTAAAATAAAAGAGAGAATATAATATGACTTCTTCAAAAAAGAGAAATATTGGGGAAATTCTAAAATCAAATAAATATTTTATTTGGATTTTATTTTCTATTTTATTTGAATTAGAAAATATGCATTTTTTAAAAAATTGCATTTTAGGCCAAAAAATGTTCACTTTGTTCTAAATATTTTATTTAGATGGTGAATTTTTCTTTGCCATTTTTAGAAGTTTTTTATGTTTTATTAGGATTTTTGTTTTTGTTTTTCGACGGAATTTATTTATTAAAAAAAAGGTTCCCGGACCGACTGAGCCGAAACCCAGCCGGCCCAACTCCCGCGCGCCACCGTCTTTCCCGTCGTCGTGCCGCGCACGGACGCCGTGGGGAGTCTAAGCCGGACTCCTCCCCTGGCTGGGCCCCTCCCCAAGCCAGCGCCGCCCCGCCGCGTCTCCTCCCCACCCCGAGCCCTCAAGAATCATCACCGAAAGCGCGCCGCCGCCGCTTGCTTGCCGCTTGCTGCCGCTGCCGCCACACCGCACCGTCGCCGCAGCCCCGCCGCCTCACCGTTGCCGCGCCGCCGCCGGATCTTTTTTTTGGAGGAACCGGTAAAACCCACCGCCGCCGCCGGTTTTTTTCGATTTAGATCTAGATCGGTTTTGTTTTTTGGATTAGGGTTTTCTCGGATTTCCGATCGGCTCTTTTTAGCGAACGTTCGCCCGAACGCCTCTGTTTGCGAACGCGTTCGTTCGTTTATCTCTGATAATGAACGTTCGTTCGTTAGTCTTTTTCTTTTTATTTATTTTTTCGCCATGGACATATCCGTGATTATTTTTATCGCAGATTAGCCCCTGATCTTCAAACCCTCGCAACTATTTAACCGTTCGTCCAAATCCAATGAAACCAACGCCAAAATCTTCGTCTCGAAACCCTATTTCCAGTTAATCAACTTGAACATGATTTCGAAAATTTAAAATTTGGTATCAAGCAGATTTGAATTTGAATTTCTTTTGATCGTAGTTTGAGTTTCGTAGCTCCGATTCGATTGATTCTTTTTGCAAATTGGAACTCTTCAGTTGAATTTTCAGTTTGGATTTTCTCATCTGAGTTTTACCCGTGCATCTATGCTCAAGTGCTTATGTATGCTATTGTTTGTTTGCGATAGAGTTTCCAGAGTGCGAAGCGTGCTACTACGAGTCTCTAGGGTTTGTAGATCGTCAGCAAGGCAAGTAACACTTTGATCATACCCCCTTTATTACCCAGTTTTTATGCATTAGATTCAACGCCCAAACATTGCATGAGTAGGATCTGATTAACATGCGGGTTTTGGGAAGTAGTTGATGAGGTAGAACCTATTGTCCTTTATTTCAAACCTTGGGAGTTACTTTTACGTTATGCTTATACTGCTATGCTATGCTCGTAGACGTGGTTTGGTTTGAGTTATCCATGACAGATGTGAGAGTTGTTAATTAATGGTTGACTTAAGGTGGCTACTTTAATACACATCTGGGTGGATTGGTTGCGGGCACCTGGAGAATCCAGCGTTGTCCTAGGATATCCCGGAGTACCCGTGTGATCATCCTATGGTTCGCCACCCAGGCTCAAAGGGATCATAAGATTATTCATGCTAGAAACTTCCGTGTGCAGCCACAAGGCATTATGGGCTCTGGCATAGTTGAGTATGTTGCGTCACCTCTTTCAGTGGTAGGCTAGTAGATGTAGGGGATGTAGGTGGTACTGTCTACCCAGAGTAAAGAGTTAATGCTTCAGAAAGGCTGTGTCTCGGTCATACGTTTCTCAAACACCCTGTAGTGCGAGAAAACCAACGGAGGAGATCGAGTCTTGTGGGGAAATGTGCGCAAACCTCTGCAGAGTGTACAAACTAATCATGATTAGTCGTGTCCCCGGTTATGGACATCTTGAGTATCTGGTATTTGAATTATTGGTTGATCTCACTTTACTTAATTACTTTGTTGGGTTGTTAATTTTTAATTGGGATTGAGTTGGAGGAACCTTCTCAATGTTTATCAAACAACTTTGTAGTTAAATAAAATATATTCCTTTGCAGTTGGGAAAATTTTGCTTTTCGCAAAAAACAAGATAACCATAGAGCCTCCACCAGCCAAATATGCATGTAGTGTCAGCATTTATTTTGTTCATTGCTCAACAGTGTTATTTTGCCAGCATATTCCATGTGTTGACCCGTTTCGGGCTACAACGTATTATATTGCATACTTTTCAGACGAAGAGTAAGGTGCGCTAGGTCGTTGTCGTGCACTCAGCTATGCCGTTGGAGTTGATGGACTCATTTACCTTCGATGCTTCCGCAGTTATCTTATTTAGATGGCCTTAAGCCATATTATTGTAATAAGCTCTCTTTTGAGACATTCGATGTAATAAGTGTGTGATTGCACTCTGTTATAAATCCTTCGAGTACTGTGTGTTTCAGCAATACCGATCCAGGGATGACACTTACGCACAGAGATTTGACCGTCTGAGATCGGATCGCTGCAGTCACTACCTTTGTTTGAAGTTCTGGACGAGGTTGCTGTCGAACCACCAGTGTCGGCTGTCCTTGGGCCGCCATCGTCACCTCGTCAACTCGCCGACCTGGCGCGTCGAGCCGGCTCTGCCGCGGGTTTGCCCCTGTTCCAACCCGCCTCCTTCAGCCGCTGCCTCAAGGAGCCCCTGCTGAGCCGACTAGCTACCGCTGCTCCTACTGCCTCCACCGAGGCCCTGCACACAAGCGCCCCCATAGCTTCATGGTTAAGTCGCTCGAGCCAGTCCGGCCTTTGTCGTCGCCTTGCCTCCTTTGTTTCGTTCGGGCTCCCCGCTACAGCGCTGCCCTATCGCACCGACTCAGTACTGCTGCTCCTGGCGTGCCGGTTCACCACTGCAGTCAGCTGCTGCCGTCCACTCGCGCCGGCTTACCGCCCACGCCCGCGCCCTTGCTCCTCTTCTGTCGGGCCCGGTCTTAAGCCGCCAGTGTGCTGCCTCCGTCCCTAAGGCGCCCTTACCTCGTTGACCCGCGTTGCTATCGTGCTGAGTCACCGTTCCTACCCCGAGTCGCCACTGGCGTGAGCCGCCGCGAGTCGCCGCCTTCACCACGCCTTGACATGTTTCTATTCTGAACCGTTGGTTGCGAGTTCCCTTTGCTGCCAACGTGTGGCTTTTGTTGCCGCTTCCGATGAGCGCCGACGAGCGTCTCCCGCCGCTCCCTCCGCTGGCGTTGCCACTACCTTGGGCGTCGCCGGCTCCGTGCCGCGCCGAGCTATGACGTCTATGTGGCGTTGCGAGTTACTAAGGATTAGTTACAAAGTAGTACTCGTTGAGTATTGTTTACATAAAAGACAAGTTGACAGGGACACCCAAGCTCGATGCATTGCTCGAGGGGCGTGACTTACTTAAAACTGGATGGATGCATGGTTATTTTTTTTTTGGGCGTGAAGGCCATCATTTGATCAAATTGCTATGCAGTCACTTTGTCAGAAAGACATATCAGGTGATACCCATCTTATCTACTTCATCTGTATAAAGTAATTTGTCTGCGAACAATTACTTTGGTCTATATATTTTTATGTGCTGGACAATGATTCATTGTAAAGGTGGGGTCATGCTGTGCCTATGGAGTATGCGTTAGCATAATCATGCACCGGAGTCCGTGCCCGCTTGTTGTTGAATGGGTGTGCGCAAGCCACCATCCGTACAGCTCGATTTATATCAACACGACGCGGCTGACTCGCCCGTCCATGCGGCTTACCGCGCCTGCGATTGACTCGCCCATCCGCGCGGCTCACGGCCCCTGCGATTGTCTCGCCCATCTGCGCTGGCTTACAATGCCGCAGCCAGCTCATCTGTCTGCTCCCGCGGTCGACTCGGCCGTGATTGATTTCAGCTTCACCGTGGTGATCATCAACTCCGCAGTGGATAATTTCTGGCCTAACATATCAGGTGAAATCCATTCAGTATATTTTTATATTACATATTGCTTTCTTTAAAAGAGCAATTACTCTGTCTTGTGAGGTTCTCCAATGCAGGACGAGTTGTCTACTGCAAAAGGGACTATTATATCACTGAGCTGTTGAATGACTCATACCGGTTATATCACAATCAAGCATGGAGAATCTCAAGACAACTCTTCGAGTCGTCTTAAGACTCGGGGGCTACGATGACATGACTCAATAAATGATTGCCAGTTTAAAAGCAGATTCAAGAACTCCGGGTCATTGGAGGGAAAAATAACCCGGCCCCAGAGGCTGCTTCCATATTGATGAAAATTTAAAGGCCGTCAGAAAATTTCTGGCTCAAAATGAAGATTCTGATTTAAAATACGGCTCAAGGGAAAGCTGTCTCCCACAAAGCTCTGAAGCTCTCACTATCTGGTTTAATATTCCGGCTCAAGAAGAATTTATCTCTCACAAAGTTTGAGTTCTCATAAAAATTAAAGGTTGCCAAAGAGAGCTTGCTGCTATGATGTGCAGTTTAAACATGGGTATCCTGCCTTACTGGCTTATCTTATTGGTCACTTGGGGGCTTCCTGCTCAAATGAGCATACCTGTGCTTACCCTCTTTCTCCGGCTTACACGCCTTATTACAAATCACTTGGAGGCTTGATGCCCGAGTTACAGGGACCAAATAGAGTTTGTTGCACAACACAACTCAAACATAGGTACCCGGCATGCACAACTTAGAAACATAGGTACCAGGTTTCTAGGGTCACGTCCTACAGTCAACATGTGCTCTGATACCATTTCTGTAGCGACCCGACCTCAGACGGTCAAGCCTACGTGTTCTTGTGCCATCCACGGATCAGTATGTTGGCACACACAGTACATCAATGTATATATCAAAGTGCAATCACATGTATAATTAACGTAAAACTGATATATACCTCATAAGTCACAATGAAACAAATAGTCGGTGTGGAGTCCCATCAACGCCATCGGCAGGTTGAGTGTAGACCGTAACCTGCACTGTACTCTTACTGTCGAGGAAATATCTGCAACATGATACGTTGCAGCCGTGTAGGTCAATTACATTGAATGTACCGCAAGATCACAACATGAGAAAACAGATGATAAAACTATACTATATGCAATATGGCTTTGTGGCTCGTGTATCGAGTTTTGTTTGCGTAAAAGCTGGTTTTATTTTCCCTACATCAAAGGAATAAATGAAGTCTGTACTATGGAGTTTTCTATCATGACATGGTTCCGCCAACCGATGTCTCATAGCCCAAAATCATCATAAGTTGCCCACAATTAAGTTATCAATCCGGTGTTGAGAGTTCCGAGATAGATCCAAGTCCAGATGCTCAAATTGTCCGTAATCGGGACACGGCTAATCGATTAGGTTTAAACCTCTGCAGAGGTTTGTACACTTTACCCGCAAGATTCGATCCTCTTTTACGTTCTCGCACTTCGTGGTGTTTGAGAACAAGACGATCGAAACATGGTCTTCAAGAGTTCCTCGACCACCGTCCGGTGCTCATCCAATCCTACCGTAGTTCTACATCTGCTAGCACCGCCCCAGCCAGAGTCACAACTAAGGTCAACCAAGCGAGCCCATAGTGACTTGCGGTTGCAGGTAAGCTTCCGGGCATGAAGTATTCTTCCGTCTCTTTGAGTCTGGGTGAAGCTTTCCGCAAGATGTCATGGCGCTTCTCCATGCATCCCGCCAACCTTTGGTTTCTCCAGGTGCCCGTCAACCATCCTTCACCCGATGAGTGTGTATTGAATTCTTGTCTCGAGTCTTGAAGTCTTGAGGCCTTGAAGATGCAGTCCTTGCAGATTCCATCATGGAGTTGTCATCATTGACGTAGATCCTCCATTCTCACACCACTCCCGAGCACTCATACCAACCCCGTCTACTATAGCGTAGCATTAAAATAAATAACGTCCCGGGCTTGGTGACAGGGTGATGGGTTCCTACCTCATGCATACTACTCAACTACAAGGATTCAATATCACTACTTGAGGGTTGTTGCAAAGATGCCACTAAATGCAATAAAACATAGGTATGAAAGCATGGTCAAAGTGAACTTGCCTGGTAATACTTGATGAAGATAACAACGCTGTCAGAAAATGACTTGGTAGAACTAATCGTCACTCCGTTGAAAATCTATATAGTCAAACATAGCATTCACATAAGCAAACATCCTAGCAATCAATTCTATCAATCATAACAATACTCAATCAAAATAAAAGCAACAAAGAAAACCAAGTCGAAAACCAAAGGAAAAACTTCGAAAGAAAAATTCAAGGAAAAACTAGTGGTGACCAACTCACACAAATCTTAACATAACATCACTAAATTACTCTAATATTTTTTTACAGCAAAGAAAATATAAATCTAATAAAATAACAGAAAATAAATTACTAATTTAATAACTAACAAAAAGAACTAATATAAAACTACTATAACCATCTAGTTAATACTAGAACAAATATAGCAACTAGCAAAACACTAAGACAACTATAACAGCAAATCATTTATTAAAACATTAATAAACTATACTAAATAAATATAACAACTAATGTGTTCACAAATAACAGAAACAAAAACAATATAACTTGAAGTGGAAAAGAATTACTTTTAAAACTAATAAAACTATTTTATCCACTATCACTATGAACTAAACAAGCAATTACAAAAACAGTAGCTAAACACTAATAAATAACTACAAAATTTTATCTACTGTATCTAAACATAAACATATAACAACAAGTGAAAATCTACAAAAGGAATGAACTAAAAATAATTAAAAACAATAATTACATAACCAAAACAACTATATAAGCAAAACAATACTGTTTTTACTAAAATCTAATTTAAAATACTCCAAAATTACCAAACTAAATCCTACAGCTAAAAAATATCACAAGTGACCAGGAGCAAAAGAATTAATTAAAACCTATTTTTAAACTCAAGTTATGGCCAAAATACTAATCTGAACAAAATTTATCAAATTCAAATTTAAACTACTCAAATTTGAAATCCAGAGACACTAACAGAAACTTCAGCAAATTTGTGACACATAGCAATTGGAATCACTCAAAATACTAAAAACTCTAAAAGATATGAATTTTCTAAGATTGCTATTTTCTGAAAAAATGAATTACAGGATTTCGTGGATCTCATCGGAGTAGTCGTCGGAGTTGGGGAAGAAGATCGGATCCGATGTTACAGTTGCTCCTAGAGGAAAGGAGATCACGGGACGGTGGAGAGGAGATCATATAAACCTCAGGAGAGGTCGAGGTGGGCGGCACTTGGCGGCGGCGGTGGCAAGCGGCGGTGGTGCTGCTGTTGCTGCTGCTGGAGAGGAGAGGAGAGGTGTTGGTTTGATGTGTTGGAGGTGGGGGGGGGGGTGCTTGGGTATTTATATTGGGGAGGGGAGGGTTTTGCTTGGGGTAGGGGACAAGAAATAGACTAGGATTAGGAAACAAAAGGGAAAAGATCTAGAAACAAATCGGAATAAACGAAACGGGATCAAATCCTACTAGGATTTGTAAAAGAATAGAAAACCTTGGCTCCCTGGCTCCCTAGGTGCGTGCGTGCGATGGTCTTGGCCTTGGCCGGCCGGCTGGTCGGCGGCTTGGGCCTTTGGCCCAAGGCGCTGCATATATTTTTTTTAACAAAATTTCACAGAACTAAAATAAAAACAAAATAATTAAAACTTTTATATAGGCATATAATATATCAAAATTTGCAGAAAAATATTTCCTACAAGATGAACATTATTCTAATGTCAAATAAAATCCACACAAATTCAAATAAAGCAAAGAGTGCTTCTGCTTTAATAAAATCTAACCAAAATCATTTTAAAAAAAATACCAAAATGATTTCAAATTTATTTCTCTCCATTTTTCTGATGTAGGGAATCATGTTACCCTATTTTCCATATATTTTATTTTTGGAGAAAATAATTTGAATAAAACTCAAATAACTCCAAATTGAAAATAAATTCAAAGGAACTTTGAATTTAATTCTTTGAAACTCCCAACTCATATTTCATATGTTTTGAAGAAGTCATTTTATCTTCGATCGTGAAAATCATTGAGTTGCATAAAGTTTCAGGATTGGAAATATTCTCAAATGAAATTCAATTATTTTCAACACCCCTTGTCATTTAAATAAATGGAAGAAGTCATGTCAACTTCTCTCCAGGGTTTTGTGATGAAAAGAATTTGAATTCCCGAAGATCATAAAAGCAAAAATGAAAGTTTGGGAAAGTCCTTTTATTCCCTCTCATTTAACTTTCAAAATGTTTCGAATTCACTCACTTTCAGTCAATCAATCAAACAAACAATCAAACAACAAGCATAGTTATTTATTTAATATAACATTCCAAAATTTAGAATTTTGGGATGTTACAAATCTACCACACTTAAAATGAATCTCGTCCTCGAGATTCGGAGAGGCTAGAAAGAAATAGGTTAGGGTTTGGGGGTCTTCAAGATCCATCGATCATCACAAGGGGTCTGGGGTGCTACCACCCTTAGAAGCATTGTTACGGTTCCATCAAAACTCATATACTCCATCCTTATCGTTGACAGTGTCGGTCTTCTCAGATTGTAAGGATAATTCCTTCTCTGGGCTCTTCTGGTAGTGGCAAAACCTTTTCCTCAATTCCTTTGTCCATTCCTCTTGGTAAGGTTATTCCAGACTGGGTCTTCATAGTCGACGGTCCGGCGCCAATTCTAAACAACTATCGATATCTCATGGTGGTCAACAATTTATGGTTTCTCCTGCAGAAAACAGGTCAGGTTGAACCTCACCGTATAACCTACGGTTGGCAAAAGCTGCCTTGTACAAGGGGGAAAATGCTTATACCATTCTAAGGTTCAACAAGGTTTTGATCGTCGTCTCTCTACTATAGGTAAGTCACTCAGATTTACCATCCCATATAGCAAAGCGAATAATAAGAGTAAGTCGGTATGGTGATCAATCCATCCCGCACCCAAATCATTACCTTGTACATGGTTTAGCGAATCTCGCATTCTAACACTCGGTCATCCTCAGAAGCATTGCAGAATTTCTCTTGTCGACGAACCAAGTTCGGAAAATCCATTGATTCTGCAAGCCAAACAAAACATCTATCGTTCCTTAACAACTCTCAGGTTTTGCGTAAACTCCTATAGAATCGTCGGTTGATAAAATCGCAACTTCTGCCAGGGTTTTTCCTTCAGCAAGAGCGTGCTTGCTTCTTGGCAGGTCCTGGGGCCTGTGGGTTATGGCCCATCTCATCACTTGCAATCCTTGAACACATCCTCGGGGCAACTGATCATTATCCCAACATCCAACTTCCTGGCATACTTAAAATCCATCCAATTGTACTGTCTCTTTTCCTTATATTGGCACCAAACTAAGACGTGCTTACTCAGGCTCATCATGGAATTTCCATTGATCCACATTTCCAACATCATACCTCATTTACGTCCAATAGTAATTTATCTCTTCATCCTCGTGGGATATCCCACATACCGAGATAAAACTTATACTTATGAAGTCCATACTCCACTTAGTGGAACATCATTATCCTTTCTAGGGTCAAGCGTCCTTACAGGGGGAATATTGGCCATCTCTGCATGGCACTTCTTCAACTGGGAAACGTGAAACACATCATGAACTCTGGCAGTCCTTCGGTGACTTCAACTTGTTGGTAACTTCTCCCATACGCTCCAAAACTCAGTATGGTCCTAAAAATCTTGGGGCTAACTTTCCCTTAACTCCAAATCGTTTAACTCCTCACAGAGAGGACACATGAAGACATGCTCTGTCTCCAATTTCATAGACTACCTCCTTGCGGTTTTGAGTATGCATAACTATTCTGCCTGGACTGAGCTACTTTCAGTCTATCTCGAATCAACTTAACATTCTCTTCCGATTCCTTGATCACATTTGGTCCAAACAACTGATGGTCTCCAACGTCATCCCACACTCTCTTGGGGTATCAAACATATCGAGACAAAACTCATATTTATTTTGTCTGAAATCCATTCAGTGGGTATCCTTATCTTTTCCAGGGGTCAATGGTTCTTACAGGGTACTACCACCCTTAAAATGAAATTCACAAATCCATCCATAGACCATATTTCTCATATCCTCGAAAATGGTCAAAATCCGTGTTCATAGAGTAACAACTCATACAATTAAACATATGAAAACATGTCACCTTAACTTTATTGATTTCATGAATTCATTACAATATCCGAGACTTTCATTACATAAATTCAACTCCATATCCTTATGGAAACAATTGCTTCCTACTACACTTATTACCAATATCAAAATTCCAACTACTCAGCTCCAGCTTTCATCTTGTCGGAACATTTAGTAGCATAATGTCCTGCTTCCTTGCAGTGAAAACAAATGACTTTCGATAAGTCTTTGGGCTTCTTGGAGATGGTGCCTGCTCCTTGAGTTCCTTGCTTCCTTTCGAGACAATGATTGGCATAATGCCCGACGTCCTTACATTCAAAACAGGTAATATGACTCTTGTCCCTATTTGCAGAAATTGGGTTGTTACGAGGGTGTCTTTGTTTTCTCTTCCCGGTTTCTTCGTTCGATCAAACCTTCTATTCCCTATGGATCAAACTCTATTGCTTCCGTCGGAAGTATCCCGGATACTCTTTTCTTTCCTTGGTGCAACATTGTGAAAATGTCCTTCTTCTCCACATGAATAGCAGGCATTGGAGTAAAATCTGTTGAGGCCTTCTCCATCAAGGTCTTCAACACATTCCTTCATCACTTGTTCTTTCATAACTTCTCGGAGCGCTTCTTTCATTCCTTCTTCCTGCTCCTGAATAGTTTGTTGCACCATGGGGTAAATGTGACACTTGAGTCGGGTAGTGGGTGGTTCCTTCACACAAGAAACAAGTCACCGACTAGTTGGGCATTCCTCACTGGGTGTTTCTCCTCACAATGAGGGCATCCATCCTTGTGTTCCTCCTGGGTGTGTCCTATTTCTCTGCAAATCTTGCAGGCACAAGGTTTCTTCTTCGGGTTATCATAGTGCTTCCGGATGAGACGTGATCTCAACAGGGTCTTATTGAATTCCTCCCAAGTTCTTGCTCCATTAAATCCTTGTATGGCTTGATGCATTGTTCCACCAGGTTGCAGCACTTTCTGTAAAGTATTGAAGAGCATATTGAACCTCATACTTCCTTGAAACCAAATTGCTCCCGAAGTGATTTTCCATGTTCGCATCCATAGCTCGCCTCGGGCTGAGTCTTCGTCCAGAGAATATCAGTCCAACTTCATTCATCATCTATGGGGTTCAAGGGTTTTAGGGTGAGATGAGAGAGGTGGGGAGGATATACACACAATACAACCAATAGTTTTGAAGAAACAAGTTTTATTTTGGGGCTGTCGGAAAACATCAAACAAATGACAGCTCACAAATCATCGCATCTAACGTAGGTGTATAGCAGGGGTTTGGTCTTCTAAAGGTCAAATAATTCTTCAGATCCTTCAAGTCTTCAGAGTCCTCAATTGTTGCAGCTGCAATTCTTCCAACGCATGGTGAAATCCTCTTTACTCTGAAATGGCCATCAGTTGTCCGATATCTTTACTTCTTGGAGCGGCTTCAGTTGATCCTCCGTGTGGTCAAAAAGGAAAGGGGTATATTCTAACTATTTGAGGTGAGAGTGTCTATTTGATAAAATGTGGAAAGATGAGAAGTAAGAGTCTTTTTGAAAATAAAGTTTTAGAAATTTCCTGTCCTAGGGCTTTCCGGTTTCTAGGGTCACGTCCTCTGATCAACATGTGCTCGATACCATATCAGAGCGACCCGACCTCAGACGGTCAAGCCTCGTGTTCTGTGCCATCCTCGGATCAGTATGTTTGGCACACACAGTACATCAATGTATATATCAAAGTGCAATCACATGTATAATTAACGTAAAACTGATATATACCTCATAAGTCACAATGAAACAAATAGTCGGGTGTGGAGTCTCATCAACGCCATCGGCAGGTTGAGTGTAGACCGTAACCTGCACCGTACTCTTACTGTCGAGAAATATCTCGCAACATGATACGTTGCAGCCGTGTAGGTCAGTACATTGAATGTACCGGCAAGATCACAACATGAGAAAACAGATGATAAAACTATACTATATGCAATATGGCTTTGTGGATCTGTGTCTGAGTTTTGTTTGCGTAAAAGCTGGTTTTATTTTCCCTACATCAAAGGAATAAATGAAGTCTGTACTATGGAGTTTTCTATCATGACATGGTTCCGCCAACCGATGTCTCATAGCCCAAAATCATCATAAGTTGCCCACAATTAAGTTATCAATCCGGTGTTGAGAGTTCCGAGATAGATCCAAGTCCAGATGCTCAAATTGTCCGTAACCGGGGACACGGCTAATCGATTAGGTTTAAACCCTCTGCAGAGGTTTGTACACTTTACCCGCAAGATTCGATCCCTCTTTTACGTTCTCGCACTTGTGGTGTTTGAGAACAAGACGATCAAACATGGTCTTCGAAGAGTTCCTCGACCACCGTCCGGTGCTCATCCAATCCTACCGTAGTTCTACATCTGCTAGCACCGCCCCAGCCAGAGTCACAACTAAGGTCAACCAAGCCGAGCCCATAGTGACTTGCGGTTGCACAGTAAGCTTCCGGGCATGAAGTATTCTTCCGTCTCTTTGAGTCTGGGTGAAGCTTTCCAAGATGTCATGGCGCTTCTCCATGCATCCCGCCAACCACTGGTTTCTCCAGGTGCCCGTCAACCATCCTTCACCCAGTAGTGTGTATTGAATTCTTGTCTCGAGTCTTGAAGTCTTGAGGCCTTGAAGATGCAGTCCTTGCAGATTCCATCATGGAGTTGACATCATTGACGTAGATCCTCCATTCTCACACCACTCCCGAGCACTCATACCAACCCCGTCTACTATAGCGTAGCATTAAAATAAATAACGTCCCGGGCTTGGTGACAGGGTGATGGGTTCCTACCTCATGCATACTACTCAACTACAAGGATTCAATATCACTACTTGAGGGTTGTTGCAAAGATGCCACTAAATGCAATAAAACATAGGTATTAAAGCATGGTCAAAGTGAACTTGCCTGGTAATACTTGATGAAGATAACAACGCTGTCAGAAAATGACTTGGTAGAACTAATCGTCACTCCGTTGAAAATCTATATAGTCAAACATAGCATTCACATAAGCAAACATCCTAGCAATCAATTCTATCAATCATAACAATACTCAATCAAAATAAAAGCAACAAAGAAAACCAAGTCGAAAACCAAAGGAAAAACTTCGAAAGAAAAATTCAAGGAAAAACTAGTGGTGACCAACTCACACAAATCTTAACATAACATCACTAAATTACTCTAATATTTTTTTTACAGCAAAGAAAATATAAATCTAATAAAATAACAGAAAATAAATTACTAATTTAATAACTAACAAAAGAACTAATATAAAACTACTATAACCATCTAGTTAATACTAGAACAAATATAGCAACTAGCAAAACACTAAGACAACTATAACAGCAAATCATTTATTAAAACATTAATAAACTATACTAAATAAATATAACAACTAATGTGTTCACAAATAACAGAAACAAAAACAATATAACTTGAAGTGGAAAAAGAATTACTTTTAAAACTAATAAAACTATTTTATCCACTATCACTATGAACTAAACAAGCAATTACAAAAACAGTAGCTAAACACTAATAAATAACTACAAAATTTTATCTACTGTATCTAAACATAAACATATAACAACAAGTGAAAATCTACAAAAGGAATGAACTAAAAATAATTAAAAACAATAATTACATAACCAAAACAACTATATAAGCAAAACAGTACTGTTTTTACTAAAAATCTAATTTAAAATACTCCAAAATTACCAAACTAAATCCTACAGCTAAAAAATATCACAAGTGACCAGGAGCAAAAAGAATTAATTAAAACCTATTTTTAAACTCAAGTTATGGCCAAAATACTAATCTGAACAAAATTTATCAAATTCAAATTTAAACTACTCAAATTTGAAATCCAGAGACACTAACAGGAACTTCAGCAAATTTGTGACACATAGCAATTGGAATCACTCAAAATACTAAAAACTCTAAAAGATATGAATTTTCTAAGATTGCTATTTTCTGAAAAAAATGAATTACAGGATTTCGTGGATCTCACGGAGTAGTCGTCGGAGTTGGGGAAGAAGATCGGATCCGATGTTACGGTTGCTCCTAGAGGAAAGGAGATCACGGGACGGTGGAGAGGAGATCATATAAACCTCAGGAGAGGTCGAGGGCGCGGCGGCGGCACTTGGCGGCGGCGGTGGCAAGCGGGGCGGTGGTGGTGCTATTCTGCTGCTGCATGGAGAGGAGAGGAGAGGTGTTGGTTTGATGTGTTGGAGGGGGTGCTTGGGTATTTATATTGGGGAGGGAGGGTTTTGCTTGGGGTAGGGGACAAGAAATAGACTAGGATTAGGAAACAAAAGGGAAAAGATCTAGAAACAAATCGGAATAAACGAAACGGGATCAAATCCTACTAGGATTTGTAAAAGAATAGGAAACCTTGGCTCCCTGGCTCCCTAGGTGCGTGCGTGCGATGGTCTTGGCCTTGGCCGGCCGGCTGGTCGGCGGCTTGGGCCTTTGGCCCAAGGCGCTGCATATATATTTTTTAACAAAATTTCACAGAACTAAAATAAAAACAAAATAATTAAAACTTTTATATAGGCATATAATATATCAAAATTTGCAGAAAAATATTTCCTACAAGATGGACATTATTCTAATGTCAAATAAAATCCACACAAATTCAAATAAAGCAAAGAGTGCTTCTGCTTTAATAAAATCTAACCAAAATCATTTTAAAAAATACCAAAATGATTTCAAATTTATTTCTCTCCATTTTTCTGATGTAGGGAATCATGTTACCCTATTTTCCATATATTTTATTTTTGGAGAAAAATAATTTGAATAAAACTCAAATAACTCCAAATTGAAAATAAATTCAAAGGAACTTTGAATTTAATTCTTTGAAACTCCCAACTCATATTTCATATGTTTTGAAGAAGTCATTTTATCTTCGATCGTGAAAATCATTGAGTTGCATAAAGTTTCAGGATTGGAAATATTCTCAAATGAAATTCAATTATTTTCAACACCCCTTGTCATTTAAATAAATGGAAGAAGTCATGTCATCTTCTCTCCAGGGTTTTGTGATGGAAAGAATTTGAATTCCCGAAGATCATAAAAGCAAAAATGAAAGTTTGGGAAAGTCCTTTTATTCCCTCTCATTTAACTTTCAAAATGTTTCGAATTCACTCACTTTCAGTCAATCAATCAAACAAACAATCAAACAACAAGCATAGTTATTTATTTAATATAACATTCCAAAATTTAGAATTTTGGGATGTTACATCGAGCATAGCTATGACTACCCTTGTTGATCCAGCTTATATGCCTGAAATAAAATGTTACTTGGGGGCTCTTTGTTCAACGGTCAAGATTTTTTATGACCCTTGTAATAGGCTTAAAAGCCAGGCTTGGAAGCCAGGTGTATTCACCTAAAAACCCAGGTTATCCTGCCTTTTTAAGTCTGCCACTCCGCCCAGGTAATCCTGGAATGGCCCGCGGTACTTTTGACAAGTCAATCTTATACAGACCCTGAACTTGTCAAAGTTAAAACAACGATTGGTTATGTGAGGTCCGGCTTATAAGGTTTGTATGAAGGTTTAACTCAGTGGCTGTGCGGCCCTTGAAAGCACTTGATTTTTTAGGCCTGGCAGCCTATGAAAGCCTTAATTTTTTGTTATTTGATTTGAACATTTTTTGAGGTTCCTCTCCTGTGACATATTAATACATGGTTAAAAACCGATGAGGGCTATGATGCCTTATGGTTCATACATGAAACTACCCGTTGTTTATTAACCCGGTCTGGCTTTGGACTATAAGTCGCCAGTGTATGATGATCTTATATACTTGGAAGCGCTATGCTCTAAGTTTTGGGATATTACCCCTTGCTGCATACGGCGTATTAAGCCGGCGGTATATGTCAAATTGCACAAAGCTTTGTATGATCAATCTTTTGGGTTATCACCCTTATTGCGCTGGTATAATAAGCTGGCAGTGTGAACAAATATCACAAGGCACTTGTGATTTGTTTGTGTGCAGGATCTGGTTTTCAAACCGGATTATATTATTCAAATCTTGAATAGCCGACATTGCTGGATTTTTATTATGGTTATCAATAACCAATATTATGATTGAGGTTTTCAAAGTCGCTTTAGTGCAATGGCTATCATTTTATCAATGGATATGATTTATTCTACGATGGAAGGAATAGTCCCAAGTCGTTGCAGGCTTACGACCCGGCACTTGGGGGCTATATTATTCAGATCATGATTATATCAAATATGGAAGTCCCATGTCGCTGCAAGCATGCACCATGACACTTGGGGGATAATGCAAGGTCATTTCTTACTTGCCTCATTGAAGACCCGACTCATCACATCGTAATGAGCCGGCCCTTGGGGGCTACTAATTGCTCCTGTTAAAAATTCAAGGTACATTAGTTAAATCCATTGTATTGAAGGGTCCATTGCTCAGTTGGTAAAGCACAAGGCTCTTAACCTTGTGGACTTGGGTTCAAGCCCCGCGATGGAGGCTACATCATATGATGTCATTTTCAATGAAGTATATATAAAGTCCCAGCTCAGTATTATCTTACTGAGCTGGTCCTTGGGGCTACACGTTGATGTTCAAGTCTACAAGATCATATCTATAAAGTCCCTGCTCATTATTGTATAATGACCCGGCCCTTGGTGGCTACACTAGTTGAATTTTTTATGAGCATAAGGCAATCACAAGTCCCAGGTTGCTCCAAGCATGACAAACCGGCACTTGGGGGCTACATATGTGGAATATTCACTTTTGACTAGTGACTGAGATGAACAACTGGGATTTCTTCAAGGTTGCAACATTTATATTGAAGCAAGTCTTAAGTTGTTACTACGCTCCCTTCTTAAGACTTGGGGGCTACAAGTGATATGCATATAAGAGGTACATTTTCAAGCTTGATGTTAGCAACAATTATGACCCGGTGCCATCAATATTTACAAACCGGCAATTTTGGCCATGTTGAACCGACAAGTTCTACAAGCCGACTGAAAATCAGATGAGTATTTCAAGACCAATATTTTTTGTTAAGTATTGGGAACAGAATCAAATGAATTATTCTTCACAATATTTTTCTGTGAGAAACCAATATCAGCACATTGATTATGAGGCTGGCCTATTGATCCGGACTTTCCAGAAGAAGGAAATGACAAGGACTTAAGGATGATCAGGAACAGTTTAACATGGATAAATCCAAATTAAATTGGGGGCTAATGTCAGAGATATACACTGCGGTATGACCCGGCCGGAGTTATGACCTGGCTGGGACTTGGTATTTCGTTGGTAAACTGCCCGTGGACTGACAATTCACTGATAACCCGGTCGAGCCTAGTGACCCAGTGGTAAGCAGACAGACAGTGGTAAGCCGGCAGATAGTGGTTAGCCGACAAATAGTGGTAAGCTGACAGACATTGGTAAGCCCACAGACAGTGGTAAGCCGGCAGATAGTGGTAAGCCGGCAGACATTGGTAAGCCGGCAGATAGTTATAACCCGGCAGACAGAGTCATCTGGGGTTAATAAGCCCGAAACGTTAAGAAGCCCAAGACGTTAAGAAGCCCATGGAGAGAAGCCCGTGATGAGAAGTCAGAATAGTTTAAGTCTTAATCCGACTAGGACTCTACATGTAACCCTCCCCTTCGACTTATATAAGGAGGGGCAGGGCACCCCAAGAGGGAGAGAGGATCTTAAGGCTAGACACAACAAAAGGGGAACCGGCTTATGCGGCGACTCCCCTCATGAGCATAATGAGACCTAGCCACAAATAGCATGTAGGGCTATTACCGGATGATGTTTCCCGGGGCCCGAAGCTGTCTAAACCCTTGTCTTGTGTGTTAATCTGCCTCGCATCTCTCGATTCCGATCAACCCCTCGCAATCTACCACGTAGATGTGTTGGCCTCACGACTAAGTCCTCACACTAGGACATCTGCCGTGACAATTCCACGACAGGCGGTGTACCGGGATGTGCAATGAATCAAGAGCGACATGTATGAAAGAATTATGAATGGTGGCTTTGCCACAAATACGATGTCAACTACATGATCATGCAGAGCAATATGACAATGGTGAAGGTGTCATAATAAATGGAATGATGGAAAGTTGCATGGCAATATATCTCTGAATGGCTATGGAAATTCCATAATAGGTAGGTATGGTGGCTGTTTTGAGAAAGGTATAAGGTGGGTGTATGGTACCGGCGAAAGTTGTGCGGTACTAGAGAGGCTAGCAATGGAGGAAAGGTAAGAGTGTGTATAATCCATGGACTCAACATTAGTCATAAAGAACCCACATACTTATTGCAAAAATCTATTAGTCATCGAAACAAAGTACTATGCACATGCTCCTAGGGGGATAGATTGGTAGGAAAAGACCATCGCTCGTCCCCGACCACCACTCATAATGAAGACAATCAGAAAATAAATCATGCTCCGACTTCATCACATAACGGTTCACCATACATGCATGCTACGGGACTCACAAACTTTAACACAAGTATTTCTCAAATTCACAACTACTTACTAGCATGACTCTAATATCACCATGTTCATATCTGAAAACAATCATAAGGAATCAAACATCTCATAGTATTCAATGCACTTTATATGAAAGTTTCTATTATATCCCTCTTGGATGCCCATCATATTAGGACTAATTTTATAACCAAAGCAAATTACCATGCTGTTTTAAGGACTCTCAAAATAATATAAGTGAAGTGCGAGAGTTCAGCAATTTCTATAAAATAAAACCACTGCCTTGCGCTAAAAAGATATATGTGAAGCACTAGAGCAAATTCGCCTAGCTCAAAAGATATAAGTGAAGCACAAAGAGTATTCTAAAAATCACGATTCATGTGTGTCTCTCTCAAAAGGTGTCTACAGCAAGGATGATTGTGGCAAACTAAAAAGCAAAGACTCAAATCATACAAGACGCTCCAAGCAAAACACATATCATGTGGTGCATAAAAATATAGCCTCAAGTAAAGTTAACAATAGACAAATACGAAAGAGGGGATGCCTTCCCGGGGCATCCCCAAGCTTAGGCTCTTGGTATCCTTGAATATTACCTTGGGGTGCCTTGGGCACCCACAAGCTTAGGCCCTTGCCACTCCTTATTACATAGTCCATCAAATCCTTGCCCAAAACTTGAAAACTTCACAACACAAAACTCAACAGAAAATCTCATAAGCTCCGTTAGTATAAGAAAATAAATCACCACTTTTGGTACTGTTGTGAACTCATTCTTTATTTATATTGGTGCAATACTACTGTATTCCAACTTTTCCATGGTTCATACCCCCCGATACTAGCCATAGATGCATCAAAATAAGCAAACAACACGCGAAAAATAGAATCTGTCAAAAACAGAACAGCCTGTAGCAATCTAGATAGTTCGCATACTTCTGGAACTCCAAAAATCTTGAAAAATTAGGACGACCTAGGCAATTTGTATATCAATCTACTGTAAAACAATTCATGAATTTATAACACTTCTGTGATTTTAAACAATTCTGGGACTGAGCACAAAAGTTTCTATTTTTTCAGCAAGATCAAATCAACTATTACCATAAGCTATCCCAAAGGTCTTACTTGGCACAAACACTAATTAAAACACAAAACCACATCTAACCATAGGCTAGATGAATTATTTAAAGCAAAACAGAACCTCAAAAGCAAAAACATAAAATAAAGTTGGGTTGCCTCCCAACAAGCGCTATTGTTTAACGCCCTTAGCTAGGCATAAAACACGAATAGATCCAGGTATTATCATCTTTGGCATGCAATTCTTCAATCATACACTTGTAATCCTAAGGAGGTTTTTTGGTTTTATCAATAATCGAACTTCTAGGCAAGAAATCAAGAAATTCATTCGTAGTAGCTGGTTCCTTAAAAATATCAAAAAAATTGGGGTGAACACTTATGGATTTTAGATCTTCATTTTATTTACTAGAATATTCCCCCTTATTCTTAGGAACATAAGTAAACTTGGAAATCTTAGTAGGAGGAAGATTTTGAGTAGTTTTAACGGAGGAAAAAGCGGAACCCAAGTTGGTAATAATATCTTCTAGTTTGCCAATTCTAGTAGAATCTTGATCTATCTTTTCGTTAACTATGGGTTCCTTTTCCCTAAGATTCTTTAAAGTAAGTCCTACTTTAGATCCATATTGAGTAATCTGATTATGAATGTTTTAATCCAAATTTTCAATCAACTCAATGGTAGCCATCTTATTTTCAATAATATCAAGTCTTTGCATCACATGTTCCAAAGTTAAAGTAGTTCCATTAATCAAAAGAGGGTGGGGCCTAGCAAATCTATCATGACATTGTAAGAATCAGAAGTATGGCTCCCCAAAAAATTCCCCCCGGTAATGGTATGTAGAATATATCTATTCCACGGAGTAACGCCCACATAAAAATTGCGAAGAAGAACGGTAGTAGAATGCTTTCGAGTAGATCTATTTTGAGCATTGCAAATTCTATACTAAGCATCTTTTAAATTTTCTCCCTCCCTTTGTTTAAAATTGAGGACTTCATTATCAGGAGTGCTAATGATAATGGGAGGACTAGCCATGAAGACGAGATAAACGGTCCAGCACTCAAGCACAAAAAAAGCAAACGAAGAAGACGGACGGAAGAGGGGCGAAGAAAAGGAAAATCTTTTTGAAAATCATTTTAGAAGTGGGGGAGAGGAAAACAAGAGGCGAATGGCAAATAATGTAATGCAAGGGATGAGAGTTTATGATGGGTACTTGGTATGTCTTGACTTGGCGTAGATCTCCCCGGCAACGGCGCCATAAATTCTTCCTGCTACCTCTTGAGCTTGCTTAGTTTTTCCCTTGAAGAGGAAAGGGTGATGCAGCAAAGTAGAGTAAGTATTTCCCTCAGCTTTTGAGAACCGAGGTATCAATCCAGTAGGAGACAATGCGCAAGCCACCAAATACCTACACAAACAAACACCAACTTGCACCCAACGCGACAAAGGGGTTGCCAATCCCTTCACAATTATTTGCAAAATGAGATCTGATAGAGATGGATAAACGGTAAAGTAATATTTTTGGTTTATGAAACAGAAAGTAAAAGATTGCAAAGAAAGTAAATAGGAAACTAAAATTGTAGATCGAAAACTTATATGATGGAAAGTAGACCCGGGGGGCATAGTTTTCACTAGAGGATTCTCTCAAGATAGAAATTATTACAGTGGGTGAACAAATTACTGCCGAGCAATTGATAGAATAGCACAAAGTTATGACGATATATAAGGCAATGATCATGAACATAGGCATCACGTCAGTGTCAAGTAGATCGAAACGATTCTGCATCTACTACTATTACTCCACACATCGACCGACTCCTGCCTGCATCTAGAGTACTAAGTTCATAAGAACAGAGTAACGCATTAATAAAGATGACATGACGTAGCGGGATTAACTCAAGCAATATGATGAAAACCCCATCTTTTTATCCTCGATGGCAACAATACAATACGTGTCGGTTCCCCTTCTGTCACTAGGATCGAGCACCGTAAGATTGAACCCAAAGCTAAGCACTTCTCCCATTGCAAGAAAAACCAATCTAGTTGGCCAAACAAAATCAATAGTTCAAAGAGACTTGCAAAGATATCAAACCATACATATAAGAATTCAGAGGAGATTCAAATAATATTCATAGATAAGCTGATCATATATCCGCAATTCATCAGATCTCGGCAAACACACCACAAAAGAGTATTACATCGAATAGATCTCCAAGAACATCGAGGAGAACATGGTATTGAGAATCAAAGAGAGAGAAGAAGCCATCTAGCTACTAGCTATGGACCCGTAGGTTTGTGGTAAACTACTCACGCTTCATCGGAGAGGCAATGGTGTTGATGTAGAAGCCCTCCGTGATCGAATCCCCCTCCGGCAGGACGCCGGAAAAGGCCCCTAGATGGGAACTCATGGGTACAGAAGGTTGCGGCAGTGGAAAAGTGGTTTCCTGGCTCCCCTGGAAGGTTTTGGCATATTTGAGAATATATAGGCGGAAGAAATAGGTCGGTGGAGTCACGAGGGGCCCACAAGTGTGGGGGCGCGCCCTACCCCCTGGGCGCGCCTCCCGACCTTGTGGCCGCCTCGTGGCTTTCCTGACGTGCACTCCAAGCCCTCTGGATGTTTTCTGGTCCAAGAAAAATCATCGCAGAAGTTTCATTCCGTTTGGACTCCGTTTGGTATTCCTTTTCTGCGAAACTCTAAAACAAGGGAAAACACAGGAACCGGCACTGGGCTCTAGGTTAATAGGTTAGTCCCAAAAATCATATAAAATAGCATATTAATGCATGTAAAACATCCAAATAAGATAATATAATAGCATGGAACAATCAAAAATTATAGATACGTTAGAGACGTATCAATAGGCGAAGGAATCAGATCAGGAGAGTCATGGGGGCCCACAAGATAGGGGGCGCGCCCTACCCCCCTGAGCACGCCTCCACCCTTGTGGCCGCCTCGTGGATCCTCCGACTTGATCTCCAAGTCTCCTGGGTGTCTTCAGGTCCAAGAAAAATCATCACGAAGGTTTTATACCGTTCGGACTCCGTTTGGTATTCCTTTTTTGCGGAACTCTAAAACAAGGAAAAAACATAAACTGGCGCTGGGCTCTAGGTTAATAGGTTAGTCCCAAAATAATATAAAATAGCATATTAATGCATATAAAACATCCAAAACAGATAATATAATAGCATGGAACAATCAAAAATTATAGATAAGTTGGAGACGTATCAAGGTGCATGCATGACGCACGTACTCACGTCTCGTTCCTGGCCACACCCGCGCGGGTACACGGTGGAGCTCATTTTTGTAGGAAAAGGCAGACCACATGATAATTTGACGTGTGTAGCGGTTGTTTACTTGAAGGGGGGTCGTGTACCACGCGTACACGGAACAAAGTTCGACTTGACGCGTTAGTATTAAATAAAGTTATATTCCTCAATGGCACGTACAGAATATAAAACAATTGTCATCGAGAAAAAAGAAATCCGCTCCACTATATACAATGGAGCCTACCTTTCGGGGTTTGTCTCTCGTCACACTATCTCACACAAGGCGGCGGTGGCCTCTCTCTCTCACCGTTGGTCACTGATCCGGCCGCATCCCGTCCATCGGCGGAAAGGAAGGATGTGCATCGTTTCTCCATTTGACATCGTCGAGGCAGCATGTCTCGATCTGCGGTACCCGCCATTCTCTCTGACCAAGCTCAGGCGTGGTAGGGCCTTGGCAACTTGCTCGCTGCCGCAGTATGGGCAGATCCCACCCACCACCGCCCTCCTAGTTACATCCCGATGACCCCCAGGTACAGCTTCCTCCCCTCTGGCCTTGCTCCACTGCCCATCTTCCCACGTCGCTGCATGTGGAAAATCTTGCATGTGGATCTTCTCTGGTTCTTTGCCTAAAACATATCTCGTCTGGCGTACTTTCCATATTCCAATCTCATCCTCACGCCATTTTAGATAAACTCTTCCCTTAGGATAAAGAATATGCTTCTTTTTTGTCGTTGTTTGTGTCATCAACTGTTATTGGCCAGTAATTGTTTCATTTCTATCTCTTTTTTGCAAACAGGGTTATCCATTTCACCTCGTTGCTATTGCGACCTTTTGGAGAACTGCACAAATAACTTTTTTCTTAAGAGTGTTTTGTGCAGTTTTACTAAAATGTCACACGGGCAACGTCTCTACATTTCAGTGCGACTGCACAAAGGGAGATTGGTTTTCCTCTATCCTCCTCATCCAACTCCGAGCCTAATCTTCCCCAACTATTTGCTTAATCTTCTCCAACTAGTTAGTCTTAAGAGAGACTGCAAAGGTGAGCGTCTTCTATTTGTGTGTTTATTGTTTCATCAACAGTCCTCTATTATTGTAATCACACTTAATATCTTTGGAACAGGGACGCTCAGCTCAATTTTAGTGGAACTGCACAAAATGATCGGAACATTGCATGCTCCCGTCAGCTATTTTTTTCCAACATGCCTTGTTGATTTAGATAGAGTTGGGGGGAAGTTGCTGCCAATGAAAGCATGGATCAATTTTAATTTAACACATTCTCACAACTTTTTCTTCAGTTGTGATGTAAATATTAGCTCTGATCTGCTAATCATTGAGATGCATTAGCAAGGAAGTTAGTTTCCTTTCTAGTATTTTGATTGATGTTGTAACGAGACAACCTTCCAGCTGGCAAGACACATGAAACAAAAGCTGAAAGCTTCAGAGCATTGTACAATTTCATGTCGCTGGAAAATTATTTGTATACGTTAATTATATAAACTAATGCTGGAAGCTTGATAGCATTGCCAGAAGCCATTCAACATCCGAGTCCATGTGCCATGCACCAAATTATAGTGCACAACCGCATGGGAGACTCAGCCCAGTCGTTGCGCCACACTAATAATGAGTAATGAGTAGTCAAATCATAAGCCCCACCTTTCCCACTGTAAGTTGCTCGGAAGAGGAAACCATCAATATGCTCTTCTTTGAATCCGCCCATACTAGTATGAAGGTGCAAAACCAAGTCCGTATATGGCATGTCAGTCAACGCACTTCCTCTTGGCATATCACTGACATGTGAGACCGCAGTGTGAGCAAACCAATCTCAATTGACGAGGACAGCAAAATGGCCAACCCCGCCTCTCCTTGAGGGAGAAAGGAGCGAGAACACACAGACGGGCTCACACGAAGGCCAAGATATATTCAAGCATAGTTGATCGATATCATCATTACATGTTCGATGTTTTTTAGTTGTACTATTGGGCTGCTATTTTTCGCACTTCTCCCGAATAACTGTGTACTTTATCAGAGACTAAAATAAAACTAGTCGTCAACCCGTGCACTTGCACGGGCTAGCACTATTGGATAAGAACACCTTGGTGATTAATATACTTATGAAAATAGGACATCATATTAGACCATTGCGTGGAAGCACATGTATGGAAATATAAGCAAATTAGTTAGAACCTCTTAACATGATCGCCTAGCTCACTTGGCTAGTGCAGTGGATGTACAACCCAACCACCCAGGTTCAAGTCCTCGTGGGCGTGAATTTGGGTTCTTATTATTTAAAAAAACTCGCTATGAGGGGTTTCCCCCACCACTTTCCTTTGAAAAAACATGATCGCCACTAAGAAGAGTAATGGCCAAAATAAGCAATTAAGCATCTTCAAAAGTGTCCAAAGGGATCCGGTCTAATACAATAGATAGATCAAACAACACTAATGACCAGGTTTAAAGTTGCATATACTTTTAAATGGCTTTTTTAAGATCAAAAATATTAATATTAATACTCGGCTTATTTTGATGTGGTACTCAAGTTGACACGTTCGTGTTGCACACTGAGATGGGAATGAAGGATAGTGGGACATGGCAAAATTAGAATCTTGAAAGTTTATGGAAATGTAGTCTCCTAATTAAATTTCAATCATAAGCGTATATTTTTTTAATGTGAGTAAATTTCCCTAATATTTTACTGACATGCGTACAAAACAACCATATATCATCCACTACTGAAGTTACCATGAGCCAAAATCTAAATTTGGAAATTGTTAACAATGTATGTAGATTTTATCATTATATCAATTTTCTTTTGTATCCCCTTTCATAGGATGAACATGCTATAGAATTTAGTATGTATAAGCGCAAGGTAGCACATGGCCAGCTACAAAATATTGAACTAAAATATCACTCAGACCACAATACATCTTCCACTTTTAGTCAATTAATTAATGTATTTAAATTCTCTATCAAGTAATTGACCGCATCGAATATCATGGAGACAAAGGGAAAGATCCAATAGACAATGATACCATATCTAAGAAAATAGTGGACACTCCAGCATTTAAATAAAATATTCTAAATAGTGAAGAGGTCTGCACTACCTGTCTGGAATCTGAAAGTCGTCCATAAATAATTACATACATAATTTATAACTCTCTTGAGTGTGAGTGGCTGCCTGAGGTGAGTGCTCATGTTGGTGCTATTTTCGGCAAGAGGCCATGCTATGTCTCCTTGTATCTAGTTATAATGAACATGTCTTGAAAGTGCCCATGCAAGATATAGAGGGTCACCAATGTATTAGATATTAAAACCATGATATGTACATTAAGGGCATGTTGTCCCAGGAATAAAGCACGAGTGTCGAGCTAAATGAAACTCTTAACATAGATAATTGTGGAATAGAAATTACAACTTGCTGAGGTCATATATAGTTTCCTACAACCTTATAACCATATATATATATATCTATTTCCTTGAGCACCATTGTTGACCATGACCTCTTCTCCTGACCACTCCATGCTAATTTTACTACCCAAACAATGCTTGGTCTGCTAAATGTAATCATGTCTGGCAATTGGCAGTTATTGCAGTAACCAGCTCGGGTGTCTACCTTTAAATCATCTTCCACCTGGAAACACTACAGAACCAATATATTTATTATTTTATTAATACATATATGAAAAAATAATCGATCAGGGAGCCTCCAACACTGATTTGAACATAAGTAAGAATAAAATATGTCAACGAATTACTCCCTCCGTCCGGAAATACTTGTCATCAAAATGAATAAAAGAGGATGTATCTAGATATATTTTAGTTGTAGATACATCCTTTTTTGTCCATTTTGATGACAAGTATTTTCGGACGGAGGGAGTATTAATAAACTATTTAATGCACGGACTTACTATCACTATATACGTATATTCAGTTAGAAATTAAGGAGATCAACAGAGAATTACCTAGTTTGTCTTAACCGAGTGCATAAATCTCACAAAGCATAATTAATCGTCGAAGACCTCAGCGTCTCAAAAAGTCTAATGCATAGAAAATTTCCATTGCTAGAAAGAAAATAATGAGTGAAGTGCATTGTAGGTCCCTGAACTATTTCAGGGGTGTCATGTAGGTCCTCAAACTATGAAAAGCAGCATCCAGGTCCTTGAAGTGCAGTAAGTGTGCCATTTCAGCCCAAAATCTGTCTGACCCCACCTGAACGGCCAGCTGGCGTCGTTGACCCGTTGCATGTTAGAAGGGGGCCCCGCAATGTAACGGCCGGTGACGAAAATATGCAAATAAATTCAATTCATGGTTTCAAAAAATATTTGTGAATATGGAAAAATGTTTTTGACTTGAATAAAATGTTCATTAGTTTATAAAAATGTTCGACTCTGGAAAAACATTCACGACTTTAAAAAAATGTTTGCGGACGATAAATTTGAAAAAAATGTTCATGAACAATGAATTTTAAAAAAAAATGGTCGCAACCTTAAGAAAATGTTTGCGAATGATAAATTTTATTAGAAAAGAAAATATGTTCATGAACAATAAATTTGAAAATATGTTGGCAGACAAAAAAAGTTCATGAATATAAAATAAATGTTCACAACTTTAAAAAGTATTCACGAACAATAAATTTGAAATATGTTCGCGAACCACAAATATTGTTTGAAAATATGGAAAAATGCTCGGAATGAAGAATTTAGAAAACGTTTGTGAACAATGAATTTTAAAAATCATGATTTAAAAAAAATCTTTGCGAATGATAAATTCTAAAAGAAAAGAACACATATTCGCAAACCACCAATATTGTCCGTGAACGATAAATTTCACAATATGTTTAGTAACACAAAAAAAATTCACGAATGATGAATTTGAAAAAGACGTTTGCACAAATTTCATAAATGTTCATTACTTTTTTCAAAAAATAGTGATTTTTTTGTGAATTTAAAAATGTTCACGAATTTAGAAAAACGTTCAGAGTTTAAAAAATGTTTATGAATTTCATAATATGTTTATGAATTTACAAAATGTCCATTAGTTTAAATGTTCAAGGTTTCAAAAACTGTTCGTGAATAGTGAAAAAAATGTTCATGACTTAAAAAAAATGTTCGTGAACGAGAATTTTGAAAATGTGTTCGTGAACCACAAATTAATGAACATTTAATGTCGCGAACGAGAATTTTGAAAATGTGTTCCTTGGAATTTATTTGCATATTTCCGTAACCGGCTGTTACCTTGCGAGGCCCCTCTCCGACATGTCATGGGTCAACGGCGCCAGCTGGCTGGTCTGGCGTTGTCAGATACATTTTGGACCTGAATGACACACTTACTGCACTTCGAGGACCTGGATGCCGATTTTTATAGTTTGAGGACCTACATGACACCCCTGAAATAGTTTAGGGACCAACGTTGCACTTCACTCGAAAATAATCACAGCAGTACTTATTAACACACATAAGAAATATAGTCGAGCCAGTTCTCCATGTTGATAGAGCAACTGGTCAGCATGCCATTGTTATCACTCAAAGGAAGCATCCAATGGAACCTGCAGAAACCAATACATCAAGAAGAAAAGAGCTTCCAATCGTATCACATAAGTGAATTGATACTCGGGCCAGGATAAGGTCAGCATTACGGCCACACACACACGCTCAGTCACAATTAGTGGAGTCAATTTGTGAGAGGAGCTTGTGTGCAGCAAACCTTTAGATTGTTGCGATGGAAGCCTGGGGCTGATAACACGGAGATTGATGGTTCAGGCGGAGCAACAACATGTGTACATGTCAATGACACAGAAAATAATATAGTGGTTACTTATCTGAAATAGTAACTTACAACATTTTACTAATGCCGCAACGACAGAAATTGTTGGATACTTATCAATTCAGTTATTGTTTCGACTGGAAACATGCGTGAGAATTCAGATAAGAAATAATTTCACCATCATCCAAGATCACGGTTATGAAAATGTGGTAAGAAAATATAAAATTTAAGTTATGAAATCAGAATATTGTTGTTACTGTGCTACATTGTTTCAGCTTAGTAAAACCCCCCAAAAGCTAGATCATTCGGCAACTTCTTTGGAGCTCAAGTAAAAGTTTGGTTTGCTTAATCTTCTTCACAGAAACGACCCAATACATGCGCTATATTATATTCATCAGTTTAGGTTCTGCTTTAAACCATCTATGCAAGTGAATATATAAAAGACTAGATAATTCAAAATTAGCAAGAAACAATGGAAGGATCAGTTCAAAAACAAATAGAAGAGCATGTGCATTGTACAAGAAACAATGGATCTATAATCAATTTTCCCAAAACAAAAAAGAATGTAACTATGTGGCAACATGAAGAGGAATTCAGAGAGGTAGAAACCTATGGAGAGGTGAATCGATTCCATACCTACAGAAGCCAAATTCAAGTCAAACTTGCAATAGTGGCTGCAGTTACAATGTGACTCATAACGTGGCCATACTGAAACTGAAGGCAGTTAGAATCATATGAAAATTCTAGATACGGATTATACATCATATTTGCAATATACTTAACAGGAGCATGGTAGTTCTTAAACTTGCTTACATAAGTTTCTTTTAAAGTTCCTACTCTACAATACTGTTTGACGTACATATAGTGCCATGCATGTACTCTCTAAATATGCTGTTGCGCACAATGAAACACGTACATGTGCTAATTTTGTAAAAACATATTTAGCTGACAATATTTGGATAATTATTAATGTACATAGCTCCCCACTTTAAATGTGGAAATCATTAAAAGGGCACTCAATATCATAGCCAAAAATACATTACCATAGTTTTTATATGTAGCATCTCTAAAATCTAGATAGTAGAACTCCAAAGGAAAGATCATGAATATTGTCAGAAATGAACCTAGGAAGTATGGATTCCATGGTTATATTTACAGGAACATTTAATATGAGTATTGTAAATAGGAACCTACACTAGTGCAGAACTGGCCTTTAGTGCCGGTTCGTAACGGCCTTTAGTGTCGGTTCTGCAACCGGCACTAAAGAGTGGGGACTAAAGGTCCCCCCCCCTTTAATACCGGTTCGTCACGAACCGGCGCTAAAGTGCGAACACGTGGCACGAGCCAGGCCCAGGTGCGCGTAGGGCTTTAGTACCGGTTGGTAACACCAACCGGTACTAAATGTTTGGGTTTTTTTTTTAAAAAAAATTCTTTAGTTTTGTGTTTTCAATTTAATTTAGTGATTGTTTTACATTATAATGAGTTGTTAAATCATTAGGTGAAAGTACCGCGGATTAGTTTCGACTGGAGGATATATATATATATATATATATATATATATATATATATATATATGCCATATCAATATTATATACTTGATCACCTAATTAGGTGATCAAGTATAATATATATGGAGATGGCATATATATAGTTGATCACTTAGGTAGGATCCATCCAGCTGAAACTAATATGTGGTTTCTTTCATTAAATGATATAATAATTACTCATCATATCATCATATTATTAATATAAAAACTCTTGCATCATATCATCAACATACTCTAGAGCTAGCTAGCTAAAAATCATCGTAGTCGTCATTATCACTATTTAATCATCATAGTCATTACCGCTATCAAATCACCACCAACAGTAGCTTACAGAAGAAACATTCACTTGTACCAGAAACAAAAATATCATCGAGTTCAACATGATTGTCATGATATTATAAGCGTTCATATATAACACCACAAAAGCAAATCACTCTTTCAGATTAAGTTCAGAACGAAGAACACGGACATGAAAGGACAAGTACTAAGAGCAGCATGCTAAATCACTCAGAACGAAGAACACGGACATGAAAGGACAAGTACTAAGAGCAGCATGCTAAATCACTCCTGCTAGCTACTCTCTCTCTCTCTTCTCCTTCTCCTTCTCCTTCTTCTTCTTCTTCTTCTTCTTCAAAATACAGTTACTACAGAACGGATGATCAAAATGTTCCATTGAGAGAGGTTAGCCTGCACTTAAATTCTTGTCTAACACAAACACCTGTGAGGTGCTCTTTCAACGCCGTTGTCCATCCTTGGCCTAGGCTGGCTGTGGAGAGAGGTGGTAGCACATGGAAGAGGCAACAGAGACCTCGGCCAAGAGAATAGCAACACTGCACTGGTTGTGCCGACAGGTAACATCACATGAAAGAGGTGACAATGGACGGATCAACATCTGTCAGCATACGTTTTTAAATCCTAGGAAGAGAAAATTATTAAATGTATATACCAAACTACCACACAGATAATTTAACAATTAGCATTTACTTGGAAGAAACAACATACAATAAAATTCTCTCTGTAGGAATCATCTACTAATCTGTTTTCTAACAAAGGGTCGCATGGTATGGCACTTGTGTAAAGCTCCCTATAAATAATCAATGTGAACTGGCCCTTGCATGGGTGCTTGATGTAGATGTAGTGTAAATGTCTAACACAAGCTTACAGCAAGATGCCACTTTAGACGATGCATGCAGACCACCTAGCTGGTTTACCTCCACTCCCCAAGACCTATAACCTGATACAGGGAAGAGAGGTGCTGAAATTAGAAACAGGAAAGAGCTAGTTTTACCTGATGAGACGTTATGGATCAAACTGAATTATTAGGGGCTCCGTGATGAATTCAACGGATAGAAAGGAGGGATTTAACGATGCGGGGTGGGGCAGGATTAACGGGAGACGAACTCAAATAGGCATGGAGTGTGAGTTGTCGTGTTGCCGGTCCAACATAAATCCTCAACTCGGGAGCCTGAAGCTGCAATTGCGGCCTCCTTTCTTCAAACTATCATGGATACACCTCCGCATCTGCATCAACCATACAGGACTGTAAAATTTTAAATAAGAGATTTAAAAGATTGGGGGAGGAGATTGAGGAAAGATTGGATTGCAGCACATACACCTCTGCATCAACCATACATGATTGGAAAAACTTGAAATAAGAGATCTGGAGATTGGGGGAGGAGATTGAGGACAGATTGGATTGCAGCACGGGTTGAACTTTGAGGCCTAGGGCTGCATTAAAATAGGAGACGGAGAGGGGGCGAGAGGGAGAAGCACGACGAAGATTCTGATAAAAAAAAGGTGTGTGTCTGTCTGCATGTTGAATAGTTGTCCGGGACTCTCCGAGGGATTTGATCCAACGGTTGCTAATACATAACACGCATATCAGAGGATGACTAATGTGGGAAGCTTCAATGAAGCGGGAATCTTGGCCAAGGATTATATGAGTTGATCTCCACCGTTATAACTCCTATCAGATTAACGGCACATAAATTCTAATTAACGTGGTAATTTTTTGGGAGTCTCTAATCTTCTACTTTCAATGAAGCAGTTGGTAGCCTGATACTCCGGTTTTATTTTCGTCCGGCTTTTTTCCGTCCACCTCCCACCACCCCTCGTACATAACCTTAGCTCCCTCCCACACACCGAATCGGTGGAGAAAAAATCCAGAAAAACAGCGCACGTGCCCCGCTCCCTCAATCCCTAGCTAGCCGCCGCTCGTCTCCTCTTCTCGACCCGTCGCCCCCGCAATCCCGAGCCCTTTCCTTCTCTCCCTCCGTACCTCCTGCGCTACCGCCGCTCCTACCTGGTCCGTCCACGTCCTTCCGACCCATGCACGCCGCCTGCACTCCACGCTCCACGTGATGCCACCACACCAAGGGGCACTGATGGCCGCCACCGGTGTGGGTTGTGGACTTCCGGGCCACCTCATGCCGACGCGGTGCCATCGACGACGACCACCTCCTCCTCCTCCTCATCCTCAAGCCATCACTGCCGCCTCCCTCCACCATGGCTTGCTCTGCGTGAGCCAAGACGCGGAGGACGACGCCGACCATGGAGCGGAGCCTAGATGGCGTGGACCGACGCAGTGGTCGTCGCCAAGGATCGGTGGTCGAGGCTGAAGAGGAGGGGCCCTCTTCCTGCTGCTATCCTCCCCATCCCCTACGACAGGATCTAGAGAAGTACGGTGCATTCCTCCGAAACATGTGTGTATTTGATGCAATTTAGGGTAACTTTGTAAATACTGGTACTTTTATGAACATTGCGTGTGCAGTAACTTACAATGATCAGAAATGTCTATACCGAGAGAGGGTGAGGGGCTGATTTTTCTAGCACTTTTCTCTTCCAGCAGGTATACAAGTTGTTGCCGACGACTTGGCCGGGCGGATGATACCGTGCTCGACCACATCCCGCATGAGATTGTTGACTTGTTGTCTTCGTCTCAAATGACGCCTTGAACTTCGTGTTCTTTCTTCGTGTGACAATCCAGCTCGGTTTGATGAATATCGCGTGTTATTCAAAGTTGCACTTCGTGTTTGTCTATCATTTGCACATCTCGCAATTGTTTAAAAGAAATGCATAATCTTTATCCATATATACATTTGCTTATAGTTATAGGAAAAAGGGACAAGGATGTTGACTTCAACAATGATAGGATGAAGCGGTGTGCTCGGACAAACAAGCCGGTGTTCTTTCTTCCTTTCTTTCATTACGTCGGAGTGGATAATCAACTTCCGCTTTTTTTCTTTTGTCAGACCTTCATTTAGTTAGGAAGCTAACTAAGTTTCTTTGCATCATTATGGAATATTTTTTCAGGATTTGCAGACATTTGCTAAGCTTAAATATGTGAACATGGGCAGGTGATAACCCACAAGTATCTCTACTTTTAATGGAGCAGTTGGTAGCCTGGTACTCCGGTTTTATTTTCGTCCGGCTTTTTTCCGTCCACCTCCCACCACCCCTCGTACATAACCTTAGCTCCCTCCCACACACCGAATCGGTGGAGAAAAAATCCAGAAAAACAGCGCACGTGCCCCGCTCCCTCAATCCCTAGCTAGCCGCCGCTCGTCTCCTCTTCTCGACCCGCCGCCGCCGCAATCCCGAGCCCTTTCCTTCTCTCCCTCCGTACCTCCTGCACTACCGCCGCTCCTACCTGGTCCGTCCACGTCCTTCCGACCCATGCACGCTGCCTGCACTCTACGCTCCACGTGATGCCACCACACCAAGGGGCGCTGATGGCCGCCACCGGTGTGGGTTGTGGACTTCCGGGCCACCTCATGCCGACGCGGTGCCATCGACGACGACCACCTCCTCCTCCTCCTCATCCTCAAGCCATCACTGTCGCCTCCCCTCCACCATGGCTTGCCTGCGTGAGCCCGACGCGGGAGGACGACGTCGACCATGGAGCGGAGCCTAGATGGCGTGGACCGACGCAGTGGTCGTCGCCAAGGATCGGTGGTCGAGGCTGAAGAGGAGGGGCCCTCTTCCTGCTGCTATCCTCCCCATCCCCTACGACAGGATCTAGAGAAGTACGGTGCATTCCTCCGAAACATGTGTGTATTTGATGCAATTTGGGGTAACTTTGTAAATACTGGTACTTTTATGAACATTGTGTGTGCAGTAACTTACAATGATCAGAAATGTCTATATCGAGAGAGGGTGAGGGGCTGATTTTTCTAGCACTTTTCTCTTCCAGCAGGTATACAAGTTGTTGCCCGCGACTTCGCCGGGCGGATGATACCGTGCTCGACCACATCCTCGCATGAGATTGTTGACTTGTTGTCTTCGTCTCAAATGACGCCCGAACTTCAGGTTCTTTCTTCGTGTGACAATCCAGCTCAGTTTGACTGAATATCGCGTGTTATTCAGGTTGCACTTCAGGTTTGTCTATCATTTGCACATCTCGCAATTGTTTAAAAGAAATGCATAATCTTTATCCATATATACATTTGCTTATAGTTATAGGAAAAAGGGACAAGGACAGTGACTTCAACAGCGATAGGACAGAAGCCAGTGTGCCTGGACAAACAAGCCGGTGTTCTTTCTTCCTTTCTTTCATTACGTCGGGAGTGGATAATCAACTTCCGTTTTTTCTTTTCTGTACCTTCATTTAGTTAGGAAGCTAACTAAGTTTCTTTGCATCATTATGGAATATTTTTTTCAGGATTTGCAGACATTTGCTAAGCTTAAATATGTGAATATGGGCAGGTGATAACCCACAAGTATCTCTACTTTTAATGGAGCAGTTGGTAGCCTGGTACTCCGGTTTTATTTTCGTCCGGCTTTTTTCCGTCCACCTCCCACCACCCCTCGTACATAACCTTAGCTCCCTCCCACACACCGAATCGGTGGAGAAAAAATCTAGAAAAACAGCGCACGTGCCCCGCTCCCTCAATCCCTAGCTAGCCGCCGCTCGTCTCCTCTTCTCGACCCACCGCCGCCGCAATCCCGAGCCCTTTCCTTCTCTCCCTCCGTACCTCCTGCGCTACCGCCGCTCCTACCTGGTCCGTCCACGTCCTTCCGACCCATGCACGCTGCCTGCACTCTACGCTCCACGTGATGCCACCACACCAAGGGGCGCTGATGGCCGCCACCGGTGTGGGTTGTGGACTTCCGGGCCACCTCATGCCGACGCGGTGCCATCGACGACGACCACCTCCTCCTCCTCCTCATCCTCAAGCCATCACTGTCGCCTCCCCTCCACCATGGCTTGCCTGCGTGAGCTCGACGCGGGAGGACGACGTCGACCATGGAGCGGAGCCTAGATGGCGTGGACCGACGCAGTGGTCGTCGCCAAGGATCGGTGGTCGAGGCTGAAGAGGAGGGGCCCTCTTCCTGCTGCTATCCTCCCCATCCCCTACGACAGGATCTAGAGAAGTACGGTGCATTCCTCCGAAACATGTGTGTATTTGATGCAATTTGGGGTAACTTTGTAAATACTGGTACTTTTATGAACATTGTGTGTGCAGTAACTTACAATGATCAGAAATGTCTATACCGAGAGAGGGTGAGGGGCTGATTTTTCTAGCACTTTTCTCTTCCAGCAGGTATACAAGTTGTTGCCGACGACTTCGGCCGGGCGGATGATACTGTGCTCGACCACATCCTGCATGAGATTGTTGACTTGTTGTCTTCTGTCTCAAATGACGCCCGAACTTCAGGTTCTTTCTTCGTGTGACAATCCAGCTTAGTTTGACTGAATATCGCGTGTTATTCAGGTTGCACTTCAGGTTTGTCTATCATTTGCACATCTCACAATTGTTTAAAAGAAATGCATAATCTTTATCCATATATACATTTGCTTATAGTTATAGGAAAAAGGGACAAGGACAGTGACTTCAACAGCGATAGGACAGAAGCCAGTGTGCCTGGACAAACAAGCCGGTGTTCTTTCTTCCTTTCTTTCATTACGTCGGGAGTGGATAATCAACTTCCGTTTTTCTTTTCTGTACCTTCATTTAGTTAGGAAGCTAACTAAGTTTCTTTGCATCATTATGGAATATTTTTTTCAGGATTTGCAGACATTTGCTAAGCTTAAATATGTGAATATGGGCAGGTGATAACCCACAAGTATAGGGGATCGCAACAGTTTTCGAGGGTAGAGTATTCAACCCAAATTTATTGATTCGACACAAGGGGAGCCAAAGAATATTCTCGAGTATTAGCAGTTGAGTTGTCAATTCAGCCACACCTGGATAACTTAATATCTGCAGCAAAGTATTTAGTAGCAAGTAGTATGGAAGTAACGGTAACGGTAGCAAAAGTAACAGTAGCAGTTTTGTAGTGATTGCAACAGTGGCAACGGAAAAGTAAATAAGCAAAGAGCAATATGTGAAAAGCTCGCAGGCATTGGATCGGTGATGGAGAATTATGCCGGATGCGATTATTCATGCAACAGTTATAACATAGGGTGACACAGAACTAGCTCCAATTCATCAATGTAATGTAGGCATGTATTCCGAATATAGTCAAACATGCTTATGGAAAAGAACTTGAATTGCATCTTTTGTCCTACCCTCCCGTGGCAGCGGGGTCCTAGTGGAAACTAAGGGATATTAAGGCCTCCTTTTAATAGAGTATCGGACCAAAGCATTAACACATAGTGAATACATGAACTCCTCAAACTACGGTCATCACCGGGAGTGGTCCCGATTATTGTCACTTTGGGGTTGCCGGATCATAACACATAGTAGGTGATTATAGACTTGCAAGATAGGATAGAGAAATCACATATATATTCATGAAAACATAATAGGTTCAGATCTGAAATCATGGCACTCGGGCCCTAGTGACAAGGATTAAGCATAGCAAAGTCATGGCAACATCAATCTCAGAACATAGTGGATACTAGGGATCAAACCCTAACAAAACTAACTCGATTACATGATAAATCTCATCCAACCCATCACCGTCCAGCAAGCCTACGATGGAATTACTCACGCACGGCGGTGAGCATCATGAAATTGGTGATGGAGGATGGTTGATGATGACGATGGCGACGGATTCCTCTCTCCGGAGCCCCGAACGAACTCCAGATCAGCTCTCCCGAGAGAGATTAGGGCTTGGCGGCGGCTCCGTATCGTAAAACGCGATGAATCCTTCTCTCTGATTTTTTTCTCCCCAAACACTAATATATAGAGTTGGAGTTGAGGTGGTGGAGCTCCAGGGGGCCCACGAGGCAGGGGGCGCGCCTCCCACCCTCGTGGACAGGGTGTGGGCCCCCTGGCCTTGATTCTTTCGCCAATATTTTTTATTATTTCCAAAAATAATCTCCGTGAAGTTTCAGGTCATTCTGAGAACTTTTGTTTCTGCACAAAGATAACACCATGGCAATTCTGCTGAAAACAGCGTCAGTCCGGGTTAGTTCCATTCAAATCATGCAAGTTAGAGTCCAAAACAAGGGCAAAAGTGTTTGGAAAAGTAGATACGACGGAGACGTATCAACTCCCCCAACTTTAAACCTTTGCTTGTCCTCATGCAATTCAGTTGATAAACTGAAAGTGATAAAGAAAAACTTTTACAAGCTCTATTTGCTCTTGTTGTTGTAAATATGTAAAGCCAGCATTCAAGTTTTCAGCAAAGATTATGACTAACCATATTCACAATAACACTTAGGTCTCATGTTTACTCATATCAATGGCATAATCAACTAGTGAGCAATAATAATAAATCTCGGATGACAACACATTCTCAAAACAATCATAATATGATATAACAAGATGGTATCTCGCTAACCCTTTCTGAGACCGCAAAACATACATGCAGAGCACCCTTAAAGATCAAGGACTGGCTAGACATTGTAATTCATGGTAAAAAAGATCCAGTCATAGTCATACCCAATTTAAACTAATAGTAATGGATGCAAATGATGGCGGTGCTCTCCAGCTGGTGCTTTTTAACAAGAGGGTGATGACTCAGCATAAAAGTAAATAGATAGGCCCTTCGCAGAGGGAAGCAGGGATTTGTAGAGGTGCCAGAGCTCGATTTTGAAATACAAATAAAAAATATTTTGAGCGCATACTTTCATTGTCAACATAACAACCGAGAGATGGCGATATCTTCCATGCTACACACATTATAGGCAGTTCCCAACAGAATGGTAAAGTTTATACTCCCCCTCCACCAACAAGCATCAATCCATGACTTTCTCGAAACAACGAGTTCCTCCAACTAACAAGAGTCCCGGGGGAGTTTTGTTTGCAATTATTTTGATTTGGTTTGCATAAAGCATGGGACTGGGAATCCCGGTGACCAGCCATTTTCTCGTGAGTGAGGAGCGGAGTCCACTCCTCTTGAGAATAACCCGCCTAGCATGGAAGATACAGACAACCCTAGTTGATACATGAGCTATTCGAGCATGCAAAACAGAATTTCATTTGAAGGTTTAGAGTTTGGCACATACAAATTTACTTGGAATGGCAGGTAGATACCGCATATAGGAAGGTATAGTGGACTCATATGGAAATAACTTTGGGGTTTAAGGGATTGGATGCAGAAGCAATATTCCCGCTTAGTACAAGTGAAGGCTAGCAAAAGACTGGGAAGCGACCAAGTAGAGAGCAACAACAGTCATGAACATGCATTAAAATTAATAAACATTGAGTGCAAGCATGAGTAGGATATAATCCACCATGAACATAAGTATCATGAAGGCTATGTTGATTTTGTTTCAACTACATGCGTGAACATGTGCCAAGTCAAGTCACTTGAATCATTCAAAGGAGGATACCACCCTATCATACCACATCACAACCATTTTAATAGCATGTTGGCACGCAAGGTAAACCATTATAAACTCCTAGCTAATTAAGCATGGCATAAGTAACTATAATCTCTAATTGTCATTGCAAACATGTTTATTCATAATAGGCTGTATCAGGAACGATGAACTAATCATATTTACAAAAACAAGAGAGGTCGAGTTCATACCAGCTTCTCTCATCTCAATCAACCCATCATATATCGTCATATTTGCCTTTCACTTGCACGACCGAACGATGTGAATAATAATAATAGTGCACGTGCATTGGACTAAGCTGGAATCTGCGAGCATTCAATAAACAGGAGAAGACAAGGCAATATGGGCTCTTGGTTAAATCAACAATAATGCATATAAGAACCACTTCAACATTTTCATTATGGTCTTCTCCTATCGACCCCCAAAGAAAAGAAAAGGAATAAAACTATTTACACGGGAAAGCTCCCAACAAGCAAAAGAAGAACGGGAAATATTTTTGGCTTTTCTTTTAATTACTACTACTACATCATGAAAAGTAAACTAGCTAAAAGCTACAACTATTTCTTTTAGTTTTCTTAAGGTTTTTCAAACACACAAGAAGAAAGCATAAAAAGGAAAATAAACTAGCATGGATATTACAGTGAAAAAGTATGAGCACCGACAACTAGCATGAGTGTGTGAATATGGATGTAATGTCGGTGAGAAATACGTACTCCCCCAAGCTTAGGCTTTTGGCCTAAGTTGGTCTATGGCCACGGCTGGCCTGGCGGATATCCAAAGTTGTAACTGGGGTCGTACTGAGATGCGGCGGCTATTGCATCGTGGGCTGCAGCTTGGAGGCGAGCTGCCCTCGTCCTCCTTTTGTACTCATTTGCCTCCTCCCGGGTTATGACATATCTCCCATTTGTCTGAAAATCAAAGAGAGTAGGAGCAGGGAGATAAATATTGACGGCGTGACGCCTGTCAAAGATTAGTCGGTACTGGAGAGGCGATTCATTCCTCTCAACAAACCGATGGTGAACCATGGCATTAAAATCTAGATAAGAAGGAGGCAATTCCATATCATGATCACGAATGGGTATAACTAGAAAATTAGCTAAACGAGTTGCATAAATTCCACCAAAAAAATCTCCATTAAATATATTATTATGCAACCTACGTGCAACAATGGCTCCCAAATTATAATGTTTATCTCCTAATACAGCGCTCCTGAGAACACTGAGATCAGGGACACACATGTGACATGCTTCATCCTTACCATTTATGCACCTACCTATGAAGAGAGCAAAATAATGTATAGCAGGAAAATGAATGCTCCCTATGGTAGCTTGTGTGCTCGCTAGTGCTACCCCATTGTGGAAGTTTGCAAGCAGTGCTAAAATCCTCTAAGTCCATGGTATAAGAATTTTCATAAAGATCAAACAGGACAGTTTGAGAATTGCATGAAGATGAAAATTCAAACCTCCTCACAAAGGAATCAGTGAGATAGTGGTACTGACTTCACTTATCTGCCTCGAAGCTCACATGATCAGCGTTACGCACATATGCGTTAAATTCTTCCTTGATTCCTGCTCGATCCATGAAGTCCTCTGAAGGCCATTCACAAGCCCACACTTGAGCTTCCCTCGGTGGTTCATCGTCGGCATCGCACGTTGCGAGCCTGGGTCCTTGCTTCCTTGAAGGGCCACCTTGATACATTTTCCTAAACATACTTCTTCCTCAAGGAACAATCCCCCAAAGCAGTTTTGCGAGAGGTGCTTTGAGCAAGGAGATCAAAAATCACAGCAAAATGAGCTAGAACTCGTGCTTGAGCTGGTTGGTGATTTTTTTTGAGAGGAAGAAGGAGTGTGTGGTGGCTGGAATAAGTGGAGGGGAGCCACCATGGGCCCACGAGGCAGGGGGCGCGCCCTGTAGGGGAGGGCGTGCCCTGGACCCTCGTGGCCAGGTGCTTGCTCCCCCTGCTGTGTTCTCAGTGCCAGATATTCTCAAATATTCTAGAATAAAACATATTTCATTTTCGGGGCATTTGGAGAAATTTTATTTTCGGGGTATTTTTTATTGCACGGATAATTCAGAAAATTGACAGAAAATACTATATTTGCTTTATTTCAACTAAATAACAGAAAGTAAAAGGTGGGTACAGAAGGTTGTGCTTTCTAACTTCATCCATCTCATGCTCATCAAAAGGAATCCACTAACAAGGTTGACTATGTCTTGTTAACAAACTCATTCCGAATAACATGGAACCGGAGAAATTTCGAATAACACTATGTTACCTCAACGGGGATATGCACATCCCCAATAATAAGAATATCATATCTCTTTTTGACAGTAGGAAGAGGAAATTCAAAACCTCCAAAAATAATCTATGGAATTTTTCAATAGAATTGATAATGTGGACTTGAGGTTGTTTCCTCGGAAAGTGTACCGTATGCTCATTACCATTAACATGAAAAGTGGCATTGCCTTTGTTGCAATCAATAACAGCCCCTGCAGTATTCAAAAAGGGTCTTCCAAGAATAATATACATACTATCTTCCTCGGGAATATCAAGAATAACAAAGTCCGTTAAAATGGTAACGTTTGCAACGACAACAGGCACATCCTCACAAATACCGACAGGTATAGCAGTTGATTTATCGTCCATTTGCAAAGATAGTTCAGTAGGTGTCAACTTATTCAAATCAAGTCTACGATATAAAGAGAGAGGCATAACACTAACACCGGCTCCAAGATCACATAAAGCAGTTCTAACATAATTTCTTTTAATGGAGCATGGTATAGTGGGTACTCCTGGATCTCCTAACTTCTTTGGTATTCCACCCTTAAAAGTATAATTAGCAAGCATGGTGGAAATTTCAGCTTCCGGTATCTTTCTTTTATTTGTAACAATTTCTTTCATATACTTAGCATAAGGATTCATTTTGAGCATATCAGTTAAACGCATACGTAAAAAGATAGGTCTAATCATTTCAGCAAAACGCTCAAAATCCTCATCATCCTTTTTCTTGGATGGTTTGGGAGGAAAAGGCATGGGTTTCTGAACCATGGTCCTCTTTATTTACCGTGCTTCCTAGCAACAAAGTTTCTCTTATCATAACATTGATTCTATGATTGTGGGTTATCAAGATCAACAACAGGTTCAATTTCTACATCATTGTTATTACTAGGTTGAGCATCAACATGAACATTATCATTAACATTATTACTAGGTTCATGTTCATCACCAGATTGTGTTTCAGCATCAGAAATAGAATATCATTGGGATTCTCAGGTGTGTCTACAACAGGTTCACTAGAAGCTTGCAAAGTCCTATCATTTTTCTTTTTCTTCTTTTTAGAAGGACTAGGTGCATCTACATTAGTTCTTTGAGAATCCTGCTCAATTCTCTTAGGGTGACCTTCAGGATACAAAGGTTCCTGAGTCACTTTACCTCCTCTAGTTGCAAATCTAACAGCAAAGTCATTATTCTTACTATTCAATTCATTGAGCAAATCATTCTAAGCTTTAAGTACTTGTTCTACTTGAGTGGTAACCATAGAAGCATGTTTACTAATGAGTTTAAGTTCACCTTTAACTCTAGACATATAATCACCCAAGTGTTCAATCATATAAGCATTGTGTTTCAATTGTCTACCAACATAAGCATTGAAATCTTCTTGCTTATCCATAAAGTTATCAAACTCATCCAAACATTGGCTAGCAAACTTAGTAGGAGGCATTTCAGCTTTATCATATCTATAGAAAGAATTTACCTTTACTACCTGTGTCGGGTTATCAAGACCATGTGTTTCTTCAATAGGTGATGAATTAAGACCATATAATTCTTCAACAGGCGGTAAATTAATACCATGTATTTCTTCAATAGGAGGTAAATTCTTAACATCTTCATCTTTTATACCCTTTTCTTTCATAGATTTCTTTGCCTCTTGCATATCTTCAGGACTGAGAAATAGAACACCCCTTTTCTTTGGAGTTGGCTTAGGAGTTGGCTCAGGAAGTGTCCAATTATTTTCATTGTTCAACATATTATTCAATAGAATTTCAGCTTGATCAGCAGTTCTTTCCCTGAAAACACAACCAGCACAACTATCCAGGTGGCCTCTGGAAGTATCAGTTAGTCCATTATAAAAGATATCAAGTATTTCATTTTTCTTAAGAGGATGATCAAGCAAAGCATTAAGTAATTGGAGAAGCCTCCCCCAAGCTTGTGGGATACTCTCTTCTTCAATTTGCACAAAATTATATATTTCCCTTAAAGCAGCTTGTTTCTTATGAGCAGGGAAATATTTAGCAGAGAAGTAATAAATCATATCCTGGGGACTACGCACACAACCAGGATCAAGAGAATTAAACCATGTTTTAGCATCACCCTTTAATGATAACGAAAATATTTTAAGGATATAATAGTAGCGAGTTTTCTCATCACTAGTGAATAGGGTGGCTATATCATTTAATTTAGTAAGATGTGCCACAATAGTTTGAGATTCATAGCCATAGAAAGGATCAGATTCAACCAAAGTAGTTATATCAGGATCAACAGAGAATTCCTAATCCTTATCAGTAACAAAGATAGGTGAAGTAGCATAAGCGGGATCATATTTCATTCTAGCATTCAGAGTTTTTTGTTTAAGCTTAGCTAATAATTTCTTAAGATCACTTCTATCATTGCAAGCAATAAAGTCTCTAGCAGTTTCTTCATCCATAACATAGCCCTCGTGCACAACAGAAATTCATATTTAGGGGAGAGTCTTCATCATCACTTTCATCAATATTATCGGTTTCAATAATTTCATTCTCTCTAGCCCTAGCAAGTTGTTCATCAAGAAATTCACCAAGTGGCACAAGAGTATCAAGCATAGAAGTAGTTTCATCATAAGTATCACGCATAGTAGAAGTGGCATCATCAATAACATGCATATATCGTAATTAATAGCGAAGCGAGGTTTAGGTGTCGCAAGCTTACTCAAAAGCAGAAGGTGAATCAAGTGCGAGCTAGATGGCGTTCCTTACCTCCCTTGTAGTTGAGGGATAAATTTTGTTTTCTCGTCTTTCAAGTTCTTCATAGTGACCAGTTGATCCCAAATAACTCAAAGAATAGAGCTATGCTCCCAAGAACGGCGCTTGGAAAATAGTCTTGATAACCCACAAGTATAGGGGAATAGTTTTTGAGGGTAGAGTATTCAACCCAAATTTATTGATTCGACACAAGGTGTCGGAGTAATGGGCCACAGGTAGGCGGACCGAGCCCTGAACCTTTCAAAACATCGAGGCATCTGCGCCCTCAAGACCCCAAGACAAAGAGCCGCCAGAGAGTCGGCACAGAGTCGCCGATCGCCCTCTAGGCCGAGTCCCGAGGCGGCCTCAAGACGAGCCGACTCAAGCCGGCGACCTCCAATGAGGCCGGCCACAGGAGTCGGCCCACGACCCCAACCACCCCTGCTCGAGCAACTACGAGCGGGATGGGATAAAGCGCCTCATGGCCCATCCATGCCCCGCCCATAAAGGGCGTGTATGGCTACGAGAGCGCCAGATCGACGGAGATCTCCGTCCGGCTGATTGTTGCCACGCTGCCTCGACATCAGCCCGTGGCGCAGATTCCTGTACCCACGATGGCCTGTCTGCACAACCCGAAGACGGCGGGATTACTGTCGGCGGAGAACCGAAGACGGCGAGATCACCCCAAAGACGGACCCGATGGAGTCGGCCTCCGGGAGTCGGCCAGCCCCTCCCGCGGGCTCCACGCGCCATTAACTGCATAAGACGGGAATGGCACAATGATCGCCGCTCGGCGGCGGCACTGTTGCCATGACCCCATGACCAAGCTCACGTCATTAGAAGCACGGCTACAGTACTCTGCAGCTGGCAAGACCCGCCCGCGGCGGACAAGGGCTGTCGGCCCCATGCTGGGCCGTCGACGGGGCCCACTAGTCGGCGGGCCCTAGAAGTCGGCGGAGAAGACGGCGACTTAGAGACTGACGGCTTGGACCCGCACCCAGCCGGATTACCATTGTACCCCCGGGGGGTAGGCCTATATAAACCCCCCGGGGCACCCATGCAAAGGGTTGGAATCTAGTAGTTTTAGACACACACATAGAGGAGAGAAGAGCTAGTCGTGCCCTTCTCCTTCCTCACCCGAACAGCTCAAGGAGCATCTTGTACTCACTTTGCCATAGTGATCATGCGGAGAACCCGCAGAGCAGCGAGAGGGGTGTTATCTCCTGAGACCACGGTTGGGTAAGATTCGGCGGCGTGCATGTCTTCGCCTCATCCCGCTTCTGTGCACCGCGACGTTCTACTCGCCTCCATGATAAGCCATCCTTTGGCATATGTCGCACCCAACCCCGACATTTGGCGCCCACCGTGGGGCCTGGTGCACCGTCGTCCGGAGACCTGCTCGGACGGAACCCTCTTCCTCCACGGCGCGGCGCAGCCAGCCCAAGACGCCAGACGGAGTTGCGCGCCGACTTGCGCAGATGGCGCCGAGGTCGCATACGCGGCGAGCTGCCTCGCCGAACTTGTCGGCGAGGTTCGCCTCCGACGAGCCTGCATCCGACGAGGCACGGACGGCCCCGAAGCCTCCTCGCGGGCCTCCTCGAAAGCAGATCCACGCCGCCGGGCGAGCTCGCCGCCGACTGAGTCCGTAGGCTCCACCGACCCGATGCTGGTCGACTCCGACACCGCGTCGCTCGACGCGTTCCCCACCAACGTGGTGGTCTACGACGAGCCTCTCCCTCGCGCGGAGAGCGGCGGGAGCACCGTCACAGAAGTACTCGTCATCGGTCACGGCGAGCCTTCCGGCGAGGGAGCTCGTGACCCTCTCGACGCGGTTCTGCAAGACCTGACCGCCTCCATTCCGGAGGACGCCGACGCCGGAACGCTGGAAGCACGCCGCCTCCAGCTCCTCGTGGGCGCCTAAGGTGGCAAGCATGAGACGCTTTGTCGGAAGCCTATCGGCCGCGAGATGGATCGCGCTGTAGGCGGCTCGCCGCTCGACCGGGCCTAGCCGCCAGGCGCGTCCAGCAGCAGCGGCGTGGCTATCGCCCGATCTGTTTGGGGCGATCGCTGTACGCCACGCCGCGGAGAATATTCACGCTGCCCAGCGGCGGCGACGAGCTGGATAACTTCGAGGCGAGGAGCCCCGCCGATGACGGAGCGAGTCCAGCAGCTCGACGCAACGCCGCGCAAGAAGACAAATTTGCTGCCGCGACGGAGGCGCCGCGGCGACAACACGGCGACTTGCCCCTCGCCGAGATCAAGCGCGACGTCTCGACGCCGATCGGGCGGCGTCCCGGAAGAAAGAACAAGGATCGGCTGTCAGCCATAGCGGACTCACATCTCCATCGAAGCGCGACGAAGACGGCCGCCTAAGAGCGATGGAGCGGCGGGGCGACTATCGCCTCCTCCCCCCGCAGAGAAAGGCGAGTCTCCCCGCCACCCGTCGAGCATCCGACTCTCGGCGACCGCCTTGGCCGCCGAGAGGGAGTCGGAGAAAATGACGCCCGCCACCGGATCGAGCGACTCCACCGATCCCTGGCACTAGAAGAAGAAGACGAGTTGGGCCATACTGTTTGGACCTCGCATCCGAGACGAGCCCTTCCCCCGAGGATTCACACTCCCCCGAGACACACCCAAATACACCGGCTCCGTGAAGCCGGAGGACTGGCTGGTGGACTACTCCACGGCCGTCAGCATAGCGAACGACAACAAGCGCGTTGTCGTAAAGTATGTTCCACTCATGCTCCAGGGCACGGCCTGGACATGGTTGAACAGTTTGAAGCCCCGCAGCATCAACAGCTGGGTCGACTTCACCGAGGCCTTCGTCCGCAACTTCACGAGCACATACAAGCGACCTCCCAAGCCTCGTCAGTTGTCCTTGTGCGTGCAAGGCCCCAACGAGTCTACTCGCGACTACCTCACGCGCTGGGCCGAGCTCCGGAACTCCTGCGAAGGAGTGCACGAGGTGCAGGCAATCGAGTACTTCATCGCCGGGTGCAGAGAAGGCACCCTCCTCAAGCACAAGCTCCTTTGCGACGAGCCGGAGACCCTCGATGAGCTGCTGATCATAGCAGACAAGTACGCCACAGCCGACTCCTCCATGAAGTCGCAGATCGAAGTCAGTGCGACTGGAAAAGTAGCTCCTCATGCTCCCAGAACTCCGGCTGGCGACGCCAGTCGGCGACAGCAGCAGAATGATCATAAGCGCAAGGCCCCGCAGCTGGCTTCCAACAGCCGGCAGGTGGCAACAGTCGAAGACCAGCGGCCAGAGGGGCAGCCTCCTGCCAAGCGACAGAAAGGCGGCAAGTCCAACTGGTTGCCAGCCTTCTCTTACGAGAAGACTCTGGACGGACCCTGCAAGTTCCACAGCGGCGCGAAGCCGTCAAATCAAACCACTCGGAAGTGCCACTGGCTCACCAAGATCGCCAAGGGAGACGGCCTTGCCCCTCCCCCGCCTGCTGGGCCGCCGCCTCCACCACCGCCCAAAGAGCCAGTTGTCGAGGCGGTCGGTGCAAGTACAAGACGATTACCCGAGAAGAGCATGGCGCCTATGTCGTGTTCTGGCGTGGTGATGATCGCCCGAAGAAAGCGGCGGCAAAGAAAGAAGAAGTGAATGAGAGCATCGATACCCTGAATTCATGCATCGTCCGAGAAACCCGTTAGTGGAGCCGTCCGATCACCCAGAGGTGATGCGAATCCGTGCTCCTACGCCTGGTCTTGGGAGCCACCTTGCCACGGATAGGCGGGCGCTCGCTTCTGCGGTGCTGATAGGCGGAGGCAGCAGCATCAACATCTGTGCACAAGGATACGATGGAGAAGCTAGGAATCAAGCAAAGACAGCTTCAAACATAGTCGGGTTGTGTTCCACGGAATTGTACCCAGCCTTTCACGCTCACCGATTGGCAAGATTTTGATAGAGCGTCCTCTTTGGGGACAAGGATCACTTCGCCGAGAGCCGGCCCGGTTCAAGTGGTGGACCTCGAAGCCCCTACCATGCCCTGCTTGGCCGACCTGCCTTGGCCAAGTTCATGGCGGTCCCCACTATGCCTTCCTCAAGATGAAGATGCCGAGCTCCAAGGATTCGACCATAGCCGGCGACTCTAGAAAAGTCGTCCGCTTTGTCAACTGAAAGCAGCCGGCTAGCCGAGTCCCCGGTGATCGCGGTGAAGCGGCTCTGGATCGGGTTGTGGCAAGTGGCGGCAAGCAGCCAGAGATATCGCCCGACCCCAAGGAGTCAGAAGCTGAGGGCTCGTTCAAGCCGGCCAAAGAGACCAAGAAGATACCCTTGGACCCGGAGCACCCGGAGAGATACGCTGTCATAGGTGCGAACCTCAACAGCAAATAGGAAGGCGAGCTCGTCGATTTCCTCCGTGAGAATCGGGACATCTTCGCATGGTCCCCCAAGGACATGCCAGGTGTACCGACGGATTTCGCCGAGCACAAGTTATATGTCCGATCTGATGTGAAGCCCGTCAGGCAGCCCTTGTGCTGCCTGTCAGAAGAGAAAAGAAGAGTTGTTGGAGAAGAGATAGCCCGGCTCCTCGCAGCCGGTTTCATCATGGAAGTTTTCTTTCCAGAATGGTTGGCGAACCCGGTCTTGGTACTAAAGAAGAACAAGCAGTGGCGGATGTGTATTGACTACACAAGCCTCAACAAAGCCTGCCCCAAGGACCCGTTCACTTTGCCAAGAATTGATCAGGTGATAGACTCCACAGCCGGATGCGAGCTGTTGAGCTTCTTAGATGCATATCCAGGATATCACCAGATCAAGCTGAACCCGGCCGACAGATTGAAGACCGCCTTCATCACGCCGTTTGGAGCCTTACGCTGCGACCATGACGTTCGCTTGAGGAACGCGGCGCCACCTTTCAGCGTTGCATGCGAAGTGCCTCCTCAAGCAGCTTGGCAGAAACGCCCACGTTTACGTGGACGACGTGGTGGTGAAGACGGATAAGCGAGGAACGCTGTTGGAAGACCTCAAAGAGACCTTTGAAAACCTGCGCCGATTCGAGATCAAGCTCAACCCAGAAATGCGTCTTGAGTACCACCGCCAGCTCCTTGGCTTCCCGGTATCTGGAGCGGCATAGAGTGCAACCTGTGAAGATCAAAGCGATCGAAGGATGGAAGTACCCGCCGACCGCTAGATGTGCGAAGTTCACGGCTGCTTGGCGTCTATCGGCCGATTCATCATCGGTGGGAGAAAGCTCTTCCTCCTGTACCAGCTTATGAAGAAGACCACCTTCTTGAATGGAACTCAAAGGCGAATGAGCTTTTCTCCGCTTGAAGAGAATGTCGACTACTCCCCAGTCTTTGGCGGCTCGACTCCAAAGGAGCCCATGCTCCTCATATATTGCCGCCACCAGCAGGGTAGTCAGCCTGATCATTGTAGTTGAGCGCAAGGAGGAGGGCAAGGCGCTACGTCCACGCACCAGTGTATTACTGAGCGAGGTCTTGCCGACCTCCAAGCGAACTACCCCCACTACCGTAAGATGTGTTACGGCGTGCACTTTGCCGCCAAGAAGTTGAAGCCTTACTTTCAAGAGCATCCAATCACCGTGGTTTGCACGGCCCCACTAGCGAGATCATTGAAGCCGAGATGCTTCAGCCGAGTGGCCAAATGGGCCATAGAGTTGGCCCCTACACCATCTTTACCAGCCCGCACCGCCATCAAGTCACAAGCACCGGCCGACTTCCTCGCCGATTGGGCGAGACCGATACTGCCGCCAAATACCGACTCCACCCATTGGCGGATGCACTTTGATGGCTCCAAGATGCGCACCAGCTTGGGAGCCGGCGTAGTCCTCACTTCCCCTAAGGGCGACAAGCTCAAGTACGCGCTGCAGATCCATTTCGCCGCCTCCAACAACGTTGCCGAATACGAGGCGCTCATCCACGGGCTCCGGCTCGCCAAAGAGCTTGGCATTCGCCGGATCCTGTGCTATGGCGACTCTGACTTGGTGGTCCAACAGTCATCCGGCGACTGTGTAACGCCCCAAGACCGGAGCTTCAGTTGCCTTCCAGGGTTTCTGAGTTTTGTCGTGTGATTTGTTTTGTCTGTGCATTCATCATGTCATCTCTTGCATTGCATCATCTCATCATGCCATTTAATTTTTAAAAACTCAACTAAATAAAATTGTATGGATCTTCGGTCCATTTAAATCGAGGGATTCACATGGTGACTTCTCTTTATAACGTATCGTCCCAATATTAGGGAGCTATATTAAATATTCCTTTGTTTTGGAATCACCATAACCCACTTGCATAATAAATCCCATGCCTTTTCTGCTCCGAGTTGACCTCAAAACCTTGCCAATTTTATTTCATCATTTTCCGGAGTTCCACCAAAAATCCTTGGGCCATTTTTGTTAAATTCTTCATATTTTTGTGAGCCCGGAAAAATCGTTCACGTTCCCAAATTCTTTCCCTAACCCTCTCGTTCTTTTTGTCTCTCTTTATTTATTTTCTGCTAAATATAAGAGAGAGAGAGAGAGAGAGCCCAGCAAGGCCTTCTGGCCACTTCTTCTCCACTGGGCCGGCCTCTAGCCCGCGGCCTCCCAAGGCCCATGGCCCAGCAGCCCCGCTGTAACCCTAGGCCCCAAGGCCCAGCCTCCCCTCGATCCATCTCTCTCCCTCGACTCCCACCAGCGCCGCCACCCCTCGTTCCTTCCCGATCCCATCGTCCTTCCCATCTCTCCCTCTCGATCCCGCTCACCTCCTCGCGCTCGCCCATCCGCCTCGGAGCCGGCCTCCACCCCCATCTCCGCTCGCGCCCCCTCGTCGGCCTCCTCGAGCACCGGCCGCGCCGCGCGCCCAACCTTCCTCCCGCGCCGTCTCTCCTGCTCTGCTCCTGCCCCGCCGGTCGCCTCTGCCTCGACCCCGCGTTCCCCGCCTCAAGCAGCGCCACACGGAGGTCGCGCCAAGGGCAGCGCCGCCTCGCCCCGCGGCGTCGACCTGCTGTTGCGACTCTTGCCGCCGGATCTGGCTGTGCCTCGCCAGGGTCCTCCCCTGCCCGACTCCAAGACCGCAGCTCCATGTCCCCGTGGACGCCAAGCTCTCTTTCGGGGACCTCCTCAAGACCAGGAACGCCCTGACCGAGACCGACAAGTACCACTACGCGGATTCGCCAAGTCCGACTACAAAGCAAAGACCATGCACCACTCTGTTCTCGTGGATTTTGGCAAGTACCCCTACGCACGGATAGGCCAAGGTCGACTACGCCCGATGAACGTTTTGGAATCGGCAAGTACCACGACTACGACCGATGCCCCGAGGACACCGAGTTCGACTACACCCGGTGATGCATTAAGTACCTCTACCGTCGACCCCGTGGGCGTCAAGTTCATCTACAAAAATGAGTACAACTACCGTTGACATGCTTTTCGCCAAGTACCTCTCGGATCCGACAAGTACCCCGATGACGTGTGTACCACTACCGTCGCCAAGATCGCGAGTTCCTCTCCGAACGTGTACCCCTACTTCCCTCGACGATCATCGCGAGAACGTCTACTTCCCTCTACGAAATGTGAACCGTCCCGTTTGAACGATCCGAAGGTATAACCACCGAGATGACCGACCGTGATCGAATCATCCTTGCGATGCCCCTCTTTTGTCATGCCACCGTTCCGTGGGAACCCGGTAATCGGGATCACCCCACCATCCTCGCATGACTCGCTCACGTCCACTTCTTTTGCTCCGGTATCTCCGTGATCTACCGGAACCGATATGTTGCCGTGGCATCATTTTCGGATTCGTTGCCGTGGCACCCTTTTTCGTTCCGCCATGGTGACCAAATGCTTCATAATGCTCTTGTTAACGTTTTCATAAAAATTGCATAAAACTTGCACATGTCATCCGCATCATGATAACAACATTTAAATGTTTATAATTGTTGTTTGCATTAATTTGCTTAAATGCCATGCTAAAATGATTTATTTCATAACTAAATAACCGTAGCTCCATTTTAAATAAATTATATATGTAAATGGGGTAGAAAATGCATAGATTAACATGGTATACTTTATTTGCATGTTTAACAACTCTAAAATATGCTTTAGGTCAGATCAGTACCTAATCCATAAATATGCACATGAGGATTTTCCGGAATTGTTGTTTGATATTTCCGGCCTCATTTAAACTTGCCTAAATAGTTAGTTTACTTATGCTTCACCTCTTGCCATGTTTAATAACATTTAATATTGTTGAGTACCTAATCGGGAGAGAACTAAATAATTGATGTGGTGTTTCGTCAATATGCAACTCGTTGCATATTGAGCTCCACTTAATTTGTGGTATTGTTTGTTGCACTTTGCCATGCCTTGCCTCATTAAACCGGACATGCATCATACTTGTTTGTGCATCATGACATGTTTATGTGATGGTTGTTTTACTATGTTGTTTGCTTCTTTCCGGTTTGCTTCTCTCGTTAGCTTCGGTTTCGTTCCGGAGTTGTGAGGATTCATTCGACTTCGTCCGTTTGTCTTCTTCATGGACTCGTTCTTCTTCCTTGCGGGATTTCAGGCAAGATGACCATACCCTCGAAATCACTTCTATCTTTGCTTGCTAGATGCTCGCTCTTTTGCTATGCCTATGCTACGATGCCTATCACTTGCTTATCATGCCTTCCCATATTGCCATGTCAAGCCCCTAACCATCTTTTCCTAGCAAACCGTTGTTTGGCTATGTTACCGCTTTGCTCAGCCCCTCTTATAGCGTTGTTAGTTGCAGGTGAAGATGAAGTTTGTTCCTTGTTGGAACATGGAGATGTTGTTCCTTGTTGGAACATGTTTACTTGTTGGGATATCACAATATATCTTATATTATTAATGCATCTATATACTTGGTAAAGGGTGGAAGGCTCGGCCTTATGCCTGGTGTTTTGTTCCACTCTTGCCGCCCTAGTTTCCGTCATATCGGTATTATGTTCCCGGATTTTGCGTCCCTAACGTGGTCGGGTGATTTATGGGACCCCCTTGACAATTCGCTTTGAATAAGACTTTTCCAGCAAGGCCCAACATTGGTTTTACCATTTGCCTCACCTATGCCCTTTTTCCCTTGGGTTTCCGGAGCCCAAGGGTCATCTTTATTTTAGCCCCCCCGGGCCAGTGCTTCTCTAAGTGCTGGCCTGAACTGAGCTGCCTGCAGGGCCACCTTGAGGCAACTCGAGGGTTGGTTTTACTCGTAGCTAGTCTCATCCGATGTTGCCCTGAGAACGAGGTACGTGCGACTCCTATCGGGATTTGTCGGCACATCGGGCGGCTTTGCTGGTCTTGTTTTATTGCTGTCGAAATGTCTTGTAGCCGGGATTCCGAGACTGATCGGGTCTTCCCGGGGAGAAGGAATATCCTTCGTTGATCGCGAGAGCTTATCATGGGCTAAGTTGGGACACCCTGCAGGGTTTGAACTTTCAAAGCCGTGCTGCGGTTATGTGGCAGATGGGAATTTGTTAATGTCGGTTGTAGAAAACCGAAGTGGATCTTAATTAAAATACACCAATCGTGTGTAACCGTGATGGTCTCTTCTCATGAGTCCGGGAAGTGAACACGGTGTTGGAGTTATGTTTGGCGTAAGTAGTTTCAGGATCACTTCGTGATCATAGTTGTTCGACCGTGCTTTTGCTTTCTCTTCTCGCTCTCTTTTACGAATGTAGCCACCAGATATGCTAGTCGCTTGCTGCAGCTCCACCTCCCTACCCTGTCCTACCTTTAAGCTTATATAGTCTTGATCTCATGGTGTGAGATTGCTGAGTCCCGTGACTCACAGATACTTCAAAACCAGTTTGCGGTGCCGATGAAACCGTGCGGGTGAAGCACTCGAGCTCAAGGAGGAGCTCGATGAAGATCTTGTTCATTGTGTTGTTTCGTTTGATTGATCAATAGTGGAGCCAGTTGGGACGATCGGGATCTGTGTAGCACTTGGGGTAGTCTTCTTTTATTTTGGTTCCGTAGTCGGACCTTGATTGTATCTGTATGATGTAATGTTTTACTCATGTATTGTGTGAAGTGGCGATTGTAAGCCAACTATGTATCTATTTCCCTTATGTATTACATGGGTTGTGTGAAGATTACCTCACTTGCGACATTGCTTTCAATGCGGTTATGCCTCTAAGTCGTGCTTCGACACGTGGGAGATATAGCCGCATCGAGGGCGTTACAAGTTGGTAATCAGAGCCTTCCCCGACTTAGGAGCCCCCTACTTGATTGTTTGCTGGCGTTGTTGAGTCTAGAACGGAAAATGTTTTGAGTCTTAGGATTATATATATCGGAGAGTAGGATTCTTTTTACTCCCCAGTCCCTTCGTCGCTCTGGTGAGGCATCCTGACGTAGAGTTTTGACTTTTCTCTCCTCAATTTTCACTAAATTTTTTTAGGATCACGCGGGTATCTTGGAATCGTTCCGATGGTTTTGTGACGAGAACATTGTTCTTGGTGCCTCGACATTTAGGGGTTGTGGCGGTGTCCGGGAGTTGAGCTCGAGGTGTTGTCGTCACAATTTTATCGTTGCAGTTCTGGAATACCCGAGTTTTACCGACATCGAAATCTCTTTTGTGCGTTGTTGGTGAGATAACCCCGATAGCCCAAGATCGAGGCGAAAAGGGAGTATTGCCATGACTTCGTATAACGGATGCTTTTCAAGGTCGAGGTACACGATTTCGAAGGTTTCTTGGTTATGTGTTGAAGGATGGATACAATTGGATCTAGGTATTGTTAGTTTGGGTGATATATTTTGTGTCCCTGTATCCCCAACACTGATTGCATAACCGTAAAGTTTCGGGAGTTTATAGGTGGGAATTCAAGTAGCTCCTAGAATATCTTTCCGATGATGCATGATATGGGATTGGGTAAATCTCTATCATATGTATTTGTTCCGCTTATTCGCAAGCCAAATCCTTTGTTTTGTTTTATTTGTGGTATTCGAGTTGCTTCAATGCCAAGTGTTGATTCCATACCTTTCCTAAATGGTGTTCTCATATTGCTATGTGAATACTAATCCTTCTTGATCACTGAGCTTGTCATGTCAATTCTTTTCTCAACCGGCGTGCTTCTCTTCAAGTGGATCCGATCATTCCAACATTCGCAAGATCAATTCTAAGCTTTTTCTCAACGGTGTTCGTTTCATCCGACCCAAGTTGTTTTTGTTTTCCCGCCCTCCCACCCTTTTTCTTCAAGGACTCAGATTTCTTAACCAAATATCCATTGTATGGATGTGAAGTTTCTTCATTCTTTTCCTTTATTGTTTTATCCGGTGATTTCTCATGAAGATGCTAAGGAAGCTTTAACCTTATCTTGTTCCATTCTAATTTTCTTTTCCGGTGGATTTAAATCAAGTTTTCAGTGTTGATCGTATTCTTTTCATCGTTTCAAATGCTTTCTCATGTCGGTGTATCTCTTAATCATCCATTTCTCGCTATTCAATTGTTCCGGAGTGTTGAAGATATCTCAGAAGATTCTAGTTTCCATTCTCAGTTCACTCAAGTTCTTTTGAGGATGCTATCTCATTCAAGCCATTTAATTCTACCGGTGCAATATCTATTTCAAACAATTGTTCAACGGTGGTTCTTTTGAGTGGGCCCTAACCCACAGGTCTTTTACCAGGATCTTACCTAACTCTTCTAATTTTCAGGAGCTATTCCCAAATTCATTGCAAAGTTTGACGTAAGAATGAGTTATCATCAGTCAAATGTCTTTCTCCAAGATCTTTCAAATTATTTTCATTGTTGGTTCAACCTTTCTAATTTTCATTCCGGAGTGCCTCAACAATTCATGATGGTGTTTCTCATCGTCATTCTCGAATTTTGAAGACCGAAGAAGAGTTTCTCTTTAATCTTGCTCCATTCTCTTCAAGATTCATGGTTCTAGCTTCGTGCCATCCTCATATTTGTTTTATATTGTGAGAATTCTTTTAACCCACCCGGAGCATTTCAGGAGTCTTTTCAGTTTGATTCTCCGGAGCCCATCATCTCAGAATTATTCATTCCAGCTTTAAGCTCTCGTTCTCCAAATCTTATCGGTGCATCGTTCAAGTATTCTCTAGTCAGATTGTCATCTCTTCAATCTCTTATATCTAAATTCTCTCAAGCATCATTGTTCTTTTATAATTCTTCCCGGTGATTCGTTCTCTTTTCTTCATTCATTCTCAATTATTACGGTGGTTTGTTCAAGAGTTCTCTTCCTTTGTTATTATATAGATTCATTCGTTCTTCCCAAATCCTACCGGCGGATCGTTGAAGACCTTCTCAAGTTTGCGCTATATCTCTATCTGTAATCATTTTTTCAACGGGAATAAGTAGTATGCCTAATCCATTGCTTGTCATCAATTTAATTGGTGAAGGATCAACATAATGTAATTCTTATTCTTGTTTCATCGAGTAAATTCAATTCCTTATTTCGGAGGATCATCAAAAATTCTTTATTTCATTTATTCATTTTTCTTTCCGGAGTTCCAAGTTTTCTCGGCTATATCATTTCAAAGCTTCATCTTATCACTGCAAGGCTTCACCTTGTGTTGTCAACTTCTCTTTCTTTTATCACCCTTTTGGTTACCGGAGTTCATCATGGAGGCTCTACATGGTGCTTCCTCAAGGTTTCTTTTCATTTCTCCAATTGTTCATCAAGATTTCTCGCGGAGTTAAGATCCGTCAAGCTACTCTAAAATAAGCATGGTGTTCAACACATGTTTTGTTTTGAGGAGTTCAAGTATTCTTCTTCTGGCATTTCGAAGTGCAATTTGTTCTACCTTATCATTTGAGGTGGTGTTATGTCATTCTCGACAATTTGAGTTCGTGTTTCATGATTCACATGTTGTCAAGAATGAGGTATTTTAAATCCATCAATCTCTCCATTGGAGTTGTATTGGGCTATATTTCACCTAAAGCTTTCCCTAAGGATTGTTGCTATTTATGGTGCTTATAAAGGACCCAAGTTCTTCATTTGTCCTCTCGGTGAAAGAAGATTTCATCTTCTTGTTGATCTTAATCCAATCAATTGTTTCCGTTGGTGGCAGAAGCTCGCCTCATAATTTTGAGATGTTTTCATAAGCCCACTACAAGCTTATCCTTATCGTTGTTGTTTTTTCAAACAACTCCGTTCAATCCTACTTCGTAAGGATGCTCTTTCAAATTCATTTATGGTGGAAGATGTTGGTTTCATTCTTCGTTCTATTCATTCCAACTTTCTATCGATCATGCATTGTTTCCGGAGGCATTGTGATGTTGCTATTTTCACCCATCATCTCGTTTTGCCAAGATCAAGTTCTTTTCTTGCTTTATCCATTTAACCGGAGTGTTGTGTCTTCTCTTTAAATTCTTTTCATTTTATCAAGTTTTCCTTCTTCTTTTAGTCGGAGTGCTGCCCAAATTTTATCAATCTTATTCCTTGTCTATCTAGTTTTAACCGGAGTGGTTTCAGTATTTATCTTATCACTAAACCTCTTGGTTCTCGTCGTATCCCATGTTCATCTTTTCTAACAGAGTGTTTTCAACTTTGTTCATCTTCGTTGTTTTCTTTCTTTCAAGTTTTCAACCTCTCGAGGTTCTTTGGTTTCACTCGTTTGTCAAAGAAGCAACTTAGTTTTACCTCTTTCTTCTCCCGCTTTTCTCCGGTGCCATCCTAGATCTCGGGACGAGATCCTCTCGTAGTGGTGGAGTGTTGTAACGCCCCAAGACCGGAGCTTCAGTTGCCTTCCAGGGTTTCCGAGTTTTGTCGTGTGATTTGTTTTGTCTGTGCATTCATCATGTCATCTCTTGCATTGCATCATCTCATCATGCCATTTAATTTTTAAAAACTCAACTAAATAAAATCGTATGGATCTTCGGTCCATTTAAATCGAGGGATTCACATGGTGACTTCTCTTTATAACGTATCGTCCCAATATTAGGGAGCTATATTAAATATTCCTTTGTTTTGGAATCACCATAACCCACTTGCATAATAAATCCCATGCCTTTTCTGCTCCGAGTTGACCTCAAAACCTTGCCAATTTTATTTCATCATTTTTCGGAGTTCCACAAAAAATCCTTGGGCCATTTTTGTTAAATTCTTCATATTTTTGTGAGCCCGGAAAAATCGTTCTCGTTCCCAAATTCTTTCCCTAACCCTCTCGTTCTTTTTGTCTCTCTTTATTTATTTTCTGCTAAATATAAGAGAGAGAGAGAGCCCAGCAAGGCCTTCTGGCCACTTCTTCTCCACTGGGCCGGCCTCTAGCCCGCGGCCTCCCAAGGCCCATGGCCCAGCAGCCCCGCTGTAACCCTAGGCCCCAAGGCCCAGCCTCCCCTCGATCCATCTCTCTCCCTCGACTCCCACCAGCGCCGCCACCCCTCGTTCCTTCCCGATCCCATCGTCCTTCCCATCTCTCCCTCTCGATCCCGCTCACCTCCTCGCTCGCTGCGCCCGTCCGCCTCGGAGCCGGCCTCCACCCCCATCTCCGCTCGCGCCCCTCGTCGGCCTCCTCGAGCACCCGGCGCGCCCTGCCTAACCTTCCTCCCGCGCCGTCTCTCCTGCTCTGCTCCTGCCCCGCCGGTCGCCTCTGCCTCGACCCCGCGTTCCCCGCCTCAAGCAGCGCCGTCACCGGAGGTCGCGCCAAGGGCAGCGCCGCCTCGCCCCGCGGCGTCGACCTGCTGTTGCGACTCTTGCCGCCGGATCTGGCTGTGCCTCGCCAGGGTCCTCCCCTGCCCGACTCCAAGACCGCAGCTCCATTTCCCCGTGGACGCCAAGCTCTCTTTCGGGGACCTCCTCAAGACCAGGAACGCCCTGACCGAGACCGACAAGTACCACTACGCGGATTCGCCAAGTCCGACTACAAAGCAAAGACCATGCACCACTACTGTTCCTGTGGATTTTGGCAAGTACCCCTACGCACGGATAGGCCAAGGTCGACTACGCCCGATGAACGTTTTGGAATCGGCAAGTACCACGACTACGACCGATGCCCCGAGGACACCGAGTTCGACTACACCCGGTGATGCATTAAGTACCTCTACCGTCGACCCCGTGGGCGTCAAGTTCATCTACAAAAATGAGTACAACTACCGTTGACATGCTTTTCGCCAAGTACCTCTCGGATCCGACTAAGTACCCGATGGCGTGTGTACCACTACCGTCGCCAAGATCGCGAGTTCCTCTCCGAACGTGTACCCCTACTTCCCTCGACGATCATCGCGAGAACGTCTACTTCCCTCTACGAAACGCGAACCGTCCCGTTTGAACGATTCGAAGGTATAACCACCGAGATGACCGACCGTGATCGAATCATCCTTGCGATGCCCCTCTTTTGCCATGCCACCGTTCCGTGGGAACCCGGTAATCGGGAGCACCCCACCATCCTCGCATGACTCGCTCACGTCCACTTCTTTTGCTCCGATATCTCCGTGATCTACCGGAACCGATATGTTGCCGTGGCATCATTTTCGGATTCGTTGTCGTGGCACCCTTTTTCGTTCCGCCATGGTGACCAAATGCTTCATAATGCTCTTGTTAACGTTTTCATAAAAATTGCATAAAACTTGCACATGTCATCCGCATCATGATAACAACATTTAAATGTTTATAATTGTTGTTTGCATTAATTTGCTTAAATGCCATGCTAAAATGATTTATTTCATAACTAAATAACCGTAGCTCCATTTTAAATAAATTATATATGTAAATGGGGTAGAAAAATGCATAGATTAACGTGGTATACTTTATTTGCATGTTTAACAACTCTAAAATATGCTTTAGGTCAGATCAGTACCTAATCCATAAATATGCACATGAGGATTTTCCGGAATTGTTGTTTGATATTTCCGGCCTCATTTAAAGTTGCCTAAATAGTTAGTTTACTTATGCTTCACCTCTTGCCATGTTTAATAACATTTAATATTGTTGAGTACCTAATCGGGAGAGAACTAAATAATTGATGTGGTGTTTCGTCAATATGCAACTCGTTGCATATTGAGCTCCACTTAATTTGTGGTATTGTTTGTTGCACTTTGCCATGCCTTGCCTCATTAAACCGGACATGCATCATACTTGTTTGTGCATCATGACATGTTTATGTGATGGTTGTTTTACTATGTTGTTTGCTTCTTTCCGGTTTGCTTCTCTCGTTAGCTTCGGTTTCGTTCCGGAGTTGTGAGGATTCATTCGACTTCGTCCGTTTGTCTTCTTCATGGACTCGTTCTTCTTCCTTGCGGGATTTCAGGCAAGATGACCATACCCTCGAAATCACTTCTATCTTTGCTTGCTAGATGCTCGCTCTTTTGCTATGCCTATGCTATGATGCCTATCACTTGCTTATCATGCCTTCCCATATTGCCATGTCAAGCCCCTAACCATCTTTTCCTAGCAAACCGTTGTTTGGCTATGTTACCGCTTTGCTCGGCCCCTCTTATAGCGTTGTTAGTTGCGGTGAAGATGAAGTTTGTTCCTTGTTGGAACATGGAGATGTTGTTCCTTGTTGGAACATGTTTACTTGTTGGGATATCACAATATATCTTATATTATTAATGCATCTATATACTTGGTAAAGGGTGGAAGGCTCGGCCTTATGCAGTGTTTTGTTCCACTCTTGCCGCCCTAGTTTCCGTCATATCGGTATTATGTTCCCGGATTTTGCGTCCCTAACGGTCGGGTGATTTATGGGACCCCTTGACAGTTCGCTTTGAATAAGACTTTTCCAAAGAAGGCCCAACATTGGTTTTACCATTTGCCTCACCTATGCCCTTTTTCCCTTGGGTTTAGGAGCCCAAGGGTCATCTTTATTTTAGCCCCCCGGGCGGTGCTTCTCTAAGTGCTGGCCTGAATCGAGCTACTGCTGGGGCCACCTTGAGGCAACTCGAGGGTTGGTTTTACTCGTAGCTAGTCTCATCCGATGTTGCCACGAGAACGAGGTACGTGCGACTCCTATCGGGATTTGTCGGCACATCGGGCGGCTTTGCTGGTCTTGTTTTATTCTTTGTCGAAATGTCTTGTAGCCGGATTCCGAGGCTGATCGGGTCTTCCGGGAGAAGGAATATCCTTCGTTGATCGCGAGAGCTTATCATGGGCTAAGTTGGGACACCCTGCAGGGTTTGAACTTTCAAAGCCGTGCCCACGGTTATGTGGCAGATGGGAATTTGTTAATGTCGGTTGTAGAAAACCCGAAGTGGATCTTAATTAAAATACACCAACGGCGTGTGTAACCGTGATGGTCTCTTCTCGTGAGTCCGGGAAGTGAACACGGTGTTGGAGTTATGTTTGACGTAAGTAGTTTCAGGATCACTTCGTGATCATAGTTGTTCGACCGTGCTTTTGCTTTCTCTTCTCGCTCTCTTTTACGAATGTAGCCACCAGATATGCTAGTCGCTTGCTGCAGCTCCACCTCCCTACCCCGTCCTACCTTTAAGCTTATATAGTCTTGATCTCGCGGGTGTGAGATTGCTGAGTCCCCGTGACTCACAGATACTTCCAAAACCAGTTTGCAGGTGCCGATGAAACCGTGCAGGTGGCCTTTTCGAGCTCAAGGAGGAGCTCGATGAAGATCTTGTTCCTTTGTGTTGTTTCGTTTGATTGATCGATAGTGGAGCCAGTTGGGACGATCGGGGATCTGTGTAGCACTTGGGGTAGTCTTCTTTTATTTTGGTTCCGTAGTCGGACCTTGATTGTATCTGTATGATGTAATGTTTTACTCATGTATTGTGTGAAGTGGCGATTGTAAGCCAACTATGTATCTCTTTCCCTTATGTATTACATGGGTTGTGTGAAGATTACCTCACTTGCGACATTGCTTTCAATGCGGTTATGCCTCTAAGTCGTGCTTCGACACGTGGGAGATATAGCCGCATCGAGGGCGTTACAGACTGGGACGCCAAAGATGCAAATATGGCGAGCTACCGCTTTCTGGTACAGCAGCTGAGTGGATATTTTGAGGGATGTGAATTCCTCCACATGCCAAGAAACGACAACGACCAAGCAGATGCCACAGCAAGAATCGGTTCCACCCGTCGAGCAATACCATCCGCGTCGCCCTTGGCGCCTTCTCAAGCCATCTGTCAAACCGTACACGAGTCAAACTCCATTTTGTGCGGCTCCCTCGAAGAAGTCGGATCCGACTCGAGCCTCAGCGAGACGACACAAGAATCCTTGCAGGCGCCCCCAAGAACGGCGGTCGAAGCCGGCCGGGGACTTGAGAACCCGGCCGGGGATCTGGCGACCATTGCGAACTCGATACTCAGCCGGGGACTGCGCCCGGTCGGCCGGGGACTTCTTCAACCCAGACAAGCTGCTGCAGACTCCAACCCGCCGCCTCCAGCCCAGCCGCCCTCGTCCAAGTAGCAAGATCTTGGCGATCGAAGAAATAGCAAGCACCCTCATGGGCCCAGCCCATCTGAAGTTCTTAGTAAGCGGAGAGCTACCAAGCGATGAAACCTTGGCTCGGCAAGTGCAACACCGGCGGCAGCCTACACTATAGTCAATAGAGAGCTGGTCGGTAGCGGCGTCACGGTGTCTACCGGCGCTGCGTCGAATCAGAGCAAGGCCAGGCAATCCTTGAAGACATCCATCAGGGCGAGTGTGGCCATCATGCAGCCTCAAGAGCACTCGCCGCCAAAGCCTTCCGACACGGTTTCTTCTGGCCAACTGCCCTAGAAGAGGCCAAGGAATTAGTTAAAAAATGCAAGGGGTGCTAGGTGTTCCGCTCCAAGCCGCTTCAGCCGGCTTCAGCGCTCAAGACTATCCCCATCGCCTGGCCCTTTGCTGTCTGGGGACTGGACATGGTGGGACCATTCAAGACGGCATGAGGTGGCCTAACTCACTTACTAGTCGCAGTGGACAAGTTCACCAAGTGGATAGAAGCAAAACCCATCAAGAAGTTGAATGGTCCTACGACATGACTTTCATCGCCGACATCACGACTCGGTACGGCGTACCACACAGCATCATCACCGACAACGACACAAATTTCGCCAAAGGCGCCCTCGCCCGTTTCTGCGCGACGCAGGGCATCCGACTGGACTTAGCGTCCGTTGCCCATCCGCAGTCAAACGGCCAGGTGGAGCGGGCGAACGGCCTCATCCTGTCTGGTATCAAGCCTCGACTGGTCAAACCACTGGAGCATTCGGCCGGCTGCTGGCTTGAGGAGTTGCCAGCCGTCCTCTTGAGTCTGCGTACGACTCCAAACAAGTGAACTGGCTTCACACCCTTCTTCCTCGTCTACGGTGCCGAAGCCGTCATCCCAACGGATATAGAGTTCGACTCCCCGCGAATCACCATGTACACCAAAGAGGAAGCAGAAGAAGCACGTCAAGACGGCGTCGATCTGCTGGAAGAGGGCTGGCTGTTGGCACTCAGCCGGTCCAACATCTACCAGCAGAGCCTGCGCCGCTACTACAACAAGAAGGTCAAGCCAAGATCATTCCTAGAGGGCGACCTTGTGCTCCGGCTGATCCGGTAAAAAGCCGCCAACACAAGCTGTCGGCACCTTGGGAAAACCCATTCATCATCGATAAAGTCTTTGAGCAACGACTCCTACTACTGATCGGCCTTTCGAAGCCCGAGCACGCAAGAGGGACGACTCCGGCAAGGAAATGGAGCGGCCATGGAATGCGAATCTCCTCCAAAGATTTTATAGTTGATGCAGTATGTACCACGCTACCCTTTTGTGTTTGAAATACCAAGACTCCGGGCCCCCCGAGACGAGCTCGGGGACTGCCCTCTTTTGTTATCTGTATGATAAGAATTATGCCTTTGAGTATGTTACCCTTTGATTATGCTGTTTGGCACCGGGCTCGACTAGTCGGCCCGGGGACTCGCCGCCTTTGAGGTATGAAGTGCTTCCTGAAGTCAGACAAGTAGCGTGCGGTGCCTAAGCCGTCTCCTGTTAGAAGCCGCAGCTCGCAGAGCGACTGTTTGGTGGGCAGGAGTAAGGTAGAGCGGGCGCCCACACGAAAAAATGGCTAAGGACCCAAAGCATAAACATAGTTTAAATCGGCTTCCAGCCCGTTTCGTGAAACCGACTCTTAAGAAGCCCGACTTGCCGTTTCTACCAACTTGCTTAAACGACTCTAAAAAATGGCCAAGTACTTGCCTTCTCAAAGTAGCCAAGCACTTGACCTAGATGGCAATCATGAGAGCGGTTGCCCGACGAACAAGCGACATCTAAGGAAAGCGGCAAAGGAAAAAAGCCACAAGAGCAATAAGCAAGGAAACATAAAATTAGAATAATATTTACACAAACTTAGGCCCTTGGCGGATCTTGAAACAGAGGTTGAGAATACACCCCGGGTGGAATTGTGCAAATTAACAAAGTTCTTTCAAAGACTAGCAAGCAGGTAAAATAAAAGGCAAGGCAGCGGCCTAAGAAGCAGCGGATGGGGTTGGAAGGCGAGGCGGCGGCGGCGTCAGCGCCGAGGCGGCTGGCTGAGCAGTCTCGGCTTGATCGTCTCTGGTAGCAGCTGGCCCAGATGGGCGCGCTTTCGTTCTTTGGGCCTTGATCGGTGAGGCTGGTCGCCGACTCCGTCTTCTGGCGCCTCCATGCCGTCTCCGTCCTCCGCCTCGTCCTCATCCTCGGCGCTGGAGTCGATCACCTCCGCCGAGTCCTCGCCGTAGTCCGGGTTCATCCCGAACCACTACGGCGGTGCTTCCCCACCGTCTTCAGCCCGCTCGAGGGCGAAGACATTGGTGCCGTGTAGTCGGCGATCGCCGCCGCGACTTCGACAAGGGCGTCCTCCGCGCCAGCAGCTCCGCTGGGCTTCGACCGAGCAGCGGCCAGCCGGTCAGGTCGAGCCACAGATACCACGCCTTAGCGAACTCCAGGGCTCGGCGAGCTCCGGCCCGAGCCGCTGAGCCCTTCAAGCCTCAAGGCGGCCGGCCGCGACCTCCGGCCGGTCGTCGGTCCGGTGGGAGTCGCAGAACCGGCATGTCGGCCATAGGGCAGCAATCGCACTGGCACCGACACGCAGCGAAGACAGCGCAACATCCGATGTGCGGCGCAGAGCGAGCCTCAATGCTCGGAGCTGCTCGTCAAGGGTCCGAGGCGTTAGCTGCGATCTCGGCGCCACCGCCCTCTGCGCCTCGCGCTCGGCCTCGATGGCCTGATTGGCGCTGCGTGTGACCGGGGAAGAAGTGCGCCAAGAAGAAGGAAAAGCAAGTTAGAAAAACAGGGCGGCTTAACCCATAGTTGACAACCCAAAGAGAAAGTAAAAGCAAACTTACCATCGGCGATATCTTGATTTCATGGAAGCCGGAGGTCAGCGCGCTTCCACTGCCGGTCGAGCGGGCTTCGCTCTCAAATTCAGCCGGAGGCGGCCTCTTTCTTCTCCGCCTCGGCTGCGCCGCCTTGAGCAGCTCCCTCGCTCCGCCAGCTGCGTAGCCAGCAGGTCGCGCTTCTGGGCGAGCTTGCCGCCTCCTCCTCTATGGCGCGCCAGCGGTCTCGGCCGTACCAGCTGCCCGCAGAGCGGCGTTGGACTATGAAGAATAAAAATAAGAAGGACGCGAAGTCGTCGATTAAGAAAAGTCGCCAGGAAGATCCGGCCCGACTGCGTAGCGATCGGCCCGAATCTCGGGGACTACAGCCCGCGGGTGCGCCAGCGCGCCCCCACGAAGAAGAAAACTCAACTCGGCTCCTCGCCGGATCAGCAGCCAGCTTGTTCGGTTCTTCAGCGTTGCGGTTGAAAGCGATAGCGGAGGTTGTGATACTCCTGTAACAATAATTCCAGACATAGGTAAAAAACTTGGAAGTAAGCAAATAGAGTTCCAGGCCGCCTGCTCAGCAGCCGGCCCGAAACTCGGGGACTACACCCAGTGGGTGTGTTGGCGCGCCTACGAAGAAAGCAAAGAAAATTGGAAATGAAACATACCGCCACGGCGGATCGCGATGCAGTGCGCCTTGGAAAGGTTTTGGGCGTCGCCTTCAGCCCGCAGCCGCGGGCGTCGGGGCGCCCGTGTTCAGCGGGCCCAAGCCGCCTCCTCGCACCCACCGGGCGCAGCGCTTATCGCCTCGGCGTCTGGGATGGCGGCTGGCGGCGCCGGTCTCAAAGGCGCGGCACCGAGGTCGCCTTCTCAAACGGCGGCCGTATTGGCGAAGCGACTTGAAAAGCAGCTGCATACGGCCTCGTCGTCGGTCGGCGGCACGGGGAGTCCGCCGGCTGTTTGCCTCGCGATCTCGGACTGCGGCGGAGGCGGCGGAGGTGGCGGCGCGCCGGCGAAGACCTCGCCGCCTTCCCTCCCTGCGGCGGGACCTCACCACCGACTCCCTCCGACTGCCCGTGAACTCCGGCGGTGGTGGCGCTGAGCTCAGCGGAGGACGAGCAGCGCCGGCTGAGGCGCGCGGCCTCCTCGGCTCGCCTTTTGCTGCTGCAGCGGCCCGACCGCCTTCTCGCCTCCGCCTTCTCCCGGCCAGGCGGCCTCCTCCTCGTCGCGTTTCTCCTGCGCATTCCGCTCTGTTGCCTCCCCGGAGAGGCGCGAGAATCAGCCCGCCGACTATTGGCGGGCGTCTCCGCCGACCCCATGACGGAGGCGGCGGCGACCCTCTCAAGGTGAGGGAGCCACGATGAGAAAAAAGGACATGAGGAGACTCGGGCAAGGCGGACGAGAAGAAAAAAGGCGGAATAAAAAATAGTTCTGCGGAGACCAGCGGTGGCTTCTTCACCTCCTTGCAGGCGGTTAGCCTTGCGACCGCTTCTTCATGAGTCGTCAGCGGGCGCTCCCCAATTTCTTGGCCTGGCCGCTTGGCTGACTCGGCCCGGCCAGCGCCTCTTCGCGCCGCCTCGACCCCAAAGGCGGAGGAGCTCGCGCTGGATGGCGGCTTTATCTTTGGCGGCGGGGCGACTTCCTTCTCGGCGTCATCATCGGGCGGTCGGCAAAGGTGGCCGAGGGCTGAAGTCGTCGGCCTCCCCTCCCTCGGCGTCGGCCTCCATCGCCGCCACACCCAAGTCGGGTCGTCGGCGTCGCTATCCGCCCGTCGGGGGCGAATTCACGAGCCGGCCCTTGGCGCCGGCCAAAGGCGGCATGAGAGGATTACGAGTCGAGAAAAAACCAAGGAAAATTAGAGCCGGATCCGGTGAAGAAGAAGCGGAGAAGCAAGATCGACTTACCAGCGGCGGGGATTGGCGGCAGTATGGCTCCTTGCGAACTGCCATTCCTCCGTGAGGCCGCGATTCGCCAAGAAGTTCACCGTGTCCACCACCTCCGCGTGGGGCATGTCCTTGGAGCACTGGCCGGTGGGGTCGGCGGCCGCTCATCGGCGGATCAGATGAGGTCGGCCTTGAAGAGTGAGAACTTCGGTGCGCCACGGCGGCCAGCAAGTCTGCCCAGTCAGGCCCTCCATTTGTATCATCACGCTGAGCGCGCGGCGGCGGCGGTGCTGCGGAGTCGGTGTCCGGGCCCTATAGGACCAGGTGGTGGGTCGGCCCGCCATTCGCCGCCCACGAGGGCGGCAAGTTGACCGATCGCCGGGGCGGCGTTCTTGACGATAAGTATGAGCGCTGCCACATCTTCACCGACTTGATGAGGAGATGGCGGGAAAAGGGTTCTCGGGCACCGGCCTCCTCTTGGCGATGAGCGTGCGCCAGAGCCGACGCACGCGGCGGCGTGGGTCGAGCCGCTTGGAAGAATTCCCCGCACAGCTCGATGGTGGGGAGAACTCCGAGAAAACCTTCGCATAAGGATGCGAAGGCGGCCAGCAGCACCACCATGTTGGGGGTGAGGTGGTGCGGCTGGAGCCCGAAGAACTCCAAGAACGCGCGGAAGAAGCCGCTCGCCGGCAGCCCTAGCCCGCGCATGAGGTGCGAGCGGAAAATCACCCGCTCGCCCTCCTCCGACGCCGGCGTGATTTCGCCCTCCGGCGCGGCGCGGGTCCGCACTAGGTGGCTGCCAGAGATGCGGCGCGTTTGACGAAGGAATTCGATGATGTCGTCGTCGATGATGGAGCCGTCCCACACGCCGGAGTGCGCGGTGGGAGGCGCGGCGGCGGATGAGGAGCTCATCTCCGCGGCGCGGCGAGGCTCGGCGCGGTGGAGCGAGGAAGAAAACGAGGCTTGGCGCGGTGGAGCAAGGAAGAAGACGAGGCAGGGAGCGGGAATGAGAGAGTGCGCGTGCGTCACTGCCCCCTCCCTCCCCCCGCCTACTTATAGGCGCCTAGGCTGCGAAGCCGAGGGGGCGGGCATGGGATTAATCGCGCCCGCCCCCACGCCCACGATTTAACCCACGGCGTTCTGCGCGCGATAACGGCGTAAAAGCCTTTCCCGCACGACCGCAGCGGATCCGCTGCTGGCGCCGGGCACGGTAGTGGCGGGCCCGCTGACGGAACTGTCTTGTCCGCAGCGTGGGCTGGCGGTAGCCTGCCTCGCGTGGCGTCGCGTGGCGGGCCCGCAGCGGGCGGCTGCCGGAAGCTTATCGAGCACGCCGCCCGGATCCCGCTGCGACCTTGAAACCTTTGAAAACACAGCGGCCCCCTGCGAGGCCGACTCCAGCTAGTCGGCTCAAGATGGAGACAGCGGGCCGAGTCCAGATTCTTCTACCAAAGGGATGAAGCTGTCGAGGCTCCTCGACAGGCTGCCCTCGGCGCCTCACCAGCTTCGGGGACTACTATCGGAGTAATGGGCCACGGGTAGGCAGACCCGAGCCCCTGAACCTTTCAAAACATCGGGGCAGACTGCGCCCCTCAAGACCCCAAGACAAAGAGCCGCCTTCAGAGAGTCGGCAACAGAGTCGCCGACTGCCCCTCTAGGCCGAGTCCCAGAGACAGCCTCAGGACGAGCCGACTCCAAGCCAGCGACCTCCAGCGAGGCCGGCTACAGGGAGTCGGCCCGCGACCCCAACCACCTCCTGCACGAGCAACTCTGGCGGGATGAGATAAAGCCGCCTCGCGGCCCATCCCTGCCCTGCCCATAAAAGGCAGGTATAGCCTGAGCGCCCGTGCAAGCGGAGATCTCCGTCCGTGGCAACATTGTTGCCACGCGGCCACGACATCAGCCCGTGGGCAGATTCCTGTACCCACGATGGGCTGTCTGCACGACCGAAGGCGGCGGGACCCTTTGTTGGCGGGAGAACCAAGACGGCGAGAGCACCTCAAAGACGGACCCGATGGAGTCGGCCTCCGGGAGTCAGCCGGCCCCTCCCGCAGGCTCCACGCGCCATTAACCAGACAAGACGGGGAATGGCAGCGGTGATCGCCGCCCGACGGCGTGCTGTTGCCATGACCCCATGATAAGCTTCGCGTCATTAGAAGCTGCAGCTCTGATGATTTTGCAGCCGGCAAGACCACCCCGGCGGACAAAGAACTATCGGCCCCATCTTTGGGCGTCGGCAGGGCCCACTAGTCGGCGGGCCCCAAGTCGGCGGAGAAAGCGGTGACTTAGAGGATCGGCGGCTTGGACCCGCACTCCAACGGATTACCGTTGTACCCCGGGGTAGGCCTATATAAACCCCGGGGCACCCATGCAAAGGTTGGAATCTAGTAGTTTTAGACACACGCATAGATGGAGAGAAGAGCTAGCCGTGCCCTTCTCCTTCCTCACCCGAACAGCTCAAGGAGCATCTTGTACTCACTTTGCCATAGTGATCATGCGGAGACCTGCAGAGCAGCAAGAGGGTGTTATCTCCTCGGAGAGCCACGAAGCTGGTTAAGATTCACCGGCGTGCATGTCTTCGCCTCATCCCGTTTCCAGGCACCGGCGACGTTCTACTCGCCCCCTCCATGATAAGCCATCCTTTGGCATATGTCGCACCCAACCCCTGACACAAGGGGAGCCAAAGAATATTCTCGAGTATTAGCAGTTGAGTTGTCAATTCAACCACACCTAGATAACTTAATATCTGCAGCAAAGTATTTAGTAGCAAGTAGTATGGAAGTAACGCTAACGGTGGCAAAAATAACAGTAGCAGTTTTGTAGTAATTGTAACAGTGGCAACGGAAAAGTAAATAAGCAAAGAGCAATATGTGAAAAGCTCGTAGGCATTGGATCGGTGATGCAGAATTATGTCGGATGCGATTATTCATGCAACAGTTATAACATAGGGTGACACAGAACTAGCTCCAATTCATCAATGTAATGTAGGCATGTATTCCGAATGTAGTCAAACATGCTTATGGAAAAGAACTTGCATGACATCTTTTGTCCTACCCTCCCGTGGCAGTGGGGTCCTAGTGGAAACTAAGGGATATTAAGGCCTCCTTTTAATAGAGTACCGGACCAAAGCATTAACACATAGTGAATACATGAACTCCTCAAACTACGGTCATCACCGGGAGTGGTCCCGATTATTGTCACTTCGGGGTTGCCGGATCATAACACATAGTAGGTGACTATAGACTTGCAAGATAGGATCAAGAACTCACATATTTATTCATGAAAACATAATAGGTCCAGATCTGAAATCATGGCACTCGGGCCCTAGTGACAAGCATTAAGCATAGCAAAGTCATGGCAACATCAATCTCGTAACATAGTGGATACTAGGATCAAACCCTAACAAAACTAACTCGATTACATGATAAATCTCATCCAACCCATCACCGTCCAGCAAGCCTACGATGGAATTACTCACGCGCGGCGGTGAGCATCATGAAATTGGTGATGGAGGATGGTTGATGATGACGATGGCGACGGATTCCCCTCTGGAGCCCGAGCAGGACTCTAGATCAGCCCTCCCGAGAGAGATTAGGGCTTGGCGGCGGCTCCGTATCGTAAAACGCGATGAATCCTTCTCTCTAATTTTTTCTCCCCGAACACGAATGTATAGAGTTGGAGTTGAGGTCGGTGGAGCTCCAGGGGGCCCATGAGGCAGCAGGGGGGCCACGAGACAGGGGGCGCGCCCTGGGGGGGGGGGCAGGCGCGCCTCCCACCCTCGTGGACAGGGTGTGGGCCCCTGGCCTTGATTCTTTCGCCAATATTTTTTATTATTTCCAAAAATAATCTCCGTGAAGTTTCAGGTCATTCTGAGAACTTTTGTTTCTGCACAAAGATAACACCATGGTAATTCTGCTGAAAATAGCGTCATTCCGGGTTAGTTCCATTCAAATCATGCAAGTTAGAGTCCAAAACAAGTTCAAAAGTGTTTGGAAAAGTAGATACGACGGAGATGTGTCAACAGGTGGTATTATTCATTAGAGTGGACAGGTGAATGTACAATTTCGGTGGTTTTTTATCAGAGGTTTGTGATGCTATTATACATGTTGTTCATTATTTTTTTGCTGTTCTTGCACATAGATCGACAACCAGCCTGTTGGTGTTGTTGCAAACTCTTTGTTGTTACATATTTAAAATCATTTTTGTTAATCATGTACATATATTTCAGTAAATGACTGCTTTAATCCATACTAGTATCATTACAATTAGTAACCCATATTGTGTCCCATAACAAGATATTGGGAGTCAATTATCAATTGTCATGCAGATATTGAGTTCAACGACTTCAGCTGCACATGAAAAATGAGGAATATTTGGAAGTGCTTGAACGGAGTTATTTCTATGTGTTTATTTTTAGGAATCCTCTGTGTATTCATCTTGATATACTCAAACTTAGTTTGGAATATTTGGAATGTTAACCATGACAAAATCCAAAAAGGCATTGGGCATGCAGCCACTTCGCTGACACAACAATCTCATTACGTGACACCACGTAGATGCCCATTGCGGCGCTGGCCACCGACACCGACGACAATCTGGCAGTGCAGCAAGCGACCCCAAAGCGGGCGAGGCTCGCAGCAGACCTCTGTTGTGCACACCCATCCGACCCTACCCGACGGTGTTCCCTGTGCCATGGTTTGTGCCTTCTCCTCCACTATATCATCTAACTAATTCGTTGCACGCCATCACAGCACAATCCACTAGAGGTAGCACTAAGCCATACTGGAAACGAACTTCCCAATTTCTAGCATATTTTGTTTCAGAGTTTGTAGTATTTCCCCACTTGATCATGTACGCTTCTCTTTTTTAATGTATCTATGGTCCTCCTTCTACAGAGAAGTTATTCTTTGTAGGTGATGCAAAGTCTTCTTTCTTTTTTGGCTAAAAATGTTCACTATAGAGAACAAAATTCATGCCTAATGAATTTGTTAGGTGAGATGTGGAGTAAGAGGATACACCAGACCAGCTCGCAATGCAGTTGGCATTGTTAACATTACAATCTTGGAAACTGATCACCTCTATAGACGAAGGATTTATGGACGTATGAAGGTACTACATGAAGTGCAAACACAAGATCTCTCACAAGTATTTCTTTCTCTCCCTTTTTTTGAGTCTCCAATCACTATTTATGCTTTATTACTGCAGGAATGTAGCATAGATTATCTAGAACATAGACTACTTCCTCCTGATGCCCAATCATGGTGTCAAGCTTCATTTGATCCTAAACAACTTCTTTGGTCAGTAATTTATCTACTCTTCATCACTGCCTGCAATTTTGATCACTGACTGTAGTTTTTAAATCAACTTAAATTTAACACTAGGGAGGCAGACCAAATAAGCATGACATCGGACATCTCCAAATACAACAGTGAGGACGCCGCGAGCAAGCAAGATAGCGCCATCAAGAAGGAGAACGGTGTCGCAAAGCCGCCACCATCCGATCTGGAGAACCGGACCTACGGTTTCCCACAATGCTCGAAGAGATGTTTATTTGATCTCAAGTTTATTCAAAGTGGGCCACGAGAACTTGAATGTGCTTGGCTATTGGTGAAGAACAAAGTCCTTTCATCAGAGGTACGATGTTTGAATAAGCTCAAAATGGTGCTCTCTTCAAGCATCTCCACGGTAAGTGTGTATTGATTCTGTTAATTTTCTTACTGTCAACAGAATGGTTCCTATAACTTGTAGCCAGTTCAACAATTTTAGCATGTGTTGGAAGCCAACAATTAGTAATAATCAGTATTGGATAATGCTTTGGATTATTCTGTAGTTTTTACCGCAGTTATGTTGTAGTCAAAGATACTGAGAACATGGACTGGATGGCCCAACTTCAAATGACGATGGTGATAGTTACTGTCTAGAGCACATGCTTAAGTTGAATCTACCTGCTAAGCCAAGGAACCTCATCTCAACAGATATGTTGCAACGGTTTCAGGTCTTGATGTCTGGAATGGTACCAAGGGATCTGATTCTGTCACTCATGATTGCGTCATGCTATATTTCATTCTGCATCAGTATGACATTATATTTTTGGAGATATTAGCCGGGTGAGTAACCTTCCCTGAGCAAAGACTTGCCACTTGAAAAGTGGGCATCTCTATATTTATAATTATTGGAGAAGGCAATGCATAGGTTTGTTTAGCAAACAATGAGACATTTGCATGTGATAAATAACTCGATCATTTATATTACTGAAGCAAGCCAGCTAGAAAGGTTCAATGATAGTTAATTATGTAATTTTATTAACTTATAAAAAATGAATCATATGATCTTGGATCTGAACGAGGGGGGCGATGTGAACAACATGTGAGGTTTTCGGTGAAGGGACATGGTCTCGGAAGTGACCATGATTGTGGGTTCATCAACCATGCGCTAAAGTTACATCTGTAGTAGAATGAATCGTTGTCGTTGATTATAGCACGCTCCCCTCGGTCGCTCCCCTGGGTGACCAGGGAGTGAAATCTAGCCGTCGTCAGCCCTCCACACTGCCGACTCCTCCCCTCGCCGCCGCCGGCAGGAACCGCCGGGCAAAGCCCGTGAGGCTCGGCGGTGGCGGGGCTCTTTTCCTACTTTTCTGGATCGAGCGGCGCGGGCCGGTTGTCTCTGAGGGAGCTCGGGCGCGTGGCTGCTCTAGGCGGCGCGGCAAGGCAGTGGGGTGGCACGACGAGGCAATGGTGGCACTCGGTTCGCGACCTGCCGATGGCGGGGGTAGTGCAGCGTGGCGTGGCGCTGGCATGGGGGCAGTCAGATGCTGCAGTCGGCGCACGGGCAGGCGGCCCAGATCTGGCGCGCAGAGGTAGGGCTCGGAGGCAGGAGGCGGCTGCGCGCGGTGTCCTTAGGCCATGCAGTCCGTAGGGGCAGCCAGAGGCTAGGGTAGGCGCACGGGCGAGTGCGGCCCAGATCTGGCACGCGGGGGTGCGGCTCGGAGGCAGGAGGCTGGTGCGCGAGACATTCTTCGTCGCACGGTCCGCAGGGTGCTCCGACGCGCATGGATGATGGCCTTGGCTGGCTGGTTGGCGTGGCTTGGTGAACTTGGCGTCTTCGGTCATCCAGTGCAGGCTACAGCTGGGCACCACGGTGGTCCTCAGCTTCGGGTGGCGTTCCCTGCTCCCTGTCTGGCATGGTGCTTGACAGTGTGTGGCAGCGATTGCTACATCCGGTGGCTTTGCTCTTGGTCTGCCGTGGGCGGATCTGACGTGGCGGCTGCTGTTTTGGCCGTCGGTGGCCTCCGCGAGGTGCGGCTGGCTACTATGCGTCTCTTCGTCGATGGATTGGCCTTGGTTTGGTGGCCTTGCCAACACCGGCGTGGGTCGTTAAGGTGGTGTTTGGAACCTGGGGTGAAAACATTGTCTTGGTCTTCGGCCATGACCAGCGATGGTGACGCTTGCATGCATCGTGGACCTTCTTGAAGGCGTCGTTGTCTTGCTTCCTCACCCCTCACGCCCAGGCTGGTCGATGCAGCTCCAGGGGAAACCCTAGATCCGTGTGATCAGACGAAGGCGGCGCCTTGGCATCGTATCCCCTCTTGAGGGCTTTGTCTTTGGAGCGGGGCATTGGCAAGAGGGACAAGTGGAAGATAGTGGTTGTTGGCGTCAAGGCTTATGTGGCAATGACAGCGATGGCAAGTGAAGTCGGTGGCGTGGCACTGGTTGCGGTAGTTGGCTCTTCTCCAGCGTGTCCTGCGATTACCTCGGGTTGTTTTGTTGCGGTGAAGTCGGAGTTGCAGCGGCGGGGACCCTGTGAAACGATGACATGCAGTAGGTGGTCTGTTCGGTGGTCTCCCATGGTGCCAGCCGTGCATAGTTCTTCTTCGGAGCTCTCCTTCAGAGTCGGAGTTGCGCTGCCTTCGGTTCGGGTGGCTGGGCATGGCACGGTTGTGCTAGTGTTTCCACACAACCTCTACGATGAGGGTGGGGTCAGAGGTTCGTTTTCGGCGAAGTCGGAGTCGCTCGCTCGGAGTCTAGGGAGGGTGATGACGTCTGTTGGGGAGAAGTGATGACGATGATGTCCGAGTGTATCTTGATGAGGTCCTTATTGTTGAGGGGTGTGTGTAGGGTTTTTTTGTGTGCCGCTCAGCGGTTTGTGACTGTTTTAGCCCGGTTTTTCGTTAATTCTGCTTATTTAATGGATGAGGCAAAACTTTTGCCTTCGTTTCGGAAAAAAGTAGGAGAAGTTTAAGGAAGAGGACAGTTAATCATGTCTTTGTTTTAGTTTTATTTTCTCATACACACACGCGCGCGCGTGCGTGCACGCACGCGTTATAGGTGTTCTTATTTATGTTTCTTGTTGTCACAAAAAATATTATTTTTGTTAAAGCCAAATAATAAGTTGTTCCATCTTTTTTTAGCTGGTCTCGTCACATCTAATAGAAAACATATAACTTGATACATTCTGCCGGATGCATATCTTTTTTCTTCGAAGTCGAACAATCGGAGAATTGATGGTAACCGGGGAGCATTTATTTTTTTAGTTGCAGATTTGCTCAGCAGTGTTGGTGACGTATGATATTTCTTGGGGGGCAAGTTCTGATATTGTGTCTCTTTTTCAGATAACTAAAGATAGTTTTGCCGGCCTTGTTTCTTGGAGATCATCTCTTTTTTGTTGTGGAATATTTTGAAACAGATGAATGCTTGCATTTTTTAAGGGAAGCAAGCATCTTTGTTCGGATGGCTCTGGTCGCATAGAGTTAAACCAAAGTCCACTCTGAGTTCTTGGATCTCCTCTATGTCTTGAGCTTTTGATCCTAGACTTTATTTTTATTTTATTTTTGGGGTATCCTCTACCCCCTATGCAACTATGTAACTTTCTACATTCCTCCCCCTTTTCCTCCTATTGATGTAAATTACACAGGAGGGGGTTCCCCTATTGTTTGCCCATCTTTTTTCTGAAGAAACATCGTTGAAAAGTCTTATTTTTTATTTCATTTAATTTCCTTAGTCATGTGTTGAAAGTTTATGCTCTGTTCACACACCGTGGAGGCAACCATGGCAGAGTCATAGAGGGGCATCCAGATAAAGTGAGACACTCATTGTATATATACATGAAATTTTTATGCTAACTATATATATTGCTCATGCAGGATGGATATGAGTTGACAATGAAAATTTATTATACTTGTAGAAGTACCATGCGAGTGAAGCAAAAGATAATATTCCTGACGTTTTGTAGGAATTTCTCAAGCGCATTAAGATCTTAGTTTATAATAGATACTCCCTCTATAGAGAAATATAAGAGCGTGTAGATCACTAAATGCTCTTATGTTTCTTTACAAAGGGAGTAATTATTAGTGCTCTCTTTGTATGTCGAATTACATTGTAAGTGGAGTGGATTTTATTTTTCTATACATGTGAAATTTGAGTAGCAAGTTATATATTTATTATTCAGACAAGGTACTGTGGTGGGTTTCCACCTAGCTATATACATTACATTTGTATAGGTGGAATTATGAAAGAAAAAAGGCTGTAGCAACGAATGGGCATTCTACTAGTTAGTATAGGTATAGAGGTATAGATAGATAGATAAGAGTACAGATGCTCCACACCATGCAGTTTCTAGTACCTGTATACTAGTAGTACTACTAAACTTTGCGCTTGGCTCTTCGCCTCTTCGGGAAGTCAAACAATGATGGTACTACCGTGTATGCCTCTAGCAATCTGACACCGAATGAGCTGCTACACGTCCACCGCCTGGGCGAGGGTAGGTTGCATTAGTCAAAAGCTTCTCCTCGTCCTGCGAGCCACCACGCTTGAGGTGGACGGAGCAGGCGTAAGCAAGCTTCACCTTGTCCTACAAGCTTCTCCTTGTTCTGCGAGTTGACGAGACGCACCAAAGTAGTGCTAGTCCATACACCCTCCTTTTCGGTTAATATGGCTTCATCTTTTTTGTGGTTAAATGAGAGAGCTTTATTCATATATAAGCATTCTTAGGACAATCAGCCAAGAGACTGGTCACTAGGAAGCGAGGTACCCCGCAAGAAAAGGAAGCGAGGTGTTTCATCAAGCCAGCTCTTGGTCACATTAAAAGTGCAGCAAGCACGGTTCGCACAAAGATGCGCCTCAAGGTTTGCTGGCCTGTTTACATGCTGAATAACAAAAAAAAGAAAATATTACTAAGCGCTCCTATTTCTAACAGGATAGGAGCCAGAATTAAGCGAGAATTGTGGAGAGTGTTCCATGCAATCAACTTCCATTATCACATGCGAGAACCCTCGAAGAGAAGCAAATGTGTTGAAGATTGCTTTATCATAGATTAAAATAAAATAAATATGCAGACGCTTCACCATGCGGTTCCTAGTAGTACTACCCGTACAGTACTACTAGTAGTACATAATACTACTCGGAGTACTCTACTACCGTAGTAAACTTTGCGCTTGGCTGTTCGTCTCTTCGGGAAGTCGAAAAATGATGGTACTAGTACAGTGTATGCATGCTTCTGGCAATCTGACACCAAATTAACTGTTGCACGTCCACCGCCTGAGCGAGGGATAGCTTGCATAGTCAAAAGTTTCTCCTTGTCCTGCGAACCACCGCGTGCAAGCTTCTCCCGCCCGCGAGCTTCTCCTCGTTCTGCAAGTTAACGGGACACAACAAAGTAATGCTAGTCCATACTGCCTCCTTTCTGGTTAATATGGCTTAATTTGAAACAAGATAAATACACTGGTTGTCACTGTATATTTGTAAAAATATGGCTAGTGGACTTCATAATACGCTCATTGCGGTCAATATATACATTTTTCGGTGTTTATACAGTCACTAGCTCACCCTGGCTGAGTATGTGGGTGCATGCACATGTAGGTTCAGCACTTGAGCGTGACCATGTGCGTTCCATCGTGTGCTCGGACATGCATGAATTAGGTCGTCGCGTGTGTTTTGCGTGCATGTGTACATGTGACTGCTGCATCCATGCACGAGGTTGTGGTCCCTCACATTCACATGTTCATATGTCAATGCTTTGTCAAAACGTTGCATGCAAGGTTTAATCATTCGTTGTTCAAGCAGGCATTCCCGATATTAATACGTTGGTAAAGACAATTTCTTGAGGAAAAAAGCCCATGAATTGAATACAAAGGGTACCAATAAACCAGGACGGAGGGAGTACTAGTAGTGAACCAGAAGGAGGGAGTAGGTACTATGTAAACAACGTGCAGTAAAAAAATTCCTCTATGTGCATCCAGTCTACGTGTCATGCAAGAAAATAGAGATAAGTACAAGTGAGACTCAGGAACGGTCATACATTAGGGGGAGCACGTGCAGGGGCCACTCAGGAGCAGTCAAATCACACAGTAAGTTAGTCTGACGAAGCAACCATTAAAAGGTTGATATGGAGAGAAAAAGGAAACCGCTCCACTATATATACACTAGCAAGAGCCTAAGCTACAAGCCTGCTTGCTTGGGTTGCTCTCTTCACAAGCATAGAACGACGGTGGCCACACCGCTAGTCACAAATCTGGCCTGATTCCACCACCGGGGAAGCGAAAGATGTTCAACATAGACGCGGTCGACAGCGGTGAGGAAGAAAATCCACTGTCGATGCGTCCCGATCAGGGGTCCCCGTGGTATGGACTGAAGCCGCCTCCCCTCGCCCTTCTAGCTACACCCCGACGTCCCAGGTACAACTTCCTTTTGGAGCCGGCTTGCTCCACTGTCGCAGCTCCCCACGTAGCTCCATCTCCATGTGGATCTTTCTCTACTTCTACCGGCTTCTATTTGTGATGAGTTTATGTCTCATGAACTAGTGCCACTACTATTATTCTAATCACACTTCTTCAATATCTTTGGCAACAGGGATGCTCAGCTCGATTTTAGTGGAACTAGATAAAAGCATCACATGACCCGAGGGGGCCAGGCTTCTTTCCTTCGACAGGTTCTACCTAGCCAGAAAATCATGTTTAGGGTTTAGGGTTCAAGTCATTGAGATCCCATCAGTAGTTTTTTTGTACATGCTCTTACAACTTTTTTCTTTAGTTGTGAAGTAAATATTGGCTGTGATCTGTGAATCATTGAGATGCATCAGCATGCGTGTTCCTTTTCCTTTGTATTTGATGGAATGTTGTAACGGGGCAACCTTAAAGTTTGAGTAATCTTGTAAACTACGAGATACATTTCTCCACTCATCATCTGCCTGAAGGAAATATGCCCTAGAGGCAATAAAAAAGTTGTTATATTATATTTCCTTATTCATGATAAATGTTTATTATTCATGCTAGAATTGTATTGATCGGAAACCCAAATACATGTGTGAATACATAGACAAACACTATGTCCCTAGTGAGCCTCTACTTGACTAGCTCATTGATCAAAGATGGTTAAGGTTTCTGAACCATGGACATGAGTTGTCATTTGATAACGGGATCACATCATTAGGAGAATGATGTGATTAACTTGACCCATCTGTTAGCTTAGCACATTGATTGTTCAGTTTTATTGCTATTGCTTTCTTCATGTCAAATACATATTCCTTCGACTATGAGATTATGCAACTCTCGGATACCGGAGGAATGCCTTGTGTGCTATCAAACGTCACAACATAACTGGGTGATCATAAAGATGCTCTACAGGTATCTCCGAAGGTGTTTGTTGGGTTGGCATAGATCGAGATTAGGATTTGTCACTCCGAGTATCGGAGAGGAATCTCTGGGCCCTCTCGGTAATGCACATCATAAGAAGCCTTGCAAGCAAAGTAACTAATGAGTTAGTTGCAGGATGATGTATTACAGAACGAGTAAAGAGACTTGCCGGTAACGAGATTGAACTAGGTATGTGGATACCGACGATCGAATCTCGGGCAAGTAACATACAGATGACAAAGGGAATAACGTATGTTGTCATTACGGTTCGACCGATAAAGATTTTCGTATAATATGTAGGAGCCAATATGAGCATCCAGGTTCCGCTGTTGGTTATTCACCGGAGAGGTGTCTCGGTCATGTCTACATAGTTCTCGAACCCATAGGGTCCGCACGCTTAATGTTCGATGACGATTTTGTATTATATGAGTTATGTGATTTGGTGACCGAATGTTGTTCGGAGTCCCGGATGAGATCACGGACATGACGAGGAGTCTCGAAATGGTCGAGAAGTAAATATTGATATATAGGATGATGATATTCGGACACCGGAAGTGTTCCGGATAGTATCGGGTATTTATCGAAGTACCTGGGGGTTACCTGAACCCCCGGGGGGAAGATATGGGCCATAAGAGGGGAGCACACCAGCCCACAAGGGGTGGCGCCCCCCTAGGCATGTGGTCGAATTGGAGAAGGAGGAGAAGGGGTTTCCCCCCCCCCCTTCCTTCTCTCCTTCCCCCTTCCCTACTTGGAGCGCACCCTTGCTGCTCCCCTCCTCCTCCCACCTATATATACGTGGGGAAGGGCGCCCCCTCCACAGTTTACGCCTTCGGTCATATCTTCGTAGTGCTTTGGCGAAGCCCTGCGCTGATCACATCACCATCACCGTCACCACGCCGTCGTGCTGACGGAACTCATCTACTTCCTCTACACCTTGCTAGATCAAGAGGTCGTGTGACATCATCGTGCTGAACATGTGCAGAACTCGGAGGTGCCGTACGCTTGGTACTTGATCGGTCGGAGCTAGAAGAAGTTCGACTACATCAACCGCGTTGTCAAACGCTTCCACTTTCGTCTACGAGGGTATGTGGACACACTCTTCCCCTCTCGTTGCTATGCATCTCCTAGATACATCTTGCGTGAGCGTAGGAATTTTTTTGAATTTGCATGCTACGTTCCCCAACATTGCCTTGGTCGATGAGATTTCAAATTTAAGCCCTATATAAACCAGAAAAGAGGGAGTACTACGCAAAGAAAAAAGGACCAGAGGTGTCACATGATGTCCAAGGAATATGGAAATAGTGGGAGGTGGGCCATGTAGTCACTGGGTTGTCGTGTTTCGTGCTCCTCCAGTTTAAGAGTGGAGAAAGTTAGTTTTATCAAAGAATAAATAAATAAGAGTGCACACGCTCTACCGCCGTAGTAATAGTGACCAATCAGTCGTCAAATCACATACACCCGGTATAGTTAGTTGGAGGGAAGAAGCAAACCATCACTCTATCTCTCTCATGCAGTACAATATTCTTTTGGAAACCAGCGTTTCGTTTTGTTGGATCGCGCCATCGAGCAAAACCAACATTTAAACCACGTCTGTCGCATTCGTTTCTCGCCCTCCTCCACCCCACACGGTCGCTTGGCATGCCACTCACCGCAAACCGAGTATACACAAAATTTCCTGCCTGCTTGTCAATGCATTGTGCCATGGAGTACTAGCACTACTGGAAGAGATAGATCAGGAGGGGGAGGACAGCTAGCTGTAGCATGGACTCCCAAGAACTTTTTTGCATGCATGTTGTGGCCGGCCGTAGTGACTTTGAACGCGGAGCAGTCGCGTGCACTGGGAAGCGGCGCTGGCGGCGCTCCCTCAACCAGTGCGCCGCTTCAATGCCGGCACCAGTGAGAGGTCGTGTCCGCTCTGGCCAGGCATGAATGCGGCACTGACCGTTTCGGGCGAGAACCACGCGCGGGTGATGAAGAGGGTTTCGGTTGGCCAGGGCGGTCAGGCTGGACGTACGTAAATATTGCTGCGTAATTAATAACGTAAATAACATGCCAGTTGGACAGATATGATTGGAGATGGAGATGGAGATGGAGATGAAAGTAAGAATTTTATCTAAACATGGATATGCATGTCTATGTGTGTGTGTGCGCTCACACACATAGTGACAACTCTCGCGACTACTCGTATAAACATCGATGTATGTTCTCCCTACACACACAAACTTAGTACCGCCTCATTTTGTTCCTAGGATAGGAATATCATAGGAGTGGGAAACAATATGAAGTGAGATAAATGAAGTACTATGTACAAGAATAAATGTACACGCACTCACTCTGGCTCCAACATACTCGCGAGTACATGATGGAGTGCATTTGTACATGAAGAGGCAGCTTACGTACGTAATAATTTGGCCCTTTAATTTGTTCACTTAATAATGGAGGGTCGGGGACCACACGTGAGCGATACAAACTGCGACCTGGAAGCGGGGGCGTGTTATTGATCGAGTTTTCTTTCTTGGTACGTTAAAAAAGATTTCTCCGCCAGTTTTCATTTTCTTTTTCCGGGAACGCGTGTATTCTATTTAAAACCACTGCTATGGAGAGATTTTTTTACTCCATTTTATATATATCCTCTTGTTTGATAGGGTTTGTCGTGTCTCGCTCTCTCACCCTCTCCATATATCTATCTCTACTTCTACTCTTATACTCCTACAAAAACCGAGTTGGTGATGATGGTGTGCCTGCCATCCTGCAATATAGACCGTCTGAGCTATATCTGAGGAATAGAAAGCAAACTATGGTAATTTTGTAAAAAGATACCCGCACCCCTCTGCACATTTGCAAATAAGTCCTTCACTCGTTTATCTTTGTCTCCCACAAGCTAAACAACTCGTATGAATGAATCTTGATGTTCCGTGCAACGCATGGGCCTCTTGCTAGTCTGAACAAGATGACAGAGTCCACTCTATCTCTCTCCTCACCGGTGGTCACAGATCCGACCGGATCTCGTCCGTTGTGGGAGGTGAGGAGATCCAGCATTGATGTTGTCGCTGTCGGTGATGGAGGAAGCTGATATGCACCGTAATCTCTGAGCCAACGCCGGCGCGGAAGAAGGTCCTCCGCGCCCTTGTCTGTTGCCGTTGTGTGGGCAGATCCCGCTCGCCCGCCTAAGCCACATCTCGCCCACCTGAGGCATAACTTCTTTTGCATTTTATGCTTCGTTGTACTCTGCAATCGGGTTTTCTTCTATACCCTACTCCCCAGCTCCCCATGTACAGTATCTAGGGTTCGTCGGCTGGTCCAACATCACCTATTTTTTACCATTATAGAGGAAAGGCCACTCCAAAAGTTGTCCTGTTTTATAATTTATGCATCGGTGGAGGTATACACCTTTTTTGACAAAAAGTACATGGTGGTTGTGCGGTCATTGTCCATATTCTCCTATTGCTACTACTAATCTAGAACTATCACTGGTAAAATGAAGCAATGCCCATGTAGAGGTGTCGATAAATGCTTCTGTCCTGCTTTAGTTTTTTTCGGGTATCCTGCTTTAGTTCCCATCAATATAATCATGATGCTTCTATTTTTTGTGTACATTTCATTAATTCTTATTGACAATTAGGATGCCGCTGTTAACCTTGTTCCACTGCTAAAACAAAGAAATTACACTACTTAAATATCATTTTTTATATTTTTGCAAACAGGGATGCGTATTTCCATACCCGGGCATGTCTTCCTCAATTTTAGTGAAACTGCACAAAATTGGATGGCACTGTTGCTCAATTCTTCCTTTCTCAAGCTTGATTACCGAGAAGAAACAAACCACAGTGATGATTATCAAAATTCATTGGTGCCTGACCCAAACATGATGCCAAAATTAATGATGCATCACGCCATGATGAGCTATCGATACTCATGGTTGCGTCTCATGGTTGCATCGGCTGGTGAAGCTGATCGATGTTCAATGAAGAACGGGTTGTCTTCCATCAGTGTTCTTTGCTTGTTACCACAAAGACGATATCCTTCATCAGTTCATCTTGGAGCAGACATTTACGTTGGTGCAATTTTATCACAAAATTGGATATGAACCAAATGTTTTCTCGAAGAAGCATAAACATTGGTACTAAGAGAAAAAGTTCTGTATTGATTTCTAAGCCTTCTCACAACTTTGTCTTCAGCTACCCTGTAATTTTATTTGTCCAACTTTTAACTAAATATGTGGTCAAAATTTTATTAAAAACATGGTGTGGACTAAAAAACCGGATGCAGGTAGTACCCCTCCGTTTTTATTTACTCTGCATATTAGATTTGACTGAAGTCAAACTTTGTAAAGTTTGACCAAGTTTAGGCCGAACAAAATAAATCATAATTATTGAGAGAGGGCAAACTGTACATACTCTCCCACATTTCCATTAATTGAAATTAAAGTTATTTATTTGTACACACTCTCACACCTTTCCGATAATTTGGTGCCTGTGTGGTTGTTCACTTAACAGAGGGTAGTGTACTGCACGTGAAGGATAGGAAGTGCGACCAGAACACATGGATCTTTAGTTGATCGTAGGTAGTTTCCTTCACTGGTATGTTAAATAAATAGTTTCGTTTCATACTTACACAATTTAAAACGTTTGTTATGGAGACAAAAAGAAAACCACTCCACTATATTAGTAGTATACACGAGTACTATATAAGCTGGAGCCTCAGTGCTTGTTCGCTAGGGTTTGCACTCTCCACACTCTCGCTGCACTACATATATATACATGCTGGAGGCTCAGCGTTCTTTTGCTAGGGTTTGCTATATTCACATTCTCTCACCCTCTTTACCAGATCTAAACAACACTGTGTTGGCCTTTGTCTCTCTCCCCCCTCACAGCTGGTGAAGGAGTCGTCCGTATCCCGTCGCACCGGGAAGGGGAGGAGGTGCAGTATTCACTCTGTCGCCTTCGGCGAGGGAGGCAATCCACTGCCGGCTGCGCTATTCTCTTTCACCTAGCGCCTATGCGTGAGGGCCTCCAACCCCTTCTTCCTCGCTATCATACGTAGTGTGGGAAGATCCAGCCTCCCGCTGCACGCCTAGCCACATCCCGCGATCCTAAGGTATAACTTTCTTTGAAACCATCATTGCTCTAGCTCCATGCGGATCATTTTTGATTCTGTAGTTGAATCTAGGTCTTGGTTCAAAGAGGAAAGAAGGGGGGTGGGGTGGAGCATTGATGTCCACTGCACAACTTGTGCTTGTAGACTCGTGTTGGGCCTCCAAGTGCAGAGTTTTTTAGGACAGTAGCAATTTTCCCTCAAGTGGATGACCTAAGGTTTATCAATCCGTGGGAGGTGTAGGATGAAGATGGTTTCTCTCAAACAACCCTGCAACCAAATAACAAAAAGTCTCTTGTGTCCCCAACACACCAAATACAATGGTAATTTGTATAGGTGCAGTAGTTCGGCGAAGAGATGGTGATACAAGTGTAATATGGATAGTAGATATTGATTTTTGTAATAAGAACAATAAAAAACAGCAAGGTGGCAATTGATAAAACGGAGCACAAACGGTAATGCTTGAAAATGAGGCCTAGGGTCTGTACTTTCACTAGTGCAATCTCCCAACAATGCTAATATAGTTGGATCATATAACCATCCTTCAACTTGCGATGAAGAATCACTCCAAAGTTCCTATCTAGCGGAGAACATAAGAAGAAATCATTTGTAGGGTACGAAACCACCTCGAAGCTATTCTTTACGATCGATCTATCCAAGAATTCGTACTAAAATAATACCAAATAATTTCAGATTCATAATACTCAATCCAACACAAAGAACCTCCAAGAGTTCCCCAAGATTTCTACCCAAGAAACAAAGACAAGTACATGCATCAACCCCTATGCGTAGATTACCCCAATGTCACCTCGGGAGTCCGCGAGTTGAGTGCCAAAACATATATCAAGTAAACCAATATGATACCCCATTGTCACCACGAGTATTCATATGTAAGACATATATCAAGTGCTCTCAATCCATAAAAGTATTCAATCCGATAAAACAAAATCTCGAAGGGAAAACTCAATTCATCACCACAAGATAGAGAGGGGAAACATCATATGATCCGACTATGTTAACAAAGCCCGTGACACATCAAGATCGTGACATCTCAAGAACATGAGAGAGAGAGAGAGAGATTAAACACATAGCTACTGGTACAAACCCTCAACCCCGAGGGTGGACTACTCCCTCCTCGTCGTGGTGGCCACCGAGATGATGAAGATGGCCACCGGTGATGATTCCCCCCTTCGGCAGGGTGCCGGAGCAGGGTCCAGATTGGTTTCTCATGGGTACAGAGCCTTGCGGCGGCGGAACTTCTGATCTAGGGTCTCCCCACCAAGGGTTTTTGGAATATTTAGGAATTTATAGGGCAAATAGGGGGTGCGGGAGGCCACCAAGGTGGGCACAACCCACCCAGGCGCACCCTGGTGGGTTATGTCCTTCTCGGGGCACCCCCCAGGTGCTTCTTTGGCCCACTGGATGTCTTCTGGTCCATAAAAATTCCACAAAAAGTTTTGCGGTGTTTGGACTCCGTTTGGTATTGATTTCCTGCGATGTAAAACACAAGCAAAAAACAGCAACTGGCACTGGGCATGGGTCAATAGGTTAGTTCCAAAAAATGATATAAAGTTGCTATAAAATGATTGTAAAACATCCAAGAATGATAATATAACGGCACGAATAATTCATAAATTATAGATACATTGGAGACGTATCAGCATCCCCAAGCTTAATTCCTACTCGTCCTCGAGTAGGTAAATGATAAAAGAAATAATTTATGAAGTGTGAATGCTAGCAAAGTGCAAAAGTTTGATCAAATGATAATTTAAATCACTTTCCCTAGCATCATAACAGCAACTCTTTCTCATAGAACTCATCATGAAAAAGTAGCAACCAATTCACATATTAAGGTTCAAATAATGAATTCTCTTGAAACTCAACAACCTATATTCTTAGTCACCAAACAATTGGAATTCAACTTATTCAACAGAGTCTAAATAATAGCTCACATATATACTCAACCATCATATAGTCTTCTATGATTGCTAAGACTCACCGCATACACATGAGCAAAATGTTTCGACCGGACACATAGAAAGATAGGGGCTTATAATTTTGCCTCCCAACATATTCACCTCAAGGGTGATGTCGACAACAATAACTCATGCTACCCACATCCAACTAGATATATGTGCCTAGATATTTCCTCACCACATGATGCTTGCCAAAAGAGAAAAATAAAAAGGAATAGAGAGAAAAACTTTAACTCTTGCATGAAAGTAAATACATAAAAGTAAAAGGTAGGCCCTTCGCAGAGGGAAGCAGAGGTTGCCATGCACTTATTTGTTTGTATGCTCAACTCCTTAGTGTAAAAGAATGTCACGTTATATTGCCCCTTGTGATGGCAACCTTTATTATGCAGTATGTCGCTTTTATTATTCACCATCACAAGTTCGTACAACGCTCAATTTTCTCTTACAGTAAATGATCTCACACTTTTAGAAGCAATTTTTATTGCCTTATTGCACCGATGACAACTTACTTGAGGGATCTTTCTCAATCCCTAGGTAGGTATGGTGGACTCTTGAAAATAAGATTTGGGGTCAATGGTTTTTGGATGCATAAGTAGTATCTCTAGTTAGTGCGAGATTTTTGGCTAGCAAGATGGGGGGCAAGCACCACATGTTGAAGGATCTATGACAATATAACTTCTATGTGAATATGAACAAACATAAATCATTACGGTCTCTTCCTTGTCCAACGTCAACAATTTGGCATATAATATTTTGATGAGGGCTCACAATCACAAAAGATTTCCAAGATAGTGTATTTGCATGTGAAAGTTCTCTTCCTTCTACTAATCATTCATGAATTGCTTGTATGACCAATATTGTGATTGTCAAGCCTCAAAAGATTTCACTTTCTAAACCCAATGTGAAGCTACCACTAGGCATGATATGAACATATAATTTCAACTTCATTACATTTAATTCATTCAACAATTTATTCAAAGGATATAAGTGAAGCACGAGAGTAAATGACAAACTACTGTGAAAAGATATAAGTGAAGATCAAGCGAGTAGTTAAGTAAATAGGTAGCTAATTGTGGACTCTCTCTTATTAAAAAAACTTTCAGATCTAAGTATTTTATTAAAACAACAAGCAATACAAAACAAAATTACATTTCAAGGATAGCACAACTCATGTGAAGAAGCAAAAACTTAGGCTCAACCGATACTAACCGATAATTGTTGATGAAGAAAGGTGGGATGCCTACCAGGGCATCCCCAAGCCTAGATGCTTGAGACTTCTTGAAATATTATCTTGGGATGCCTTGGGCATCCCCAAGATTGAGCTTTTTTGTCTCCTTAATTCCTTTTATATTACGTTTTCCCTAAATATTAAAACTTCACCCACACAAAACTCAACAAGAACTCGTGAGATAAGTTAGTATAAACCAATGCAAAAACCTTATCATTCTCTACTATAGCAAATCACTAAAATTATTATTAAACATTGCATACTAAATGCCTCTACATATTTAATACTCCTATCCTCAAATATAATCATTAAACAAGCAAACATATGCAAACATAACAGCAATCTGCCAAAGCAGTATAGTCTGTAAAGAATGCAAGAGTATCAATACTTCTTTAACTCCAAAAATTATGAAAATTTACCACATGTAGAGAATTTATCAGAGCTCACTGTGCAAAAAGTTTCAACATTTATCACATTCTGACTTTTCTAGGGAATTTTTGCAATAGCGGTAAACTTTCTGTTTTGAAACAGCAACATGTATACTTGCAAAATAAGCATGGTAAAGGCTATCCTTGACATTTTTATTGAAATAAGATGCAAAACATTATTATAAATAACATCAAGAAAATCCTAGCAAAAGAAAATGACGCTCCAAGCAAAACAAAAATCATGTGACAAATGAAAACATAACTCCAAGTAAGGTTATCGATAATATTGGAGACGAAAGAGGGGATGCCTTCTGGCGCATCCCCAAGCTTAGTTGCTTGGATCTTACTTGGATACTAACTTGGGGTGCCTTCGGAATCCCCAAGCTTAGGGTCTTCTGGCTCCTTATTCTCATCATATCGACATCTCACCCAAAACTTGAAAACTTCAATCACACAAAACTTAACGGAACTTCTGAGACAGGTTAGTATGATAAAGAGCAAACCATTTCACTTTGGTACTGTCAAAGACAAGATTCATAATTGTTTCCAAACAATGCCTACTATATCATATCATTTACACAATTTATATTGAGCAATATAAGCCATATAAACTAGGAAACAAGCAAACTATGCATTGAAAATAGAATCTGTCAAAAACAGAACAGTCTGTAATGATCTGGACAACTACCATACTTCTACTACTCCAAAAATTATGAAAAATTAGGACAAAGTAGAAAATTTGTATATCAATAATATGTAAAAAATCAGAATTTTATCACATCCCGGTGAATTAAAAAAATTCTGTCACTGGAAGCAAAAGTTTCTGTTTTTGCATAGAATCAAGTCAACTATCATCCACACCATCCCAAAGGCTTTACTCGGCACTTTATTGAAACAAAAGCAATAAAACATGATTACTATAGTAGCCTAATAATGTGAACATACAAAAAAAGTAGGTAGAAGTGTTGGGTTGTCTCCCAACAAGCGCTTTTTTTAATGCCTTTTAGCTAGGCATGATGAGTTCGATGATGCTCGCATAAAAGATAAAGAATTGAAACATGAAAAAGAGCATCATAAAGCATATGGCTAGCACATTTAAGCCTAACCCACTTCCTATGCATAGGGATTTTGTGAGAAAATAATTCATGGGAACAAGAATCATCTAGCATAGGAAGGAAAAACAAGTGCAACTTCAAAACTTTCAACATAAAGAGAGGAAACTTGATATTAGTGAGAAGCATACAAGCATGTGTTCCTCTCTTACAATAATTTCCAGTGGCATCATGAATGAATTCAAGAATATAACTATCACATAAAGCATTCTTTCCATGACCCACAAGCATAGAAATTTTATTACTCTCCACATAAGCAAATTTACTCTCTTCAATAGTAGTGGGAGCAAACTCAACAAAATAACTATCATGGGATTGAAAATTAAAATCATGATGACAAGTTTCATGGTTATCATTATTATTTATAGCATACATGTCATCACCATAATCATCATAGATAGCAACTTTATTCTCATAATAATCAATTGGAACCTCTTCTGAAATAGTGGATTCATCACTAAATAAAGTCATGACCTCTCCAAATCCACTTTCATGATTATTATAATAAGATTCAACACCCTCCAAAATAGTGGGATCATTAGTACCTAGAGTTGACACTCTTCCAAACCCATTTTAATCATTGTAATCATCATAAATAAGAGGCATGCAATCATCATAATAATTTTTCTCATCAAAACTTGGGACACAAAAAATATCATCTTCATGAAACATAGCATCCCCAAGCTTATGGCTTTGCATGTCACTAGCATCATGGATATTCAAAGAATTCATACTAATAGAATTGCAATCATGCTCATCATTTATACCAAACATTCAATTGAATTCTTCTTCTATCAATTGAGCACAATTTTCCTTTCCATCATTTCACGAAAGATATTATAAAGATGATCAATAACATGATGCAACCTCAATTCCATTTTTTATGTAGTTTTCTTTTATAAACCAAACTAGTGATAAAACAAGAAACTAAAAGATTCGATTGCAAGATCTAAATATATTCCTTCATGCACTCACCTCCCTAGCAACGACGCTAGAAAAGAGCTTGATGTCTACTACACAACTTGTTCTTGTAGACTCGTGTTGGGCCTCCAAGCGCGGAGTTTTTTAGGACAGTAGCAATTTTCCCTCAAGTGGATGACCTAAGGTTTATCAATCCGTGGGAGGCATAGGACAAAGATGGTCTCAAAAACCCTGCAACCAAATAACAAAAAGTCTCTTGTGTCCCCAACACACCAAATACAGTGGTAATTTGTATAGGTGCACTAGTTCGGCGAAGAGATGGTGATACAAGTGTAATATGGATATTAGATATTGATTTTTGTAATAAGAACAATAAAAAACAGCAAGGTAGCAATTGATAAAAGGGAGAACAGATGGTATTGCAATGCTTGAAAATGAGACCTAGGGTCCGTACTTTCACTAGTGCAATCTCCCAACAATGCTAATATAATTGGATCATATAACCATCCCTCAACGTGCGATGAAGAATCACTCCAAAGTTCCTATCTAGCGGAGAACATAAGAAGAAACCATTTGTATGGTACGTAACCACCTCGAAGCTATTCTTTTCGATCGATCTATCCAAGAGTTCGTACTAAAATAACACCAAATAATTTCAGCTTCATAATACTCAATCCAACCCAATGAACCTCAAAGAGTGCCCCAAGATTTCTACCGGAGAAACAAAGAAAAGAACGTGCATCAACCCCTATGCGTAAATTACTCCAATGTCACCTCGGGAATCCGCGAGTTGAGTGCCAAAACATATATCAAGTGAACCAATAAGATACCACATTGTCACCACAAGTATTCATATGCAAGACATATATCAAGTGCTCTCAAATCCATAAAAGTATTCAATCCAATAAAATGAAATCTCAAAGGTAAAACTCAATTCATCACCACAAGATAGAAAGGGGAAAACATCATATGATCCGACTATATTAACAAAGCCTGCGATACATCAAGATCGTGACATCCGAAGAACAGAAGAGAGAGAGAGAGAGAGAGAGAGAGAGAGAGAGAGAGAGAGAGAGAGAGAGAGAGAGAGAGAGAGAGAGATAAAACACATAGCTACTAGTACAAACCCTCAGCCCCAAGGGTGGACTACTCCCTCCTCATCGTGGTGGCCGCCGGGATGATGAAGATGGCCACTAGTGATGATTCCACCCTCCGGCAGGGTGCCGGAACGGGGTCTAGATTGGTTTCTCGTGGCTACAGAGCCTTGCGGCGGCGGAACTTATGATCTAGGGTCTCCCCCCAAGGGTTTTTGGAATATTTAAGAATTTATAGGGCAAATAGGGGGTGCGGGAGGCCACCGAGGTGGGCTCAACCCACCTGGGCATGCCTGGGCCCCTAGGCGTGCCGTGGTGGCTTGTGCCCCCCTCTAGGCACCCCAGGTGCTTCTCTGGCCCACTGGATGTCTTCTAGTCCATAAAAAATCCACAAAAAGTTTCGCGGTGTTTGGACTCCGTTTGGTATTGATTTCCTGCGATGTAAAAAACAAGCAAAAGCAACAACTGGCACTGGGCACTGGGTCAATAGGTTAGTCCCAAAAAATGATATAAATTTGCTATAAAATGATTGTAAAACATCCAAGAGTGATAATATAATAGCATGAATACTTCATAAATTATAAATACGTTGGAGACGTATCAAGCATGAATTTAGGACATGGTTCAATGAGGAAAGGAGGGAGGGAAAGTAGTATAGACTGGCTATCCAGCTGCTTTGTTGGTTGAAAAGGGAAAAATGGGGTAACGCAGTACACACATCTGTAAGGAACCGATCTCTTTGTTGAAAAAGGAAAGAAACTGGGGGTTAGGTAGTTTGTGTAGGACTAGATTTGCTGCCCTCACATAGGAAAAAGTTTCAGAGAGAAACAAATATGGGACCAACGTAGATATGCTGCTTGGCAACATACTCTGCATCACCCATTTGTACGTGTGGACGCACATTGTGCTAGCATGTCCCATACAACTATTTTGTCGTTGTTAATCTAAGAATGGCGCTGGAAAATTGAAGCATTGCCACTATTAAAAGTAAATTACATTTTTAACGACTGTTATTTTAAGAGAATGTCTCTGTTAATATGAATTAGTGCAACCATTTTAGAAATGCTACTGTCCTACTTTGTTTTCCATCAAGATAAGGTAGATGCTTCTTTTGTATCCATATGATTCATCCTCCTTTATTGGCCAGTAATTGTTTCTTGTTTTACCTCTGAAACCAGGGATATCTATTCAACTCATTGCTGTTGCGGCCTTTTGCTTCACTACGCAAAACACTTCTGTTTTAAGAGTGTTTTGTGCAGTTCAACTTAAATGTCCCACCGGCAACTTTGCTTGATTTAGTTGAACTACACAAAATGAGATTGGATTTCCTATTCGTGTCGGCAGATTTATATTTGATCTTGTCTACCTCATGAAAGGTCAGTACCGGCCTTCATCCACATGATTGTGTAGTGTGCTTTGAGATGTTGTGCTACTTGTAGTGGTACTGTTTTAAATAAATGTTGAATTGAATCTATTGTATTGCTGTCTTTTCCCATTAAGTGAACAAAAACGGGACCAACCCAGACATGATGCTTGTTGCTTTGTTACAACAAACTCTGCATCACCCCTTTATAAGTATATGGAAGCACATGGTGTTGTTGGCCCCACTATCCCCTGTAACTGTTTATACTTTTATTAACCTAATGTCACTGGTAAAATTAAGCAATGCCACTCTTAGAATTAACTACCGAATCTTAGTTCAAAACTTCAACACTTGTTAGGGATCGGCGGGAGTACCATTTCTATTAGGGATCGGCAGGAGTACATGTTTAAGAAATGTATTGTTGAGATAATGTCTCTGTTATTATATACTCCCTCCGTTCCTTTATCTAAGGTGTATTATTTTCGGCACGGTGACCAAGGCACATAATTATAGATGTGTCAGGACGAAATTACCCTTGGCAAATTTATTCGTTAGTGGCAAGTAAATCAGTTAGTCAAGGAAAGTAAGAGATACATGTAATTGACATAGAGATAGTTTCCTTATTTTTCTACAAGGAGAGATACAGATAATCAGGAGAGAGATACTTTCCTTCTTCTGGAGGGCTAAGAAGGGAATTACGAGGAATAATAAGAAATGCACCTTATATTTTGGAATTTTATCAAAAACAAATACACCTTATATAAAGGAACAGAGGGAGTATCAGTTACAGTGTTTTACAAATTGTGACGACCCGAGACCGACCCTCCAGACGCCTTCCATGTTTTTCGTTGTCTCCGTGTGATTTATTTGTTTATTGCATTTCATCATGGCATCTTTCGAATTGCATCGGCACTCCGTTGCCTTCATTGTTTTCAAAACTTGCATCCGCTTGTAGATGTCACTTCTTCCTTGTTCATGGTGACCTCCTCTCAGGTCAACTGGACTACTCCCTTCTCTGGGCCCATCAAACCCCTTTGTCTCGGTGACCTTTTGTCAGACCCCTCGCGTGCGTCCGAAACTTACCCAAACCCGACCCGCTCAGTCTTCACTGTTGGATTTGGATCATCCCCAAACATCCCTAAAATATCTTCGGTTCTTTGTTGGACTCTCCTAGCCTATTTATTCTCAACCGTTCGATTTAATCGGAGGGTCCAAATCTACCCTAAACCTCCGTTTCCCTATATATAGACCACCAACATTCTAAATCAGTCTAACCCTAGGCTATCCCATCCATTCCTCCCCTATCCAATTGCCGCCGCCACACTCCACCTCCCACCCCGGGATCTCCTCCCGATCAAAATTGTCTCCGACCAACTCCCCTGTTTTCCGCGCTGCCCAATCACAGCAGCTAGTCATGATCCACAGCCTGCTCACTTCCTGATCCAGGAGCAGAGCCCTCCAGCCCTTGCTCCAACATGCCTCCTACCCCGAGCTCCTCCATTGTTCCCTGCCCGAGCTCCTCACCGTGCCAGTATCCTTGGAGTCCGAGCCTCCCCGTGCTCCTCCACCTCGCCTCATCTCCGGCCACCTCGATAGCCCCGCCGCTGGCTGACCGAACCAGCAGATGAGCACCCTGCCCTTGCCCTCTTCCTTTCCTTCCATTCTCCTTTTCTCTCTCGCACCACTCGGACTCTTCTCTCTCTCGTTCTGGACAGGAGAGCAACCATGGTCGTCCGTCCGTAGAGATGAGTCGCGCCGCCCTGTTCACCTGCGACCTCGGGTCACCTCTGCGTCGTCCTCACCGCCCGCTGGTGAGCTCCTTGCGCCGCCTCCGGACCCTTTCTTTTCCTCGCGTCGCTGCTGACTTCTCCGCCTCGCCGTCGTGTTGCTGCAGGAGCCGAGGTCGTCGCCTCCTCAGTTCGTCGCGCCGCCTCCAGTTCTGCCGGATCCGTCGCCTACAGGCCCTTCCTGGCTGGATCCTGCCGCAGCGCTGTCGTTCCTCGCCCACAACTCTAACCATATGCCGCCGTCCGGCTTCTTCTCGGCAAGAGCCACGCCTCTTCCTCGTTCGATTCGAGCGAACGAGCGAGCGGCTGCCGCCCCCCTGCGTCGACCCATTCCAGCGCCAGCGTAGACAAGCGCCAAGGCCCAGCTCGCCCTCCCAGCCTCCCTCTCTACCGAACCGGGCCTTGGCCCATGGTGAGAGCCTTAGCACAACACCCAGAAGATTCATCCCATGTCATATTTTCCAGTTCTGCGAATTCAGCCTTATCCGGCGATTTACTGTTTTACAGAAAAACCCTCATACTTCATGCATATAATATCTCACAAACCGTGCATCAGATTAAAATGATTTATATATGCAAAATGCTTAGAATTTCATCTAGTTCCATAATATGCAACTTTCATCTATGTTTAAAATGTTTAAATGTGCTGCTTAAATTAGTTTGCTAAATGCCATACTAAAATGATTTATTCAATAACTAATTAACCATAGCTCCGAATTAATAAACTTTATATGTAAATGGGGTAAAAAATGGATAGATTAACATGGTGGCATTACTTTGCATGTTTAATAACTCTAAAATTGTGTATAGGGTAGAACAGTAGCAAATTCGAAATATGCATATGGGGATTTTCCAGAATTGTTGTTTGTTATTTCCGGCCTCATTTAAACTTGCCTAAATAGTTAGTTTACTGCTTCACCTCTTGCCATGTTTAACAACATTTAATATTGATAAACAAGAATGAACTAAATAATTGATATGGTGTTTCGTCAATATGCAACTCGTTGCGTATTGAGCTCCACTTAACTTGTAGTATTGTTCGTTGCACTTTGCCATGCCATGCCTATTTAAACCAGACATTCATCATACTTGGTTGCACGTCATGTCATGTTTATGTGATGGTTGTTTACCATGATGTTTGCTTCTTTCGGTTGCGCTTCTCCTTGATAGTTCCGGTTACGTTGCAATTGTGAGGATCCGTTCGACAACGTTGGTCTGTCTTCTTCTTCATGGATTTGCTCTTCTTCCTAGAGGGATTTCAGGCAAGATGATCGTCACCTTAGATCTCACTACTATCTTTGCTTTGCTAGTTGTCTCGATGCTATCACTGTGTCGCGCTACCTACCACTTGTTTCTCAAGCCTCTCAAATTGCCATGACAACCTCTAACCTTTTCACCATCCCAGCAAACCGTTGTTTGGCTATGTTACCGCTTTGCTTAGCCCCTCTTATAGCTTTGCTAGTTGCAGGTTGTTCCATGTTGGGACATGGATTTCATGGATATCATGTGATATCACAATATCTCTTATTTAATTAATGCATCTATATACTTGGTAAAGGCTCGGCCTTTTGCCTGGAGTTTTGTTCCACTCTTGCCGCCTTAGTTTCCGTCATACCGGTGTTATGTTCCTTGATTTTGCGTCCCTAACATGTTGAGGTTTTAGGGGCCCCTCTTGACAGTTCGCTTTGAATCAAACTCTCCCAGCAAGGCCCAACATTGGTTTTACCATTTGCCTAATAACAACTAAAACTTGCATAGGGACCTGCCGGACCCCAAGGTCTCTTAATAAACCCCCGGGCCAATGCTTCTCATGAGTGTTGGTCACAACCGGGCGATGTCCGGTGCCCCCTGGGCAACCAGGGTCTCAGCCAACCCGACGTCTGGCCCATCCGGTGTACCCTGAGAACAAGATATGTGCGACTCCTATCAGGCTAGGTTGGTGCATCGGGAGGTCTTGCTGGTTTTGTTTTAAAATTGTCGAAATGTCTAGTGCATCGGGATCTCGAGTTTGATCTGATGTCCCGTGGGAGGATTGTCTCCGCGATCGTGAGCTTGTCATGGGCTAAGTTGGGACACCCCTGCAGGGTTTAAACTTCCGAGAGCCGTGCCCGCGGTTATGTGGCTGATGCGAATTTGTTAATATCCGGTTGTAGTGGACTTGAACTAAACTCAATTAAAATACACCAACCGTGTGCGTAACCGTGACTGTCTCTTTTCGGGTGCGCTCGAGAAGAGAATGCGGTTGGGTTACATTTGACCATAAGTAGTTTAGGATCACTTATTGATCATTACTAGTGTGCGACCGTTGCGTAGTTTCTCATCTTATTCTTATACTCGTAAGTTAGCCACCATACAATGCTTAGTCCCTTGCTGCAGCCTCACCACTTATCCATTCCATACCGATTAAGCTTTGCTAGTCTTGTTACCCATGGTAATGGGATTGCTGAGTCCTCGTGGCTCACAGATTACTACAACAATAGTTGCAGGTACAGGTAATGTGATGATCATGACGTGAGAGCGATGCTTGCTTGTCTTTGGAGTTCTTCTGCTTCTTCTTCTTCGATCAAGGGATAGGTTCCGGGTCAGGGAGCCTGGGATTAGTATAGTGGATGTCATTCTTCTTTTTCATTTTATTTGATCTATAGTCGGATCCTGCTCTTCTGTATGATGATTGCTATGTATGGATGGACTGTTGTATTGATGTTGTAGCTTGTGGCGAGTGTAATCCTTTATCTTGTATTCTCATCTATTCAGTACATGGTATGTTGTAATGATATCCACCTTGCTATCCGCTCAAAATGTGATTGTGCCCCAATCATGAATTCATCACGTGATTGGGATAGAATTTCATCTTGGGCACTACAAGTTGGTATCAGAGCCTTACCAACCTTAGGAGCCCCCTTGATTGATTGAACCGCTGACGTTGTTGAGTCTAGAAGAAAACTCTTTTGAGTCTTAGTTATATCGGTGAGTAGGAATTCTTTTTACTCCTTATCCCCTTCATCGCTCTGGTGAGGACTCCTAACGTAGATGTTTTGACTTCACTCTCCTCTTTTTCACTCATTTTTTAGGATCACGCGGGTATTGTGGAATCGGTCCGATATCATTGTGACGGGAATGCTGTCTTGGTGCCTCCTGACATTTAGGGGTTGTGGCAGTTGGGCCCTAGAGGCAATAATAAAGTTGTTATTTATATTTCCTTATATCATGATAAATGTTTATTATTCATGCTAGAATTGTATTAACCGGAAACTTAGTACATGTGTGAATACATAGACAAACAGAGTGTCACTAGTATGCCTCTACTTGACTAGCACGTTAATCAAAGATGGTTAAGTTTCCTAGCCATAGACATGAGTTGTCATTTGATGAATGGGATCACATCATTAGAGAATGATGTGATTGACTTGACCCATCCGTTAGCTTAGTACTATGATCGTTTAGTTTATTGCTATTGCTTTCTTCATGACTTATACATGTTCCTATGACTATGAGATTATGCAACTCCCGAATACGGAGGAACACTTAGTGTGCTATCGGACTTCACAGCGAATCGGGTGATTATAAAGATGCTCTCAGGTGTCTCCAATGGTGTTTGTTGAGTTGGCATAGATCGAGATTATGATTTGTCACTCCGATTGTCGGAGAGGTATCTCTGGGCCCTCTCGGTAATGCACATCACTATAAGCCTTGCAAGCAATGTGACTAATGAGTTAGTTGCGGGATATGCATTATGAAACGAGTAAATAGACTTGCCGGTAATGAGATTGAACTAAGTATGATGATACAGACGATCGAATCTCGGGCAAGTAACATACCGATGACAAAGGGAACAACGTATGCTGTTATGCGGTTTGACCGATAAAGATCTTCATAGAATATGTAGGAACCAATATGAGCATCCAGGTTCCTCTATTTGTTATTGACCGGAGATGACTCTCGGTCATCTCTACATAGTTCTCGAACCCGTAGGGTCCGCACGCTTAATGTTCGATGATGATATGTATTGTGAGTTATGTGATTTGATGTGCCAAAGGTCGTTTGTAGTCCCGAATGTGACCACGGACATGACGAGGGGTCTCGAAATGGCCGAGACATGAAGATTGATATATTTTAAGGTTATGTTTGGACACCGGAAAGGTTTCGGATATGTTCAGGAATTTTCCGGAGTACCAGAGGGTTACCGGAACCCCCCGGGGGTTAATGGGCCTTCATGGGCTTTAGTGGAAGAGAGGAGGAGGCGGCCAAGTAGAGGGGCGGCCCCCCAAGCCCAATCCAAATTGGGAGGGGGGCCGCCTCCCCCTTTCCTTCTCTCCCTCTTCCCTTTCTAGGAGTAGGATTCCCCCTTGGGGCGCACCCCATGAGGCCGGCCGGCCCCCTCCTCCACTCCTTTATATACGGGGGAAGGGGGCACCCGATAGACACACAAGTTGATTTCTTAGCCATGTGCGGTGCCCCCCTCCATAGTTTTCCACCTCGGTCATATTGTCGTAGTGCTTAGGCGAAGCCCTGCATCGGTAACTTCATCATCACCATCAACACGCCGTTGTGCCGATGAAACTCTCCCTCGGCCTCAACTGGATCTAGAGTTCGAGGGACGTCACCGAGCTAAACGTGTACATATCGTGGAGGTGTCGTGCGTTCGGTACTTAATCGGTTGGATCGTGAAGACGTTTGACTACATCAACCGCGTTACTTAATGCTTCCGCTTTTGGTCTACGAGGGTACGTGGACACACTATCCCCGCTCATTGCTATGCTTCTCCTAGATAGATCTTGCGTGATCGTAGGCAAATTTTTTGAAATACTATGTTCCCCAACAGTGGCATTTGAGCCAGTTCTATGCGTAGATGTTATATGCACGAGTAGAACACAAAGAGTTGCGGGCGATAATAGTCATACTGCTTACCAGCATGTCATACTTTGATTCGGCCGTATTGTTGGATGAAGCGGCCCAGACTGACATTACATGACCGCGTTCATGAGCCTGGTTCTACCACCGTGCTTTGCACACATGTGGCTAGTGGGTGTCTGTTTCTCCAACTTTAGTTGAATCAAGTATGATTACGCCCGGTCCTTGTTGAAGGTTAAAACAACACACTTGATGAAAAATCGTTGTGGTTTGATACATAGGTAGGAACGGTTCTTGCTAAGCCCGTAGCATCCACGTAAAACTTGCAACAACAAAGTAGAGGACGTCTAACTTGTTTTTGCAGGGCTTGCTATGATGTGATATGGTTAAGATGTGATGATATATAAATTGTTGTATGAGATGATCATGTTTTGTAATAGTTATCGGCAACTGGCAGGAGCCATATGGTTGTCGCTTTATTGTATGAAATGCATTCGCCATGTAATTGCTTTACTTTATCACCAAGCGGTAGCGATAGTCGTAGAAGCAATAGTTGGCGAGACGACAATGATGCTTCGATGGAGATCAAGGTGTCAAGCCGGTGACGATGGTGATCATGACGACGCTTTGGAGATGGAGATCAAAGGCACAAGATGATGATGGCCATATCATATCACTTATATTGATTGCATGTGATGTTTATCCTTATGCATCTTATTTTGCTTAGTATGACGGTAGCATTATAAGATGATCTCTCACTAAATTTCAAGGTACAAGTGTTCACCCTGAGTATGCACTGTTACTACAGTTCGTCATGCCGAGACACCACGTGATGATCGGGTGTGATAAGCTCTACGTTCACATACAACGGGTGCAAGCCAGTTTTGCACATGCAGAATACTCGGGTTAAACTTGACGAGCCTAGCATATGCAGATATGGCCTCAGAACACTGAGAGCGAAAGGTCGAGCGTGAATCATATAGTAGATATGATCAACATAGTGATGTTCACCATTGAAAACTACTCCATCTCACGTGATGATCGGACATGGTTTAGTTGATATGGATCACGTGATCACTTAGATGATTAGAGGGATGTCTATCTAAGTGGGAGTTCTTAAGTAATATGATTAATTGAACTTCAATTTATCATGAACTTAGTACCTGGTAGTATTTTGCATGTCTATGTTGTTGTAGATAAACTGCCCCTGCTACTGTTCCGTCGAATTTTAATGCATTCCTAGAGAAAGCTAAGTTGAAAGATGATGGTAGCAACTACACGGACTGGGTCTGTAACTTGAGGATTATGCTCATTGCTGCACAGAAGAATTAGGTCCTGGAAGCACTGCTAGGTGCCAAACACGCAGTAGGAGCAACTCCAGATGTTATGAACACCTGGCAGTGCAAAGCTGATGACTACTCGATAGTTCAGTGTGCCATGCTTTATGGCTTAGAATCGAGACTTCAATGATGTTTTGAACGTCATGGAGCATATGAGATGTTCCAGGAGTTGAAGTTAATATTTCAAGCAAATGCCCAGGTTAAGAGATATGAAGTCTCCAACAAGTTCTATAGCTGCAAAATGGAGGAGAATAGTTCTGTCAGTGAGCACATACTCAGAAAGTCTGGGTACCACAATCACTTGACTTAGCTGGGAGTTAATCTTCCAGTTGATAGTGTCATTGACAGAGTTCTTCAATCACTGCCACCAAGCTACAAAAGCTTCATGATGAACTATAATATGCAAGAAATGGATAAGACAATTCCCGAGCTCTTCGCGATGCTAAAGGCTGCGGAGGTAGAAATCAAGGAGCATCAAGTGTTGATGATCAACCAGACCACCAGTTTCAAGAAGAAGGGCAAAGGGAAGAAGGGAAACTTCAATAAGAATGGCAAGCAAGTTGCTGCTCAAGTGAAGAAGCCCAAGTCTGGACCTAAGCACGAGGCCGAGTGCTTCTCTTGCAAAGGGACTAGTCCTTTGGAAGCTGAACTGCCCCAAGTATTTGGCGGAAAAGAAGGATGGTAAAGTGAAAGGTATATTTGATATACATGTTATTGATGTGTACCTTACTAATGCTCATCAGTGGCGCTCGAGTATTTGATCTTGGTTACATTGCTAATATTTGCAACTCGAAACAGGGGCTACAGATTAAGTGCAGATTGGCTAAGGACGAGGTGACGATGCGCGTGGGAAATGGTTCCAAAGTCGATGTGATTGCCGTCGGCACGCTACCTCTACATCTACCTTCGGAGTTAGTTTTAGACCTGAATAATTGTTATTTGGTGCCAGCGTTAAGCATGAACATTATATTTGGATCTTGTTTGATGCGAGACAGTTATTCATTTAAATCAGAGAATAATGGTTGTTCTATTTATATGAGTGATATCTTTTATGGTCATGCACCCTTGATGAGTGGTATATTTTTACTAAATCTTGATAGCATTGATACACATATTCATAGTATTGAAGCCAAAAGATATAAGTTTAATAGTGATAGTGCAACTTATTTGTGGCACTGCCGTTTAGGTCATATTGGTGTAAAGCGCATGAAGAAACTCGATGACGACGGGCTTTTGGAATCACTTGATTATGAATCACTTGATGCTTGCAAACCATGCCTCATGGGCAAGATGACTAAGACTCCATTCTTCGGAAAAATGGAGCGAGCAGCAGACTTGTTGGAAATAATACATACTGATGTATGCGGTCTGATGAGTGTTGATGTTCGCGGCGGGTATCGTTATTTTCTGACCTTCAGAGATGATTTGAGCAAATATGGGTATATCTACTTGATGAAACATAAGTCTGAAACATTTGAAAAGTTCAAAGAATTTCAGAGTGAAGTGGAAAATTATCGAAGAAAATAAAGTTTCTACGATCTGATCGTGGAGGAGAATATTTGAGTTACGAGTTTGTTCTTCACTTGAAACAATGCGGAATAGTTTCACAACTCACGCCACCCAGAACACCACAGCGTAATGGTCTGTCCAAACTTCGTAATCATACTTTATTAGATATGGTGCGATCTATGATGTCTCTTACTGATTTACCACTATCGTTTTGGGGTTATGCTTTAGAGACTGTTGGATTCATGTTAAATAGGGCACCATCTAAATCCGTTGAGACGACACCATATGAACTGTGGTTTGGCAAGAAGCCCAAGTTGTCGTTTCTTAAAGTTTGGGGGTGCTTATGTAAAAAATCTTCAACCTGATAAGCTCGAACCCAAATCGGAGAAATGTGTCTTCATAGGATACCCAAAGGAGACTATTGGGTACACCTTCTATCACAGATCCGAAGGGAAGATATTCGTTGCTAAGAATGGATCCTTTCTAGAGAAGGAGTTTCTCTCGAAAGAAGCGAGTGGGAGGAAAGTAGAACTTGATGAGGTAAGCATGTACTGCTCCCTTATTGGAAAGTAGTTCATCACGAAATCAGTTCAGTGATTCCTACACCAATTAGTGAGGAAGCTAATGATGATGATCATGAAACTTCTGATCAAGTTACTACAAAACCTCGTAGGTCAACCAAAGTAAGATCCGCACCGGAGTGGTACGGTAATCCTGTTCTGGAGATCATGAACCTACGAACTATGAGGAAGCAATGATGAGCCCAGATTCCGCAAAATGGCTTGAGGCCATGAAATCTGAGATGGGATCCATGTATGAGAACAAAGTGTGGACTTTGGTTGACTTGCCTGATGATCGGCAAGCCATAGAGAATAAATGGATCTTCAAGAAGAAGACTGACGCTGACAGTAATTTTACTGTCTACAAAGCTCGACTTTATGCGAAAGGTTATCGACTAGTTCAAGGAGTTGACTATGATGAGACTTTCTCACCCGTAGCGATGCTTAAGTCCGTCCGAATCATGTTAGAAATTGTCGCATTTTATGATTATGAAATTTGGCAAATGGATGTCAAAACTGCATTCCTTAATGGATATCTCAAAGAAGAGTTGTATATGATGCAACCAGAAGGTTTTGTCGATCCAAAAGGTGCCAACAAAGTGTGCAAGCTCCAGCGATCCATTTATGGACTGGTGCAAGCTTCTCGGAGTTGGAATATACGCTTTGATAGTGTGATCAAAGCATATGGTTTTATACAGACCTTTGGAGAAGCATGTATTTACAAGAATGTGAGTGGGAGCTCTGTAGCATTTCTGATATTATATGTGGATGACATATTGTTGATCGAAAATGATACTGAATTTCTGAATAGCATAGAAGGATACTTGAATAAGAATTTTTCAATGAAAGACCTCGGTGAAGCTGCGTATATATTGGGCATCAAGATCTATAGAAATAGATCAAGACGCTTAATTGGACTTTCAGAAAGCACATAACTTGATAAAGTTCTGAAGATGTTCAAAATGCATCAAGCAAAGAAAGGGTTCTTGCTTGTGTTACAAGGTGTGAAGTTGAGTCAGACTCAATGCCCGGCCACTACAGAAGAGAGAGAGAAATTGAAGGTCATTCCCTATGCTTCAGCCAGAGGTTCTATCATGTATGCAATGCTGTGTACCAGACCTGATGTGTGCCTTGCTATTAGTTTAGCAGGGAGGTACTAAAGTAATCCAGGAGTGGATCACTGGATAGCAGTCAAGAACATCCTGAAATACCTGAAAAGGACTAAGGATATGTTTCTTGCTTATGGAGGTGACAAAGAGCTCGTCATAAATGGTTACGTAAATGCAAGCTTTGGCACTGATCCGGATGACTCTAAGTCACAAGCCGGATACATGTTTATATTAAATGGAGGAGCTGTAAGTTAGTGCAGTTCCAAGCAGAGAGTCGTGGCGAGATCTACATGTGAAGCGGAGTAGATAGCTACTTCGGAAGCAGCAAATGAAGGAGTCTGGATGAAGGAGTTCATATCCGATCTAGGTGTCATACCCTAGTGCATCGGGTCCAATGAAAATCTTTTGTGACAATACTGGTGCAATTGCCCCGGCAAAGGAATCCAGATTTCACAAGAGAACCAAGCACATCAAGAGACGCTTCAATTTCATCCGCGATCAAGTCAAGGAGGGAGAAATAGAGATTTGCAAGATACATACAGATCTGAATATTGCAGATCCGTTGACTAAGCCTCTCTCACGAGCACAACATGATCAGCACCAAGACTCCATGGGTGTTAGAATCATTACTGTGTAATCTAGATTATTGACTCTAGTGCAAGTGGGAGACTGAAGGAAATATGCCCTATAGGCAATAATAAAGTTGTTATTTATATTTCCATATATTATGATAAATGTTTATTATTCATGCTAGAATTTTATTAACCGGAAACTTAGTATATGTGCGAATACATAGACAAACAAAGTGTCATTAGTATGCCTCTACTTGACTAGCTCGTTAATCAAAGATCGTTAAGTTTTCTAGCCGTAGACGTGAGTTGTCGTTTGATGAACGGGATCACATCATTAGAGAATGATGTGATTGACTTGACCCATCCGTTAGCTTAGCACTATGATCATTTAGTTTATTGCTATTGCTTTCTTCATGACTTATACATGTTCCTATAACTATGAGATTATGCAACTCCCGAATACCGGAGGAACACTTAGTGTGCTATCAAACGTCACAACGTAACTGGGTGATTATAAGGATGCTCTACAGGTGTCTCCAATGGTGTTTGTTGAGTTGGCATAGATCAAGATTATGATTTGTCACTCCGATTGTCGGAGAGGTATCTCTAGGCCCTCTCGGTAATGCACATCACTATAAGCCTTGCAAGGAATGTGACTAATGAGTTAGTTGCGGGATGATGCATTATGGAACGAGTAAAGAGACTTGCCGGTAACGAGATTGAACTAGGTATGATGATACGGACGATCGAATATCGGGAAAGTAACATACCGATGACAAAGGGAACAACGTATGTTGTTATGCGGTTTGACCGATAAAGATCTTCGTAGAATATGTAGGAACCAATATGAGCATCCAGGTTCCGCTATTGGTTATTGACCGGAGATGAGTCTTGGTCATGTCTACATAGTTCTCGAACCCGTAGGGTCCGCACGCTTAACGTTCGATGACGATATGTATTGTGAGTTATGTGATTTGATGTACCGAAGGTCGTTTGGAGTCCCGGATGTGATCATGGACATGACGAGGAGTCTCAAAATGGTTGAGACATGAAGATTGATATATTAGAAGGTTATGTTTGGACACCGGAAAGGTTTCGGATAGGTTCGGGCATTTTCTGGAGTACCGGGGGGTTACCGGAACCCCCCGGGGGGTTAATGGGCCTTCATTGGATTTAGTGTAAGAGAGGAAATGGCGGCCAAGTGGAGGGGCGTGCCCCCCAATCCCAATCTGAATTGGGAGGCCCCCCCTTTCCTTCTCTCCCTTTTCCCTTTCCTTCCCCTCCTAGTTGGACTAGGAAATGGGGGAACCTACTCCTAGTAGGAGTAGGATTCCCCCCCTTGGGGGGCACCCCATGAGGCCGGCCGGCCCCCTCCTCCAGTCCTTTATATACGGGGGAAGGGGGCACCCCATAGACACACAAGTTGATTTCTTAGCCGTGTGTGGTGTGTTGGGGAACGTAGCAGAAATTCAAAATTTTCCTACGTGTCACCAAGATCTATCTATGGAGAAACCAGCAACGAGGGGAAGGAGAGTGCATCTACATACCCTTGTAGATCGCTAAGCGGAAGCGTTCAAGAGAATGGGGTTGAAGGAGTCGTACTCGTCGTGATCCAAATCACGGAGATCCTAGTGCGAGCGGACGGCACCTCCGCGTTCAACACACGTACAGCCGGTGGCGTCTCCCATGCCTTGATCCAGCAAGGAGAGAGGAGAGGTTGAGAAGACTCCATCCAGCAGCAGCACTGCGGCGTGGTGGTGGTGGAGGAGCGTGGCAATCCTGCAGGGCTTCGCCAAGCACCGCGGGAGAGGAGGAGGAGGAGAGGCAGGGCTGCGCCATGGAGAGGTGAAAACTCATGTGTTGGCAACCCCAAAACCCTCAAGTATATATAGGGGGAGAGGGAGGGGGTGCGCCCCCTCTAGGGTTTCCACCCCAAGGGGTGCGGCAGCCCCCAATCCCATCTATGGGTGGCGGCCAAGGGGGGAAGAGGGGGAAACTTGCCCCCCAAGCTAGGTGGAGCGCCCCCTCCTCAAACCCTAGGCGCCTTGGGCCCTTGTGTGGGGCGCACCAGCCCACCTGGGGCTGGTCCCCTCCCACACTTGGCCCATGCAGCCCACCGGGGCCGGTGGCCCTACTTGGTGGACCCCCGGGACCCTCCCGGTGGTCCCGGTACGTTACCGATAAAACCCAAAACTTTTCCGGTGACCAAAACAGGACTTCCCATATATAAATGTTTACCTCCAGACCATTCCGGAACACCTCATGATGTCCGGGATCTCATCCGGGACTCCAAAAAACATTCGGTAACCACATACAAACTTCCTTTATAACCCTAGCGTCATCGAACCTTAAGTGTGTAGACCCTACGGGTTCGGGAACCATCTTGAACATGACCGAGACGTTCTCTGGCCAATAACCAACAGCGGGATCTGGATACCCATGTTGGCTCCCACATGTTCCACGATGATCTCATCGGATGAACCACAATGTCAAGGACTCAATCGATCCCGTATACAATTCCCTTTGTCTAGCGGTATTATACTTGCCCGAGATTCGATCGTCGGTATACCGATACCCTGTTCAATCTCGTTATCGGCAAGTCTCGTTACTCGTTCTGTAACACATCATCCCGTGATCAACCCCTTGGTCACATTGTGCACATTATGAGGATGTCCTACCGAGTGGGCCCAGAGATACCTCTGCGTTTACGGAGTGACAAATCCGATCTCGATTCGTGCCAACCCAACAGACACTTCGGAGATACTGTAATGCACCTTTATAGCCACCCGATTCGTTGTGACGTTTGGTACACCCAAAGCATTCCTATAGTATCCGGGAGTTGCACAATCTCATGGTCTAAGGAAATGATACTTGACATTAGAAAAGCTTTAGCATACGAACTACGATCTTTGTGCTAGGCTTAGGATTGGGTCTTGTCCATCACATCATTCTCCAATTGATGTGATCCCGTTATCAACGACATCCAATGTCCATGGTCAGGAAACCGTAACCATCTATTGATCAACGAGCTAGTCAACTAGAGGCTTACTAGGGACATGGTGTTGTGCATGTATCCACACATGTATTGCGGTTTCCGTTCAATACAATTATAGCATGAATAATAAACGATTATCATGAACAAGGAAATATAATAATAACTAATTTATTATTGCCTCTAGGGCATATTTCCAACAGTCTCCCACTTGCACTAGAGTGAATAATCTAGTTCACATCATCATGTGATTAACACTCATAGGTCACATCGCCATATGACTAACATCCAAAGAGTTTACTAGTGTCACTAAACTAGTTCACATCATCATGTGATTAAGACTCAATGAGTTCTGGGGTTTGATCATGTTTTGCTTGTGAGAGAGTTTTAGTCAACGGGCCTGCAACATTCAGATCCGTATGTACTTCGCAAATCTCTAGGTCATATTGTAAATGCTGCTTCCACGCTCCACTTGGAGCTATTCCAAATGGTTGCTCCACTATCTGTATCCGGTATCTCTACTCAGAGCTATCCGGATAGGTGTTAAGTTTGCATCGACGCAACTCTTTACGTCGAACTCTTTATCACCTCCATAATCGAGAAACATGTCCTTATTTACTCCAAGGACAATTTTGACGCTGTCCAATGATCCATTCTTGGATCATTCTTGTACCGATTAGTGACTCATGGCAAGGCACACTTCGGTGCGGTACACAACATAGCATACTATAGAGCCTATGTCTAAGGCATAGGGGCGACCTTAATCCTTTCTCTCTTTTCTGCCGTGGTCGAGCTTTAACTCTTAACTTCATACCTTACAACTCAGGCAAGAACTCCTTCTTTGGTGATCCATCTTGAACACCTTCAAGATTATGTCAAGGTATGTGCTCATTTGAAAGTACCATTAAGCGGTTTTGATCTATCCTATAGATCTTGATGCTCAATGTTCAAGTAGCTTAATACAGGTTTTCACCGAAAAACACTTTTCAAATAACCCTATATGCTTTCAGAAATTCTACATCATTTCGATCAACAATATGTCAACAACATATACTCATCAAAAATTCTATAGTGCTCCCACTCACTTCTTTGGAAATACAAGTTTCTCATAAACTTTGTATAAACCCAAAATCTTTGATCATCTCATCAAAGCGCACATTCCAACTCTGAGATGCTTACTCCAGTCCTTAGAAGGATCGCTGGAGCCAACATACCTTTTAGCATCCTTAGGATCGACAAAAACTTTCTGATTTGTATCACATACAACCTTTCCTTACGAAGACTAGTAAGGAAACTCGTTTTGACATCCATCTGCCAGATTTCATAAATGCAGCTAATGCTAACATGATTCCGACGGACTTAAGCATCGCTACGGATGAGAAAATCTCATCATAGGCAACTCTTTGAACTTGTGAAAAACTCTTCGCCACAAGTCGAGCTTCATAGACGGTGACATTACCATCCACGTCCGTCTTCTTCTTAAAGATCCATTTATCTCAATGGCTTGCCGATCATCGGGCAAGTCCACCAAAGTCATGGATCCTTTCTCGGATTTTATGGCCTCGAGCCATTCGTCAGAATCCGGGCCCACCATCGCTTCTCCATAGCTCGTAGGTTCATTGTTGTCTAGCAACATGACCTCTAAGACAAGATTGCGTACCACTCTGAAGTAGTATGCATCCTTGTCACCCTACGAGGTACGGTAGTGACTTGATCCGAAACTTCATGATCACTATCATAAGCTTCTACTTCAATTGGTGTAGGCGCCACGGGAACAACTTCACGTGCCTGCTACACACTAGTTGAAGTGACGGTTCAATAACCTCATCATGTCTCCACCATCCTCCCACTCAATTCTTTCAAGAGAAACTTTTCCTCGAGAAAGGACCCGTTTCTAGAAACAATTACTTTTGCTTCGGATCTTGAGATAGGAGGTATACCCAACTGTTTTGGGTGTCCTATGAAGATGTATTTATCCGTTTTGGGTTCAAGCTTATCATGATGAAACTTTTTCACATAAGCGTCGCAGCCCCAAACTTTTAAGAAACGACAACTTATGTTTCTCCAAACCATATTTCAAGCGGTGTCGTCTCAGCGGAATTACGTGGTGCCCTATTAAAGTGAATGTGGTTGTCTCTAATGCCTAACCCATGAGCGATAGTGGTAATTCGATAAGAGACATCATAGTACGCACCATATCTAATAGGGTGCAACTATGATGTTCGGACACACCATCACACTATGGTGTTCCAGCGGTATTAGTTGTGAAACAATTTCCACAATGTCTCAATTGTGTACCAAACTCGCAACTCAGATATTCATCTCTATGATCATATCACAGACATTTTATCCTCTTGTCACGAAGATCATCAACTTCACTCTGAAATTACTTGAACCTTTCAATAATTCAGACTTGTGTTTCATCAAGTAAATATACTCAACATCTACTCAAATCATCGTGAAGTAAGAACATAACGATATTCATCTTTGCATGCCTCGGCACTCATTGGACTGCACACATCAAAATGTGTTACTTCCAACAAGTTGCTATCTTGTTCCATCTTCTTGAAACCGAGGCTTTTGGTCATCTTGCCCATGTGGTATGATTTGCATATCTCAAGTGATTCAAAATCAAGTGAGTCCAAGCGATCCATCTGCATGGAGTTTCTTCATGCGTATACACCAATAGACATGGTTAGCATGTCTCAAACTTTTCAAAAGCGAGTGAGTCCAAAGATCCATCAATATGGAGCTTCTTCATGCGTTTATACCAATATGACTCAAATGGCGATTGCCACAAGCAGGTGGTACTATCATTACTATCTTATATCTTTTGGCATGAAAATGTGTATCACTATGATCGAGATTTCAATAAACCATTCATTTTAGGTGCAAGACCATTGTAGGTATTATTCAAATAAATAGAGTAACCATTATTCTCCTTAAATGAATAACCGTACTACGATAGACATAATCCAATCATGTCTATGCTCAAGCAAACACCGAATAACAATTATTTAGGTTTAACACCAATCTCGATGGCGGAGGGAGCGTGCGATGCTTGATCAAATCAACCTTGGAAACACTTCCAACACATATCGTCGGCTCACCTTTAGCTAGTCTCCTTTTATTCCGTAGCTTTTATTTGAGTTACTAACACTTAGCAACCGAACCGGTATCTAATACCCTGGTGCTACTAGGAGTACTAGTAAAGTACACATTAACATAATGTATATCAATATACTTCTATCGACCTTGCCAGCCTTCTCATCTACCAAGTATCTAGGGTGGTTCCGCTCGTGTCCGTTCCTCTCATTACGAAGCACTTAGTCTCGGGTTTGGGTTCAACCTTGGGTTTCTTCACTAGAGCAGCAACTGTTTTGCCGTTTCATGAAGTATCCCTTGTTGCCCTTGCCCTTCTTGAAACTAGTGGTTTTACCAACCATCAACAATTGATGCTCCTACTTGACTTCTACTTTCGCGGTGTCAAACATCGCGAACACTTCAAGGATCATCATATCTATCCCTGATATGTTATAGTTCATCACGAAGCTCTAGTAGCTTGGTGGCAATGTCTTTGGAGAAACATCACTATCTCATCTGGAAGATTAACTCCCACTCGATTCAAGCGATTGTTGTACCCAGACAATCTGAGTACAAGCTCAACGATTGAGATCTTCTCCCTTAGTTTGTAGGCTAGAAAACTCGTCGGAGGTCTCATACCTCTTGACGTGCGCACGAGCCTGAAATCCCAATTTAAGCCCTCAGAACATCTCACATGTTTCGTGACGTTTCAAAACGTCTTTGGTGCCTTAATTCTAAGCCGTTTAACATTACCGAACTATCACGTAGTCATCAAAATGTGTGTGTCAGATGTTCGCAACATCCACATACCACGTTCGAGGTCCAGCACACCGAGCGGTGCATTAAGGACATAAGCTTTCTACTGACCGCATAATTGCTCATCAACTTTCAACTATATTTTCTCTAGGAACATATCTAAACTGTAGAACTAAAGCGTGAGCTATGACATAATTTGCAAAGGGTTTTGACTATGTTCGGGATAATTAAGTTCATCTTATGAACTCCCACTCAGATAGACATCCCTCTAGTCATCTAAGTGATTACACGATCCGAGTCAACTAGGCCGTGTCCGATCATCACGTGGGACGGACTAGTCATCATCGGTGAACATCTTCATGTTGATCGTATCTACTATCGACTCATGCTCGACCTTCGGTCTCTTGTGTTCGAGGCCATGTCTGTACATGCTAGGCTCGTCAAGTTAACCTAAGTGTTTAGCGTGTGTAAATCTGGCTTACACCGTTGTATGTGAGCGTAAGAATCTATCACACCCGATCATCACGTGGTGCTTGAAGCGACGAACTTTATAGCGCCGCACGTTAGGGGAACACTTTCTTGAAATTTTAATGAGGATCATCTTATTTACAACCGTCGTTCTAAGCAAATAAGATGCATAAACATGATAAACATCACATGCAATCAAATAGTGACATGATATGGCCAATATCATTTTGCTCCTTTTGATCTCCATCTTCGGGGCTCCATGATCATCATCGTCACCGGCATGACAGCATGATCTCTATCATCATGATCTCCATCATCGTGTCTCCATGAAGTTGTCTCGCCAACTTATTACTTCTACTACTATGGCTACCGGTTAGCAATAAAGTAAAGTAATTACATGGCGTTGTTCAATGACACGCAGGTCATACGATAAATAAAGACAACTCCTATGGCTCCTGCCGGTTGTCATACTCATCGACATGCAAGTCGTGATTCCTATTACAAGAACATGATCAATCTCATACATCACATATCATTCATCACATTCTTCTTGGCCATATCACATCACATAGCATACCCGCAAAAACAAGTTAGGCGTCCTCTAATTGTTGTTTGCATGTTTCTGATGGCTGCTATGGGTTTCTAGCAAAACGTTTCTTACCTCACGCAAAACCACAACGTGATATGTCAATTGCTATTTACCCTTCATAAGGACCCTTTTCATTGCATCAGATCCGACTAAAGTGGGAGGCGGCACCGCTAGCCACCTTATGCACCAAGTGCATGTCGATCGGTGGAACACATCTCACGTGAAATGCGTGTAAGGTCGGTCCGGGCGCTTCATCCCACAATACCTTGAAACAAGATTGGACTAGTAACGGTAAGCATATTGAACAAAATCAACGCCCACAACTACTTTGTGTTCTACTCGTGCAAAGAATCTACGCAATAGACCTAGCTCATGATGCCTTTGTTGGGGAGCGAGCAGAAATTCAAAATTTTCCTACGTGTCACCAAGATCTATCTATGGAGAAACCAGAACGAGGGAAGGAGAGTGCATCTACATACCCTTGTAGATCGCTAAGCGAAGCGTTCAAGAGAACGGGGTTGAAGGAGTCGACTCGTCGTGATCCAAATCACCGGAGATCCTAGTGCGAGCGGACGTCACCTCTGCGTTCAACACCGTACAGCCGGTGGCGTCTCCCATGCCTTGATCCAGCAAGGAGAGAGGGAGAGGTTGAGGAAGACTCCATCCAGCAGCAGCTGCAGGCGTGGTGGTGGTGGAGGAGCATGGCAATCCTGCAGGCCGCCAAGCACCAGCGGAGAGAGGAGGAGGAGGAGGCGGGGCTGCGCCATGGAGAGGTGAAAACTCATGTGTTGGCAGCCCAAAACCCTCAAGTATATATAGGGGAGAGGAGGGGTGCGCCCCTAGGGTTTCCATCCCAAGGGTGCGGCAGCCCCAATCCCATCTATGGGTGGCGGCCAAGGGGAAGAGGGGAAACTTGCCCCCAAGCCAGGTGGGCGCCTCCTCAAACCCTAGGCGCCTTGGGCCCTTGTGGGGGGGGGGGGCGCACCAGCCCACCTGGGGCTGGTCCCCTCCCACACTTGGCCCATGCAGCCCTCCGGGGCCGGTGGCCCTACTTGGTGGACCCCCGGGACCCTCCCGGTGGTCCCGGTACGTTACCGATAAAACCCGAAACTTTTCCGGTGACCAAAACAGGACTTCCCATATATAAATGTTTACCTCCGGACCATTCCGGAACTCCTCATGACGTCCGGGATCTCATCCGGGACTCCGAACAACATTCGGTAACCACATACAAACTTCCTTTATAACCCTAGCGTCATCGAACCTTAAGTGTGTAGACCCTACGGGTTCGGGAACCATGCAGACATGACCGAGACATTCTCCGGCCAATAACCAACAGCGGGATCTGGATACCCATGTTGGCTCCCACATGTTCCACGATGATCTCATCGGATGAACCACAATGTCAAGAACTCAATCGATCCCGTATACAATTCCCTTTGTCTAGCGGTATTATACTTGCCCGAGATTCGATCGTCGGTATACCGATACCTTGTTCAATCTCGTTACCGGCAAGTCTCGTTACTCATTCCGTAACACATCATCCCGTGATCAACCCCTTGGTCACATTGTGCACATTATGATGATGTCCTACCGAGTGGGCCCAGAGATACCTCTCCGTACACGGAGTGACAAATCGATCTCGATTCGTGCCAACCCAATGACACTTTCGGAGATACTGTAATGCACCTTTATAGCCACCCGATTCGTTGTGACGTTTGGTACACCCAAAGCGTTCCTACGGTATCCGGAGTTGCACAATCTCATGGTCTAAGGAAATGATACTTGACATTAGAAAAGCTTTAGCATACGAACTACGATCTTTGTGCTAGGCTTAGGATTGGGTCTTGTCCATCACATCATTCTCCAATTGATGTGATCCCGTTATCAACGACATCCAATGTCCATGGTCAGGAAACCGTAACCATCTATTGATCAACGAGCTAGTCAACTAGAGTCTTACTAGGGACATGGTGTTGTCTATGTATCCACACATGTATTGCGGTTTCCGGTGAATACAATTATAGCATGAATAATAAACGATTATCATGAACAAGGAAATATAATAATAACTAATTTATTATTGCCTCTAGGGCATATTTCCAACACGGTGCCCCCTCCACAGTTGTCCACCTCGGTCATATTGTCGTAGTGCTTAGGCGAAGCCCTGCGTCAGTAACTTCATCATCACTGTCAACATGCCGTCTTGCTGATGAAACTCTCCCTCAGCCTCAGCTGGATCTAGAGTTCAAGGGATGTCACCGAGCTGAACTTGTGCAGATCACGGAGGTGCCGTGCGTTCGGTACTTGATCGTTTGGATCGTGAAGTCGTTCGACTACATCAACCGCGTTACTTAACGCTTCCGCTTTCGGTCTACGAGGGTACGTGGACACACTCTCCCCGCTCGTTGCTATGCTTCTCCTAGATAGATCTTGCGTGATCGTAGGAATTTTTTTGAAATACTACGTTCCCCAACAGCAGTGTCTCGGGGAGTTGAGCTCCAAGGTGTTTATGTCACAGTGCTTATCGTTTCAGTTCCGGATACCAGCGGTCGCTGACAACGAATACACTTCTATACTCTTTGTGGTGAGAGTAGTTTGACGACACCCAGTACTAGGGAGAGCAATCAGATGTATTGCCACATCTAGTATATCGGATGTTTTTGAAGGTCTGAGGTACGCGATTTCCTAGGTTTTCTTAGTTATGTGTTGACGGATGGATACAGTTGGAGTGTAGGATTTGTTAGTTGTATGAGATATTTGTGCCTCCGTGTATCCCCAACGCCAGATTGCATAACTAGAGAATTTCGGGAGTTCATAGGTGGAAATTCAAGTAGTTACCTAGGATATCTTTCTGACAGATGCATGATATGAGATTGGAGCCCAATGTCTAGTGGTTCATTTTTCACGGTTGATTTACAGTGGTCGCGATATGTCTTAAAGAATCCTTGGCTATGCTGATTCGGGGACGTCTCGTTTGTCATTCATGATGTCCATTGTACATCGTGCCTGTGGGGCCTCATAACGAACACTTTGGGCAATATCTCTATCATATGTTTGTTTCCGGCTTATTCTGCGAGCCAATCCTTTGTTTTGTTTTATTTGTGGTATTCGAGTTGCTTCAAAGTCAAGTGTTGATTCCATACCTTTCCTAAGTAGTGTTCTCATATTTTCTATGTGAATACTAATCCTTCTTGATCATCGAGATTATAGTGTCAATCCTTTTCAATTGGTGCACTTCTCTTCAGGATCATTCCATACGGGCGTCGTTGTCATCAACTAAGGATTGTCTGTTTCATCCGTCCCCAAGTTGCCTTTGTTTTCCTGCCCTCCCACCCTTTTTCTTCAAGGACTCAGATTTCTTAATCAAGTATCCATCTTATGTATGTGAAATTTCTTCATTCTTTCCTTCAGTGTTCTTATCCGGTGATTATCATGAATATGGTCAGGAGTTTCAAGTTCATCATTCTTCGTTCTTTTTTCTTCTCCGGTGGATTCAATTCCAGCTTTCGGTGTTGATCAGATTCCTTTCCTTGTTTCAAACGCCTTCTCATGCCGGTGCACCTCTTAATCGTTCACTTCTTGCTATTCATTTTCTCCGGAGTGTTGAAGACATCTTAGAAGGTTCGCATTTCCAAACTTAATCCATTCAAGCTATTCTGAGGTTGTTATCTCATTCAAGCCATTTAATTCAACCTGTGCAATCTCCCCTTAAAATTGTTTCAACGGTATTTCTTTTGAGTGGTCCCTAACCCACATGTCATTTCCCAGGATCTTACCTGACTCTTCTAATTTTCCGGAGCTATTCTAAATTTCTTTTCAAAGTTTGACGTCAGAATGAACTTTCATCAGTCAGATGCCTTTTCCAAGATTGCTTTCAAATCCATGTCATCGTTGGCTCAACCTTTGTCTTCAAATTATTCCGGAGTGTCTCAACAATTTTGGTGATGTCCCTCATCGTCTTTCTCGGCATTCGAAGACCGAAGAAAAATTTCTCTTGAATCTCGGTTCATTCTCTTGAAGATTCACGGTTCTAGCTTCATGTCATCCTCATAATTGTTTTGATTGTGAGAATTCTTTTCATACCTATCCGAAGCATTTCAGAAGTTGCTTTCCTTCTTCGATCATCTGAAGGCCATCATTTCAGAAGATTTATTCGTTCTCAATGTTCAACTCTCATTCCCTAATTCTTCTGGTGCATCATTCAAGTATTCCCTAGTCAGCTCGTGATTTCTTCATTCTCTCATATCTAAATTTCTCTCAAGTATCTTCGTTCATTTTTAATGCTTCCCAGAGAGCCATTCTCTTTTCATCATTCGTTTCAAGTCTTACGATAGTTCGTTCAAGATCCCCCTTCCTTTATTATCGTATCATTTCATTCATACTTTCCAAATCCTACCGGTGGTTTGCTCAAGTTTTTTAACAAGGTTGCGCTATATCTCTCCTCAATCCTTTCCAAGAAGAATAAGTAGTATGACAAATCCGTTGCTTGTCATCAATTCAAATTGTTGAAGGATAAACATACAATAAATCTTATTCTTGTTTTCCTCAAGGTGATTTAATTCCTTATTCCGGAGTTGTTCATGGTATCATTTCTCGGTTCTAAGTTGTTCATCTTTTGTTTTCGGAGTTCCAAGTAATCACGGTAATCTCGTCTTGAATTTCCATCTAAATCATTGCAAGGCTTTATCTTGTCCCTTTCAACTTTCATTTTGTTGGATCATTCTTCTATTACCAGAGTTCTTCATGAAGGCTCTACATGGTGGTTCATCAAAGAGTGCATTCATTATCGAAGCGTTCGTCAACATTCTTGTTGGAGGAGCTCAAGTAGTCTTTATCTTGCATCCAGAAGTGCAATTCTTTCTACCTTAATCTTTTGAGGTGGTGTTATGTCATCCTTGAAAATTTTCTGTTCGTGTTTTATGATTCACATGTTTTTAAGAATGATGTATTTTAAATCCATCAATCTCTTCGTTGGAGTTATCTTGGTAAAGATTTCACCTAAAGCCTTCCCTAAGGAATGTTGCTAATTGTGGTGCCTATCGATAATCCAAGTTTCCTCCTATCCCCTCGGCGAAAGAAGTTTCATCTCTTCATTGATCTCAAGCAATCAATTGTTCTGATAGTGGCTGGTTGTCACCTCATAATTTTGAGATGTTTTCCATAAGCCCACTACAAGCTTATTCTTTTCGTTGTTGGTTTTCCAACAACTCCGTTCAATCCTTATTTTTAAGGATGCTCTCTCAAATTCATTTGAGGTAGAACTTGTTCTTTTCTTCTCCGTTCTTTTCATTCCATTCTTCCATTTCTATCGGAGGCATTGTGATGTTGCTCTCTTCATCCCATCATCTCGTTCTTCCAAGATCATGTTCTTTTCTTTGCTTATCCATTTAACCGGAGAGTTGTGTCATATCTTCAATTTCTTTTCATCTTATCAAGTTTTGCTCCTCTTTGTCAACCGGGGTGCTACCTAAATTCGTTCTTTCGCATTCCTTGGATATCTCATTTCAACCAGAGTGGTTTCAATTCACCCTTGCTCCTTGTGTTCTTTTCATGCCCTTGCAAACTTTAAGGTTCTTCGGTTTCACTCGTTTGTCAAAGAAGCAACTCTGTTTTACCTCTTCCTCTTCCGCTTTTCTCCGGTGCCATCCTTAGATCTCGGGACGAGATCTCTTGTAAGTGGAGGAGTGTTGTGACGACCCGAGACCGACGCTCCAGACGCCTTCCATGTTTTTCGTTGTCTTCGTGTGATTTATTTGTTTGTTGCATTTCATCATGGCATCATTCGAATTGCATCGGCACTCCGTTGCCGTCATTGTTTTCAAAACTTGCATCCGCTCGTAGATGTCACTTCTTCCTTGTTCATGGTGACCTCCTCTCAAGTCAACTGGACTGCTCTCTTCTCTGAGCCCATCAAACCCCTTTGTCTCTGTGACCTTTTGTCAGACCCCTCGCGCGCGTCCGAAACTTACCCGAACCCGACCCGCTCAGTCTTCACCGTTGTATTCGGATCATCCCCAAACATCCCTAAAATATCTTCGGTTCTTTATTGGACTCTCCTAGCCTATTTATTCTCGACCGTCCGATTTAATCGGAGGGTCCAAATCTACCCTAAACCTCCCTTTCCCTATATATAGACCACCTACATTCTAAATTAGTCTAACCCTAGGCTATCCCATCCATTCCTCCCCTATCCAATCACCGCCGCCACACTCCACCTCCCACCTCGGGATCTCCTCTCGATCCAAATTCTCTCCAACCAACTCCCTTTTTTTCCGCGCCGCCCAATCGTAGCAGCTAGCCACCATCCACAGCCCGCTCACTTCCTAATCCAAGAGCAGAGCCCTCCAGCCCTTGCTCCAGCGCACCTCCTACCACGTGCTCCTCCATGGTTCCCAGCCCGAGCTCCTCACCGCGCCAGCGTCGAGCCTCCCTGTGCTCCTCCACCTCGCCTCGTGTTCGGCCACCTCGACTGCCCCGCCGCCGGCTGACCGAACCAGCAGATGAGCGTCCTGCCCCTGCCTTCTTCCTTTCCTTCTGTTCTCCTTTTCTCTTTTGCTCCCCTCGGACTCATCTCTTCTTTCTGGACAGGAGAGCAACCATGGCCGTCCATCCATGGAGATGAGTCGCGCCGCCCTGTTCACCTGTGACCTCGGGTCGCCTCTGCGTCATCCTCACCGCCCGCTGGTGAGCTCCTTGCGCTGCCTTCGGCCCCTTTATTTTCCTCGCGTCGCGCCACTGCTGACTTGTCCGCCTCGCCCTCGTTTTTCTGCAGGAGCCGAGGCCGTCGCCTCCTCAGTTCATCGCGCCGCCTCCAGTTCCGCTGGATCCGCCTCCTGCAGGCCCTTCCTGGCCGGATCCCACCGCCGCGCTGCCATTCCTCGCCCACAACTCCGCCCAGCTGCTGCCATCCTGCTTCTTCCCGGCGAGAGCCACGCCTCTGCCTCATTCGGTTCGAGCGAATGAGCGAGCGGCTGCCGCCCCCTTGCGTTAACCCGTTCTAGCACCTGCGTGGACAAGCGCCAAGGCCCAGCGCCCCCCTTCTGCCTTCGTCTCCACCGAACCGGGCCTTGGCCATGGTGAGAGCCCCAGCCCAGCACCCAGCAGATTCGGACCGTGTCATGTTTTTTCCAGTTCTAAGAATTTAGCATTATCCAGTAATTTACTGTTTTATAGAAAAACCCTCATACTTCAGGCATTTAATATCTCACAAACCGTGCATCGGATTAAAATGATTTATATATGTTAAATGCTTAGAATTTCATCTAGTTCCATAATATGCAACTTTCATCTATGTTTAAATGTGTTATTTAAATTAATTTGCTAAATGCCATGCTAAAATGATTTATTTCATAACTAACTAACCGTAGCTCCGAATTAAATAAACTTTATATGTAAATGGGGTGAAAAAATGCATAGACTAACATGGTGGCATTACTTTGCATGTTTAACAACTCTAAAATTGTGTATAGGGCAGAACAGTAGCAAATTCGAAATATGCATATGGGGATTTTTCGGAATTGTTGTTTGTTATTTTTGGCCTCATTTAAACTTGCCTAAATAGATAGTTTACTGCTTCACCTCTTGCCATGTTTAACAACTTTAATATTGATGAGTAACTAAATGAGAATGAACTAAATAACTGATGTGGTGTTTCGTCAATATGCAACTCGTTGCGTATTGAGCTCCACTTAACTTGTACTATTGTTTGTTGCACTTTGCCATGCCATGCCTATTTAAACCGGACATGCATCATACTTGGTTGCGCATCGTGTCATGTTTATGTGATGGTTGTTTACCATGATGTTTGCTTATTTCCGGTTGCGCTTCTCCTTGATAGTTCCGGTAATGTTGCAATTGTGAGGATCCGTTCGACTACGTTGGTCCGTCTTCTTCTTCATGGATTCAGTCTTCTTCCTAGCAGGTTTTCAGGCAAGACGACCGTCTCCTTTGATCTCACTACTATCTTTGCTTTGCTAGTTGTCTCGATGCTATCGCTATGTCGCTCTACCTACCACTTGTTTCTCAAGCCTCCCAAATTGCCATGACAACCTCTAACCTTTTCACCATCCAAGCAAACTGTTGTTTGGCTATATTACCGCTTTGCTCACCCCTCTAATAGTGTTGCTAGTTGTAGGTTGTTCCATGTTGGGACATGGATATCATGGGATATCACAATATCTCTTATTTAATTAATGCATCTATATACTTGGTAAAGGGTGGAAGGCTCGGCCTTTTGCCTGGTGTTTTGTTCCACTCTTGCCGCCTTAGTTTCCATCATAACGGTGTTATGTTCCTTGATTTTGTGTATCTAACACGGTGAGGGGGTTTATGGGCCCCTCTTGACAGTTCGCTCTGAATAAAACTCTTCCAGCAAGGCCCAACATTGGTTTTACCATTTGCCTAATAACAACTAAAACTTGTATAGGGACCTGCCGGGCCCCGAGGTCTCTTAATCACCCCCGCGCCAATGCTCCTCATGAGTGTTGGTCCAAACTGGGCGATGTACGGCGCCCCCTGGGCAACCTGGGTCTCAGCCAACCCGACGTCCGGTCCAACCTGTGTACCCTGAGAACAAGATACGCGCGACTCCTATCAGGCTAGGTCGGTGCATCGGGAGGTCTTGCTGGTTTTGTTTTACCATTGTCGAAATGTCTTGTGCACCGGGATCCCAAGTTTGATCGGATGTCCGGCGATGGAGGATTGTCTTCGTGGATCATGAGCTTGTCATGGGCTAAGTTGGGACACCCCTGCAGGGTTTAAACTTTTGAGAGCCGTGCCTGCGGTTATGTGGCACATGGGAATTTGTTAATATCCGGTTGTAGTGGACTTGAACTGAACTCGATTAAAATGCACCAACCACGTGCGTAACCGTGACTTTCTCTTTTCGGTGTGCTCGAGAAGAGAACACGGTTGGGTTATGTTTGACCGTAAGTAGTTTAGGATCACTTCTTGATCATTACTAGTGTGCGACCGTTGCATAGTTTCTCATCTTATTCTTGTACTTGTTAGTTAGCCACCATACAATGCTTAGTCGCTTGCTGCAGCCTCACCACTTATCCATTCCGTACCCATTAAGCATTGCTAGTCTTGTTACCCATGGTAATGGGATTGCTGAGTCCTCATGGCTCACAAATTACTACAACAACAGTTGCAGGTACAGGTAATGCGATGATCATGATGTGATAGTGATGCTTGCTTGTTTTTGGAGTTCTTCTGCTTCTTCTTCTTTGATCAAGGGATAGGTTCCGGGTCGGGGAGCCTGGGATTAGCAGGGTGGATGTCGTTCTTATTTTTTGTTTGATTACATCCGTAGTCGGATCCTGCTCTTCTGTATGATGATTGCTATGTATGGATGGACTATTGTATTGATGTTGTAGCTTGTGACGAGTGTAAGCCTTTATCTTGCATTTTCATCTATTCGGTACATGGTATGTTGTAATGATATCTACCTTGCTATGCGCTTAAAATGTGATTGTGCCCCAATCATGAATTCATCACGTGATTGGGATAGAATCTCATCTTGGGCGCTACACAAATGGTACTATCGTGCTTTGTAGTTCTTTCTGCATCATTAACCAAGGTATTTTAAGATAATGTCTCTACTAATATGAATCAGTTGCACTATTTTAGGAATGGTACTTTTCTGCTTTGTCGTTCTTTATACATGTTGAAACAAGGTATTGTTAAGACAATGTCTTCGCTAATATGAATGAATCACACTGTTTGAGAATTCCTACTATCCAACTTTGTTTCCAATTAATATAAGGTAGATGTTTTTTCTTCTGGGAGTGTAAGTCATCAACCGTTATTTCTCAGTAATTGTTTCCTTCATACCTATTTGTGCATACAGGTCAAAACTTCTACTCGGTTCTATTTCAACTTTGATTTTAGTTGAACTGCACAAAAGGAGCCAATGTGTTTAAGGCAAACTGTTGCATTATTGGGCCCAGTTGGCCTTTCCACTTCTTGTAAAAAGCGATCCTGTTTAGCTACATTACACAAGGAATGGTCGAGAAGGTTTAGAGTACTAGTAGACGCTGGTTACATGACTAGTCTGCAGACCAAGGAAAAATCAAGTCAACAACATGTGGTGACATGACTAGTCTGCAGACCGAGGAAAACTCAACTCAACAGCATGTGGAGTGCAAAATTCACTCCACAAGGAAAGGTGTGACCAAGTCAGTGGCTGATACGTCTCCGTCGTATCTATAATTTTTTATTGTTCCATGCCAATATTATACAACTTTCATATACTTTTGGCAACTTTTTATACTATTTTTGGGACTAACATATTGATCCAGTGCCCAGTGCCAGTTCATGTTTGTTGCATATTTTTGTTTCACAGAAACCCCATATCAAAGTGAGAGTGAGTGACAGAAGCACATACCCGAGTAAGTAGGTTGTTTGCGTATGTTAATAAAGCGGACTTGATACTTTAATGCTATGGTTGGGTTTTACCTTAATGATCTTTATTAGTTGCGGACGCTTGCTAGAGTTCCAATCATAAGTGCATATGATCCAAGTAGAGAAAGTATGTTAGCTTATGCCTCTCCCTCATATAAAATTGCAATAACAATTACCGGTCTAGTTATCGATTGCCTAGGGACAAATAACTTTCTTGTAACAAAAAGCTCTCTTCTAAAACTAATTTAGTTGTGTCTTTATCTAAACAGCCCCTACTTTTTATTTACGTGCTCTTTATTATCTTGCAAACCTATCCAAAAACACCTACAAAGTACTTCTAGTTTCATACTTGTTCTAGGTAAAGCGAACGTCAAGCATGCATAGAGTTGTATCGGTGGTCGATAGAACTTGAGGGAATATTTGTTCTACCTTTAGCTCCTCGTTGGGTTTGACACTCTTACTTATCAAAAGAGGCTACAATTGATCCCCTATACTTGTGGGTTATTAGTGGCCGACACAGCTGTAACAAAAGAGGTCAGTATCGGCCTTCATCCGCATGATCGTGCTTTGTTATGTTCTAATTATATTGTTGTATTGTTTTGAACAAATGTTTAATTGAAGCTATTGTATTGCTCTCTTTTCCTGTTAAGATAATGAAGATGATTATTGTTGTGAGCGTATGTTTAATCAACTAGCACCACTATTATATTCATCACACCTTTTCTGTATTTATGTAGACAGGGATGCTCAGCTTGATTTCAGTAGAACTGCACAAAATGTTCAGACGGTTCGTGTCCTCCATAATACTTCATCATGCACAATACATCAAATGATTATCTGATCATTCGTCGTCACCTTGAGCCACCAGACTATCTACTTGAATGGAGTTGCCAATGTCTTCAAGGCCTTGCAACATATAAATATGAAATCCACCACGCTACGCAAGACATTGTTTGATTTCAGTGGAACTACACAAAAAGATATGCTGGTTAATCTAGCTCCGTGTGCCATTTCAATGTGCAAACTAATGACGAACTACCCATTCCACAATCATACGCATTACATATTTTGGATGGGAAAAGTTTGTCAAAGTTTAATCATTGATGTTAGAAAGAAGACATTCATTTAATATTTTGGAATTGGAAAACCTTGTCAAATGTTGCTCATTGATGTTAGCCAGAAGACATGCATTTGATATATTGGAATGGGACGCCCTTTGCTTTGAGCAGCATTGATCATATTTTCCTATTCGTGTGTTCACTTCAGAAGTAAATAGTTACTCTGATGAGATGCATAGTAATGAATGTTGACTTATGTAAGGTGTTTTAAGAGTTTGTCCTGAATGTTGTCTACGAAATGCTAGGGCTTGTGAGTTTGATTGCAAAGTTAAGCTTGGAATGTTGTGGCATGTGGCATCACCGTGCCTCCTGAGAATAATGCTTCGTATTGTTTTGCACGTTGATCTAATGCCAGTGTCGGTGTGGAACGACACCTATGGGATCACAAGAATCCCTACTACGGTTGCCGGGGCGCAGGGTTGCAAGGAGAGCAGGGCTAGTAGACAGCACAAGGATCGTTTACCCAGGTTCGGGCCGCGAGGATGCGTAAAACCCTAGTCCTGCTTTGGTGGGTTTATTTCTGAGAGTTCTTGAGCTCTCGAACTTGCTATGGTCAGCGCGTGGTTCGAAAGAGCCGAATCCCTCTCCAGTATGCCATGGGCCTCCTTTTATAGTTGAAAGGGGCTGCCACAGTGACACATAGGAGGTGGAAAGGCGTACAGTGCCCTGAGCTTATCGCTCGTATTACAGGACAAGACGCATTTAATGCGTAGCTTAGGTGTCCCCTTGCTTTATCGGGGACGGGCGAGGCCCGTTCCATCCGTCGCCGCTCCTCCTTGCTTCGACACGCGCCTCGGCCAGGGATGCGTGCGGTGCCATGTAGGCAGGCAGGCAGCTGAGTTGGCACGGTGGTGGAGCCTTCACGAAGATCTGCATGCCACCACGCAGTGTTGCCATGCAGGTGCCCGCCCAGCTGGTGGGCTGGCAGCTGCATGTGAACAGCGGTGGGAGCTTGGTTGACGTGGGCTTGGCGGCGGCCTCGCCGGCGTCTTTGGCGAGGGCCTTGCTGGGTGGCCCGGCAAGGGTCCTGCCGTGGCGCGCTGTCGTCCCCAACAAAGATCTTGTCGGGGGTCTGGTAGCCTTCCTCAGCAAGGATCTTACCGAGGATCGTCGTCTTCTAATCCTCCTCTGATCTTGAATATGTCTTCACAAAGATCTGCATGCCACCACGGAGGTGCCTCCCGAGCCCTGGCCCCACGTGGATGATGGCGCTAGGGGCCGTGGGCTCAAGGGTGGCTCGCTCTATTGGTGTGGGGCAAGCCGTCCCGGCAAGGGTCTTGCCGGGGCCGCTGAGGCCGCCCGACAAGGGTCTTGCCGGGGGAACCTGCTTCGTCCCTCTGCTCTTCGTAGTCTTGGCCTTGGCATTGCTTTGATCGTCTTCGGCTTCGGTCTTACCTTGGCTCGCCTCCTTGTTACCTTGGTGTGGTGGGGCGCGGCGGCTCGCTGCCGTGCACAGGTAAAGGGGTACAAAAACGTGCCCCTATTTTTGTACACCGACAGGAGCCCCCAGGCCTGGGCCACACATAAGCGCGACACGTTGTTGGGCCAGGCCCAAAACGGTGCACGAGCAGGCGGGGCAGTTTTTGCCGCGGTAAGATTTTTCACGCGCTCTGCCACCCACGACCCGCGCGCGTGGTGCAGCGTGGAGGGGTGTGCGTGACGTGGGCGGCATGCGTGGGGCGGTTTTCACACACATGCGTCACATCGCAGTAAAGAGGCGGCTCGCGCCTTCCCCGTAAAAACAGGGAGGCCTGGAGGCGCGACCCATTTACTGAGCGGGGCCAGGGTGCGGTCTTCAAGGCGTCCACTCCCCACGATCATGGGGTGGGGAGAGGTCGCCTCACCCGTCCCCTCAGTTCTGCACATCTGCCACGCATCTTTCATGCGCTTGGGGTGGCAAACGGTGGAGGCAGGAAACTGGGCCGTCGCTGGTTGGGGCAGCGGGTCGGTCCTGATTCCTTGCGCCTCCGGTGTCTGGATTGGCCGAGCGGGGCGGACGAGCCTCAACCCCGTTCCTTTATAAAGAGGAAGAAGGGGGATGGCATCCCGCATTCTTCCATCTTCTATCTCCCCCTGCTTCTGCTTCTTCCTCTCACCCGCCATGGAGAAGGGGAATCCTGGTCCCTCGACGGTGGCGGCGAGGGTCGCCGCTCGACAACGCGTCCTCCTCCTCCTGAACACGTGGTGGTGGAACCGACCGCGAGGGGAAGGGGGAGGGGCGAGGCCATGGGCGAGGCCGGGGCAGAGTCCGTAGCGCTCGGGGAAGAGGAGGACGGGGCGGCGTGCCGGCCATGCCCCCGCCAATGATGCCCTTCCAGATGGAGGGCCACGCTAAAGACCAGCCTTGCGAGTTCTTCATCAGGCTCCGCCGGCCCCCACGTCGTCGTCTTCATCTCCCCACCCTGTTCGCTCGAGTGATGGAGCGTGCCCCGCCCCAGACCCTCAGGTTGCACATGAGGGGTTGCGGGAACGGGGGCACGCGGGTCGACGTTGACTTCCCGTATCCTCGAGTTATGTATCTCCGCCGTGGATGGAAGACGTTCGCCCGCATCCATAGCCTGGTGGCGGGGCTCGTCCTCTACTTCAAGTTAATGGAGGACGGCCTGCTTTCCGTCAAAGTCTTCGAAGAGTTTGGAACTCGTCTGAAATGCTGCGTGGATATCTCCTCTGATGGAGATTCTGACGATGGAAGCTCGTCCTCGAGCGAAAGTGACGAGGAGGACAGCGGGGCGGATAGCGGGGATGAGTCCGACTAGGCGTCGGATGCCCCACGCCTGGGCGGGTGCGGCAACAGCAACATCTGCACCTGGCCGCTCCTCCGGCAAAGGTTTGCTGGGGGAGGGGCCAGCTCCTTGAACTTCTCGGGGCCGTATCCTTGGGCGGCTGGCGTCGGGAGGCTGCAGAAGAGGAAGAGGGCGGGCGGCAAGGCCGTCAACTCGAATCTGTGGGCACGAAGCCTTCATCGCAGATTGCCGGTCCTGCCGCCTCGTCTTCCAGCTCCTTTCCCGGCACCGTCATCACCGGCCCGCCCGTGGCGGCCACCGAGGTGTTCTCTTGGTGCTTTCTGCTGCTCGTAGCTCGCCTAGGCGCCTTTTGCCCTTTCGCCTCCTTGACCTGCCTCCCGAGGAGAGGGACAAGAAAGGGATTCTGAACATCTTATCTCTTTTTAGTTTGTAAGCTGCGGGCCTTTGTTAAATTTAAAACTTGTAATCCCCTTGCTCATGTTTTTCATCTCGCCTTTAACTGTACTCAAAGTATGGGATGTTTTTAATGAAAAAGGATGCTTGCGGGTTTTTAAATGGCGGTAAATCCCACGACAAGGAGCGAATCCTTGTTATTGTTTAAGATAAGCGTTTTTAAGCCCGACAGCAGGCCTTGCCGCCCCCCCACTCCACTCGACCGTTCTCGCGCTCTTGGCGGAGGCAGGGATGAAGTGGGCTTCAGGCTCCTCGTCCCACCTCCTTGCCGCCGTGGCTACGACCAAGTCCGGACCCAGGAAATAATCCTTAGGTATAGGAAAAAGGGGAGCACTGCAGCCTAGAGATAAAAACGAGGTTTCACATACCCCAGTCCGGTTCCGAAATGCATGATAGAGGATAAAAGACTTATCTAGATCTGCAGCCCGGCAATCTCATCTTGCGCGGTTGGATCCTTGTGCTTGCAGCCCGGCAACTCTGGTTTGCCGGGTCGAAGCGCCGTCCGCTTCCTTCTTTCCGAGTAGCTCGGCGAAGTGCTCATGTGCCTGTGAACCAAGGAGGACAAAAAGGAAGCAGATAGACGCAAGACTCGACCTCTAGGCTAGGGGTTAGTCGCTGCTAAGCACTATCAACCCTAACCAAGGAAGATACTCGACCTAGCATGCATGCTATAACTTAGGGCGCCAGCGCTTCATTTATTTATGCTCAGGGTCTGCGCCTGGCTCTGTACAAAGGGTCACATGCCTTGTCGGCAAAGCTTGTACAAAAGGTGGCTTGCTGGGAGGCCCGGCAAGCCGCGTCTTATGGGTAAAACTTGCGAAGATGCTCGATGTTCCAGGAGTTGCTCACTGAGACGGCATCTTCGGTCTCCAGGCGGACTGCGCCAGGCCTGGTGACTCGTATTACCCGATAAGGGCCTTCCCACTTTGGTGTCAACTTGTTGGAATTCTTGGCCGACTGAACGCGCCGAAGAACAAGGTCGCCTTCCTCAAAGCTTCGGGCATGAACCTTGCGGCTATGATAGCGGCGCAAGGCTTGCTGGTAGCGTGCCGCTCTCACAGCCACCCGAAGACGATCTTCCCCAAGGAGCGTCGCGTCATCTTGGCGCAACGGCTCTTGCTCAAGCTCATCATAAGCGAGAACTCAAGGTGACCCGTATATGAGTTCCATGGGGAGAACTGCTTCTGCCCCGTATACCAGGGCAAAAGGTGTCTTGCCGGTGGCTCGATTTGGCGTCGTCCTGATCGACCAAAGAACCGCCGGCAACTCATCAATCTAGCGCCTTCCACTCTTGTGCAGCTTGTCAAAGGTCTTCGTTCTCAGGCCTCGCAACACTTCAGCATTTGCCCTCTCCGCTTGGCCGTTACTCCGTGGTTGTGCCACAGAAGCAAAACAGAGCTTGCTGCCGAGGTCTTGGATGTACTGCATGAAGGTGTGGCTTGTGAACTGCGTGCCGTTGTCGGTGATGACTCTATTTGGCACACCAAAACGGCAGACCAGTCCTTTGAAGAACTTGACGGCTGACTGAGCAGTCACCTTCCTCACTGCTTCCCCTTCCGGCCACTTTGTGAACTTGTCGATTGCAACGTACAAGTACTCAAAGCCCTCGACGGCGCGGGGGAAAGGGCCCAGTATATCGAGCCCCTGCATCGAGAATGGCGGGAGAGAGGATTGCTTGAAGGGCTTGAGCTGGTGATGAAGCTTCATTGAATGGGCGGCGCTTCACACTTGGTTACTAGTGCCGTCGCATCACGGAGGCGATGGGCTGAAGAAACCTTGCCGGAACGCCTTCCCGGCAAGGGCCCTTGACCCTATGTGGGAGCCACATATGCCTCCATGTATCTCCGCCAACAGCTCCAGTCCTTCCTCCCAGGGGATGCACTTGAGTTTCACACCGTTTGGCCTCCTCCGGTATAGGACGTCATCGATTTAACTGCATGGGGGATCGACGGGCTATTTTCTCTGCTTCTTCCTGCTCCTCAGGAAGCTCCCCTGTTCGGAGGAAGTGGACGGTATGCTGCGCCCATGCCGGAGCCTGGGGCTCGACGGGAAGGACCAAAGGCATTTCTTACGCCATGGGAGCGGTTGTCTCTACGGCCAGGGCTTGACGCCCTGTCGGAGCCAGCTGCTCTTGGGCAGGCTCAGCATCCACGGCAGCACCCTTGCCGGCAGCCCCAGGAGGCTTGGTAGGAAAATACTTGTCGGGACCTGATTTCCTCCGCTTGTTCTACCCCGTTGACAGTTCAATGGATGGTTGAGTTAACCGGAGCAAAAAGGTACCTGGTTCCACAGGTAGCTTGAATGCAGCACGCTTTGACAGGTAATCGGAGACATAGTTCTCCGCTTGGGGGACGTGCTCCGCCTGGATACCGTCAAAGCGTTCCTCCAGCTTCCTCACCTCATCTACGTAAGCTTCCGTCAATAGGCTCTGATAATCCTTGTTGACCTGCCTGACAACGAGCTGTGAGTCACCCCTGTCGATGAGCTTCTTACCCCGAGTGCTGTCGCGATCCCGAGACCGCAAGCAATCCTCGTACTCAGCGGTGTTGTTGGTGGACATCTCCACGGGGAAGTGCATCTGGATCACGTACTTGAGGTGTTCTCCGGTGGGTGCGACGAATCGCACACCGGCACCGGCGCCTTGCAGCGAGAAAGCCCCATCAAAGTACATGATCCAGTCGCGGTCTGCTTCCTTGCCGGGAAGAGTGGTCTCCTGGATTTCTTCGTCAGGCGTCGAGGTCCATTCTGCGAGGAATTCCGCCAAGACTCTGCTCTGAATTGTCGAGGTACTTTCAAACTTTAAACCGAAGCTTGACAGCTCCAAGGCTCATTCCACAATCCTTCCGGTTGCGTCCGGGTTGTGTAGTATCCGTTGCAATGGGAGGCGGGTGACGACAGTGATCTCGTGGGCTTGGAAGTAGTGACGCAGCTTCCTCGAGGCCATAAGGAGGCCGAAGAGCAATTTTTGCACGCCGGAATACCTCAACCTAGCCCCTGCAAGAGGGAGCTGACAAAGTAAATCGGGTGCTGCATCATCTTCTTCTTTGGCACCACTTCACTCAACTGCGCGGGCATTGCCTTGGTGGCACCAGACTTTGCCAGGGCCGCGCCTTGTTGGCACCAGGCCCTGCCGGGGGAATCTTTGGCTTGCCATCCGCTGGTTCTGCCGCCATTGCTGCCTCCTCGTCGGCCTCCCTTTGTGCCACCAATGCGGCGCTGACCACTTGATTCGTCGCCGCTAGATACAGTAGCAACGGCTCTTGTGGTTTAGGCGCAACCAGTATTGGCGCGGAGGAAAGGTATTTCTTCAGATCCTGCAGTGCTGCCTCGGCTTCTGGGGTCCACTCTATTGGGCCTGCCTTCTTCAAGATTTTGAAGAAGGGAAGGGCGCGCTTGGCGGACTTGGAGATGAATCGGCTCATGGCGGCAATGCAGCCGGTGAGCCGACGCACATCCTTGATCCGCTTGGGCGCCTCGATCTGCTCAATAGCCTTGATCTTGTCTAGGTTTGCCTCGACCCCGCGCTGCGACACAAAGAACCCGAGAAGCTTGCCGGACGGAACGCCGAAGACACACTTCTCAAGGTTCAGCTTGAGGTTGATCTTGCGCAGGTTAGCAAATGTCTCTTCCAAATCTTGCACCAGAGTTGGCCCGTCCTTGGTTTTGACCACTATGTCATCCATGTAGGCCTCCATATTTCTATGGAGCTGAGGTTCAAAACCAATTTTGACTGCTCTTGCAAACGTTGAGCTAGCACTCTTCAACCCGAAAGGCATCCATAAAAAGCAATACGTACCACATGGGGTGATGAATGTTGTCTTCTCTTCATCCTCTCTTGTCATGAAGATTTGGTGGTAGCCTAAGTAGGCGTCGAGGAATGATAACAGATCACACCCGGCTGTGGAGTCAACAATCTGGTCGATGCACGGCAACGGGAAGGGGTCCTTAGGACAAGCCTTATTAATATCTGTGTAATCAATAGACAGCCTCCACTTCCCATTCGCCTTGCGCACCACTACCGGATTGGCCAACCACGTCGGGTGGAGCACCCTTCTCACCAAACTTGCCGCTTCCAACTTCCTGATCTTCTCTGTGATGAACTCCTTCCTTTCCAGAGCCTGCTTTCTGACCTTCTGCTTGACGGGCCGCGCGTGGGGGCAGACAGCTAGGTGGTGCTCAATCACCTCCCTAGGAACACCAGGGATGTCGGACGCTTTCCATGCAAACACGTCGACATTTTCCCGCAGGAAGGTGACGAGTGCGCCTTCCTATTTGCTGTCGAGGGTGGAGCCTACGATGAAGGCCCCTCCCGTGCCATCCTCCCCGACGGGCACCTTCTTGGTCTGCGGCGGCTCGGCTCGATCTCTTGCTCTTGTCGGTAGAGCTCTCATGCGTCCTCAACGGTAGCACAACACCGAGGAGGTGCGCTTGTCGAAGTGGGTGCGAGAGGTCTTGCTGGCTCCTTCTTCCCTCCCGGGCCTTGGCGGAGGAGCAGGTGCCTTGACAGCAGCTGCCTGCAATCGCTTCCAGTAGAGTTGGTGGCGCAGATCGGTGCGCCCTTCTTGTCGGAGGGGACGGAGATGATGGTCAACGGCCCGAGCATCTTTAGCATGTTGTAGGCGAGTGTGACGCCGCCATGAACTTAGCTAGGCCGGGCGGCCGAGGATCCCATTGTAGGGCAGGGATCTCGCCACGTCCAAGATGATCCTCTCCGCCCTGTAGTTAAACTCTCCTCCAAATGTCATGGCGGTGTGACCTTTCCTTTGGCTGGCTCCTCCCGGATTGACCCCTTGAAACGCGTGCCTGCTTCCTCGAGGTCTCCATTAGGATTTGCAACCTTTTGATCACGACAGCGTAGATCAGGTTCAGTCGGCCCGCCGTCAACCAACATCTTGTTCACCACGAGGTGGCGATCATTGGCGAGACCAATAATGGCAAACACTCGACCGCTGTAGTGCGGTCGGTGGCCTCGATGTCAAAGATGAGGCGGCTGGACCACTTCACTTCGGCTTCGAAGGCCGAACGACGGCTCTGCTGCTCTAATCTCACGCCCCCACTTCTTGAGCTGGCGGTGAGAGGTATGCACCGAGGCGTCGCCATCGACGCACATGGCCTCCGTAGCCTTCTGGAACCCTTGCTCACCAGACTCGTCGTCCTCATCATGATCGTCGTCTTCTTGTTTCTTTTCGCGGCCACGGGCGGGCCTCTCTTGCTGGTTGTCCTTGCTGGGGCGGCCTCCTTGGCCGCCATGCTTCTTGCCAGATCCCTCAGCACCGTCCTGGTCCTTCTCCTAGTCCCGCCTTTCGTACTCATCCTTTTGCTTCTCAGCAAGCAGCTCGACTTGTCGGCAGTTCTAGAGGTCGTGGCCCTTGGTGCGATGGATCTTGCAGTATTGCTTGCTGGAGCTTCCTGGCTTGTCGGTAGCCGCCAGGGCCCGGCAAGCGGCGCACCTGGCAATCTCCTTGTCGGGGCCGTCTGCCTTGACCTTCTTGCTAGCACCGGTATCGTCAGATCCCTCAACGGCAAGCACGGCCTTGCCTTTGCGTTTCCTGTTGCGATGCCGGCTCTTCTTTGTAGAGGTGGTGGCGTCTTCATCGGTAGAGTTGGTTTCCGCACCGGCGTCTTCGCCGGGGTACTTCCTTCCCTCTTCAGCCCGGGCGCACCTATCGGCCAGAACGTATAGCTCGGCCACATCCTTAACCTTGGTCATCGCCAACTCCTCGCGCATCTTGCGATTGCACACGTTCTGGTGGAACGCGCTAATCACAGCGGCAGGATGAACGTCTGGGATGTTGTACTGCACCCGTCTGAATCTCTGGATCTACTTGCGCAGGGTCTCCCCTTCCCTCTGGGGAATGATGTGCAGATCACTGGCCTGCCCATGAGCTTGGTGGCCTCCTGTGAAGGCGCCAACGAACTCATGGCACATATCCAACCAAGAAGAAATGGAATCCACCGGCAAGTGCATCAACCAAGACATCACATTGGCCTTGAGCGCGGTGGGAAATAGTTGGCAAGCACCTTGTCGCCACGAGCCCCAAAGCAGCTCGCATAGCGATGGTGTAGATGCCGAGAACTTCGGATGGATGGGTTTTGCCGGTGTACTTTTCGCCGACGCCGGGCTTGAACGTGCGGTGGGACGGCCCTTCGAACCGCCAGATCTCACGGTAAAGGCGGGCAGCCCACCTCGTAAGGTAGGCGCCGGAGCCCACCGGTGCGGGTGGTCCATAGCGGTCCTGCCGCTTGTCCGATCGGGCGGCGCTTGGCGCTGCGGCTTCGACGCCGTGGTTCGAGCGTCTTCGTGAGCTCGCTCCCGAAGGACTCGCACTGGTCGCGGAGGGTCCGAGGGTCGGACGAGCTATGGAGATGTTATCACAAGCGTCGTCGCGACGAGCCGACGCCTACGGCGGCTGGCGAGGAGGAGGAGAGTGCACCGTGGCCGCAGCTCCCCCGATCCTCCCAGCGCCAGCATGTGGTGGATCGGTGGAGCGCCGACCCGAGGGCCCTGCTCGTCGCGAATCGTCTTTGTTTGCAACGACGATGAGGCTCCGGATGGTGGCCCTCCACTCATCAAGCTTCTCCGCAGCAGGAGGGAAGTCGAGGAGCAGCTGTGTGCGCGCCAAAGCTTCCGCTGGCGTGGGCGGCAGCGACAACTGCGTGGATCGCGGCGCGCTTCGACTTCTAACTATGTTAGAAGGAGCTCCGTCACGACCCAGCGGCTGCGTGCCATTTTCACCACCGCTTCGGCGAGCGTGTTGAACCCCTTCATCTTGCCGATGACGCACAGGGCTCTTCCCACGGCGGTGCCCAGGGTCACCAACGTGGTGACGCTGCTCGGCGCGCACACCATGGGAAGAATGCGCGGTGGTCGGCAGTGTAGGCATCCTGGAGGTCGCCGCGCCGCCCGGAGTCAGCACAACGATGCCCCTGGAGGGTCCCGCGCCGCCTGCGGGGGGCCCAACTCCGTCTTTGGATCCGGTGACGTGTAGCTGGTCGTCTGGCGCACGAACAACGCCGCTCGCCAGGCTCCGACTGCCTGGGCGATGCTGGTGCTCGCGGGCCGCGGCCCGGGTCCTGTCTGCGACCAGTTTGCTGCCCGTCCGCACCAGCACGGGTCGTTCGGCCCCGAGCAAGTCGACCGTTGTGGCCTTCTTCTTCTTAGGGGCCATGGCAACGAAGAACTGCTAGGCTGACTGCTAGACCAGATTCTCACAGTTGCGCCCCCTACCTGGTGCGCCAAAGAAGTCGGTGTGGAACGAAACCTATGGGATCACAAAATAATCCCTACTACGGTTGCCGGGGCACAGGGTTGCAAGGAGAGTAGGGCTAGTAGACAGCACAAGGATCATTTACCCAGGTTCGAGCCGCGAGGATGTGTAAAACCCTAGTCCTGCTTTGGTGGGTGTATTTTTGAGAGTTCTTGAGCTCTAGAACTAGCTGTGGTCAGCGCGTGGTTCGAAAGAGCCGAATCCTTCTCCAGTATGCCATGGGACTCCTTTTATAGTTGAAAGGGGCTGCCACAGTGACACACAGGAGGTGGAAAGGCGTACAGTGCCCTGAGCTTATCACTCGTATTACAGGACAAGACACATTTAATGCGTAGCTTAGGTGTCCCCTTGCTTTATCGGGGACACGCGCCTCGGCCAGGGATGCGTGCGGTGCCATGTAGGAAGGCAGGCAGCTGAGTTGGCGCGGTGGTGGAGCCTTCACGAAGATCTGCATGCCACCACGCAGGCGCTCGATGAGTTGGCCTGGGAGCTACATGTTGCCACGCAGTTGCCCGCCTAGCTGGTTGGGCTGGCAGCTGCATGTGAATGGCGGTGGGAGCTTGGTTGACATGGGCTTGGCGGTGGCCTCGCCGGCGTCTTTGGTGAGGGCCTTGTCGGGTGGCCCGGCAAGGGTCCTGCCGTGGCGCGCTGTCATCCCCGGCAAAGGTCTCGCCGGGGGTCTGGTAGCCTTCCTCGGCAAGGATCTTGCCGAGGATCGTCGTCTTCTAATCCTCCTCTGATCTTGAATATGTCTTCACAAAGATCTGCATGCCACCACGGAGGTGCCTCCCGAGCCCTGGCCCCACGTGGATGATGGCGCTGGGGTCCGTGGGCTCAAGGGTGGCTTGATCTGTTGGTGTGGGGCGAGCCGTCCCAGCAAGGGTCTTGCCGGGGCCGCTGAGGCCGCCCGGCAAGGGTCTTGCTGGGGGAACCTGCTTCATCCCTCTGCTCTTCGTGGTCTTGGCCTTGGCGTTGCTTTGATCGTCTTGGGCTTCGGTCTTACCTTGGCTGAGGTTGGTGTGGTCGTGGGCGCGGCTCTGACTGCCTTTGCACAGGTAAAGGGGTACAAAAACGTGCCCCTATTTTTGTACACCGACAGCCAGTGATTTGCATCTTAAGAATACCATCCTCTTCTGTTGTTTCTATGCTTAAGAAGTTCATCTTCTTATGTTTCATACTTACATTCATAGCCTATACAACAACTCGGGTAGGTTAGAATTGAAACCATATGATCTTTCGAACAACTCATCATATTAGGCTGTGATTGGATCATCGTTTTCCAACCAAAATCGCTTCTAAAACTGATGCTTGTAAATAAAAGCAGATGGTCTTAGGTGAAGCGCTTGGTTTGTCATTTTCAACTGGTAAAATATACACTGGTTTCTCAGATTACAAGCGTAACTTGCTGTTTTTCGTTACAGCCCTCGGGCCGTCGGTTTCATTACGCCTGCATTTGCGTGTTGTTTCCGATGACGATTAAATTACACTTGTATCATTAATACAGGTGTGAAACAATCCAGAGCTCCCAAGCGTGGCCTTACCGTGAACAGGTCCAATGATCCTAGCTTCCTGAACAACTAGCGGACGCTGTATCAGACCATCTGTAGGGCCCGAGAGGCCCTCTCCGTCGTCCTTCGAGTTGTTGCGCTCGCCGTGGCGCCACCATCTCGCATTGTCAACATGGTCAACGAACATGAGGAATCAGGAGATGACTTTACTTGGAGAGGATGACAGTAGGGACCCACCAGGGCCAGAGCTGTACGTACGCAAGTGCCTCATTATATACAACTATAATTGTTTTGCTTCCTCCTGGTTTCCTGACTCACGGTCCCACACCATTGTCAACCTATATAGTCAATAAACGAGAGAATTGCACAAGGAGCGGCCGATAACTAGGACCCAGTAGCTCGAGCAGTATTTGTTTTTAGAGGTGTGAGCAGAGTTTTTCTTGAGTGATGTTTTTTTGTTGTTTAGACAGTAGGGTATCAACTGGGCGGGTTGTGCCCCGTCTAGCCCAGGCTATTATTTTATGTCGACCAAATATCCAGCCCAGATATTAATTTTTCAATGTGAAAATGGCTAGCCCAGCTATACTTTTTTTTGTGGAATACCCAACCCAGGTCAACTTGTTATTCTCTGTCCTGCATTAGACTTGCAAAGAAAATGAGCTTTAAGAAATAATAAATGGGTTGTAATTATAAAAATTTGGCTGTAAATATAAAAACGCACCGAACAGGTATTTAGTTTCAAAATTACTATTTTCCGATTGTAATTTTTTTAATTTCATTACTTGTTGTGCACGCAAAATTTCGTTGATTTTTACCTAATACAAATTTATTTTGAAATTATATTTAATCTGACTTGAAATTTCAGGAAAAAATATTTCGGATTCCATCAGAATGTGGGAAATTTTGTTGAATTTTTTTGAGCGGTTGGTTGAAATTATTAACCATTGTCCTGGCTAGAAAATGGGCTGTAATTTTAACAAAAAGTAAATGGGCTGAGTAAATTCCATTAGAATTCAAAATGGGCTGTACATTATAACAAATCGCAAATGGGCTATATTTTCTCTGCCACAAATGTGTTGATCACTTGTGGGCCTACTAAGATGACGCGTACCCAATGCTTTGTCAACTTATAGTCAATACACGATTCTAGTAGCAGTGGCCGTTGGATGTCCATCCAAAGGCTGTGATGCTTATTCAATCTCAGATATTCATGCTTCAGCTGCCCAAACCACCGCCGGCGGTACCGCCTGCTACCGCCTCTCGTGGCCGGCTGTGCTACCGCGCAGGCCTCACCATCCCACCCTACTCCCATCACCGTCCAGGCCATTCCTCAATTCACCAACACCTCGTGTTATTCTCCGGCGATGGCAGCCTCACACCGCAGCTGAACCAGTGAACCCTCGTACTCCCCTCCCCGTGGGCATCGACTACCATGTCTTTGCCAGCTCCGGGTCGTTCCCTTCCTAGGCCTCGCCATCGTCCATTGCGTTGGTTCTCTTGACGCGGCATGGTCAACTTTGTCAAAAATGACAGCCATCGGAAGAGGCATGTATGTGGAGTGACTGACGGTAGGGACCCACATGGCCCATGACCGCATGCGAGCAAGTCCCTCATAATGCGAAAACAAATGATCCCCCCCGACAAGTTTGAGCCACCAGCTACATCTTTGCACGCAAGGAAGTGTTTCCTTTATTATGCGGAAAAAAGTTACCTCCCCCTGACAGGTGGGACCCACAAGCTTTATTATGATCCATTTCGTGAAAATATAGATTGTTTCAAAGATGCTAAATTGTTTTATTTTTATTCTAACTCGAAAAAGAATAAATTAAAAAAACCAGAAAACATCTTCGCACGCAAGGAGGTGCCACCTCATTACAAGCAAAAAAATGATTCCCCTGCTAGCTGGGACCCACCAGATTTGGAGGCTGACTTGTGGGCTAACTAAGTTGACACGTATGGGCTCTGTCAACTTAGTCAAAATGACTAGCTGCAGCGACCGTTGGATGTTAAATCAACGGCCATGCTGCATCTTCAACCTCTGGTCTTCTTGCTCCAGCCGCCAAAACCAGCACCCGCCGTACCGCCTGCTCCAGCCTCCCGTGGACGGATGTGCTGCCGCGTAGGCCTCACGGACTGACCATACTACGATTGGCCAGACCTTCCCTCTACAAACCCACACCCCTTGTTATTCTCCTGCGACGGCAGCCTTATGTCGCAGCCGAACCAGTGAACCCTCATACTCCCCTCCGCGTGGGCACCCACCTGCCTCTCCTTCTCTGGCTCTGCGTCATTCCCTTCCTAGGCCTTGCCGTCATCCACCACCTTGATGCTCTCGGAGCCTCGTGGTCAACGAGGTCAACGAACGACCGCCATCGGAAGAGGACATTAGGCTGTGAAGCTGACAGCTAGACGCACCAGCTACATCTTCTAACACAAGGAAGTGCCTCCTTATTACACGCAAAATATAAATGATTCCTCCCCTTGACAGCCGGGACCCACTAGTTATATCTTCGCACGCAAGGAAGTGCGTCCTTATCCTCCCTGACAGCTGGGACCCACCCGGTCAAAGCTTACGTAGCATTGTCTGTCTAGTCGCGAACATGTACATACATACTGGTCAATCGGTCTCTCTGCAACGATGAACCGTGGCCGAGCAAGCAGCGGCACCTGTAGTATTAGAGCCTCTAACGTAGCAGTTCAGGCAGTCCAGTCTAAACCGTGTACATGTACGTACAACCAGATGCCAAAAAATACGGCCACGTACGTACATACGGGCGCGGTCTCGAACGCCTACTCGCGCAAACGTACGGCCAGGGCTCGTGTACATGGAGAGGCAATGGATGTGTGCAAGGGTGTCCTGTTCATCGGAAGCCAACCGGTTGGGTCGGAACAAAGAAACTGTGTCATGTTCATCGAGAGCCTACAGAATGTGTCGTGTTCATCGGGAGCCAACCGGCTTGGACAGAATAGTCAAAACAGGGTCTGGCGTACCGTTGTACGGAGGAAATGGCCTTCTGCTCGACCGGCTACGGTCGAAATGGGATCCTGTTCATCGGGAGGGGTCTGGCGTACCGCCGTAAGGAGGAAACGGACTTGTCTTTGAGCTCCTACAGTCGGAAGGGGGTGTTGTTGATCAGGAGGGGTGTGGCATACCGCAAAACGGAGGAAACGGACTTGTGTTGGAGCGCTTACGGTCGAAGCGGTGTCCTGTTCATCGGGAGGGGTGTGGCGTACCGCAAAACGGGACTCCACGGGCTACTGTTCATCCACCATCAACTTCCTCCAGTCTCCACCAGCTACTGTTCATCCAGCCCTCCACGGGGTCCTGTTTAACCAGCCCTCCACAGGGTCCTGTTCAACCAGCCCTCCACAGGGTCCTATTCATCCAGCCTCCACTAGATACTGTTCATGGAGCCTCCACGGGGTCCTGTTCATCAACCCCAACCAGCTTGGGTGTTTGTGGCGGCCTCCTCGATTGGGGTCATGTTCATCTAGCGGCAACGATCTACTACTACCACGGGGTCCTGTTCATCCAACCCCCACCGGGAACTGTTCATCGATCGGCTTCAGTTAGCAGCAGTACCGAAGGAATCGCTCGTGTTCAGTTAATAGTCAGGGATCGATCGCTCGGGTTCAGTAACATAGCTAGTGCAACCGCTCGGGTTCAGTAAGCGAACGCCTCGCTCGGGTTCAGTTAGAGCCCAACGCCTCGCTCTTGTTCAGTTAGAGCCCAATGCCTTGCACATACGCGCATACATGTATGAGAGAAACGCGAAAACCTTCGTGCATTGCTCGGTCCCGACCACCCACAGCAACCGGGAACTCCCCGATATTTTCCTCGCCCTCGCTTCTACCATGATTTTTCCGTCATTGACGGCCCAAAGAATGTCATGCAGGTGCGTCCCCGGCCTGCCCAGGACGAAAAGCCCATTTTCTGTCATGATTTTTTGTCATAGAAGTAGGAGCCCACCACATCTATGATGATACATGCTTTTTTCACAATTATCATCATATAAGTGGCATAAGCATGATAGGAAAAAATACATTCGGCCCAAAATGTCACGGATGTGTCTTTTTTGTAGTGCCTGGAAGCTTGTTCTTCCAGGCGGGAGACCCAGTCCATTTCGGCATCCAGGTCGGGCAGTGCCCAGTCGGCCTTGACCCCGAAAGCATTGCAATCGGTCATCCATTGTAGGATCTGAATCAGAGCAGAGTTGAGGTGCAGTGGGACAATCTTTGGCGGCAGATCGAATGGCCCAAGGTTGTCGAACAACTGTTCACAGAGCCAGTCGTGCCCATACATCATCAATTTGTAGGTGGGGCCTGGGAAAAGACGCATCCTATCGGCAGAGTTCTTGTACTCCCAAGCAAACATGTCCCTTTTCTACAGCGGCACGATGCGGCACCGAAGGAAGTCAGCCCCCACATGCTTGATGGTCAACCCGGCAGGTTTGAGGCGGGCAATCCTGTTCAACGTCGCGCGGAGCCTGTCGTCAGTAAGGCCAGCTTGCCCCAATCACTTTCGCGCGTGATGCATTCAGTCCGCGTCGAGCAGAATTCAGGGGCCTTCTCATCCTTGATCCAGCACCAGTCACCTCTCCATTCCTCCCACTTTCTGCGCTGCTGGCCCGGAAGGTAATCCCTATCTTCCTTCTTGCCCGGGGGATCCAGCTTATGTTTCCCGAGCGATGAGATTTGTCTTCTATCTGTGGGTTAAAGAAATTCCTGAACAAATCCACATTGGGAGCGACTCCGCAAAGTTCTCGCACAGATGGGCAAAGTTTGCCATGCACGCCATGGCATTGGGCATGAAATCCATAAGATGGAACCCATACACCGTGATCATGGCATATAAGAAATCGGAAAAAGGGGAAGAAAGACCACCAAAGAAAGTACGCGCAGAAAAAGTGGTATGAATCTGAGGGAACTTTGGACCCCTCTGGCGGAACTACGGGCTCTCCATGCCCATTTCTGGTCTCCCTCCCCCACATATAGGCATACCTCATGATTAAGGTATTGTCGTACAGGTTCTATGGGGAGAAAACCACATCTTCCTGCTGCCACCTCTCCAGCTCCTCTGCTTTCCTCCTCTCCTCAACTGCGGGATCCACGGCGGCCGGCGCCTTCTTCCCCTTCACAGCGCTCGACTTTCCCCCCATCTCGTGAGCTCACAGGAGAAGCGAGGGATCTGGAGAACTTCTCAGGGGCGGTTAATGGCAACGAAAGCAGTTTCGTGGCTTGAGGAAGAAGATGATGGGAGGGGGAGGGGATGCAAATGAGCAACACCCCTCCGTGTTGCCTTTTTAATGAGAACACAAGCGGGGGTTGGCTCTTCGCTATCTTTTTTTGAGAAAATGTCGGGTTTTTTGCAGGTGCATTACTCTCCAATGGCTACTGTTCCACGACCCCATGACCTATGATAATTACGAGGAGTGATGTGGGATTGATAGGTCATGGCGACCAAAACTGCATGGGCAGCATCCCTTCTACACGTGTATGTGCACTGTTTGGGGCCTAATACAACGATGCCCAGCGACACGTTTGGCTCAGGCCCGGGGGATTATGTTGGGGTACACAAACAAGGGTGTTTATTTCCCGTGACTTGTGCACGGACTGAAAGCTTCCACCCCAATGGCCTAGACCTACCGGGGTAATAGTTCCCCCCATGCAGTCGAGCCCGTTAAGCACATTCCGAGCTAACACAAAGCTAAGTCAGAGGAGCCTCTCTTCGTGAGATCAAGGAGCGTATCAAGAAGACCAAGCCAACATACAAGTCAAGGTTCCAAGAAGAGTGTCCCTTGCCGGCCAGGCGAGGCAGGCAAGGTCGATACAACATGCAGGAGCAAATCCAAACCACGCCAGCCACACCTCCAGGGCGGCCGGGGACCGTGTCGTGCACCCCTTAAGGAAGGCCCGGCAAGCCCTGTCCCCGGCAGGCACAGGCTAGATTGCCACCGCTCCACCGCATCACAATGCTGGTCGTTTATCAATGCGGTGTCAAGCTCCCAAGCAGCTAAGTGGGTCTCACTAAGCACATGGCATTTTACTGGTAGACAGATCATGCCCATTTGACACCGTCTAAGGGCGTGTCAACATGATAAGAAAAGCTAGCTAAGCGGTGATATAAGCTTGCCGGGGATGCACCCCCGCATGCCACCTAAGGTAGCATTTATGGCATTTTGTCCTAAGTGCCAGAGTTAGGTATGATAGCACTATTAGCTATCTAATCAAAAGATAATGACTGTTTTGCCACTATGGTTACCCCTTAAGCTATAAAAGGAGGCCCGAGACAACCTAGAGGGGGATTCGGACCCCTCACACTTGTACGCGCGTAGCAGCTCTCCCTGAGGCCACCTTGTCGGGCTTGAGTGTTGCGTGTTGTTGTGTTTCTTCCGTCCAATCCACCGAAGCAGGAGTAGGGTTTTACGCTTTCAAGTGGCCCGAACCTGGGTAAAAAATGACCAGAGCCCCATCATCGTGCTGCCTCATGGATTTTGCTCTTTGTGCAATGTGATCTCCCCCTTGCCGAACCACAAGGGGCTCATGGCCCCATAGGTGATCGTGTTCATCCATGACAATATGTACGTGCATATGCACCCGATGAATATATCATGAGTTGTGGCAAACCCATTCTCTACAAAACCAGATGCATTACTTGGGAGCTCTAAATTGGGGATGACCTTACTACTACAGCTATGCTAAAGCAAAAGGTTTCGGTGCAACGAGAAGATGCTCAAACAATGATGACAATGGACAACTGAAGTATCTTTGTATGCACATGTTCACTTTAGTGTAGTACCTGATAGGCACCATGGCACTAGAAAGTAGTTGAATTTATCATCTTGTTTTTTGAAGGAGGTTTGTCATCTTGTTTTTAAAGGAGCTTTGTCATCTTGTTTTTCCCCAAGCTACTTCAATTTATGTTATCATCTGGTTTCAAGTATTAGCTGCGTCCAGTTCCAGTTTTATGTAGGGTGGAACCCTAGTTCATAATCTTTTCACACTTTGAGGGGGAAGAGGGAAGAACAAACAAGAGAAACTACTCAAACAAAACCCAAATCACACATCCACTAGAACAACATACATGAGATCCACAAGTATAACATGAACAATCAAGGGAAATTGGACAAGGTAAAGGTTCTTCTCAAATCCAAAGGAGATGAGGTCTTGATGATAGTCTTCTCCAAGAGGAAGTCTTGATATCCACTTGGGGGTCTCTCATAAGAGGTCTTGATCTTGAAGAGGAGTGATAGATGAGCAAAGCTCTTTATGGATCATATCATATACTTTCCTAACCCTAGCAAATGGCCTAGGTGTAAAATATATAGGTGGCTGGAGGTGAGGGGCGAGTGGAGGGGCAAAAGAGGCAATCCACAACTAGCTCGCCAAAGAGCCCGTGCGCATGGCCTAAGTGGACCCCATGGGCATAGTACATGCCCGTGCGCACAGGGTGCCCAGCAAATACAACAGAGAGGCATGTGCACACGGGTTCCATAAGAGGTCGTGCGCACAGGGTCACCTGGGTGCGTCTTCTTCTTCATGATGTTGACTCCGTCTTTCGTGTAGTCTTCTAGTCCTTGTTCTTGTACGTGGCGTGGCTCCTTAGCTCCATGGTGGGGGTCTTCCATGGTGAGGTAGTAACCAAGTCCCATCCATATTCATGTCAAACTCGAAGAGGAGTGAGTTCACCTCGCTTTCGATGGCAAGTGCGCGAGCTCTTGTCATTGGTCCACTTGGTGCTTGATGAGTCGATGTGGTGTCCATGGGGATGACCGAAGGATGCTCTGCATCATAGTCCCAAAATATAGATTAGGAAGTAATGTATGTAGCAAGCTTGATATAAAACCTACAGGTTGCACATGGGTCAGAAGTTCCAAAAAAATCTTACTAGTGGTTCATAATGCATTTATTGCCTTCTTTTAGGTGCTTCAGGATTAGATAGTGTATAAGGTGGTTCTTTCATGTCGATCATATTGGAAGCATCAATAGCACCATGTTAACACAGCCGGCAGCCTCGGTTGCATCTATATCACTTGTCAATCATTGTTGGCAAGAATTCAAAAATGATTCGGTTAAGAAAACGGGATAGACTTTTCTGAAATTTCCCCTCGAACATTGTCGGTTCACTCAATGATTGATGAAAAATACCTTCACTAAATTTTTAGCCAAGTAACATTTTTTATATCACATCATTGTTAAACATCTATTACCCCTCTTTTGTTAACACACCATTATATTTTTTTCCATTTTATTTTCTAGAATGAATGATGTTTTTTCACACAATAATACGTTTGTTGCAGCGAACCAACCTATGGTTGGATGGTTAGGAGAAAGTGGTATCCCCAGCCCACCAGGGTTCAAGTTCTGGTGCTTGCATTTATCCTGAATTTATTTAAGGATTTCTGGTGATGCGCACTCAATGGGAGGAGACGTTCCCGTTGACTACAAGGCGCGACTTCGTAAATTCTCAAGATGATATGCCGGCTCAGTATCTCGAAGGTGTTCATGGGGGTACGGTGTGCGTGTGTGCGTTCATAGGGATGAGTGTATGCGTATTTATATGAGCGCTTGCATCTCTACTATGTTCAAAAAAACATACATGCGATCGCATTTCTACACTTGCTAGTTTTAAAAGGATATAAATACACTCATGGTCACTATAATTGCGACGAAAGCACGATACGGTCACCCAACTTTGAAATACGCTCGTTGCGGTCACTGAATACAATGGGATGTGAAAATATGATCATTGTTGCGCGTATGCGTTGTGTACAACACTAGTTTGACCAACTGTTGACAGCCACGTAGTCGTCTCTGATTTGGCCAATCTTGCATGGAAGTGTTTCCTGTAAGAAAAACAAAATCCTCAAATCCGTAACCCGCGGTGCCCCCCTCTTTTATCCCTAGACTCCTCCCTCTCTCGCTCTGCTCCGCCACCACTATCACCACCGTCGAATCCCTGACCCACGGAGATCCAATCTAGCCGACGGTTCGTTCCTCTCTGGTGCTCATGTCTTCCGCAAGCTCATCCTCCTCTGTTATCCGTCGTCAGGCATTGGTGTTGCCGTTGATCCGTTGCTCGACCTGCAAGGAAAAGGTGCTCATGTACGTCTCCACCACTGAGAAGCATGTTACATCCATTTTGCATCATGTTTACCTACTGTTATTTTACTATGTTTTTATGCATAATAATGCTTTTTGGATTAATTCTAATGTGTTTTCTCCCATAATATGCAATGTTTATACAAGGAGAGAGAATGTCGGCAGCTAGAATTCTGGACCAGAAAAAGCTATGTTAGAGTCACCTATTCTGCACATCTCCAAATGAGCTGAAGTTTATGGAGAACTGTTTTGGAATATATCAGGAATATTGGAGCAAATACCTACCAGTGGGGCCCACCAGGTGGGCACAACCCACCTGGGCGCGCCAGGCAGCCCAAGCGCACCCTGGTGGGTTGTGCCCTCCTTGGCCCACCTCTGGTGCCCCTCTTCTGGTATATAAGTCATTTTGATCTAGAAAAAAAATAAGGAGAGGACTTCCAGGACGGAGTGCCACTGTCTCGAGGCGGAACTTGGGCAGGAGCACTTTTGTCCTCCGGCGAGTGATTCTGCCGAGGGAACTTCCCTCCCGGAGGGGAAATCATCGTCATCATCATCACCAACAACCCTCTCATCTTTGGTAGGGCAATCTCCATCAACATCTTCAACAACACCATCTCCTCTCAAACCCTAGTTCATCTCTTGTGTTCAATCTTTGTATCATAACCTCAGATTGGTACCTGTGGGTGACTTGTAGTGTTGATTACATCTTGTAGTTGATTACTATATGGTTTATTTGGTGGAAGATTATATGTTTAGATCCATTATGCTATTTAATACCCCTCTGATCTTGAGTATGATTATCATTTGTGAGTAGTTACTTTTGTTCTTGAGGTCACGAGAGAAATCTTGTTGCAAGAAATCATGTGAACTTGATATGTGTTCAATATTTTGATGATATGTATGTTGTGATTCCCTTAGTGGTGTCATGTGAATGTCGGCTACATGGCACTTCACCATATTTTGGCCTAAGGGAATGCATTGTGGTGTATTTATTAGATGATGAGTTGCTAGCGTGACAGAAGCTTAAACCATAGTTTATGCGCAACTTCATAAGGGACCGATTTGGATCAAAAAGTTTAATGCTATGGTTAGATTTTATCTTAATACTTTTCTCGTAGTTGCGGATGCTTGCGAGGGGGTTAATCATAAGTAGGAGTTTTGTTCAAGTAAGAACATCACCTAAGCACCGGTCCACCCACATATCAAATTATCAAAGTAGCGAACACGAATCGAACCAACATGGTGAAACTGACTAGCTAGATGAAATTCCCGTGTACCATCAAGAATACTTTGCTTATTATAAGAGACCATTTTGGCCTGTCCTTTGCCACAGAAGGATTCGGCTACCTTGCTGCAATTTATTAACGTTACCTTTACTTGCTCGTTACAAATTACCTTGCTATCAAACTACTCTTTACTGGCTATTTCAGTGCTTGTAGAAATTACCTTGCTGAAAACCACTTGTCATTTCCTTCTGCTCCTCGTTGGGTTCGACACTCTTACTTATCGAAAGGACTACTATTTATCCCCTATACTTGTGGGTCATCAAGACTCTTTTCTGGCGCCATTTCAGGGGAGTGAAGCGCTCTTGGTAAGTGGAAATTGGTAAGGGAAAATTATTACTACATGCTGAAATTTATTGTCACTTGTTACTATGGAGAACAACCGTTTGAGGGGTTTGTTTGGGGTATCTTCACCTTTACCAGAATCACAATTTGTGGCCCCTCAACCTACTACACCTACTGAAAATATTGGTTGTGAAATTCCTTCGGGTATGATAGAACAACTGCTAGCTAATCCTTATGCACGAGATGGAACTGAACATCCTGATATGCACTTTATATATGTGGATGAAATTTGTGGATTATTTAAGCTTGTAGGTTTACGCGGAGATGAAGCTAAGAATAAGTTTTTCTCTTTATCTTTGAAGGGAAAAGCACTGGCATGGTATAGGCTACGTGATGATATTGGATCTTGGAAGTGGAATCGATTGAAATTGGAATTTCACCAATAATTTATCCTATGCATCTGGTTCATCATGATCGGAATTATATATATAATTTTTGGCCTCGTGAAAGAGAAAGTATCGCTCTAGCTTGGGGGAGGCTTAAACCAATGTTACATTCATGCCCTAATCATGAGCTCTCAAGAGAAATTATCATTCAGAATTTTTATGCTCGGCCTCTCGTGATGATCAGTCCATGCTCGATACTTCTTGTACTGGTTCTTTTATGAAGAAGACTATTGAATTCATGGGATCTTTTAGAAAGAATTAATGTGACTCTGAATATTGGGAACTCGATGAAGGTAAAGAGTCGGGTATTAGGCTTAAGTTTGATTGTGTTAGATCTTTTATGAATACCGATGCCTTTCACAAGTTTAGCACCAAATATGGACTTGACTCTGAGATAGTAGCCTCTTTTTGCGAATCATTTGCTACTCATGTTGATCTCCCTAAGGAGAAGTGGTTTAAATATCATCCACCTATCAAAGAAGAAATTAAAGAACCTTTAGTAGCTAAAGAAGAACTATCATTTACAATGTTGATCCAGTTGTTCCCACTTCTTATATTGAAAAACCACCTTTCCCTGTTAGGATAAAGGAACATGCTAAGGTTTCAACTGTGATCCGCAAAAGTAATATCAAAGCACCTAGACCTTCAGAACAAATTAAAGTAGAACCTAGTGTTTCTATGGTTAAAGATTTCCTGGTAGAAAATATCGGTGGGCATGTTATTTACTTCTGCGATGAAGCTGCTAGAATTGCCAAGCTCGATGAAAAAGATAAACATAGACCTATTGTCGGCATGCATGTTGTCTCAGTCAAAATAGGAGAACACTCTTATCATGGTTTATGTGACATAGGTGCTAGCATGAGTGCAAGAAATTATGGATGATATAGCACCCGCTGAAATAGAAGACATAGACATTACTATTAAACTTGCTTATAGAGACACCATCACACCACTTAGGATTGTTAGAGATGTTGAATTCTTGTGTGGGAAAGTGAAATACCCTACTGATTTTCTAGTTCTTGGTTCCCCACAAGATGATTTTTGTCCCATTATTCTTAGTAGACCTTTCTTGAACATTGTTAATTCTAGAATAGATTGTGAGAAACAATCTGTCAGTGTTAGCTTTGGTGATGAGTCTCATGAGTTTAGTTTTTCTAAGTTTAGTAGAAAACATCATAAGAAAGAATTACCTAGTAAGGGTGAACTAATTGGTCTTGCTTCTATTGTCGTGCCTCCTGCTGATCCACTAGAATAATATTTGCTAGGCCACTAAAATGATATGCATATGCATGAAAGAAATGAAATAGATACAATTTTGTTTGAACAACGACCTCTGCTCAAACACAATTTTCCTATTAAAACTCTAGGAGGTCCTCCTCCACCTAAGGGTGATCCCGTGTTTGAATTAAAACAATTGCCACACACTTTGAAATATGCTTATCTTGATGAAAAAAAGATATATCATGTTATTATTAGTGCTAATCTTTCAGAACATGAAGAAGAGAGTATTGAAAATTCTGAAGAAGCATTGAGCTGCTATTGGGTATACTCTTGATGATCTTAAAGGCATTAGTCCCACTCTATGTTAGTACAAGATTAATATGGAACCTGATGCTAAACCTGTTGTTGATCACCGACGACGTTTGAATCCTTGGATGAAAGAAATGGTAAGAACTGAAATATTAAAGCTTCTTGAAGCAGGTATAATCTATCATAAAGCTGATAGTAGATGGGAAAGTCCTGTTCATTGTGTCCCTAAGAAGGAAGGTATTACTGTTGTTCCTAATGATAAAAATGAACTCATTCCACAAAGAATTGTTACTGGCTACAGAATGGTAATTGATTTTTTAAAATTAAATAAAGCAACTAGAAAAGATCATTACCCTTTGCCTTTTATTGATAAAATGCTAGAAAGATTATCTAAGCACACACACTTTTGCTTCCTTGATGGATATTCTCATTTTTCTCAAATACATGTTTCACAACCCGATCAAGAGAAAACCACCTTTACTTGCCCTTTTGGAACTTATGCTTATAGACGTATGCCTTTTGTTTATGCAATGCACCTGCTACCTTCCAAAGATGTATGACTTCTATATTCTCTGATTTTTGTGAAAAGATTGTTGAGGTTTTCATGAATGAATTTTTTGTTTACGGAACTTCTTTTGATGATTGCTTAAGCAACCTTGATCGAGTTTTGCAGAGATGTGAGCAAACTAATCTTATCTTGAATTGGGAGAAGTGCCACTTTATGGTTAATGAAGGAATTGTCTTGGGGCATAAAATTTCCGAACGAGGTATTGACGTGGATAAAGATAAAGTTGATGCAATTGAGAAAATGCCATTTCCTAAAGATATTAAAGGTATTCATAGTTTCCTTGGTCATGCTGGCTTCTATAGGAGGTTTATTAAAGACTTCTCTAAAATTTCTAGGCATCTTACAAATCTTTTACAAAAGGATGTTCCATTTGTTTTTGATGATGATTGTGTAGAAGCCTTTGAAACACATAGCCTTAACTTCTGCACCTATAGTGCAACCACCTGATTGGAACTTGCCTTTTGAAATTATGTGTGATGCTAGTGATTATGTTGTTGGAGATAATAAACAACCCAGAAGGCAATCGAGGGGGGCACAAGACACCATGGCCAGGCGTGCCCAGGTGGGTTGTGCCCACCTCGGGTACCTTCCGGACTCCGTTTTTCTCCCATTTGCTTGTTTCCCAAGATAAAAAATCATTATATACCCCCCGAACCTATTGACCACCGTATCACGGAGAAATCTTCTGTTCTCTTTTCTTGTTGTTTTCTGTTAGATCTGTCAAGCCAGGCTTCATGTCTTCTCCCTCCTCCAACAATGTAGAAGAGGATGTTTGGTTGATGAAGATGGAATTGAAGAGAGAAGAACCAAAAGAAGCCTTCAAGGGGGACAAGAGCAAGGAAGCTACTGGAGATCAAGCTACAGCATTAGAGCAGGCCTTGCCCGCGAAAGAAGAAGAGGAAGATATCCTTCAACCATACGATGAATATCTTACCCCCACTGAAATTGAAGCTTTTAGGACCATTGAAATAGGTCATGTTCAAAAAAAATATCTCACTCGTGAGAATATTCTATTCCAAGAGCACATCATTGCCCTCTAGAGCGTCATCCATAGATTGGAGTATCTTTTGAGCCTGAAGGATAAGCTCGCTTCTACACCACCATCACCTCCTTCACCACCAAAGGAGACTTGATTTAATGGTATGGGCACTCCCCTTGGCTTGTAGCAAGCCTGGGGGAGGTGCCCCGGTATCGTATCACACCGCCTCTTTTACCCTTATTTATCTTAGTTCGATCTTAGTTATATTTTGAATTAGTTGAATAAAAGTTTAGTTCGATCCTTTTAGAATGTTTTGCTTAGTGATCTATATATCTTTGTACTCATGTGCGAGATATATAATAAAGTTTAGTTCGAGTTTTGCTTTCTTTACTTTTATGTTTCAATCAAAATAAAGACAAAGAATAATGAAAAAAGGGGTCATATGCTAATCTTATGGTAAGTAATGACATCACATAAGGAAAAGTATAAGTAGTGAAATTTATTGGAGATTGACAAACACAGCATTGGTCAATGATGCAATTCATGAAAATTTAATAAGGGAAGAGAAGATTCACATGCAAATACACTATCTTGGACATCTTTTATGATTGTGAGCCCCCATCAAAATATTTTATGCCAAAATTGTTGACATTGGACAAGGAAGACAACGTAATGATTTATGCTTGTGCATATTCACATACAAGTTAAATTGTCATAGATCCTTTAACATGTGCTGCTTGCCCCTATCTTTGTTAGCCAAAAATTCCACACTAAGTAGAGATACTACTTGTGCATCCAAAAACCCTTAAACCCACATTTTGTTTTGAGAGTGCATACCTACCTATGGATTGAGTAAGATCCTTCAAGTAAGTTGTCATCGGTGCAATAAGGCAATAAAAATTGCTGCTAAATGTGTTGGATCATTTAGTGTAAGAGAAAATTGAGCGTTGTACGAACTTGTGATGGCAAAACAATAAAGGCAACAGACTGCGTAATAAAGGTTGCTATCACAAGGGGCAATACAACGTGACATTCTTTTGCACTAAGAGATTGAGCATACCAACCAAAAAGCGCATGACAACCTCTACTTCCCTCTGCGAAGGGCCTATCTTTTACTTTCATGTATTTACTTTTATGCAAGAGTCAAAGTATTCTTCCCTATTCCTTTTTATTTTTTCTTTTGCAAGCATCATGTGGTGAGGAAAGATCTAGGCACATATATCCAGCTAGATATGAGTGAGCATGTGTTATTATTGTTGGCATCACCCTTGAAGTGAATACGTTGGGAGGCGAAACTATAAGCCCCTATCTTCCTATGTGTCTAGTTGAAACTTTTTGCTCATGGGTATGTGGTGAGTGTTAGCAATCATAGAAGACTATATGATGGTTGAATATGCGGACTTGCCAAAAGGCTCCGATATGTGACCCTTCATGAAAACATGATGAATTGTAGTTGCAAAGTTGACTAAGAACATAATTTATTGGTTTTTAGAGTTTATGCTTTATACTTCGATGTTGTGATGAATTGTTACTTCTTCATGAGAAGTTTATGATAAAAGCTATGTGATAAAAGTTCTATGATAAAGTTTGTTGTTGTTCTAATAATGTGCATGATGCTTCTATGTCCGTATTTTGTTTTATTCGACACCTCTCACTCTAAGCATGTGGACATGTTTTTCGATATCGGTTTTTTCGTTTGAGGACAAGCGAGGTCTAAGCTTGGGGGAGTTGATACATCCATTTTGCATCATGTTTACCTACTGTTATTTACTATGTTTTTATGCATAATAATGCTTTTTGGAGTAATTATAATGCCATTTCTCCCATAATATGCATGGATTATACAAGGAGGGAGAATGCCGGCAGCAGGAATTCTGGACCTGAAAAAGCTACGTCAGAGTTACCTATTCTACACATCTCCAAATGAGCTGAAAATTTACAGAGAATTGTTTTGGAATATATGAGGAATATTGGAGCAAATAACTACCAGAGGGGGCCCACCAGCTGGGCATAACCCACCTAGGCGCGCCAGGCAGTCCAGGCGCACCCTGGTGGGTTGTGCCCTCCTCGTCCCACCTCCGGTGTTCCTCTTATGGTATATAAGTAATTTTGACCTAGAAAAAATAAGGAGAGGACTTTGGGACGGAGCGCCGCCATCTCAAGGCGGAACTTGGGCAGGAGCGATTCCACCGGGGAACTTCCCTCCCGGAGGGGGAAATCATCATCATCGTCATCACTAACAACCCTCTCATCTTTGGGAGAGCAACCTCCATCAACATCTTCAACAACTCCATCTCCTTCCAAAACCTAGTTCATCTCTTGTGTTCAATCTTTGTACGGGAACCTCGGATTGGTACCTGTGAGTGACTAGTAGTGTTGATTACATCTTGTAGTTGATTACTATATGTTTTATTTGGTGGAATATTATATGTTCATATCCATTATGCTATTTAATACCCCTCTGATCTTGAGCATGATTATCATTTGTTAGTAGTTACTTTTGTTCATGAGGTCACGAGAGAAATCTTGTTGCAAGTAATCATGTGAACTTGATATGTGTTCGATATTTTGATGATAAGTATGTTGTGATTCCCTTAGTGGTGTCATGTGAACGTCGACTACATGGAACTTCACCATATTTGGGCCTAAGGAATGCATTGTGGAGTAGTTATTAGATGATGGGTTGCTAGAATGACAGAAGCTTAAACCCTAGTTTATGCGCTACTTCGTAAGGGACCTATTTGGATCCAAAAGTTTAATGTTGTGGTTAGATTTTATCTTAATACTTTTCTCATAGTTGCGGATGCTTGTGAGGGGGTTAATCATAAGTAGGAGGTTTGTTCAAGCAAGAACAACACCTAAGAACCGGTCCACCCACATATCAAATTATCAAAGTAGCGAACATGGATCAAACCAACACGGTGAAAGTGACTAGATGAAATTACCATGTACCGTCAAGAACGCTTTGCTTATTATAAGAGACCATTTTGGCCTGTCCTTTGCCACAAAAGGATTGGGCTACCTTGCTGCACTTTACTTATCATTATTGTGGCTTGCTCGTTACAAATTACCTTGCTATCAAACTACTCTTTACCGGCTGTTTCAGTGCTTGCAGAAATTACCTTGCTAAAAACCACTTTTCATTTCCTTCTGCTCCCTGTTGGGTTCGACGATCTTACTTATCGAAAGGACTATGATTGATCCCCTATACTTGTGGGTCATCAAAGCACGACGGGACTACGATTGATCCCCTATACTTGTGGGTCATCAAAGCACGACGGGTGGGTCTTTTACAAATGCCAAAAGCAGGAGGTCAGTGGTTCTTTTCAATTTAGTTCCTTTCCATGGTTTTTCTTTGGTTTTGGATCCAAATATTGAAATTTTTGACCTTGACATGTATTTTTGGGGTAGGTGAGTTGCGGTTTATGGCGCTGGGAATTGGAGTACATTGAGTACCTCATTTACAAACACTCTCATCGGTGATGCTGTTGTGGATGCTATTAGTGCGGCGGAGGAATGCAGGGAGGAACTGCCCAAAGCACAAGAGATTACCTATATGAATGGATCTACCAGCTGGTCTAAGAAGGTTGCTGTAGCTGAAGGTTCTTGATGTTCCTACTCATGTGCAATAGTTTGTGATAGATAAATGGCAAACATGGGAGCATGGAAGTGCCTACCTAAGTATCATAACATTGTTAATTGTGTTAAAACTGGATCAGCTTCAGTTGATGTAGTTGTTTGGGAACCAGCAACACCTTGATCTGGAGGTGGCACATTGCCAGCACTTGGTGGTGGCAGTCCAGCCTTCAAGTACTTGCAGCCCTTCCTGTTGTGATCTGGCTCACCACAGTAAGAACAGTGCATGATGACACCATGCCTTATGAATTTCTTCCCTCCCCTTCTAATGATCAACCTCTCCACGTGATTGTCTCCTTGTAGTACATGGCCTACCCACATGCTTCTGGTACAATGGTGGTTCAATTGGGGGCCGATGTAAATCCTCCTACTCTCTCCTATATTTGCAAGGATATATAATGTTTCCATATGCCTTTTTGAACACCTCCTTTGAGTAGCAAGGGTCAACCATTTGCAGAGGATCAATTCAAGCATTCATGCAGCAGGCTATCACATGAGAGCATAGAAGCCCTGATTTCTGTATTCCCTTACATGTGCATGTTTTCTTTAGCATGTCTACTATATAATTCACCCCTCCATCACCTACTAGGAAAAGACCATCTCCTAATCCCTCCACACAGCAGGTGTTTGCAAATTATGTTGCCTTCTCAACTGTAGGGTCAAAATTATGTCTAAAGGAGGGTGATTAGACTACTTGACCAAATAAAACCTAACCTTTTCCCAATTTTAGTTGTAGGCAGATTTTAGCAATTATGACAAGTCAATTAACACCCTACACATGCAAGTCTAAGAGTATAGTAGCTGAATGTAAGACATAGCACATGTAAGTAAAGGGAATGGTTTCGAGAAGGCAAACACAATGGGGGCACGACGATTTTTGGCATGGTACCGATAGGTGGTCTATGGTACATCCACGTTGATGGAAACTTCAACCCACGAAGTGTAATGGTTGCGTGAGTCCACAGAGGGCTCCACCCACGAAGGGTCCACGAAGAAGAAACCTTGCCTATCCCACCATGGCCATCGCCTACAAAGGACTTGCCTCACTCGGGTAGATCTTCACGTGGTAGGCGATATCCTTGCCCTTATCTTGGTTCAACTCCACATCATGTCGAAGGCTCCCAAGCGACAACTAACAAATCTAGGAGACACCACTCTCCAAAAGGTAATAGACGGTGCATTGATGATGAACTCCTTGCTTTTGTGCTTCAAATGATAGTCTCCCCAACACTCAACTCTCTCTCACACATATTTGGCTATGGTGGAAGAAGGATTTGAGTGGAAAGCAACTTGGGGAAGGCTATACATCAAGGTTCAAATGGTAGTAATGGAAACTCCTGATCCCAACACATGAGTAGGTGGCTCTCTCTCAGAAAATGAATGGTGGAAGTTTAGGCACGTTCTGATGGCTCTCATCTATGACAAAGAAGGGGTGGAGGGGTATATATAGCCTCCACACAAAATCCAACCGTTACACACTTTTGACCCAACTAGGTGGCACCAATCGGAAATCTCGGTGGCACTGACCTGTGTAAAAATATGAACGTTAGGAATCTCGGTGGGACCGACGGTAACAACTCGGAGGGGTCGATGTGCAAGGGCTTAGGGCAAACCTCATAAGGCAACAAAGAGTTGGTTCAGCCATCTCGGTGGGACCAATTGCAATTCTCAGCGGGACCAAAACAACTGCAGCAAGCAACAGAGAGCTGGCAAGGCCATCTCAGTGGGACCGGCATCCATATCGGTGGATCTGAATTGTTAGTGTTTTGGAAGTGGCTAAGTCCAAATGAACTCGGTGGGGCCGAGTTGGAATGTAGGGTTTGGGCACATTTGGATAGAGAAAGTGGTTGAAGATTTTGGAGCAATATCACTAAGCACTTTGAGAAAATAGATCATTAAGCAACACCTCATCCCGTTTTAATAGTATTGGCTTTCCTATGGACTCAATGTGATCTTGGATCACTTAACCAAAAATGTAGAGTCTTTAGCTTTTGCCAATCCATTTCCTTAGCATTTTGAGGGGTCCACAATCACTAGTCCTTGCCATGCCAATCATTGAACGTCCTGAAATATTAATCTTAAATGGACATTAGTTCAATGAGATATATGTTGTTATGAATTACCATAACCACCCGGGGATTAGTTGCACTTTCAATCTCCCCCTTTTTGGTAATTGATGACAACATATAGATCAAAGCTTCGACAAATAATTAAATGAATGAAATACATCTTTGCTTTGAGAAGTATGTGATAGGCAAGAGCTCCCCCTAAATTTGTGCATTATTAAAAATTTGCGTTTGAATGCAAATGCACAATCGATTAGGATCATGGGTCACTCTTCCATGTAACATACAACTTGGTGGAGCACATGAAATTATATGAATGGAATAGTAAGCATGCATCACAAAAAACATAAGTGAACCATCATACACAAATAATGATTAAGGATAAGCACTAAGCATTATATGAAGCATAGTATGATCAATCACACATAACCAAAGTATCTCACACGCATAACGAGCAAAGTAGCACAAATCAAACAGACATAGTAGCAGAAATTTTCAAGAAAAACCAACGAGCCAAAGCAAGACACTCTCTCTCGAAGCCTGATGGTCTATACGAATTCTCCCCCTTTGGCAAAAAGTACCAAAAAGTTGGAATAGGTATATAGTTATACGTCTCTCTAGGCACAATCCTTGGCAGCTTGTGAAGGTGATCTTTGGCTGGCGGCTCCAGTGTGCATAGATGGCATTGAGAGAAGTGCATCTGCGAAGGCTTCAGCTGACGTCTGCTGAGCTGGTGGCGTAGAGTATGTAGGTGGCACTGTAGAAGTAGCAGCAGGTGCAGAGTGAGTAGTCCTCCTGTCTACAACTGGCACTGCAGCAGATCTGGATGCTCTGGGTACTGCCTGGTATCTCTTAGTTGTAGCTCTCTCATCTCCACCGTTATAAGCTCTGGTTGCGTCAACATCATATCTGAGCTTCTCCACAATGGTTTGTACCTTAGTGATCTTCATATCAAGATCATGAACCTTAGTCTCAACTATCCGCTCTAGGCTCTCTTGGTTCTTGGTGAGGTTGGCCAGACTTCACTCAATCCTTAGGGTAGCTTCCAGCAGGTAAGTCATCTGATTATTCTTTGACTTGAGGTTGGCAATGGGTGCATTGGGAGCAGAGGCCTTCTCGGCTGCTTTTGCTCTTGTAGCTGCCTGGATCTTCTCTTGGGCTTGGGCAGATGTAGGGTGTGAAGGGTCCATCACCAATGCATTGTCCTTGAACTCCGGGTGCAGTGGGAGATGCTCATGATCAAGTAGATAGGTGCTCATTCCAACCTTGGAGTTGATGAGCAACTGAATGTGAGGAGTAAATCAAGAAGATTTCTTTTCACTACTAGGAAAAAGGCTACTAGCAGCGCGGGTAAAATGGCTACTAGCAGCGTGGGTATCGGCGCTACTAGTATCGCGCTACAGCTAATAGTTAGTTGTAGCATGGGAGAAACCCGCGCTACTACTAACTTTATTAGTAGTAGCGTGTGCCACCCAAGCTACTACTATTACAAACTCACGCTACTACTAATGAAGTAGTAGTAGCGTGCCTACAATACCAGCGCTACTAGTATCCTAAATACTAGTAGGGCACTTTTTTCCCAATGCTACTAGTAGAAAATTAGGAATAAAAAATAAAAATAGATGCAATATTCATGAATGGAGATCAGAGACACGTCCAGTGCAAAATAAATTCCACAAAACCATCTTAACACTTGCAATGTTCATGGATGCAACATTCAACATCTCAACTCGAAGAGATCACAAGGACACACACAACCATCATCAAAAGGTTGGTACCTTCCCTAGCGTTTCACCACCAACCTAACCATACCACTTCTCTAGATGTATGTACAAAGCGTCGAGGTCCTCCACCTTGAGGAACTCCGGACGGTGGTGTCGTCCTCCACCTCGGTGACCTCCGGACGGTGGCGTCGAGGTCCTCCACCCCGGGGACCTCCTGCGTCACAATCACCTGGACAATAATCTGTATGACGCGGTCGTGGGGCTTCACGGTGAAGTCTGCTTCCGAGTAGTTGAAGAGCACGACTGCCATTGGGCCGCAGTAGTCCTTGTCGATCACCCTGCACCCAGTCGAGAAAGTGAAAACTTGTTAGTTCGCGCCCTCGTGCAGATCCAGTAGGGTATTTTCTTCAATTATATGTCTCTTTTAGTCTATTATGAATCTTCAAAATGGAAAAACACCTACTAAATGCATACCCTAGCTGTACGTGTTCATGCTATCTTCTTGTTTTGGTGCATTCAAGAAATACTAGTGTATTTGAGCTATATATTCTTGAAATATTTGACAGTTAACATCTGTTCAAAATTTATCATTTCATGGATAGGGAAATCGCCAACAAAGGACATCAGAAAATTGATTCCCACTGCTCTTCAAAACAGCGCCGGGGTCGACATTGACTCTTCAGAGAATACCTTTTTAAATCAGGCAGAAAAATGTATAGAGAGAGTGATCTAAATGCTCTTATATTAGTTTACAGAGGGAGTAGTATATAAGGATGCCCATCATCTTGTGGAAAATGTACTAGCTACCAATAATGAACTATTCACGTTGAACAATTTAAATTCGAACAATTGTGAATAATGATTAAGCTTACACATCCTATAAACAAAATGGTCAACTCCATGATGTATCCATCAACTACCTAAATTTTAACATGGAAACCTTCCATAATATAATGACGGGAAAGAGATAGCAAAATGGATCATGCTTGAGATAGAGATTCTTACTGCAAATCTTAACAGAAGACATGACTTGCCAACACCTGAGTCTCCAATAAGCAATATCTTGAAGAGGTAATCACTGCATGGTCAAATAAGAGAATGTTAGTCTCCAACAAACACAGTGTGTAGAGAATAAAACAAGTAGTGGTGACATTTTCAAGATGATAAAAAAGGGTAGCGCGCTACACGTAGCTCCTGCTTGCGCAGGGTTCGCGGAAGGGTCCGGCCACTTCCAAAGATGATAATAAGATACAATAACTATGTCCAGGCTTGGAAAATTGAAAATAAATTAAAAGAGAAATGTATTCAAGATAATAACACACAACAATTAGATGGAATAATATTGTCGCTTAGACAAGTAAGGCTGACGGATGAAGGGCCATTTTGCTATTTAATACTCAGCCAAAATGCCAGTTTTGCTAAGCTAATAGATCCCTATGTACTAGTGTGTGATTACTATGATAGAATGTAAAAATAGTTCCCCTTGCAGCATTAAGATATAATGATATTGTAACACTGATGAGTGGAGTGCAACCACAGTTATAGCGGTAACCGAACAAAAAGTTATATCAGCCCATGACTGTCACAGTTATACAACATGAAGAGACAGAGCATTTGGCCATGCTTGTAAAGGATGTTAAGCAGACTTGTGCACTCTACCCACATCTGCAGTGTGGAGATGGATTGGATCATGGATGCAAAGTGACTGCGAAACTAGAGATGGTGCAAAGTGACATTAGCATACATAATTCACCAAAACCGACCTATTCTCTGTTCCTCTGTCTTGTTCTTTTACTACCGTTAGATAGTAGTAGTAGGAATCTAAAATCCACAATAAACAACGCTGGAAACACTAATCATAACGAACGGGTAAAAAAGAGTACATCCACCCAGCGGCATGGAGCGAGATAGGTGCACACAGCAAACGATTTCACATCAGATTTCACCTAATTTAAACACAAACTCTGTTGGAAACGTTGCATTCCCCTCGCGGACATGATCCAGACCAAGAAAAAATAGGCACGATTCTGCTGGGATCGAGAGTCAACCCATGCGCGCGCCAGATCCAGCGAGATCTCAGCCTAAACCATCGACCGAAATGGTAACAGAATCTGTTGCACATAGCAAATTTATGCATCTATTAGTACCACTGTACCAGATAGTATTTTAGTAATTACCAAGACTGAGATGACATCATTGTTGATCATGTCGAGGCGCTCCGACACGATGTGTTGCCGTGCATCAGCTGCAAAGAGTTTGTCAGCTTCGCCTCCCTTTCAAACCACAGAGGAGGACTCTGAAAACGTGCCATTGCTATCTGGGGCGGGGCTACTCACGAGATAGTGGCGCCGCAGAGGAATATCGCTCCGATTTCCTCGACTCTACCCTGGAAAACAGAGCATTAGTAGTAAGTTTTGTCCTATGCTCGTGAAGAAGGCAGCAGAGCATGTAAACAAAACATGTTTCATAGGAAGTTTCAGACAAGGCAGCAGAGCATGTAAACAAAACATGGTTCATAGGAAGTTTCAGACAAGGGACTGGAAAAATACCATCTAAAGGAGGTTTTCTTCCCTGGCAGCTGAACCGGGTAAAGAAAAGAGTAGGCATTGGTCTCATCTACCAGCATGGCCATCTTCACACCGTCGTCGTCCAGCTCGGTAGCAGCAGCAGCGCACGATTCTACTACTGGATCAGCATGACCAAAGTACTTTCACATCAGAAAGGAATAACAGTATCACAAGCCATCATCACAATATGAAGATGCTCACAATGCCGTCCACAATCCACGAGTAATGTCACATCCCAGTTAGACCATGCATTAGGGTGTGCATCATGTTTAAATTTCATTTGAATTTGAAATGGGGAAGGCGAAACCCCGTAACACCCCCTTAATTCAACTAGGGTTTACTAAAATTATTTCAATGAATCCGAAATGCCCTTCAAAATGCTCATCCTCTTTGTTTGGGTTCAGAACCCATGTCAAAGGAGGTGTATCATTTTCTAGGTCATCCAAGGTTCCTAGGATTAATCCACAAGTTTTGAACTTGGGAATTTTTAATTATATAAAATATTTTAAATGTTCAAAATTGTCAAACCAAAATGTTTCATGTTGGGAATATTCCAACAAGTGACCAGGAGCATTTTGGTGAATTTTAAAACAGTTTTGGTATTTTTAAAACCCCACAAAGTTGCAGGAAAATTAGAAAAGACTAAAAAGGAAAACCCTTACGACGCCGTGTTCGCCCACCTGCCGCCCAGCCCAGCAGCAGCCAATGAGCTGCTTGGCTCGGCCAGCAGCAACTGGTGCCCGACGGCGAGCTCGGCGCGCCACGCAGCTGGCCGCCGCCTGCTTCACCTCCTCGCCGCCTCGCTGCCTGGGCGACCTCCACGTCGTCGCCCGACCCCTGGACACGCCATTCGCCCCTTGCCTCTCTCTCTCGCTCTCCCCAACCTGGCCGACGCCATCGCCGCGCCACCGCCAAGTCGTGCTCCCGCCGTCCATGCTCCTCCCCACCATGTCCAGGAGCTCTGCCGACTCCACTACCCCTAGCTAGCGAATCCCGCTCGCTCTAAGTACCCGAACCCAGCTCACCGACCTCGACCGAGCTCAAGTCGCGGAGATCCCAGCGTCGCCGTCGCCCGGTTCATCCCGACCCCGACGAGGCTCTACGCGCCCGTGAGCCTATCTAACTCCCTCTCCCTCTCTCGCCCCGAGCACCATAACGACCCAACCACGATCACCAGACGACCGCCATGGAGCTCGTCGCCGACGTGCTCCGGCCACTCTCCGCCACCCAGGGTGCCGTTGCATTCACCACACCCCAACGGGTCTGCCCATGCACTTCCGCACCTCGCCGAGCCCTCTAACCCCAAACCCGTAGTTGGCGAACCTCGGCGCCGCTAACTCGTCGCCGGCGCCAACTCCGCCACCCCGACCCCAACTAACCTCACCAATAGATGCGGGTTGCTCCTAGCTACCGTAGCTATCTTCATGACTTCGTTTGGTCGCGGAATCACCAAACACACTCCCTCCGCCGTGTCGGGCTCGCCGGCGGCTAGTCGCCGGTGCGGCCGACGTGGGCATTGACCAATGTGGGCCCGCGTTGACCCCGACAGGTCACTGACAACTGGGGCCCAGCCCTGCTAACTAAATAGGTTAGTTTAATTAAACTTTAGTTAAGTTAATTACCCTAACATGCGGGTCCCACTGGTCAGTTTGACCTGGACGACCCCGTTGACCCCTGACGTCACGCTGACCTCATGCTGACGCAATAAATGAATTCTGGATTTATTTTGATATAATAAATTCCAGAATATAAATCAAATTTCAAATGCTTATAACTTTTATTCTATAACTCCAAATGCAAAGATTTATATATGAAAAAATATCAGAAAAATACACTCTATCCATTGGTACAGGTTTCATGCATGTTAAAACAAGTTAACTATGCTGAATAACCAGAATAAGGAATTGCACCATTAGGACTAACTCAAATGAGCTATCATTTGAATCCTTGATTCAAATGAGTTCATCCCCTGTTCTTTCAACTTGCATTAGGCCAACACACATCCATATTGCCATGTCATAGCATGCATCATATTGTTGCATATTGTCTTGTGTGTTTATTTCGGTGTGCTTTCATGATAGGTTCTGCCCCCGAAGATAACCTCGACTACCCATCTGAAGGGCAGTTCTCTACCCCAGTTCCATCAGGCAAGCAACTCTTTGGTCATTCCTATACAAACCCATGTTCTCGCTTCTGCTCTCGTTTACTGCATTAAGACAACGCGATTCAACTGTTGTGTGCTGCGGTAGTTGAACCCACTTCCTTTGCATGACCTGTCATTGCCATAGTAACTAGATGAAACCCACTAGTATGTGTAGGAGTTGGTTGAGCCATGTTTGTGATTCCTACCATGCTATGCTTGCTATGCTTAGAGTTGTGTCAAGTCTGGCTCATCGGGATGATGAACTGGAGTGAAAGGTTGTGTTGGTTCGAGAGTGAAAGTGTTGAACACGGTTTGGTAAAGGTATCGATGAGAGGCCATGTAGGAGTACATGGTGGGTTGTTTCATTGAAGCTGAACTTAAGAACTGAGATCTGTGTTTGTGATCCATGAAACAGTTACTACCACACATTGGGATCCTTAATTGACCCTCTCGGCTTCTTAACCACCCTTGTTCTTAGTCCGGGAGTTGCAAGTAGTTTCGGTGTTTGTAGCATGTTGGGGGGACGCATAACGCTGACCTTAGGGGTGGGTTGTGTTGCGGTAGGCACCGTGGCCCGTGTACCGAAAGTGCCCGTTTGGTATCTCGGGAACCCTGCACACATCGTTCGGGGCTGTATGGGAAACCTCGGCGGACTCCTGCGGATGGAACCGAATAGGCGATAAACCTGGACTAGGGACTTGAGTGCTTAGGTAGGCTGTGGCCGACACCCACGTTGGGCTTCCGCTTGAAGGTTGCGAGTACATGTCGTGTAAACGACGATAAGTGGTGAGCGTGTGTGAAGAAGTATACCCTGCGGGGTTAACTATGATCTATTGAATAGCCGTGTCCACGGAGAAGGACTTCGGGTTACCTATATCAGTTCATAGACAAGTAAATGGATACTACTAAAAGCCTCAAGATAAGTGTGAGTATCGTGGATGGCCCTCTCGGGGATGACGAGAGAGGATCCACGGTGGAGTATTGTGATGGTGATTAGTGGACTCGTGTACGAGAAATGCTTTACAAAGTGGTGTTACGTAGGATAGCTTAGCCAAGAGTCGAAGCTGGCTTGCTGCAAATAACTCCACCTCCTTCTTGAGAATGTGCATGTATGATAGGATTCTGTGGTAAGACTTGCTGAGTACTTTTGTACTCATGTTTGCCTAATCAATATTTTCCAGAGGACTATACTACCCCCTCCGACGGATTCTATGTAGATGTTGACTTCGACGAGTGAACTAGCCACCCAGGTGGCGATCTAAGACTTGTGAAGGGCCATTGTAGATAGAAAGGCTCCAACAAGCTTTCTTTCTTTCTAGAGTCGTACTCGAGACTAGTTTGCTTCCGCATGTGCTTGTATGATTGTATGAGTTGAGTGTTGGGTCATGTGACCCCTACCTGTATGACTATGTTATGTATGGCTCCTCGGAGCCTCTTAAATAAAGTACTTGAGTTGTAGAGTTTTGTTGTGATGCCTTGTTGTATTTACTCATATCGGGCATATTGCGTGTATGATTGAAATGCTTGGTATGAGTGGGATCCGACAAACTAGTTGTTTATCCTTGGCAGCCTCTCATATGGGGAAATGTAGTCTCGTGCCTCGGCGATAGTAGTCCGCTTCTGCCGGTTCACGAGTCCTGCTAGCCCAAAGACTACTGCTTGGACACTTGGTGGCGGCATGTGATTCATTTCGTTCCTATGTCTGTTCCTTCGGGAAATGTCACGCGGTGATATTCGAGTCCTGCCTAGCCTGCTACAGCCGGGATACGGAGTCCTGTTAGCCAGTGCTACAGATCCAATTCATACGTTGATGACCGACATGCTCGAAGTGATTCATGTATGCCTGTCCCCATAGGTTAGTGCGCTTTGGGTTCACGACTAGCCATGTCGGCCGGGTTCTTGGTCATGTGGATGCTAGCGACACTATCATATCGTGAGCCAAAAGGCATAAACGGTCCCGGGCCATGGTAAGGCGACACCGTGGGAATACCGTGCGTGAGGCCGCAAAGTGATATGAGGTGTACCAGCTAGGTCGATGTGACTTGGAATCGGGGTCCTGACAGCGTTGGTATCGAGCAGGGCTGCTGAGGTTCGCTAAGCCAAACTGGTGAAGTTGAGTCTAGAAATGCTTTAGTTATATGTAGGGGAATTGATTGTGGGAGGAGCGTAAGGCTCTTTTACTCCTTTACCTTATGCCCTCGATCCGAGTCATCCTCTTCTCATTCGGCGTGGGTATAGGACTAGGCTCTCTTCTCTCTATCGAGGTTCACGTGTTACTAATCCGTAGTAACTTATAGGATTGTTGGTTACATCCTCAGTTCAGTGCTACTAAATTTTAGTATGCTATCATTTGAATCAGAACCTTGATATGATGTTGTTGAGTGGTTTTGCAATCTGATTTTGTAATGTCTCAAATCTGATTTTGAGCATTTACAGATGTTATGCTGCCCGATTTTCCCTAGAAATTCTAATGCCTTTGCATTGTGGCTGTGCTTTTAGATGGCCACCCGCCCCCAGAACCAAGTGGTTCGCCTGACCCGTTGCATTGATGTGTGCGGTCACACGGCAATGCTGGTCCGGGTGATGATTGAGTCTGGTTATCGATGGTATCCTGAATATACCGTCGAGGAGCAGTTTAGGGATTTCAATCAAAGCCAATATCTATGCACGGTTCGGATTTATCCATCTTATCCCGGACTCTTGAGCCACTTCATTGTTCTTATGGGCTCGGAATCACTATTGGAATATCGTGCAAGATGCAGCCTATTCCATGATGACTATTATTCGAGCGAACGCTTGCTGAGCAACACCGATTTCCGCTATATGCCAACATCCCTTCACGGGCGCATGGCTACCTTGAGGGTTTGTACAGCGATGCATCCCATGAGGACTCACCTTCGCACTACTCTTGAGTTGTTGGAGGACAAGGACCGTGAGAACCGGCCTTGCGTATGGAGCTTTAATGCCCGTTCGACCTTTGGGCTACTCGACTAGGTTTGCACCTGCCGTGCAAGCGGATATATGGACATGAGAGACTTGTACCTGTGCGGGAAAGTCTGCGGACTTTATGGAGTGGCGTGAGGTTGGAGGCATCACTCCTCCTCGTGGGCCTCCTCGCCACCGTTTGTTGGTCCACGGCCACATCCGAGTCCTTATGGTCCACAGGCCCCACAGGATTGTCTGTTTCCGGACGATCATGTTCCACTTCCAGGTCTGGGTGGGGACTTCTATGAGGACTACTATGGAGCTGCCTGAGATAGTAGTAGTATTCCTAGTATGGTAATAGTTGTATTTCCACCGTCCTGCGTGACTTGTGGAATACGACTTAGTGTGTATCGTTCCGGAAGTGTAGAAAAATAATGTATAGGAGTTGGAATGCTTCCGATGAGATGTAACGCCTTTCCTTATAGTTGTACTCCGTCAGGCTTGTACTAAACTATGAATGGTGTGTATGACCGTTGGTATATATATATATATGGCAGTTTTATATTACCATGTCATACGGATGAACATCTTTGCATTCCATGCTATCCATTACCTTCCGCACTTCCTTATTAAATTCTGCCATCCTGGTTTAAACCTTTGCTTTGTCTCCCAGGATGGTCAACACTCGCAACACTCCTGCTGCTCCAGAGCAGGGAGAAGCCATGCAGCCGAAATGTGAATCTGCGCGAACCGCCATCTTTGGCCGAGGTGATGCTGGAAGCAGAACGCAATAAGCGTGAAACCAACCGCTTATTGGAGCGGATTGAGCAAAACACAGCACGCCAGCCAAGAAACGATGTGGTTTCACTCAACGATTTCGTCAAGCTATATCCCCCAAAATTCAAATATTCCGTCGAGCCTCTCGACGCGGATGATTGGCTCCGCAGCATCCACCACAAGCTGCGTTCCGCCAACGTGGCTGAGGCTGACAAGGTTACCTTTGCCGCCTATCATCTGGAAGGCCCTGCTAGTCTCTGGTGGGAAAATTATGAGGCTATGCGTCCGGTTGGACAAGTTACAACTTGGGATGAGTTCAGTGCCGCCTTCCGCGAGCATCATATTCCAGAAGGTCTTATGGACCGCAAACGTGAGGAATTCTGCAGTTTCACCCAAGGTAGGCTGACAGTGGATGCCTACAGCCGTGAATTTGGGAGGTTAGCACGTTATGCTCCCGAAGAAGTTTCTACCGATGCCAAGAAGCAGGCAAGGTTCCGCAAGGACTTAGCCTCGAGCTACGCCGAGATCTCCGCTCGCATGAGTGTACCTTTTCCCGGTTAGTCAATAAGGCTATCGGCCAAATCTGGGCAGATCGACTTTGAGGCCTCACGCAAACACATCCGTGATTCGGATCGTCATCCGCTCTGGATCCCTGAAGCGCGGGTTTGGGTTCCAAATACTGCTCTACCACCAGTGTTCACCCGAGGCCATCCTTTGAGGCGCCTCGCCCCAACCAGCCGTATTTTCCACCCAAGACTTATGGAGGTCCAACTGCTAATGCTGCTCCACGCCCAAATGTGATAACTTGCTTCAAGTGTGGAGAGACGGGCCACTATATCCGAGAGTGTCCCAGAACAACCCCAATCAAGCTGGAAAGTTGGCGCGGCAAGCAAGCCAGCAGGAAAGGTGCCCTATGCTAAGCCGGTTGCCACCGCCGTGGCCATGTCAACTATGTCTCTGCTGAAGAAACCTATGAGGATCCCAACGCCGTCCTCGAGACGCTTCTTGTTAATTGCCATCCGCAACCGTTCTTTTGATCTTGGAGCATCTCATTCATTTATTTCGAGAGCTATGCTCGATTGCATAACACCACATTCTCGTGACATGCCTACCTCCATGGAAATTAAACTCCTGGTTCTAGATGGCAAACCTCTAGAATAAGTCATGGGAATGAAATTCTTGTCGACATGATTAGTCTTTCTTGCATCTCTAATAGCTCTCAAGTCCTCGGACATAAACATCATCTTGGGTATGGACTGGATGTCACCCATTATGCTAAGATAGATTGCTCTACTAGAACTGTTCAACTTACCCATCCTTCGGGCAAAGCGGTGGATGTTTTAACCCGAGTGTCTAAGCGCCACTTTACTCCTTAAATGCCAACCCCTTCCGGACCTCAAGATATTCCGGTAGTCCGTGATTTCCCGGATGTCTTTCCGAAGAACTGCCAGTGTTCCACCGACGGGGATGTCGAGTTCGTGATAGATCTTATTCCGGAACCGCCCCAATCTCTAGAAGACCTTATAAGATGGCACCCTAGAACTAGTTGAACTTAAGAAACAACTCGATGAGTCCTTGCAAAAGGGTTTCATCCGTCCTAGTTCATCTCCATGGGCTTGCCCCGTCCTCTTCGTCAAGAAGAAGGATGGTACGGATCGGATGGTTGTAGATTACCGACCTGTCAATTTGGTCACTATCAAGAACAAGTATCCGCTCCCCAGGATCAACGACCTGTATGATCAGCTCGCTGGATCCTCAGTCTTTTCCAAGATGGATTTGAGGTTGGGCTACCATCAAATCAAAATCAAGAACGGGGACATTCCCAAAACGGCTTTTGTTACTCGTTATGGCCAATACGAGTACACCGTCATGTCTTTCGGTTTAACCAATGCTCCAGCCACTTTCTCTCGGTTAATGAACTCAATCTTCATGGAGTATTTGGATAAATTCGTCGTGGTATACCTCGATGATATACTCATCTACTCCAAGAATGAGGAAGAACATGTCGAACACCTAAGGCTAGTATTGATGAAACTTCGAGAGCACCGCCTTTATGCCAAATTCTCTAAGTGTGAATTTTGGTTACCAGAAGTGACCTATCTAGGCCATGTAATCTCTGGTAAGGGCATTGCTGTCAATCCCGAGCGAGTTCAAGCCGTCCTTGATTGGACTCCACCTGAATCGGTCAAGCAAGTTCGAGTTTCTCGGTTTAGCGAGCTATTGCCGCCGCTTCGTCGAGAATTCTCTAAAGTTGCTAAACCTCTAACCGAACTCCTCAAGAAAGATAAGAAGTTCGAATGGACGCCATAAAGGCGAGTTCAGCTTTCAGAACTGAAAAGACGCTCGACATCTGCTCCGCACTTGTTCCACCAGATTTCTAAGGACTTCATTATCTATTGCGGCGCCTCGCGACAAGGACTAGGTTGCATACTCATGCAAGATCGTCATGTGATTGCCTACGCTTCTCGGCGATTCGCCCACATGAGGATAACTACCCACACACGATCTAGAGCTTGCAGCAAAGTGGTTCATGCACTCAAAACCTGGCGACATTATCTTACGGGTAATCGTTATAAATCTACACTGATCACCAAAGTCTGAAATATATCTTCACCCAACCGGATTTGAATCTCGTGCAAAGACGTTGGGTCGAGTTGATTACAGATTTCGACTTAGGAATATCCTACACCCGTGCAAAGCCAATGTCATGGTGACGACTAAGTCGCAAATCTTATTGTAACAATCTGATGTTACAACAAAGTCAACCAATTCTCCACGAGGAATTTCGTAAGCTTAATCTTCACATTGTTCCTCGAGGATTCCTTTCCACCGGTGGCGAAACCTGACCTTACGGATCGAATCATAGCTGCTCGAAGATGATAGAGGATATCTCGGATCAAGGAGAACATCGCTAGCGGAGCTGCTAAATGTTTCTCCATAGATGAACGAGGTGTTGTCTTCTTTGAGAACCGCTTGGTGGTTCCCAAGAAACAACAACTACGACAATTGATCCTTAAAGAAGCTCATGACTCTCCTCTCACCATTCATCCTGGTAGTACTAAAATGTATCAAGATCTACGCCAGAGGTTTTGGTGGACTAGGATGAAGAGAGAAATCGCTCAATACATTGCTAATTGCGACGTCTGTCGTCGAGTTAAAGCAGAGCATCAACGGCCTGCTGGTACCCTTCAACCTTTGGAAATTCCTGAATGGAAATGGGATAAAATCGGTATGGATTTCATTACCGGGTTTCCCAGGACCAAGAGAGGGAATAATGCTATCTTCGTTGTTGTTGATCGTCTTTCCAAAGTAGCCCACTTCCTACCCGTTCGTGAGAGTATAACCGCTAGCCAGCTAGCTGATTTGTACATCTCTCGAATAGTGTCTCTTCATGGTGTTCCATTAGAGATTAACTCAAACCGTGGAAGTCTCTTCACCTCTCGATTTTGGGAAAGTTTCCAAACGCTATGGGAACTCGCTCTCCTTTAGCACCGCTTTCCATCCCCAATCAAGTGGTCAAGTAGAACGAGTCAATCAAATCCTAGAGGATATGCTTGAGCTTGTCATCTCTTTCGCATGAATTGGGAGAAATGCCTTCCATTCGCCGAGTTCGCTTATAACAATAGTTATCAAGCCAGCTGGGCAAAGCCCCTTCAAGTTCTTTATGGACGGAAATGTCGAACGCCTCTTAATCTGGTCGAAACCGGGAGAGACAACTCTTTGGCCCGGACATGATTCAGAAGCGTAAGAGCAGGTTCGCGTTATTCGTGAGAAATTGAAAACAGCCCAATCTCGTCAAAAGAGCCAATATGACCGCAAGCATAAGCCCATGACTTATGAAATTGGCGAGAAGGCTTACCTTGAGTTACTCCTCTAAAGGGACCCATCGTTTGGTATCAAAGGCAAGTTGGCTCCTCGTTACATTGGACCCTTTCGCATTCTTGCCAAACGAGGGAAGTTGCCTACCAATTGGAACTACCTCCGCATCTTTCCGAGTCCATGATGTCTTCCACGCTTCCCAACTCAGCGTTGCTTCTCGGATCCTATCCGTGAAGTGGACCCACAAACGCTTGATCTCCAAGATAACCTCACCTATCGAGAATATCCCATTCAGATCCTCGATCAAGCCGAGCGTACCACTCGACGTCGAATATCAAGTTTCTAAAGGTTCAATGGTCAAACCATTCCGAGCAAGAAGCAACTTGGGAAAGGGAGGATCGTCTTCGACTTGAGTATCCCACCTTTTCGCAAGCAGATCCTAAATCTCGGACGAGATTCTTTTGAGTGGGGTGAGTTGTCACATCCCGGTTAGACCATGCATTAGGGTGTGCATCATGTTTAAATTTCATTTGAATTTGAAATGGGAAGGCAGAAACCCCGTAACACCCCCTTAATTCAACTAGGGTTTACTAAAATTATTTCAATGAATCAAATGCCCTTCAAAATGCTCATCCTCTTTGTTTGGGTTCAGAACCCATGTCAAAGGAGGTGTATCATTTTCTAGGTCATCCAAGGTTCCTAGGATTAATCCACAAGTTTTGAACTTGGGCATTTTTAATTATATAAAATATTTTAAATGTTCAAAAATTGTCAAACCAAAATGTTTCATGTTGGGAATATTCCAACAAGTGACCAGGAGCATTTTGGTGAATTTTAAAACAGTTTTGGTATTTTTAAAAACCCCACAAAGTTGCAGGAAAATTAGAAAAGACTAAAAAAGGGAAAACCCTTACGACGCTGTGTTCGCCCACCTGCTGCCCAGCCCAAAGAGCCGGCCAATGAGCTGCTTGGCTCGGCCAGCAGCAACTGGTGCCCGACGGCGAGCTCGGCGCGCCACGCAGCTGGCCGCCGCCTGCTTCACCTCCTCGCCGCCTCGCTGCCCTGGACGACCTCCACGTTGTCGCCCGACCCCCTGGACACGCCATTCGCCCCTTGCCTCCTCTCTCTCGCTCTCCCCCAACCTGGCCGACGCCATCGCCGACGCGCCACCGCCGAAGTCGTGCTCCCCGCCGTCCATGCTCCTCCCCACCATGTCCAGGAGCTCCGCCGCACTCCACTACCCCTAGCTAGCCGAATCCCGCTCGCTCTAAGTACCCCGAACCCAGCTCACCGACCTCGACCGAGCTCGAAGTCGCCGGAGATCCCCTTTGACGTCGCCGTCGCCCCGGTTCATCCCCGACCCCGACGAGGCTCTCTACGCGGCGCCCGTGAGCCTATCTAACTCCCTCTCCCTCTCTCTCGCGCCCCCGAGCACCATAACGACCCAACCACGATCACCCGCACGCACCGCCGCGGAGCTCGTCGCCGACGTGCTCCCGGCCACTCTCCGGCCACCCCAGGGTGCCCGTTGCATTCACCACACCCCAACGGGTCTGCCCATGCACTTCCCGCACCTCGCCGAGCCCTCTAACCCCAAACCCGTAGTTGGCCGAACCTCGGCGGCCACCTAACTCGTCGCCGGCGCCAACTCCGGCCACCCCGACCCCAACTAACCTCACCAATAGATGCGGGTTGCTCCTAGCTACCCGTAGCTATCTTCCGCGACTCGTTTGGTCGCCGGAATCACCAAACACACTCCCTCCGCCGTGTCGGGCTCGCCGGCGGCTAGTCGCCGGTGCGGCCGACGTGGGCATTGACCACTGTGGGCCCGCGTTGACCCCGACAGGTCACTGACAACTGGGGCCCAGCCCTGCTAACTAAATAGGTTAGTTTAATTAAACTTTAATTAAGTTAATTACCCTGACATGCGGGTCCCACTGGTCAGTTTGACCTGGACGACCCCGTTGACCCCTGACGTCACGCTGACCTCATCTCCGACGCAATAAATGAATTCTGGATTTATTTTGATATAATAAATTCGAATATAAATCAAATTTCAAATGCTTATAACTTTTATTCTATAACTCCAAATGCAAAGATTTATATATGAAAATTATCAGAAAAATACACTCTATCCATTGGTACAGGTTTCATGCATGTTAAAACAAGTTAACTATGCTGAATAACCAGAATAAGGAATTGCACCATTAGGACTAACTCAATGAGCTATCATTTGAATCCTTGATTCAAATGAGTTCATCCCCTATTCTTTCAACTTGCATTAGGCCAACACACATCCATATTGCCATGTCATAGCATGCATCATATTGTTGCATATTGTCTTGTGTGTTTATTTGGTGTGCTTTCATGATAGGTTCTGCCTCAAGATAACCTCGACTACCCATCCAAGGGCAGTTCTCTACCCCAGCCCATCGGGCAAGCAACTCTTTGGTCATTCCGATACAAACCCATGTTCTCGCTTCTGCTCTCGTTTACTGCATTAAGACAACGCGATTCAACTGTTGTGTGCTGCGGTAGTTGAACCCACTTCCTTTGCATGACCTGTCATTGCCACAGTAACTAGATGAAACCCACTAGTATGTGTAGGAGTTGGTTGAGCCATGTCTGTGATTCCTACCATGCTATGCTTGCTATGCTTAGAGTTGTGTCAGGTCTGCCTCATCGGGATGATGAACTGGAGTGAAAGGTTGTGTTGGTTCGAGAGTGAAAGTGTTGAACACGGTTTGGTAAAGGTATCGATGAGAGGCCATGTAGGAGTACATGGTGGGTTGTTTCATTGAAGCCGAACTTAAGAACTGAGATCTGTGTTTGTGATCCATGAAACAGTTACTACCACACATTGGGATCCTTAATTGACCCTCTCGGCTTCTTAACCACCCTTGTTCTTAGTCCGGAGTTGCAAGTAGTTTCGTGTTTGTAGCATGTGGGGCACGCAACGCTGACCTTAGGGGTGGGTTGTGTTGCGGTAAGCACCGTGGGTCTGTGTACCGAAAGTGCCCGCTTGGTATCTCGGGAACCCTGCACACATCGTTCGGGGCTGTATGGGAAACCTCGGCCGGACTCCTGCGGATGGAACCGAATAGGCGATAAACCTGGACTAGGGACTTGAGTGCTTAGGTAGGCTGTGGCCGACACCCACGCTGGGCTTCCGCTGAAGGTTGTTTAGTACATGTCGTAAACGACGATAAGTGGTGAGAGCGTGTGTGAAGAAGTATACCCCTGCAGGGTTAACTATGATCTATTCGAATAGCCGTGTCCACGGAGAAGGACTTCTGGGTTACCTATATCAGTTCATAGACAAGTAAATGGATACTACTAAAAGCCTCAAGATAAGTGTGAGTATCGTGGATGGCCCTCCCGGGATGACGAGAGAGGATCCACGGTGGAGTATTGTGATGGTGATTAGTGGACTCGTGTACGAGAAATGCTTTACAAAGTGGTGTTACGTAGGATAGCTTAGCCAAGAGTCGAAGCTGGCTTGCTGCAAATAACTCCACCTCCTTCTTGAGAATGTGCATGTATGATAGGATTCTGTGGTAAGACTTGCTGAGTACTTTTGTACTCATGTTTGCCTAATCAATATTTTCCAGAGGACTATACTACCCCCTCCGACGGATTCTATGTAGATGTTGACTTCGACGAGTGAACTAGCCACCCAGGTGGCGATCTAAGACTTGTGAAGGGCCATTGTAGATAGAAAGGCTCCAACAAGCTTTCTTTCTTTCTAGAGTCTGTACTCAGACTAGTTTGCTTCCGCATGTGCTTGTATGATTGTATGACTTGAGTGTTGGGTCATGTGACCCCTACCTGTATGACTATGTTATGTATGGCTCCTGAGCCTCTTAAATAAAGTACTTGAGTTGTAGAGTTTTGTTGTGATGCCTTGTTGTATTTACTCATATCGGGCATATATGTGTATGATTGAAATGCTTGGTATGAGTGGGATCCGACAAACTAGTTGTTTATCCTTGGCAGCCTCTCATATGGGGAAATGTAGTCTCGTGCCTCGAGCGATAGTAGTCCGCTACAGCCGGTTCACCGAGTCCTGCTAGCCCAAAGACTACTGCTTGGACACTTGACTGGCCGGCATGTGATTCATTTCGTTCCTATGTCTGTCCTTCGGGAAATGTCACGCGGTGATATTCGAGTCCTGCCTAGCTGCTACAGCCCGGGATACCGAGTCCTCATAGCCCAGTGCTACAGCCCGAATTCATACGTTGATGACCGACATGCTCGAAGTGATTCATGTATGCTTGTCCCCATAGGTTAGTGCCGCTTTGGGTTCACGACTAGCCATGTCGGCCCGGGTTCTTGGTCATGTGGATGCTAGCGACACTATCATATACTTGAGCCAAAAGGCGCAAACGGTCCCGGGCCATGGTAAGGCGACACCCGTGGGAATACCGTGCGTGAGGCCGCAAAGTGATATGAGGTGTACCAGCTAGGTCGATGTGACTTGGAATCGGGGTCCTGACAAGTAAATCCGAGGACAATGGAAACCTACGAACTCAGGAGAGATCATGAGCGAGTAACAGAGTATCCCCACCTGAAATCGGGAGGACGATCGCAAAGGACGAGACGAGGCCGGACAGCACGAGCTGCCTCCTCTCCAGCCCGCGGCTCCACGAATCGGGCGCGCACGAGCACGAGACGGCCCTCCTCTTGGACGGCGGAGCGCACCCTGCTGCTGCACCAGCCGCGCCCTTGCTCCTGACCTACCGACCCCCAATCCACCTTGAACAATGAAGCAGCGGCCAGATCGAATCTCATGAGTGCATACCCCTCCGGCGCCTGCCTACCCGTCCACCGGGCAAATCCAACCTAACCCGTGGATGGGACCAAGACGGCAGCCAGCGAATCCACATGAAGGACAGATCGACGGTGCCGCACCATTCCTCTCCGGCCATCGACCCGTCCGCCCGCGCGCCACGCGATCAAACTAAAAGCTGCGGAGAGAGAGTAGAGCCGCGAGGGGAGGAGGAGATGGGCGATGGGGTCTCACCTTGGGCAGCTGATGACGGCAGCGGCGGCGGCGAGGGGAATGGGGGGATTAGCGGGAGAAGATAGGGAGGGGTCGGGAGGCCAACCACTGCAAAAGGGTGGGTGGTGGAGGCGGCGGGGAGAGGAGCCGGGGTGGGGTGGACCGAGGAACATGTGAGTTCGCGGTGGGGTGGACATGCTTAGTAGTAGCGTGGGGTCTCACCTACGCTACTACTACTTACTTAGTAGTAGCGACTACTACTTACTTAGTAGTAGCGCTGGTTTTATATCCCTCGCTACTACTATGGCCTATCCCGGGGGTATTGTTGTAGATCACTTAGTAGCAGCGCGGGTTTATACCCCTCGCTACTACTATCAACTTAGTAGTAGCGCGGTTTTTATACCCCTCGCTACTACTAATTAGCAGTATCGCCCACTTTTAAACCTCGCTACTGATAAACTTATGTGTATAAGGTTTTCCCTAGTAGTTTTTGGTCAGCTGCAGTTCTCTTGATTGTCTCAACAATAAGGCTCATTACCTTGAACTTTCGCGGTGTGTCAAACAAATGTAGCAAATTGATGGAGTGGCCATGGATCGTCTTGTCATCTCCAGACTTGGGCAAAAGAGTGTGCCTCAAGATTGTGTTGGTGGTGGCCAAACCAGCGAGCAAATGCTTCACAGAACCAAACTTATGAGTTTCAACATATTTTTCAGGGATGGGCTTGTGCATGTTAGCCATAGAGTTTTGATCCATCTTGGGTTTTTTCATAGACATCAATGTCATTCTCCTCTTCTGGAGCACCAAGAAGATCAGCCTATTCAGAGATGGTTGACTGGTATCTGGATCCTTCAGTCAGCCATACAATTCTGACATCAGGGTAAAAGTGTGCGATGGAATAGAATTACATGATCATCTCATCATTCCATCTTGTGAGCTTCTTCCCAACAAAATCTGCAGCACCGGCAATCTTGAAGCTTTCATGAACATGGAGGAAGTGATCCTCATTTGCATCGATGTACTTCTAGTCCACCCACTTCATGTCACTGACTATGGGCTTCTTGTCAAGCAACATTGTCTCATATAAGTCTTGTTGCTCTGGTGTGTGGAAACAATAATCACATGCAGTCCTTCTCCTTGCAGCATACGGATCAGGCAATCTCCACTGACGCATGCTCTTGTCCTTCTTGAGCATCATGTTGTCCACAACAGGATGTGTGGTATCATGGTCTGGGATCTTGGGTCTCAACCTTCTAAGCACTAGTGTCTCATCATCAATCTCAACCTCAGGCACTAGGGCCTTGTTCTTCTCACTAGTTGAAATGTTCCTCGTTGATCTCTATGGTGCTGGAGCTTTGGGCTTGGACTTGGTGGGGGCAGCAGACTTCGTTCCATCAAACATGAGCTTCTGAGTCTTGGTTAGAGGTGCATCAACTGTTGGTTCCTCCTCATCAGCAACCATGAGTGTTTACCAATGACATAGGCAGTAGTCTTCCTAGCCCTCTTATTCTTCTTTCCTGCAGCAGCTTTTGTATCACTTGACTCCTTGATTGCTTGTATCTGCGTTGGTATTTCCCCGAAGAGGAGAGGATGATGCAGCAAAGCAAAGGTAAGTATTTACCTCAATTATGAAACCAAGGTTATCAATCCAGTAGGAGAACCAAGCAACACTATGTAAACAACACCTGCACACAAACAACAAAAACTTGCAACCCAACTCGTAGGAGGGGTTGTCAATCCCTCCATGATATTGAGATAGATTAAATTTTATAGGTTTCGGTAAATAAATCTAGCAAGAACGCAAAATAAAATAAATAAATAAATATTGCAGCAAGGTGTTTTTGGCTTAATATGATAGGAAAATAGACCCGCGGGTCGTTGTTTTCACTAGAGGCTTCTCTCAAGAAAGTAGCATACGGTGGGTAAACAAATTACTGTTGGGCAATTGATAGAAAATCGAATAATCATAACGACATCCAAGGCAATGATCATGTATATGGGCATCACTTCCAAGATTAGTAGACTTAAACAATTCGGCATCTACTACTATTACTCCACACATCGACCGCTATCCAGCATGCATCTAGTGTATTAAGTTCATGGAAAAACGGAGTAATCCAATAAGAACGATGACATGATGTAGACAAGATCTATTCATGTAGGAATAAACCACATCTTCTTACCCTTAATAGCAATGATACATGTGTGTCATGTCTCTTTTTGTCACTGAGATTGAGCACCGCAACATCGAACCCATCACAAAGCACCTCTTCCCATGGCAAGAAAAATCAATCTAGTTGGCCAAACCAAACCAAAATTTTGGAGAAGAAATGTGAGGCTATAACAATCATGCATATAAGAGTTCAGCAAAGACACAAATAATATTCATGGATAGAACTGATCATAAACTCACAATTCATCGGATCCCAACAAACACACCGCAAAAAAAGAGTTACATCAAATAGATCTCCAAGAACATCGAGGAGAACATTGCATTGAAGCTCAAAAAGAGAGAAGAAGCCATCTAGATACTAGCTATGGACCCGTAGGTCTGTGGTAAACAACTCACGCATCATCGGAGGGGCAACAAGGATGATGAAGAACCCCTCCGTGATCGTTGCCCCCTTCGGCAGAATGTGGAAAAAGGCCTCTAGATTGGATCTCGTGGTTCTAGAACTTGTGGTGGCGGAAACTTTATTTCCGCGACTCCCCTAGGGTTTTTGGAAGTTTAGAGTATTTATAGAGGTGGAGGTAGGTCAGGAAGCTTCCCGTAGGCTCCACTACCCACCAGGGCGCGCTAGGGGCCTCTGGCGCGCCCTGGCGCCTAGTGGGCCCCATGGGCCTCCTCCCGTGTGCTCTTTTGACTCCCTGGGTGTCTTCTGGGCAGAAAAAATCTCCAAAAAGTTTCGTGGCATTTCGACTTCGTTTGGTATTGATATTCTACAAAGTAAAAAACATCAACTCGCACTGGGCACTATGTCAATAGGTTAGTCCCAAAAAATGATATAAAGTTGCTAGTAAATGAATATAAAACATCCAAGATTGATAATATAACAGCATGGAACAATCAAAAATAAGAGATACGTTGGAGACGTATCAGCATCCCCAAGCTTAGTTCCTGCTCGTCCTCGAGTAGGTAAATGATAAAAATAGAATTTTTGATCTGGAATGCTACCTAACATATTCATCACATATTCTTTTCTTTTGTAGCATGGACATTTGGACTTTTACATGATTCAAAGTAATAGTCTATAATTAAAATGAAGACATCAAAACTCAAGCATATCAACAAGGAACCATGTCTTTCAAAATATCAACACTAAAGAAAGCTATCCCTAGCCCATTATGCTCAATCATTGATCCATTCATGAAACACACTCAAATATTAGCTATATCCAATGCATAAGTATGATAATAGTGTTCCCTAGTTGATGCTTTATAAGAGAAGATGGAGACTCAGTATAATTAAAAATTGCATAAAGTAAATAGATAGGCCCTTCGCAAAGGGAAGCAGAGATTTGTAGATGTGCCAGAGTCAAAGCTTAAATTGAGAGATAAAATTGTTTTGAGAGGCATGCTTTTACTGTCAACAAGAACGGCCAAGAATTCTCAATACATTTCATGCTAGATAAATCATACTCGGTTCCCAAACATAAAATAAAGTTTATTTCCTTTTACACCATTCTTTCACAAATCCATGGCTAACCGTATCCACGGATTTCTTCCATACCAACACTTTCTAAGGAATTTATTATTTACAATATATAAATATTTTTTTTTAATTTGGGGACAAGGCATCCCTATTACCTGCCACCGAGTGCAATGACAAGTGAATAAAAACTCATCTTGAGAATAACATATCTAGCATGGAAAATATTGGCCACCCCTTGCCGCTTCATGAGCGGTATGGGCACACAAAAAGGAAATTCATTTTGAAAATTAGAGTTAACAGATACAAATTTACTTGGAACGACATGGAAATACCGCATATAGGTAGGTATGGTGGACTCATTTGGCATTGGGTTTAAGGAGTTGGATTCACAAGCAGTATTCCCACTAAGTACAAATGAAGGCTAGCAAATAGATTAAGAAGCGACCAACCAAGAAACAAAAATGATCATAAACAAACATTAAACATAACTAACACCGTACAATGCACCACAAGTAGGATATAACTTCATTGCATAATTATTGACTTTCGTGCTTTCATAGGGAATCACAACCTTAACACCAATATTCTTACTAAGCATGATTACTCACCAACATGAATCACATATTACTATCTCCATATTTCAAAACTATTACAAGGAATCAAGTTTATAATATCCAATGATCTTCACGAAAGTTTTTATTATACCCCCCTTAAATATCTATCACTTTGGGACTAAATTCATCTATTACCATTACTACTTTTCAAGCTCTCAAATAAATTTAAGTGAGGTACAAGAGCATAAATATTTCTTCAAAATTTTCAATTCTCAAAATAATATAAGTGAAGCATGAGAGTATTTATTCAAAATTACTAACTCTCAAAATAATCTAAGTGAATCATGAGAGAATTTCTTCAAAAATTAAACCACCACCGTTCTCAAAACATATAAGTGAAGCATTGGAGCAATTCCTAGCTCAAAAAATTTAAGTGAAGCACATAGAGCAATTCTAACAAATCATAGCATCATTATGCCTCCCTCAAATAGGTGTGTCCAGCAAGGATATTTGTGAAAAACTAAAATGCGAAACAAGCAAAGACTCATATAATACAAGACGCTCCAAGCAAAACTCATGATATGTGACAAATAAAAATATAGCTCCAAGTAAAATTACCGATGGTCACTAGAAGAGAGAGGGGATGCCTTCCAGGTCATCCCCAAGCCTAGTTGCTTGGTACTCCTTGAATATTACCTTGGGTGCCATGTGAATCCCCAATCTTAGGCTCTTTTCACTCCTTATTCCTTCATTCATCGTGATCTCGTCCAAAACTTGAAAACTTCAATTACACAGAACTTAACAAAACCTTCGTGCGATCCGTTAGTATAATAAAGCAAATCACCAATTTAAGTACTATTGCAAACCCATTCATATTTTATTGTTGCATTATACCTACTGTATTCTAACTTTACCATGGCTTATACCCCCTGATACAATCCATACATTCATCAAAATAAGCACACAGTGCAACGAAAACTGAATCTGTCGAAAACAAAACAATCTGTAGTAATCTGTACTTTAACCATACTTCTGTAACTCCAAAATTTCTGACAAATTAGGACAACACAGGAAAATTGTATATCAATCCTGTGTAAAAAAATCATAATTTTTCATCGCTCCAGTGATTTTTAACAATTCTGCTACTGGACGTAAAAGTTTATGTTTTCCAACAGGATCAAGTCAACTATCACCCAAGCCATCCTAAAGGCATTACTTGGCACAAACATGCACTAACTAAAAAATAAAAAGCACAATAACAACAGAGGCATAATTGTGTGAAACATAAAAGAAACAAAAATTTAAAGGATAATTATTGGGTTGCCTCCCAACAAGCGCTATTGTTTTACGCCCCTAGCTAGGCATAATGCATAGATTCAAGTATTGTCTTATTTAGTTTTTGCTCCAAGGTTTCCCTCATGATTACCTCATATGGTGACTTAATTCTAGTTCTAGGGAAGTGTTCCGTACCCTTTCTCGATGGAAATTGAAATTTTATATTCCCTTCTTTCATATCAATCACAGCACCTATAGTTCGTAAAAATGGTCTACCAAGTATTATGGGATAAGAAGGAGTACAATCAATATCAAGAACAATAAAATATATAGGACGTACTTCCTATTTGCAAGAATAAGAACATCATTAATTCTTCCCAAAGGCTTTTTAATAGTAGAATCTGCCAAGTGCAAATTGAGAGAACATTCTTCCAACTTGGTAAAACGTAGCACATCACATAGAGATTTCGGAATTGTGGAAACGCTAGCACCCAAATCACATAAAGCATTGCACTCATAATTTTTTTATCTTGACGTTAATGGTGGGTTCCCATTCATCATATAATTTTCTAGGAATTGAAATCTCTAATTCTAGCTTTTCTTCTAAAGCTTTCATCATCGCTTCTACAATATGTTAAGTAAAAGCTTTATTTTGTTCATATGCATTGGGTGAATTTATCGTGGAATGCAACAAATAAATACACTCAATCAAAGAACAACTATCATAATTAATATCTTTGTAATCCAAAAGAGTGGCACATCACTAGCTAAAGTTTTTACCTCTTCAAACCCACTTTATCAAAAAAAATCAACAAGATTTTCACCCTCTGAATTATGAGGACGCCTTATAACTAAAGTTGACTCTTCTTCAGTCCTATTATCATCAATTTTAATATTACTAAACAAGGAATCAATAGAACAAACACCAATCATTTTAACATCTTCATCGTTACTACGGAAAAAATCGGGCGGAAACACTTTTTCTAAAAATTCTCTTTTAGCTCTTAGCATAGCGGTTCTCTTCTTACTTTCATCCACGGAAACATATAAAGGCTTAATTTATTCATCAACCCTTGCTTGGGAAAATTTTAATCTTGATATTTTATACATCATGCGTAATTCTACCAATCCTTCTAAACATATCATCAACCTTATTCTATTTTCTTCTATCGTAGTGTTGAAAACTTTTCGCGCATTGATAAATTCTTTAACATTACTCTCAAGATAAAAGGGCATCCTATTATTATTATAAGAAGAATTGGCATAGGAATTGCCATAACTATTAGAGGAATTTCCAGGAAAAGGCCTAGGATTAAAATTACCTCTATAAGCATTGTTGTTAAAATTGTTTCACAAGACAAAATTCACATCTGCGGGATCATTATTTTGCTCAAACAAAGTAGACAAAGGCACATCATTAAGATCAATAGGATCATGTTTACTAGCAGCCAATTTCATAAGTGCATCAACTTTTTCACTCAAAGTACTAATTTCTTCAACAGGATTAACTTTTTTACTAGTAGGTGCTCCTTCTGTATGCCGTTGTGAATAATTTGCCATGATATTATCTATTAATTTAGTAGCTTCACCCAAAGTAATATCCATAAAAGTAACACCCGCGCCGAATAAATGATTTCTAGAAACAAAATTCAAACCCGCTTAATTTTTTTTTGTATAATCATCCATAGACTTAAACCATGAGTAGGACAATTTCTTAGCATCAATTTCATTCTTTACCAAGATTGCGCAGCATGTTCATACTCAAGTTGCTTGAAATTCATAATTTCGTTTCCAAGGGAAATAATTTTCGCGCGCGGAAAATACTTAGTAATAAAAGCATCTTTGCACTTATCCCAAGAATCAATACTATTACGAGGCAAAGATGAAAACCAAATTTTTGAACGATCCCGCAAAGACAAACAAAATAATTTTAATTTCACATATCATTGTCCACATCTTTTTTCTTTTGCATATCACACAATTCTACAAAAGTGTTTAGATGGGACACGACATCCTCATTAGGATTACCGGAAAATTGCTCTTTCATAACAAGATTCAACAAAGCGGCATTAATATCATAAGACTACGCACTAGCGGTGGGAGGAGCAATAGGAGTACTAATAAAATCATTATTATTAGTATTGGAAAAAATCACACAATTTGGTATTTTATTGAGACATAGTGACCACGCAAACAAGATCTTAAGCAAACAAAGATCGAACAAGAAAAAGGACAATGAAAAATATTTTTGTATTTTTGCAAAAAGGTTTTATAAGTGGGGGAGATGAAAACGGCAGGAAAATGGCAAATAAAGTAATTGCAAGGAGACGAGAGTTTATGCATAGGTACCTGATTGTTGATGATGTCTCCCCGGCAACGGCGCCAGAAATTCTTCCTGATTGCTTATACTACGTTGGTATTTCCCCGAAGAGGATAGGATGATGCAGCAGAGCAAAGGTAAGTATTTCCCTCAGTTATGAAACCAAGATTATCAATCCAGTAGGATAACCAAGCAACACTATGTTAACAACACATGCACACAAACAACAAAAACTTGCAACCCAACACGTAAGAGGGGTTGTCAATACCTCTGTGGTATTGAGATAGATTAAATTGTATAGGTTTTGATAAATAGATGTAGCAAGAAAAAAATAAAGAAAGAAAAATTGCAGCAAGGTATTTTTGGTTTAATATGATAGGAAAATAGACCCGGGGGTCGTAGTTTTCATTGGAGGCTTCTCTCAAGAAAATAGCATACAGTGGGTAAACAAATTACTGTTGCGAAATTGATAGAAAAGCGAATAATCATGACGATATCCAAGGCAATGATCATGTATATAGGCATCACGTCCAAGATTAGTTGACCAAAATGATTTTGCATCTACTACTATTACTCCACACATCGACCACTATCCAGCATGCATCTAGTGTATTATGGTCATGGAAAAACGGAGTAATGCAATAAGAACAATGACATGATGTAGACAATATCTATTCATGTAGGAATAAACCCCATATTGTTACCCTTAATAGAAGCGATACATGTGTGTCATGTCTCTTTGTGTCACTGAGATTGAGCACCGCAAGATCAAACCCATCACAAAGCACCTCTTCCCATGGCAAGAAAAATCAATCTAGTTGCCCAAACCAAACCAAAATTTCGGAGAAGAAATACGAGGCTCTAACAATCATGCATATAAGAGTTCAGTCAAGACTCAAATAATATTCATGGATAGAACTGATAATGAACTCACAATTCATCGGATCCCAACAAACACACCGCAAAAAAATAGAATTACATCAAATAAATATCCAAGAACATCGAGGAGAACATTGTGTTGAAGATCAAAAAGAGAGAAAAAATCATCTAGCTACTAGCTACGGACCCGTTTGTAGCCTTCTTCGATAAATAAGAGTGTCGAACCCAATGAGGAGCTAAAGGCAGAACAAATATTCCCTCAAGTTCTATCGACCACTGATACAGTCCAACGCACACTTGACGTTCGCTTTACCAGAAACAAGTATGAAACTATTTTGTAGGAGTGATGCTAGAACTACTTTGCAACAATAAAACTAGAAGTACTTTGCAATATAGTGAAAGTTAGGTATTTAGTAAAAGGGTTTGTGTCAATAATAAAGTTATTTGTCCATAGGCAATCGATAACAAGTACCGGTAATCCTTCTTGCAATTTTATCTGAGGGAGAGGCATGAGCTAACATACTTTCTCTACTTGGATCATATGCACTTATGATTGGACCCCTAGGAAGCATTCGCAACTATTAAAGATCATTAAGGTCATGAAATCCAACCATAGCATTAAGTATCAAGTCCTCTTTACTCCCCATACGCCATAGCCCACTTATCCGCGTTTAGGCTGTTGCCTCCCCCGCAACACTGACAATAAGCAAACCATGAACATATTGAAACACCCTATAGCGAGGGCCCCTCACGTTTGCGCGAGAATGGAGGGCACCATAGGACAGCACCATAAATAAAATATACGATCATACCAACCAAGATCACGATTAACCCACAGGACAAAACAGATCTACTCAAACATCATAGGATAACCATAGATCATTGGGAAATAATATATGGAGTTGATCACCATGTTTAAGTAGAGATTATAACGGGGAGAAGGGGTGTTACACCGCTGCATAGAGGGGGAGAGAGTTGGTGTTGACAGTAGCAAGATTGCTGATGTAGATCGTCGTCCCGATCGTTGCCCCGGCGGCACTCCGGCGCCACCGGAAGCGTGGGGGGAGAGCCCCCCTCCTTCTTCTTTTTCCTTGGGCTACCCCCTAGATGGGAGGAGAGCTCCCCCTCTGGTCCATGGTCTCCATGGCAGTGGAGGGGCGGGAGCCCCTCTGAGATTGGATCTCCCTCTCTGTTCTCTTCTGTTTCGCGTTCCCCTGATCTGGCCAAAAACCGTTTCTTATATTCCGGGAGATCCATAACTCTGATTGCGCTGAGATTTTAACACGATTTTTTTCGAATATAAGCTTCCTTGCACCCGAAGTAGAGCTCCAACCGACGTTCGAGGAGGGCACAACCCACCACCACGCGACAGGGGCCTCTGGCGCGTACTGGTGTCTTGTGGGCTGTGTGGGCCTCCTTTTGCGGTGATTCCAACTCCCAAAAATCACATATATTCCAAAATAATTCTCCATGAAATTTTATTGCATTTGGACTTCGTTTGAAATGGATTTTCTACAATACAAAGAACATGCAAAAAAACATGAACTGGCACTGGGCACTGGATCAATAGGTTAGTCCAATAAATCATATAAAAAGTTGCCAAAAGTATGTAAAAGTTGTATAATATTGGCATGAAACAATCAAAAATTATAGATACGACGGAGACGTATCAGCATCCCCAAGCTTAATTCCTGCTCGTCCTCGAGCAGGTAAATGATAAAAAAGATAATTTTTGATGTGGAATGCTACCTAGCATAAACTTGATCATATATCTAATCATGGCATGAATATTAAGACATAATTGATTCAAAGCAATAGTCTATAATTTGGCATAAAGACGTCAATACTCAGGCATCCCAACAAACAATCATGTCTTTCAAAATATCAGTGGTAAAGAAAGTGATACGTCCATTTTGCATCATGCTTTTATATCGATATTTATTGCATTATGGGTTGTTATTACACGTTATGTCATAATACTTGTGCCTATTCTCTCTTATTTTACAACGTTTAAATAAGGAGGGAGAATGCCGGCAGCTGGAATTCTGGGCTGGAAAAGGGGCAAATATTAGAGACCTATTCTGCACAACTCCAAAAGTTCTGAAACTCCACTAATGTTATTTTTGGAAATAAAAAAAAACTGAGCGGAAGAAATACATCAGGGGGGCCACCACCTGCCCCCGAGGGTGGGGGGCGCGCCCTACCCCCCAGGGCGCGCCCGTGCCTCGTGGGCCCCCTGTTGGCTCTCTGGTGGCAATCTTCTGCTATATGAAGTCTTTCGTTTGGGAAAAAATCATAAGCAACCTTTCGGGACGAGACTCCGCCGCCACGAGGCGGAACCTTGGCAGAACCAATCTAGGGCTCCGGCAGAGCTATTCTGCCGGGAACACTTCCCTCCGGGAGGGGGAAATCATCTCCATCGTCATCACCAACACTCCTCTCATCGGGAGAGGGCAATCTCCATCAACATCTTCACCAGCACCATCTCCTCTCAAACCCTAGTTCATCTCTTGTATCCAATTCTTGTCTCCAAGTCCGGGATTGGTACTAGTAGGTTGCTAGTAGTGTTGATTACTCCTTGTAGTTGATGCTAGTTGGTTTATTTGGTGGAAGATCATATGTTCAGATCCTATATGCATATTAATACCCCTCTGATTATGAACATGAATATGCTTTGTGAGTAGTTACGTTTGTTCCTGAGGACATGGGAGAAGTCTTGCTTTTAGTAGTCATGTGAATTTGGTATTTGTTCGACATTTTGATGAGATGTATGTTGTCTAATCTCTAGTGGTGTTATGTGAACGTCGACTACATAACACTTCACCATTATTTGGGCCTAGAGGAAGGCATTGGGAAGTAATAAGTAGATGATGGGTTGCTAGAGTGATGAAGCTTAAACCCTAGTTTATGCGTTTCGTAAAGGGCTGATTTGGATCCATATGTTTCATGCTATGGTTAGGTTTACCTTAATACTTTTGTTGTAGTTGCGGATGCTTGCAGTAGAGGTTAATCATAAGTGGGATGCTTGTTCAAGTAAGAACAGCACGCAAGCACCGGTCCACCCACATATCAAATTATCAAAGTACTGAACGCGAATCATATGAACGTGATGAAAACTAGCTTGACGATAATTCCCATGTGTCCTCGGGAGCGCTTTTCTCTATATAAGAGTTTATCCAGGCTTGTCCTTTGCTACAGAAAGGATTGGGCCACCTTGCTGCACTTTATTTACTTTTGTTACTTGTTGCTTGTTACAAATTATCCTATCACAAAACTATCTGTTACCACTTATTTCAGTACTTGCAGAGAATACCTTGCTGAAAACCGCTTATCATTTCCTTCTGCTCCTCGTTGGGTTCGATACTCTTACTTGTCGAAAGAATTACGATAGATCCCCTATACTTGTGGGTCATCAAGACTCTTTTCTGTCGTTGCCGGGGAGTGAAGCGCCTTTGGTAGGTGGAATTTGGTAAGGAAAAACTTTATATAGTGTGCTGTAATTTACTGTCACTTGTTACTATGGAAAGTAATCCTCTGAGGGGCTTGTTCGGGGTATCTTCACCCCAACCTGTAGAGCAAAGAGTTGCTCCTCAACCTACTGAACCTACTAAAAATGAAAATGAAAATGAAAATGTTCCCTTTGAAGTTCCTTCGGGTATGTTAGAAAAACTGCTAGCTAATCCTTTTGTAGGAATGGAACAAAGCATACTGATGAGCACCTAATCTATGTGGATGAAGTTTGTGGATTATTTAAGCTTGCAGGTATACCCGGTGATGTTATTAAGAAGAAGATGTTCCCTTTATCTTTGAAGGGAGATGCATCGACATGGTATAGGCTATGTGATGATACGTGGTCATGGAACTACAAATGATTGAAATTGGAATTTCATCAGAAGTTTTATCCTATGCCTCTTGTTCATCGTGATCGCAATTATATATATATTTTTTGGCCTCGCGAAGGAGAAAGCATCGCTCAAGCTTGGGGGAAGCTTAAATCAATGTTATATTCATGCCCCAATCATGAGCTCTCAAGAGAAATAATTATTCAAAGTTTTTATGCTCGGCTTTCTGATAACAATCGCACTATGGTCGATACTTCTTGTGCTAGCTCTTTTATGATGAAGACTATTGAATTCAAATGGAATTTATTGGATAGAATTAAATGCAGCTATGAAGATTGGGATCTCGACGAAGGTCGGGAGTCAGGTATGACACCTAAGTTTGATTGTGTTAAACCTTTTATGGATACCGATGTTTTCCGTAAATTTAGCACTAAATATGGACTTGACTCTGAGATAGTAGCTTCATTCTGTGAATCTTTTGCTACTTATGTTGATCTCCCCAAGGAGAAGTGGTTTAAATATCATCCTCCCATAGAAGTAAAAGTAGCTGCACCTACTAAAGTTGAAGAAAAGACTATCACTTATGATGATCCTGTTGTTCCTACTTCTTATGTTGAGAAACCACCTTTCCCTGTTAGGATAAAGGATCATGCTAAAGCTTCAACTGTGGTTCGTAAAAGCAATATTAGAACTTATACACCTCCTGAGCAGATTAAAGTTGAACCTAATATTGCTATTGTTAAAGATCTCTCGGCTGATAATATTGATGGGCATGCTATTTATTTCTGCGGTGAAACTGCTAGAATTGCCAAACCTTGTGCTAAAGATAAACATAGACCTGTGGTAGGCATGCCTGTTATTTCTGTTAAAATAGGAGATCATTGTTATCATGGCTTATGTGATATGGGTGCTAGTGCTAGTGCCATACCTATTGACTTATACAAAGAAATTATGCATGAAATTGCACCTGCTGAGATAGAAGGTATTGATGTCACCATCAAACTTGCCAATAGAGATACTATTTCACCAATGGGAATTGTTAGAGATGTTGAAGTCTTGTGTGGGAAAACTAAATATCCTGCTGATTTTCTTATTCTTGGTTCCCCACAAGATAGCTTTTTCCCCATTATATTTGGTAGACCCTTCTTGAACACAGTTAATGCTAGGATAGACTGCGAAAAGAATGTTGTTACTATTGGCTTGGGTGATATGTCTCATGAGTTTAATTTCTCTAAATTTAGTAGACAACACCGTGAAGAAGAATTGCCTAGTAAGGATGAAATTATTGGTCTTGCTTCTATTGCCGTACCTCCTAGTGATATTTTAGAACAATATTTGCTAGACCATGAAAATGATATGTTTATGAATGAAAGAAGGGAAATAGATGATGTATTCTTTAAACAGGAACCTATCCTGAAACACAATTTTCCTGTTGAAATCCTAGGGGATCCTCCTCCACCCAAGGGTGATCCCGTGTTTGAGCTTAAACCGTTACCTGATACTCTTAAATATGCTTATCTTGATGAGAAAAAGATATTTCCTGTTATTATTAGTGCTAACCTTTCAGAGCATGAAGAAGAGAGATTATTGAAAACTCTGAAGAAGCACCGTGCTGCTATTGGATATACTCTTGATGATCTTAAGGGCATTAGTCCCACTCTATGTCAACATAAAATAAATTTGAAAGAAGATGCCAAACAAGTTCGTGATCATCAACGACGACTGAATCCTAAGATGAAGGAAGTGGTAAGAAAACAAATACTAAAGCTCCTTGCGGCAGGTATAATTTATCTCGGTGCTGATAGTTAGTGGGCAAGTCCTGTCCATTGTATCCCTAAGAAAGGAGGTATTACCGTCGTTCCTAACGATAAAGATGAGTTGATTCCGCAAAGAATTATTACAGGTTATAGGATGGTAATTGATTTTCGCAAATTAAATAAAGCTACTAAAAAATATCATTACCCCTTACCTTTTATCGATCAAATGCTAGAAAGATTATCTAAACATACACATTTTTGCTTTCTAGACGGTTATTCTGGTTTCTCTCAAATACCTGTGTTAGCCAATGATCAATCAAAAACTACTTTCACTTGCCCTTTTGGTACTTTTGCTTATAGACGTATGCCTTTTGGTTTATGTAATGCACCTACTACCTTTCAAAGATGCATGATGGCTATATTCTCTGACTTCTGTGAAAAGATTTGTGAGGTTTTCATGGACGAATTTTCCGTCTACGGATGCTCTTTTGATGATTGCTTGAGCAACCTTGATCGAGTTTTGCAGAGATGTGAAGAAACTAATCTTGTCTTGAATTGGGAAAAGTGCCACTTTATGGTTAATGAAGGTATTGTCTTGGGGCATAAAGTTTCTGAAAGAGGTATTGAGGTTGATAAAGCCAAGGTTGATGCTATTGAAAAGATGCCATGTCCCAAGGACATCAAAGGTATAAGAAGTTTCCTTGGTCACGCCGGTTTTTATAGGAGGTTCATTAAGGACTTCTCAAAAATTTCTCGGCCTCTGACTAATTTATTAAAAAAGATATACCATTTGTTTTTTATGATGCTTGTGTAGAAGCATTTGAAATACTTAAGAAAGCATTGATCTCTGCACCTATTGTTTAGCCACCTGATTGGAATTTACCCTTTGAAATTATGTGTGATGCTAGTGATTATGCTGTAGGTGCTGTTCTAGGGCAAAGAGTTGATAAGAAATTAAATGTTATTCAATATGCTAGTAAGACTCTGGATAATGCTCAGAGAAATTATGCTACTACTGAAAAAGAATTCTTAGCAGTTGTATTTTCCTCTGATAAGTTCAGACCTTATATTGTTGATTCTAAAGTGACTATTCACACGGATCATGCTGCTATTAAATATCTTATGGAAAAGAAAGATGCTAAACCTAGACTTATTAGATGGGTTCTCTTGCTACAAGAATTTGATTTGCATATTGTTGATAGAAAGGGAGCTGAGAACCCCGTTGCAGACAGTTTGTCTAGGTTAGAAAATGTTCTTGATGACCCACTGCCTATTGATGATAGCTTTCCTGCTGAGCAATTAAATGTCATAAATGCTTCTCGTACTGCTCCATGGTATGCTGATTATGCTAATTATATTGTTGCTAAATTTATACCACCTAGTTTCACATACCAGCAAAAGAAAAAGTTTTTCTGTGATTTGAGGTATTACTTTTGGGATGACCCACATCTTTATAAAGAAGGAGTAGATGGTGTTATCAGACATTGTGTACCTGAGCATGAACAGGAACAGATCCTAAGCAAGTGTCACTCCGAAGCTTATGGAGGACACCATGCTGGAGATAGAACTGCACATAAGGTATTGCAATCCGGTTTTTATTGGCCTACTCTCTTCAAGGATGCCCGTAAGTTTGTCTTATCTTGTGATGAATGTCAAAGAATTGGTAATATTAGTAGACATCAAGAAATGCCTATGAACTATTCACTTGTTATTGAACCATTTGATGTTTGGGGCTTTGATTATATGGAACCTTTTCCTGCCTCTAATGGTTACACACATTTTTTAGTTGCTGTTGATTACGTTACTAAATGGGTAGAAGCTATTCCAACTAGTAGTGCTGATCATAACACCTCTATTAAGATGCTTAAGTAAGTTATTTTTCCGAGGTTTGGAGTCCCTAGATATTTAATGATTGATGGTGGTTCTGTAGGACCTTGAAGTATGTCTAGAGGGGGGGTGATTAGACTACTTGACCAATTAAAAACTTAGCCTTTTCCCAATTTTAGACTTTGGCAGATTTTAGCTATCTTTGCACAAGTCAAGCAATCTTCACACAATTCAAGCAAGCATGCAAAGAGTATATAGGCAGCGGAAATTAAAGCATGCAACTTGCAAGAATGTAAAGGGAAGGGTTTGGAGGATTCAAACGCAATTGGAGACACGGATGTTTTTGTCGTGGTTCCGATAGGTGGTGCTATCGTACATCCACGTTGATGGAGACTTCAACCCACGAAGGGTAACAGTTCTGCTTGAGTCCACGGAGGGCTCCACCCACGAAGGGTCCACGAAGAAGCAACCTTGTCTATCCCACCATGGCCGTCGCCCACGAAGGACTTGCCTCACTAGCGGTAGATCTTCACGAAGTAGGCGATCTCCTTGCCTTACAAACTCCTTGGTTCAACTCCACAATCTTGTCGGAGGCTCCCAAGTGACACCTAGCCAATCTAGGAGACACCACTCTCCAAGAAGTAACAAATGGTGTGTTCATGATGAACTCCTTGCTCTTGTGCTTCAGATGATAGTCTCCCCAACACTCAACAGTCTCTCACAGGATTTGGATTTGGTGGAAAGAAGATTTGAGTGGAAAGCAACTTGGGGAAGGCTAGAGATCAAGATTCATGTGGTTGGAATGGAATATCTTGGCCTCAACACATGAGTAGGTGGTTCTCTCTAAGAACTGGTAAGTTGGAAGTGTAGGTTTGTTCTAATGGCTCTCTCAACGAATGAAGAGGAGGTGGATGGGTATATATAGCCTCCACACAAAATCTAACTCGGTGGGACCGAATCAACAAACTCGGTCGGACCGATTCAGTAAACCTAGTGACCGTTAGGGTTTTCGGTGGGACTGACATGCAACTCGGTAGGACCGATATGGTTAGGGTTAGGGCATAACGTAATCTCGGTGAGACCGATTACACAAACTCGGTGAGACCGATTTTGGTAATTAGCTAACCAGAGAGTTGGTCAGGTAAACTCGGTGGGACCGATTCGCTCTTTCGGTGAGACCGAAAAGTTACGAAAGGGAAACAGAGAGTTACATTGCAATCTCGGTGGGACCGATCGCTCACTTCGGTTAGACCGAAACGTTACGAAGGGAAACAGAGAGATTACAATCCCATCTCAGTGAGACCGAGATCCCTATCAGTGAAACCGATTTTCCTAGGGTTTGTGGCAGTGGCTATGACATATGAACTCGGTGGTGCCGGATAGAAAGAATCGGTGGGGCCGATCGAGTTTGACTTTAGGTTTAGGTCATATGTGGATGTGAGAAAGTAGTGGAGGGTTTTGGAGCATATCACTAAGCACATGAAGCAAGAGGCTCATTAAGCAACACCTCATCACTCCTTGATAGTATTGGCTTTTCCTATAGACTCAATGTGATCTTGGATCACTAAAATGTAAAATGTAGAGTCTTGAGCTTTTGAGCTTGAGCCAATCCTTTGTCCTTAATATTTTGAGGGATCCACTTTCATCATCCATGCCATGCCATTCATTGAGCTTCCCTGAAATATTTGTTTTCGAATAGCATTAGCTCAATGAGCTATATGTTGTTATGAATTACCAAAACCACCTAGGGATAGTTGCACTTTCAATCTCCCCCTTTTTGGTAATTGATGACAACATATAGATCAAAGCTTCGAGAAATGATAATAAGATTGAAAAATATCGTCGTTTTGAGAAGTATGTGATAAGCAAGAGCTCCCCCTAAATTTGTGCATGTTTTAAGATTTGCTTTGGACTGCAAATGCACAAGGAATTAGGCTCATGGGTTACTCTTCCATGTCACATACATCTTGGTGGAGCGCTCAAAATAATAAGGATTGAATACATGCACTCATCACCAAGAAAAGTGAATGATCATATAAGGATAAGTAAGATAATATCAACTAACAAGCATAAGTGTAGCTTATGATCAAACACATGATCATCAATGTCTCACAGGAAATAGCATAGTATCTCAAGCAATCAATGGTAAACAAAGTTCAACCACAAAAGCAAGAGAGAACAAAAGCAACACTCTCTCTCGAAGCCTATGATCTATACATTTTTCTCCCCCTTTGGCAACAAGTTACCAAAAAGTTCCTAGAAAATGCATAGGACTATATCGTCTCTCAGGCTTGGTCTTCTGCTGGTGGCGTAGAGATGGCTCCTTGGATGAAGACTTCAGTTGATGTGGAAGGAGCTGAAGGAGTTGGTGCTGGAGCTGGTTGCGCTGGAGCTGTAGCTGGAGCAGATGAAGTGACTCGGTGTGCAGTGCATGGCTCTGCAGCTGATCTCTGAGCTCGAGGCACTCTGGCAAATGCACCAGTTGTTGTCTTGCCCTTCCTCTCCTGCATGTCATCCTATAGCTGCTCCCCAACTGACTGAATCTCAGTTACTTTGACATCAAGATCATAGAATTTGTGTTCCATGATTCTTTCCAGGCTCTCCTGGTTTTGAGTTAGGGTGGCCAACCCCTTCTCAATCCGCAGAGTTGATGCTATCAAGTAACCAAGCTGCTCCTGCTTGTTCTTCAAAAAGTACTCAGATGCCTCTGCTAGAGTTGGCATCTTGGCAGCCTTCTCTTTCCTTGCCTTCTCCTTCTTCTCTTGAGCTTGTACTGATGATGGTTCATTCTCAGTCATGACAACTTGATTGTCCTCAAAGTCAGGATAGAGAACAAAGTGTTCCTTATCCAACAGATACTTCCCTGTGCCCATCTTTGAGTTAATCAACTCCTGAATCTGGGGCATATCCACAGCTCCTCTTTTGGTCTATTGCTGTCCTCTTGATAGTTTCAACTATGAGGCTCATGACCTTGAATTTCTGGGGCACATCAAATATGTGAAGCAAATTAATTGCATGCCCTCTGATCATGTTGTGGTCACCCGATTTGGCCAACAGAGTGTGCCTTAGGATCCAGTTGATCGTTGGCAGCCCTGACAGAAGAAAATGAACTGATCCAAACTTGAAAGTCTCAAGTGCATCATCTGGGATCTCCTTGTACATCTGTGACATAGAGTTGTGATCCATTTTCTTCTTGGCATAAACGTCCAAGTCATCTTCATTCTCCTTTGGGGCATTGATCAGACTTGCCCATTCCTCAATGGTTGATTGGTATCTCGTTCCTTCAGACAGCCAAACTATCCTGCCATCTAGATAGAAATGTGTTGTGGAGTAGAATTGCATAATGAGCTCATCATTCCAATTTGTGAGCTTCTGCCCAACAAAATCTGCAACCCCACACGCACTAAAGCTGTCATACACTCCAGGATAGTGTTCTTCATTTTCCTGTATGTAGGTCCAGTCGACCCACCTCATATCACATACTATGGGCTTCTTATCCAACAAGATTGTCTCATAGAAGTCCTGCTGCTCCTTGGTGTGGAACCTGTAATCTACAACAGTCCTTCTCCTGGTGGCATATGGATCTGACTCTCTCCATAGCCTCAACCCTAAATCTCTCATGATCTTCTTGTCCTCAGCCACAGGATGAGCATCATTGTGGTCTGGAATCTTGGGTTTGAGCTTCCTTAGGACTTGCCCTTCATCATCTTCCTCAGCAGCAACATTAGGCACTGGGGCCTTGTTCTTTTCAGCAGCTGGTATACTCCTGGTATTCCTCTTAGGTGCACTCTTGGGCTTGGGGGCAGCTTTGGGTGCTACTTTGGGCTTTGAAGTTGTAGCCCCTGACTTTATAGCATCTCCCATCAGCTTTTGTGCCTTGGGTGCTGGTGCAGCAACCTCTTCTTCTTCCTCTTCTTCCATCATGGAAGGCTTTCCTATCACTCTGGCCATGGTCTTCTTGACCCTTTCCTTCCTTTTCTTTCCTTCTGCAACAGGCTCTTTGGGTTGGGATTCCAAAGAAGCTTGAGTGGAGTGTAACATCCCAAATTTCCCATTTGGAATGTTTTACAATTATAGCTAAGCATCTATGCATATTGTTTGAAATTGAGTGGCATTTGAAGTTTCAGAAGATTTTGAGTTGATGGAATTTGAATTTGAATTGGCAGTTGAAATTTATTTCAAATCAATGCCTGACAAATACTTGAGAAAAAGTATGAGAGGATCAAACATGACACTCCAAATATGTCAGAAGAAAACTTTGCCAAAAAGTTTGAATTCAAATTTGATTTTTATTTGGGATTTCTAGAAAATGATTTTTTTTAAGTTTGAGTTTTTCCCCTGGAAAAATGTTCAAATTGTAGGGAATATTCCCCTGATCATTTTGATATATATATGTCCTATATAAAATATATATATTTTATTCTCTCTCTCTCTCTAATTCAAAAAAGGAAAAGAAACCCTAGGCGCCCCAGCTAACTGCCCACCCAGCCGAGGCGGCCAACCAGTGGTCAGCTAAGCCCCTGCCCGCGCCCGAGCCGAGCCCGGCCGACCGAGCCGCCCGCACTGAAGTCCCTTCCTTCGCCAACCGATCGAACGCCCCCCTCCCTCTCCCGCTGACGCCCCGGACCCACCTCTCCCTTTCCCCTCGCCCACGCCAGCACAACCGCCACCGCCGCCGGAATCCCGGGGATCCCGGGATCGCCTCCCCGATTCGCCCCCTCCTCCAAGCCGTCCCCCTATATACCCCCTCGACCTGTTCGAACCCTCGCCACAAAACCTCTCCCTCGCCGCAATCGCTCGCCGGAAACCCACGCGCCTTGGCCATTGCCACTGCCTCCGCCTGTCTCCGACTCCCCGAGCTCCACCGACACCACCTCGAGCCCCCTTGCTCCGCCGCACGCCGGACACCTCCGCCGTCGCCCCGGACAAATGTAGCCCCCACACCGTCGTCGCCCGAGCCGCCGTCGACCGTCGCCGCTGTCGCCACATGTGAGTCACTGAACCCCCATCGTCCGATCTAAAACGTAGGGTCTAGATTAGATCTACGAAGGGGTACGGTTATTTTTAATAAAACCCGGTTTAGTTACGGTTTATTCCAGTTTAGTTAGTGGTTAGTTGGACCGGCCCGACTCGGTTTATTTCCCGGTAGCGCTTTTAGTTATTTGGCCTTGAAGCGTTAGATAGGCCCATTAGCGCCATTTTCCTTTTTAGTTATTTATTTTTCGTTTCTGTTTTTAACAGAATAGTTTCAGTTTTGTAAAATCCATATCTTTTAATCTACTTAATATTTTAATTGATTCTTTTTTGTTAGTTTGCAAATTTGTTGTAGTTTCTGCAGAAAATATGTTTAGTCATGTTAAAATTATTAGAAATTGTTTTATTTTAGATTTAAACAGATTAGTAATTCTGCTATAAAGTGAGTTAGAATTATTTTATTTTAGTGATTCTTTTGTCACTACTTTGTTTTGACCTTACCTAACCGTAGGAATTTATTTGGGTATTTTATATTTAATAAAAAATAGTTTTAATCAAAATCATGTGGTTCTTATTTATTTAACTAGCTACTGTTTTCCTATTGTTTCATTTAGCAAATAATTTTATTTTTCCTGTGTGATAGTTTATTTTAGGTTAGTTTCTGTAACTTTAGAACATGAACTTTTATTTACAATAAATAAAACTCTTATTTTATTTTTTCTTGCTAGGATTGTTATAGGCATAATAGGAGTTCTATAATAGCTTTTGATGTGATTCTTTTTGCTCCTAGTTGCATGATGTTTTCTCTTCTGTTAGTTAGCAAAAACTCATGCTTAGGTTCTGTTAAGAAAAATTTGGTTGTGTAAAACTATTTCTTGGTTGTTGTATGATGTGGTGAAAACATTGATTTGGATTTCTTCGAGTTTTCTTTGGGTTTTTGGTCCAGTTGTTTTGTGTGTTTTATGTTAGCATGTTGTTATGTTAAATTGATTGTATGCACTTATGTTTATATGATTGTTGTTTGTCTCGGTAGAATTTCCGGAGTGCGAAGCTTGCTACCACGAGTCCCTAGCTTTCGAAGATCGTCAGCAAGGCAAGTCATTGATCATATTTTTCTTTTATTATACCTATGATTTTATTGCATTAGAATTATACCTCCCCACCATGCACGCAGTAGGAGAATTTGAAGTTATGTTCTTGAGTAGTACCATGAGGTAGGATGAACCCAATTCCCTTGTTACCATTGCCGGGACGAAGTAGTTTATTTTGCTATGCTCAGAGAGCGGGTTGGTTGAGTAATTCATAAGGGAGATGTGAGAGTCAAGATGATGACAACCCCATGACTTCAAGCTCAAGATGGACTTCAAAATTCACTCTTTGGGTGGAGGGCGGTTGTGGGCACCTGGAGAAAACCAGCGGTTGGCGGGATGCATGGAGAAGCGCCATGACATCTTACGGAAAGCTTCACCCAGCCACGAAGAGACGGATGGATACCCCATTGACCGGAAGCTTACCTGCAGCCGCAAGCCATTATGGGCTCGGCTTGGTCAACCCTAGGTGTGACTCGGCGGACGGTGCTACGAGATGTAGAAGGACGGTAGGATTGGATGGGTACCGCGGTGGCGGAGGAACTCTTGGAAGACCCTGTTTACGTTCGTCCGTCTTCAAACACCATGAAGTGCGAAGACTTAAAGGAGGAACGAATCTTGCGGGTAAAGTCATAAACCTCTGCAGAGTGAAGATCTAATCGGTTAGCCGTGTCCCGATTCTGGACAATTTGAGCCTCTGGAACTAGGAGTATTTCGGATATCTCAACACCAAAATTAATAAATTAATTGAGGGGTTATTTAATAATTGGGAATGAGACATTGGTTGGCGGAACCATCTCAATAACTACCAACATTTTGTAGTATTTGCAAACAAGTCCATTGTTGTAGGGAAAACGGCTTTTCGCAAAACAATGAAACTTAGAGCCCCACACCAAATTGCATATAGTGTTAGTAATTTTATTGTTATTCTCTCTTCATGACTTGCGGCATATTCAAAATGCTGACTACACGGCTGCAACGTCTTATGTTGCAGAGGAGTTTTCCGATCAGGAGTGAGGCTACGATCCACGCTTGGCGATTGCCCTATGGAGTCGGATGGACTCGCTATTTCGTCTACGCTTCCGCAGCTTTATTTAGTTTATTTCTCATGAGTTGGCCTTCGGCCGAATTTATTCTATTGTAATAAAGACTCGATATGAGAATCGTGTAGTAAATTCAGGAGTGATTGAACTTTGATTATTTCATCAATGTACTGTGTGTGCCAGCATGATCTTGGGATGGTACAGCTACACAGAGACTTGACCGATTTTTGGGTCGGGTCGCTACAGAGATGGTATCAGAGCACACGCTGACCATAGGACGTAACCCCTAGGATCGGAAAGCCATAGGAAGAGACTATTTATTTTATGTCCTTATCATTCCGTAATTCTCCCCTGTTCATTTCGACTTCTCTCCGATTTTCAACATTCTAGATGGCCGAGTTCACCCCGGTTACGCTACGGAGTTTTGCCACCAGATGAGACGATGCCTCTCGGCAAGAAGCTGGTTCAGATCGTGAAGAAGCTGAAGATTGCTCTGCCCTCAATCACCGAGAAGCCTACCAATGCGCTCCGACGGATAGCCGCCTGAGGATTGAGGTGCACATTCGAGGAGGACCTTCGGAGGACATTGAGCCCATTGACTTTGAGTTTACCGATTTCAATTGGATCCTCGGAAGAGACATGGCGATTTATCATGCACTTGGACATCTCCGAGAAGAGTACAGGGCGAGCTCGACCCATCAGACCTCGCCATGATTTCTCGCAGAGCTAGGAATGGAGATATCATCCGCACCGTAGAGGACGACTCCATTCTCTCATATGTCCAAGACTTGGAGTGTCTCCTCAGAAGCGGAGATCCGGACTCGCCGTAACTTCGAAGGTACACAGGAGGCTGTTGTTCCGTGAACTGGAGCTGGAGGAGAAAGCACACGCAGACTTCCTTGATCATGAAGAAGAAATCAAGGATTTCATGGAGAGAGTCGACAAGCTGAAGATGGATGTTTCCGCATTAGAGGAGAAGATGGACTTGGAGAAGACCTTTTCCCGAGTGGAGATGACGGACCCCTCGTGAGCAATGACCAGGATTATGAAGAGAGCTCCACTGAAGAAAGCCGCAAGAGGAGGCGCCGCATCAGAGGACGCCACACCGGAGGACGCCGCACCAGAGGACGCAAGGATAATTGATGAAGACATTTAGTCGACCGCCATGTTATTTTAATTTTCCGTCGATCAGTTAGGCCGTTATTTTCGATTAGTCATGAGAAATTTGTGATCCGAGATTGAACCATGTTTGAGATGATTGAATAAATGATTGGTGTGATTATGATTGTGCATTCATTTGGGTAGTGATATTTTCTCATTAGACCCTTGTTCTATTCTAATTTTCTCATCCACTCCAAAACACCAGATGCCTCCGAGACGTGACCCCGGTCTCAACTTTCCGCCGGAGCTCACCCAGCTGATCCAGCAGCAGAATGCCCTCATGCAGATGCTCATCTAGAACCAGAACAACAACAACAACAACAACAATCCACCGCCACCACCCCCTATTGACAACTTGACCCGCTTCCTAAGGCTAAATCCGCCGATGTTCTCTAGCAGACCTTGGCCGATTGTGGCCGATGATTGGCTCCGCAAGGTCGGAAGGAGTTAGCCACCGCTGGATGCACAGATGCGAGAGAAGGTGCGCTTTGCGCACATCAACTTGATGGACCTGCAGCCTCTTGGTGGGAGAACTACACCGCCACTTATCCCATCGCCACCATCACGTGGGATCAGTTCCAAAGAGCTTTCCGCACCGCTCATGTATCATTTGGAGCCATGAGTGCAAGAAGCGTGAGTTCCGCAACTTACGCCAGGGAACCGTCTTGTGGGGCGAAGCGTGGATGAGTTCAACAAGTTAGCTCGCTATGCCCGGATGATGTGGCCACAGATGCCATAAAGCAGGAAAAGTTTCTCGAGGACTCAATGACGAGCTGGGTATGCAGCTAATGTTGGCTACCTTCAACAACTACCGGAGCTGGTAGACAAGGCCACCATACTTGAAGGCAAGCAGCAGCAGATTGATAGCCATAGCGGAAGTATGGCGGGGAAGTACAACTCGGAGCTCAGCGAAGCCCGTTATGCCCCACACTCGGGAGGGCATACCCATCACACCCATGGAGGACATAATCATGGAGGACATAACCATGGAGGAAATGGGAACAACCGCAACCCGACAACAAGTCGGGCAATGGAAGCGGCAATGGCAACCAGCATCGCCCTGCCCGGTTCGAAGGATCTGAGTCACATCACTGTTTCAAGTGCCGAAAACAGGCACTATGCCACCGATCGCTCGGAGGCCAAGCAGAGGAATGGAAACGGCAATGGAAGCTCAGCAAAGAAGCCCAACCCTTTTCCTCGTGCTCAGGTGAACCACATTGACGTGGAGGACGTCTATGATCAGCCAGACACTGTGGTTGGTAAGTTTTTATTAAATTCACATCCAGTATTGGTACTCTTTGATTCTGGTGCAACGCATTCATTCATATCAAGGGTAGTTGTGGAAAAGTATGGGTTGCCCACTAGAACCCTTAGAAGCCCTCTTCACGTCAGTTCCACACGAGGAGAAATGATGGCAGGCTTAGGCTGTCATGCAACCCTCAACATCGGAAACCATAAATTTCCCGCAGACCTCATAGTATTGGAAACCCAGACCTTGGATGTAATCCTAGGCATGGATTGGTTGACAAAGTTTGAAGGAAACCTAGACTATGCCCGCAAGTCGATTCTGCTCACCACCCCGGAGCAGAAGAGGATCAAGTATGTATCCAGACGTATCCCGATGAAGAATCAGGTGAATTCCCTCACGGGAGTCGTTTAGGAGGAAGTGCCAATAGTGCAAGAGTTTCCCGGTGTGTTTCCGGAGGAATTACCAGGAATGCCACCGGACAGAGACATTGAATTTCTGATTGAGTTATTGCCTGGCACAGCCCCAATATCCAAGAGACCCTATCAGATGCCCCCGAACGATTTAAAAGAAATCAAGAATCAAATTAATGAGCTATTGGAGAAGGGATATATTCGCCAAGCTCGTCACCTTGGGGAGCCCAGTTCTTTTGGTAGAGAAGAAGGATGGAACCACGAGAATGGTTGTAGATTATCGTTCGTTGAGCAGCGTGACCATCAAGAACAAGTACCCTCTGCCGATGATTAATGACCTATTTGATCAGCTAGTTGGAGCCAAGGTATTCTCCAAGATCGATCTTTGATCAGGGTATCATCAGTTGAAGATCCGTGAAAAGGATATACCTAAAACAGCATTCACCACCAGGTATGGTTTATATGAGTATACCGTCATGTCATTCGGATTGACTAATGCCCCTGCATACTTCATGAATTTGATGAACAAGGTATTTATGGAATATGTGGACAAGTTTGTCGTGGTGTTCATCGATGATATACCGATTTTCTCCAAGAGCGAGGAAGAGCATAAGGAACATTTGCGTCTAGTTCGAGAAACTCCGAGAACATCGAGTTGTATGCCAAGTTCAGCAAATGTGAATTTTGGTGAAGGAAGTCGGATTCCTCGGACATGTTATTTCAGGAGAAGGAATAGCAGTTGACCCGCCAAGGTTGTATCGATCACCGATTGGCGATCGCCCACCTCGATCAAGGAGATCCGCAGTTTTCGCGGACTCATGGATATTATCGGAGGTTTATTGAGAATTTCTCGAAGATTGCCAAGCCCATGGTGAGCTGTTGAAGAAGGGCGCCAAGTACATTTGGACCGAGGATTGTGAAGCCGTTTCAAGAATTGAAGAAAGCGTTTGGTTACAGCCCATGCTGATTTTGCGGACATACACAAGGATTACGGGTATATTGTGGCGCTTCTCGTCGGGGACTCGGAGGAGTACTCATGCAGGAAGGAAAAGTTGTAGCTTATACCTCCGGACAGCACGACCTCACGAGATGAATTCGCCACACATGATTTGGAGTTAGCAGCCGTAGTGCATGCACTCAAGACACAGAGACATTTTCTTATCGGAAACCGTTGTGATGTTTACACAGATCATAAGAGCTTGAAGTATATTTTCACGCAGAAAGAGTTGAACCTAAGGCAGAGGAGATGGCTAGAGTTAATCAAGGACTATGACATGAAATTGCATTACCACCCAGGAAAGGCTAATGTTGTAGCAGATGCTTTGAGCCGTAAGAGTTATGTGAATACTCTTATAGCGGAGGATTACCCAGGAGTTAGTCGATGACCTCGAGATCTTCGATGGAGATAGTTCGAGAGGATATGTTGCAGCTCTGGAAGTTCAGTCCACTTTGGCGAAAGAATTCGTGAAGCCCGAAGTCGGACAAGGAAATTGATGAGATAAAGAAAAGGATGAATGAAGGAAAAGCTAAAGGGTTTCGTAAGGATTAATACGGAGCTATATGGTTCGAGGATCGTATTTATGTACCCAATGATCCCGAACTCGGGAAGCTAATTCTTCAGAGGCTCATGATTCACCGTACTCGATTCACCCGGTAACACCAAGATGTATCTGGATTTGAAGGAAAGTTTACGGTGGGCGGTATGAAGAAGGATATTGCTGAGTACGTAGCAGTATGTGATGTTTGCCAGCGAGTAAAGGTGGAACATCGAAGCCAGCGAGGTTACTTCAACCTTTGCCGATTCGAGTGGAAATGGGAAAAACTTGGAATGGATTTTATCACAGGATTACCCAGACCCGTTCAGGTTATGATTCCATCTGGGTAGTGGTTGATCGATTGACCAAGGTAGCTCACTTCATTCCGTGAAGACTACCTATACCAGCGCTAAGTTAGCCAAGATATACATGACCAGGATCGTATGTCCGCATGGAGTTCCGAGGAGTATCGTGTCGGATAGAGGAACACAATTTACCTCAAAGTTTTGGAATCGCTTGCATGAAACTTTGGAGTGCGAGGCTGGAGTTCAAGACAGCTTTTCATCCATGAGCAGATGGACAGACCGAGAGAGTCAACCAGATCCTGGAGGACATGTTGAGAGCTTGTGCGCTAGACTATGGGTCTAGCTGGGATGATAATTTGCCATCGCGGAGTTCTCATACAACAACAGTTATCGGACCGATCTGAAGATGGCCCCTTCAAGCTCTATACGGAAGGAGGTGCGAACACCATTCTTTGTGGGATGGTGTTGGTGATCGAAAACTTTTCGGTCCCGATCTTATCAGAGATTCCGAAGAGAAAGTCAAGCTGATTCGAGATAGACTCAAGGTAGCTCAGTCGAGGCAGAAAAGTTATGCCGACACTAAACGCAAGGAAGTAACTTACGAAGCGGGAGGCCGGGCATATCTTCGTGTGTCCCCACTTCGTGGAATCAAGAGGTTCGGTGTTAAAGGAAAGTTAGCACCCGGTTCATTGGCCCTAAAATCCTCGAGCGTCGTGGAGAAGTTGCTTACAAGTTGGAATTGCGGAAGGATTGTCCGGAGTTCATGATGTCTTACATGTTTCTCGGTGAAGAAATGCCATGCCGACATGGCCAATATTCCGTTGAGAGACACACGGTGCCCCTAGAGGCCATACAGCTCGACAAAGGTGATCGACTTATGAGGAGAAACCCGTCCGAATTCTCGAGACTCTGAACAGAGTCACCCGCAGCAAGATCATCAAGTTTTGCAAGGTCTTTGTGGAGTCATCACTCGAGGAGGAAGCCACACGGGAGCGAGAAGAAGACCTCCGCCGAGACCACCGCACCTATTTGCTAGTTAACCCGAATCTCGAGGGCTAGATTCATCTTAAGGTGGTAGGTTTGTAACATCCCAAATTTCCCATTTGGAATGTTTTACAATTATAGCTAAGCATCTATGCATATTGTTTGAAATTGAGTGGCATTTGAAGTTTCAGAAGATTTTGAGTTGATGGAATTTGAATTTGAATTGGCAGTTGAAATTTATTTCAAATCAATGCCTGACAAATACTTGAGAAAAAGTATGAGAGGAGCAAACATGACACTCCAAATATGTCAGAAGAAAACTTTGCCAAAAAGTTTGAATTCAAATTTGATTTTTACTTGAGATTTCTAGAAAATGATTTTTTTAAAAGTTTGAGTTTTGCCCATGGAAAAATGTTCAAATTGTAGGGAATATTCCCCTGATCATTTTGATATATATATGTCCTATATAAAATATATATTTTTTATTCTCTCTCTCTCTCTAATTCAAAAAAAAAGGAAAAGAAACCCTAGGCGCTACCGAATAGCCCTGCCCAGCGCGCTACCGAGCCGGCCGACCGAGCCGGCGCCAAGTCCCTTCCTTCGCCAACCGACCGAACGCCCCCTCCTCTCCGCCGGCGCCGGACCCACCTCTCCCTTTCCTCGCCACGCCAAAGACAACCGCCACCTGCCGCGGAATCCGGGGATCCCGGATCGCCTCCCGATCGCCCCCTCCTCCAAGCGGTCCCCCTATATATACCCCCCCCTCGACCTGTTCCGCACCCTCGCTACCAAAACCCTCTCCTCGCCGCAATCGCTCGCCGGAAACCCGACGCCGCCGCCGCGCCATTGCCACCGCTCCGCCCGTCTCCGACTCCCCCGAGCTCCACCGACACCACCCCCGAGCCCCCCTTGCTCCGCCGCACCCGCCGGACACCTCCGCCGTCGCCCCGGACCACCGTAGCCCCCGCACCGTCGTCGCCCGAGCCGCCGTCGACCGTCGCCGCCGTCGCCACCGCGGTGAGTCACCGGAACCCCCCTATCGTCCGATCTAAAACGTAGGGTCTAGATTAGATCTACGAAGGGGTACGGTTATTTTTAATAAAACCCGGTTTAGTTACGGTTTATTCCGGTTTAGTTAGTGGTTAGTTGGACCGGCCCGACTCGGTTTATTTCCCCGGGCGCGTTTTAGTTATTTGACGCCCGAGCGTTAGATAGGCCCATTAGCGCCAGTTTTCCTTTTTAGTTATTTATTTTTTCGTTTCTGTTTTTAACAGAATAGTTTCAGTTTTGTAAAATCCATATCTTTTAATCTACTTAATATTTTTAATTGATTCTTTTTTTGTTAGTTTGCAAATTTGTTGTAGTTTCTGCAGAAAATATGTTTAGTCATGTTAAAATTATTAGAAATTGTTTTATTTTAGATTTAAACAGATTAGTAATTCTGCTATAAAGTGAGTTAGAATTATTTTATTTTAGTGATTCTTTTGTCACTACTTTGTTTTGACCTTACCTAACCGTAGGAATTTATTTGGGTATTTTATATTTAATAAAAAATAGTTTTAATCAAAATCATGTGGTTCTTATTTATTTAACTAGCTACTGTTTTCCTATTGTTTCATTTAGCAAATAATTTTATTTTTCCTGTGTGATAGTTTATTTTAGGTTAGTTTCTGTAACTTTAGAACATGAACTTTTATTTACAATAAATAAAACTCTTATTTTATTTTTTCTTGCTAGGATTGTTATAGGCATAATAGGAGTTCTATAATAGCTTTTGATGTGATTCTTTTTGCTCCTAGTTGCATGATGTTTTCTCTTATGTTAGTTAGCAAAAACCCATGCTTAGGTTCTGTTAAGAAAAAATTGGTTGTGTAAAACTATTTCTTGGTTGTTGTATGATGTGGTGAAAACATTGATTTGGATTTCTTCGAGTTTTCTTTGGGTTTTTGGTCCAGTTGTTTTGTGTGTTTTATGTTAGCATGCTGTTATGTTAAATTGATTGTATGCACTTATGTTTATATGATTGTTGTTTGTCTCGGTAGAATTTCCGAGTCTGAAGCTTGCTACCACGAGTCCCTAGCTTTGAAGATCGTCGACAAGGCAAGTCATTGATCATATTTTATTTTATTATACCTATGATTTTATTGCATTAGAATTATACCTCCCCACCATGCATGCAGAGGAGAATTTGAAGTTATGTTCTTGAGTAGTATCATGAGGTATGATGAACCCAATTCCCCTTGTTACCATTGCCGGGACGAAGTAGTTTATTTTGCTATGCTCGAGAGCGGGTTGGTTGAGTGATTCATAAGGGAGATGTGAGAGTCAAGATGATGACAACCCCATGACTTCAAGCTCAAGATGGACTTCAAAATTCACTCTTGGGTGGAGGGCGGTTGTGGGCACCTGGAGAAAACCAGCGGTTGGCGGGATGCATGGAGAAGCGCCATGACATCTTGCGGAAAGCTTCACCCAGCCACGAAGAGAAGGATGGATACCCCATTGACCGGAAGCTTACATGCAGCCGCAAGCCATTATGGGCTCGGCTTGGTCAACCCTAGGTGTGACTCTGGCGGACGGTGCTACGAGATGTAGAAGGACGGTAGGATTGGATGGGTACGGCGGTGGCGGAGGAACTCTTGGAAGACCCTGTTTGCGTTCGTCCGTCTTCAAACACCATGAAGTGCGAAGACTTAAAGGAATGAACGAATCTTGCGGGTAAAGTGTGCAAACCTCTGCAGAGTGAAGATCTAATCGGTTAGCCGTGTCCCCGGTTACGGACAATTTGAGCCTCTGGAACTTGGAGTATTTCGGATATCTCAACACCAAAATTAATAAATTAATTGAGGGGGTTATTTAATAATTGGGAATGAGACATTGGTTGGCGGAACCATCTCAATAACTACCAACATTTTGTAGTATTTGCAAACAAGTCCATTGTTGTAGGGAAAAACTGGCTTTTCGCAAAACAATGAAACTTAGAGCCCCACAGCCCATATAGTGTTAGTAATTTTTATTGTTATTCTCTCTTCATGACTTGCCGGCATATTCAAAATGCTGACCTACACGGCTGCAACGTCTTATGTTGCAGAGGAGTTTTCCGATCAGGAGTGAGGCTACGATCCACGCTTGGCGATTGCCCTATGGAGTCGGATGGACTCGCTATTTCGTCTACGCTTCCGCAGCTTTATTTAGTTTATTTCTCATGAGTTGGCCTTCGGCCGAATTTATTCTATTGTAATAAAGACTCGATATGAGAATCGTGTAATAAATTCAGGTGTGATTGAACTTTGATTATTTCATCAATGTACTGTGTGTGCCAGCATGATCTTGGGATGGTACAGCTACACAGAGACTTGACCGATTTTTGGGTCGGGTCGCTACATGGAGACTCTGGCTTTGGACATTGGTTGTCTTCCTGCAGGCCTTTTGATCTTCATCCCTAGCTTAACTGTAGCTAAGCTATACTCCTTCTTGAGCTCTTTCTTCTTTGAACTAGCCTCATCCTCAACTGCCACATAATCCTCATCCTGAGACTCTGAGGTCTTCTTCTTCCTTGTCCTAGTGGCAGCCTTGGGCAAATTGCTGGGAGTGCTTCTGCTCCCCTCATCTGAGCTACTAGAGGGACTAGTGCCCTCACTCATGTGAATCTGCTCTTGACTTGTTCTCGCTGTCACTTTGGTGCGACATGCTGCACACATCGATCGCTGACCACGTGAATAGTTATAGATGAGGTAGAGTGGATGAGCATCACAAAATGCAGAGATTTTTGCAAAAGAATGATTCAAAAAATTTAGTTTTAGTTTTCCACAGAAAGCATTTCGGATCTACCGATTTTTAAAACTCGGTGATACCGAAGCAGTTTTGGAACCTAAACTAGTGAACTCGGTCAGACCGAGTCACAGTTCGGTGGCACCGAGACTGCTAGGGTTTCACAAAGTTCTAAAATCGGTCACACGGATTAGCAATTCTCGATTAGACCGAGAGTTACTAGTGCAATGGCGTTAGCCAAATCGGTGGGACCGAGTTTTTCAACTCGGTGGGTCCGAGATGGTTTCGGCGGGAACCTAACCCTAAATTTTTGAATCGCATCTACCCTAGTTCGGCAGTGAACTCGCTACGGCGGCAACGGCGGAGATGAATCCCGTTGACGGCGGCGGAGACCAGCGAACGGAGGCGGCTGGCGATGAAGTCGACGATCCGGAGACCTAGTAGGCAGAGCGAGCTATCTTGCTGGCAAGGTGTTTGGAGAAAGTTTTCCAAAATTTCCGTGTGAATATATAGCCCGACATTGTCGGTGTGACCGAAAGTGGAACAACTCGGTGGCACCGAGATGCATAACTGCTATTAGCATTCAGCAACTCGGTGTGACCGAAAAGTTCAAATCGGTTGCACCGAGATGAAAACCTAGATCGACTTAGTAATCTCAGTATGACCGAAATAGATGAATCGGTCAGACCGAAAATCACAAAGAAGTTTTGGAAGTTTAAGTCTATGACGAATCGGGGACTCCGAGTGCTCCTCACACAAAGTGGTTCGAATCTGACTTGATCAAATTTTGTGATGTAGCATGAATAGAGTTTGAGACGAGAAAAGCATAGATAGCTAGAGAAGGTTCTTAGGCATTCTTGTCCATCCACTTGGCCAAATAAAAAGAAGCCAATCAATCAAAACAACAAGTGGATGTCCTCGAATGAGTAAAATATGCAACCAACATGCTCACACAATAAAATGACAAATGAAATATGTGACAAAGCATGCACAACCAATTCTAGCATCTATCAAACAATTGGCGATGACTAGGTCATCTATATATGAGTATATTGACTTAGGAGTCAAATGAGAACATTTGATCATAGGTCAAACTCATCGTTTAAGCTCAAGTGGGGTTACCACTTTTACATAAAACATTTATGTGTTCACATCATTAGAGTTGCTTTGACTCAATTCTTATAGTTAAGCTCCCCCTAGATGTGAGATCCCCCCTTAGAGGGATGAACTAACCTTGGGTTTTGTCGATGATGACTTCATGTAGGTGTTGAAGATGTGGATGCTCAATGTTGATGTAGATCTTTTGGTGCAAACCTTTGGAGTGAGTTGCACTTTCAATACCTACATGGGTTAGTCCCACAAGGAACAAACAAGAATATCCATAGACATAGAGTGATGCACACACAAAATGATGTCCATGAAAACATTAGGTTACCTTGTCCCTTGCCTTACCAACATGAGGGTTTGTGACTCCTTGAACTAGTGCAAGATATGGAAGATGATTGCACTTGTCCTTGCCATAATGATATGAGTGAAGAATGTTGGCGGAGTCACCCTCAAGAACTCTCTAGTTCTTGTTCTTCGGGATCCACATCATCTTGATGGGAATCCTTGGTGTAGTAGTTGTACTTGATGAAGTAGAACTTGACGTAGTCTTGGGAACCCACTTGACCAAGGCCTTAGGTGTTTCTTGAAATGCATCAATCTCCTCTTGAAGCTTGTCCTTGCCTTTGTCCTTGTGGTCTTGTGGTGGAAGATCATCTTGTGCTTGTGTTCCCTTGAAGGAAGTAGGATCATACTTCTCTTGTTGAGGAACAAACTTCGTCTTGGGGTATTGATCTTCTTTCCACTCTACTCCATTGGCATTGAACTTTCGTTCAAAACCAACACCTTGATTCTTCGGTGCTTTCCTTGCTTATGTACAATTTCCTCAAATTGCTTACTCCGCAAGGCTCTTGTATACACCTTTCTCTATAATTCCCTTCAATAAGCTGTTTTCTTGCTCAAGTGTAACTTGGCTAAGAGGATCATTAGTGGAATCAAGAGAACTACTAGAAGCAACAATATTGGATTTAGCATTGTTATTGTTACTACTAGAGGAAGAATCTTTCTTGTTCTTGTTACTTGACTTGACTTGAGGCATGTAAGTAGATAAGAGTAAACGCTTGGCAATGTAAGAAGAACTTTCTTACGGAGATCATCATTGATTGCTTTTAGGAACTCATGCTCTTGCTCAAGATTGAGCTTTTCAAAGCGTAACTTCTCATGATCCCTTAAAAGTTCTCGATGATCTTCGAAGATAGTTTCATGAGCTAACTTAAGAGTGTTTAGTTCTTTAGTTAGAATCTCAATCTTCTCCTTATTATTGGCATTCGTTTCATCTTGATTAGCATGATTAATTGACGTTTCATCGTAGTATTCATCACTAGAGTTGTCAACAAGTAAATCATCATCACCTAGAAAGTCATCTTCATCACTATTAAAATCAACATACTCGGGGTGTGTTACCTTAGGACCTTTGGCCATGAAGCATCTTCCAATTCCTTCATTTGGTGAATCAAATATGTCGTAGGAGTTGGTTGACACAAGTGCTAGACCGTCAACACCTTCATCTTGAGTTTATTCAGAGTCGGAGTGATAGCTTCTCTCGGAGTAATTATCGGAGTCGGAGCTGGATACCCATTCACCAACGTGAGCTTGATGTCTTTGTTTTGTGTAGCTCTTTGATGACTTGCCCTTCCTTTCTGAATCCTTGCTTCTCCATGAGGGTCTTCGTTCATAACGATCATCTCTACTCCTTCTCTCTCTTGGTGGTGATTCTTCTCTTCTACTTCTTCTCTTGGGAGAATCTTCTATTCTTTTGTAGGCTGTCGTACACTCATTGGAATAGTGTCCGGGTCTCTCACAATTGTAGCAATTGCGCTCTCGACTAGAAGATCTTTTGTCATTGTAGTACCTTGAATTAGAGCTTCTTTATTTGCTTCTACTCTTGTAAAATTTGTTGAAGTTCTTCACCATTAAGCTCAATTCTTCATTGAAGGTTTGTTTCTCACTTGATGATGTGGGGGCTTCACATGAGGCTTTGTAAGCACCACTTGACTTTTTGTGAAGTTCCTCCTTATCCTTGAGTGACATATCATGAGCAACAATTCTTCCAATGACTTCCGTTGGCTTGAGATATTTGTAATTTGGCATCGTTTGGATCAATGTGCACACAGTATCATATTTTCCATCCAATGCTCTTAGGATTTTCTTGATGATGAATCTGTCGGTCATCTCTTCACTTCCTAAGCCGGCAATCTCATTTGTGATAAGAGCAAGCCTAGAGTACATTTCAGCGACACCCTCACCATCCTTCATTTTGAACTTGTCAAGCTGACTTTGGAGCACATCCAACTTGGATTCCTTGACAGAGTTGGTACCTTCATGCATATCAATCAAAGTATCCCAAATTTCCTTTGCATTCTCAAGACGGCTGATTTTGTTGAATTCCTCGAGGCACAAGCCATTGAAGAGGATATCACAAGCTTGAGCGTTGTATTGCAGCATCTTCAACTCTTCCGCGCTAGCTTCACGGTTCGGTTCTCTCCCATCAAAGAATTCACCTTGCAAGCCAATACACACAATAGCCCAAACAGCGGGGTAATGTCCGAGAATATGCATTTTCATCTTATGCTTCCAACTAGCAAAATAAGTGCCATCAAAGTAAGGACCTCTACGGTGATAATTTCCCTCGCTAGACGCCATACTCTCCTAGGTTGTGAAACCAAGGCTATCACCACCAAAAGCTATGGAAATCAAAGCAAATGGAGACCAAATCTCTGATACCACTTGTAGGACCTTGAAGTATGTCTAGAGGGGGGGTGATTAGACTACTTGACCAATTAAAAACTTAACCTTTTCCCAATTTTAGACTGGCAGATTTTAGCTATCTTTGCACAAGTCAAGCAATCTTCACACAATTCAAGCAAGCATGCAAAGAGTATATAGGCAATGGAAATTAAAGCATGCAACTTGCAAGAATGTAAAGGGAAGGGTTTGGAGGATTCAAACGCAATTGGAGACACGAATGTTTTTGTCGTGGTTCCGATAGGTGGTGCTATCGTACATCCACATTGATGGAGACTTCAGCCCACGAAGGGTAACGGTTGCGCGAGTCCACGGAGGGCTCCACCCACGAAGGGTCCACGAAGAAGCAACCTTGTCTATCCCACCATGGCAGTCGCGCACGAATGACTTTCCTCACTAGCGGTAGATCTTCACGAAGTAGGCGATCTCCTTGCCCTTACAAACTCTTTGGTTCAACTCCACAATCTTGTCGGAGGCTCCCAAGTGACACCTAGCCAATCCAGGAGACACCACTCTCCAAGAAGTAACAAATGGTGTGTTCATGATGAACTCCTTGCTCTTGTGCTTCAAATGATAGTCTCCCCAACACTCAACTCTCTCTCACAGGATTTGGATTTGGTGGAAAGAAGATTTGAGTGGAAAGCAACTTGGGGAAGGCTAGAGATCAAGATTCATGTGGTTGGAATGGAATATCTTGGCCTCAACACATGAGTAGGTGGTTCTCTCTCAGAACTGGTAAGTTGGAAGTGTAGGTTTGTTCTGATGGCTCTCTCAACGAATGAAGAGGAGGTGAAGGGGTATATATAGCCTCCACACAAAATCTAACCTTACACACAATTTACCAAACTCGGTCGGACCAATTCAGTAAACCTAGTGACCGTTAGGGTTTTCGGTGGGACTGACATGCAACTCGGTAGGACCGATATGGTTAGGGTTAGGGCATAACGTAATCTCGGTGAGACCGATTACACAAACTCGGTGAGACCGATTTTGGTAATTAGCTAACCAGAGAGTTGGTCAGGTAAACTCGGTGGGACCGATTCGCTCTTTCGGTGAGACCGAAAAGTTACGAAAGGGAAACAGAGAGTTTACATTGCAATCTTGGTGGGACCGATCGCTCACTTCGGTTAGACCGAAACGTTACGAAGGGAAACAGAGAGATTACAATCCCATCTCGGTGAGATCGAGATCCCTATCGGTGAAACCGATTTGCCTAGGGTTTGTGGCAGTGGCTATGACATATGAACTCGGTGGCGCCAGATAGAAAGAATCGGTGGGGCCAAGTTTGACTTTAGGTTTAGGTCATATATGGATGTGAGAAATTAGTGGAGGGTTTTGGAGCATATCACTAAGCACATGAAGCAAGAGGCTCATTAAGCAACACCTCATCCCTCCTTGATAGTATTGGCTTTTCCTATAGACTCAATGTGATCTTGGATCACTAAAATGTAAAATGTAGAGTCTTGAGCTTTTGAGCTTGAGCCAATCCTTTGTCCTTAATATTTTGAGGGATCCACTTTCATCATCCATGCCATGCCATTCATTGAGCTTCCCTGAAATATTTGTCTTGGAATAGCATTAGCTCAATGAGCTATATGTTGTTATGAATTACCAAAACCACCTAGGGATAGTTGCACTTTCAGGTTCACATTTTATTCATGGTGCTTTCCGAAAAATGCTTGCTAAGTATGATGTTAATCATAGAATTGCATCTCCTTATCACCCACAGTCTAGTGGTCAAGTAGAATTGAGTAATAGAGAGCTCAAATTAATTTTGCAAAAGACTGTCAATAGGTCTAGAAAGAATTGGTCCAAGAAACTTGGTGATGCATTATGGGCCTATAGAACTGCATATAAAATCCTATGGGTATGTCTCCGTATAAAATGGTTTATGGAAAAGCATGTCACTTACCTCTCGAACTAGAACATACGGCATATTGGGCTATTAAAGAGCTCAATTATGATTTCAAACTTGCCGGTGAGAAGAGGTTATTTGATATTAGCTCACTTGATGAATGGAGAACCCAAGCTTATGAAAATGCCAAGTTGTTTAAAGAAAAAGTTCAAAGGTGGCATGACAAAAGGATACAAAAGCGTGAGTTTAATGTAGGTGATTATGTATTGCTATACAACTCTCGTTTAAGATTTTTTGCAGGAAAACTTCTCTCTAAATGGGAAGGCCCTTACGTTATCGAGGAGGTCTATCGTTCTGGTGCCATAAAAATCAACAACTTCGAAGGCACAAATCCGAAGGTGGTGAACGGTCAAAGAATTAAACATTATATCTCAGGTAATCCCATAATGTTGAAACCAATGTTATTGAAACCGTAACCCCGGTGGAATACATAAGGGACACTTTTCGGAACATTTCAGACTCCGAAAAGGAATAGGTATGTGGTACGGTAAATAAACCGACTCCAAAACAATTTTTATGGCAATATTTCTCTGTTTTGGAATATTTAGAAAAATAGAAAAATAAGAAGCAGTCCGGGAAGGACACGAGGGCTCCACGAGGGTGGAGGGCGCGCCCTACCCTACTGGGCGCGCCCCCTACCTCGTGGGCACCTCGTGTGCTCTCCGAACTCTGTTTTCTTGCACGATACGTATTTTGGTCGGTAAAAGTTCATTATATAATCTCCCGAAGGTTTTGACCCCTGTATCACGCAAATATTCTCTCTTCTTGTTTCGAGCTATTTTTCTGACAGATCTAGATTATCATGACGTCTCCAAGTGCCCCAAGGACAAGTTCTTTGAGAAGGTCATCAACCCTTACCTCGCGGAGGTGCTGCGACACCCTCAAACCATTGAGATGCGTGATGGGCTGCTGCACATTCGCGATGTTGAGGGACCGAAGGGGACCGGAAGCGTGGAGACGAGGCTCGAAGCAATGGAGCAACAAGTTTTCAAGTGCCAGGGGATGGTGGAACATGGACTCAACTCCAACCACATGATGATCGCAGAGTTCACCAACAACCACAAGCTGGATGCCGACAACATCGGGGAGACCATCTTCAAGCTTCGCGAGAAGATCGAGCACCTTCAATCCCAAATCTATGATCTGCAAAACCAAAACTGTGAGTATGAATAAAGATTCAAAAGGATGAGTTTGGATGCATATTTGAGGATCTCGGAGACTCGATCATCCTTCTATGATGGTGAGCCTATGCCTTGGAAGATGGACGACAAGCCCGCATCATCAACAACACCGCCACCTTCTTCACCAGCAAAGGAGACATAATCACATGGGTATGGGCACTCCCCTTGGCAACTGCCAAGCTTGGGGGAGATGCCCCGGTATCGTATCACCATCACATCTCCTATCTTTACCGTTTTTCTTAGTTCGATCCTATTAGTAGTATCTTGATCTAGTAGAATAAAGTTTATGGCATGATCTAGTTTTGAGTTTTTGCTTTATGATCTCTCTATGTAATCGAGTCCATGAGCTATATAATAAAGATTAGTGTTGAGTCAAGGGCTTGATTATTTTGCCATGATATTGAGTGAATAAGAGAAAAAGAATAAAAAGAAACAAAGAGATCATATTGATCTTATTGAGAGTAATGACTTCACATAGAAAGAGTATGATGATTAAAAGTTGTTGGGAGTTGGCAAACATAGCTTCAGTCATCGTTGCAATTAATAGGAAGTAATAAGGAAAGAGAGGTTTCACATATAAATATACTATCGTAGACATCTTTTATGATTGGGAGCACTCATTAAAATATGACATGCTAAAGAGTTGATGTTGGACAAAGAAGACAACGTAATGGGTTATGTTTTCTTATATCCCAGATGAAGTATATTGTCATGGATCATCCAACATGTTGAGCTTGCCTCTCCCCCTCATGCTAGCCAAATTCTTTGCACCAAGTAGAGATACTACTTGTGCTTCCAAAAACCCTTAAAACCAGTTTTGCCATGAGAGTCCACCATATCTACCTATGGATTGAGTAAGATCCTTCAAGTAAGTTGTCATCGGTGCAAGCAATAAAAATTGCTCTCTAAATATGTATGATTGATTGGTGTGGAGGAAATAAGCTTTATACAATCTTGTGATGTGGAAGAAATAAAAGCGACGGACTGCATAATAAAGGTTCATATCACAAGTGGCAATATAAAGTGACGTTCTTTCGCATTAAGATTTTGTGCATCCAACCCTGAAAGCGCATGGCAACCTCTGCTTTCCTCTGCGAAGGGCCTATCTGTTACTATCATATTCTACCCTATACAAGAGTCATGGTGATCTTCACCTTTCATTTTTATATTTTATCCTTTGGCAAGCACAGTGTGTTGGAAAGATCCTGATAGATATATCTAATTGGATGTAAGTTAGCATGAGTTATTGTTGTTGACATTACCCTTGAGGTAAAAGGTTGGGAGGCGAAACTATAAGCCCCTATCTTTCTCCGTGTCCGATTAAAACTCCATAATTACAAGTATTGCGTGAGTGTTAGCAATTATGAAAGGCTAAATGGTAGTTGAGTATGTGGACTTGCTAGAAAGCTCTGACATAGACTCTTTCTGATGTTATGATAAATTGCAATTGCTTCAATGACTGAGATTATAGTTTGCTAGTTCTCAATAAAGTTTCTGATTCATACTTTTGCATTGTGAATAGATTATTACTTGAGCATAAGTAATCATATGACAATATCCATATATGTTGCTGTTATGAAAATAATCATGATGCCCTCATGTCCGTATTTTATTTTATCGACACCTCTACCTCTAAACATGTGGACATATTTATCGTTATCGGCTTCCGCTTGAGGACAAGGGAGGTCTAAGCTTGGGGGAGTTGATACGTCCATTTTGCATCATGCTTTTATATCGATATTTATTGCATTATGGGCTATTATTACACGTTATGTCATAATACTTATGCCTATTCTCTCTTATTTTACAAGGTTTACATAAGGAGGGAGAATGCCGGCAGCTGGAATTCTGGGCTGGAAAAGGAGAAAATATTAGAGACCTATTCTGCACAACTCCAAAAGTCATGAAACTCCACAGAAGTTATTTTTGGAAATAATAAAAAATACTGAGCGGAAGAAATACGTCAGGGGGGCCACCACCTGCCCACGAGGGTGGGGGGCGCGCCCTACCCCCCAGGGCGCGCCCCCTGCCTCATGGGCCCGCTGTTGGCTCTCCGGTGGCCATATTCTGCTATATGAAGTCTTTCGTTCAGGAAAAAATCATAAGCAACCTTTCGGGACGAGACTCCGCCTCCACGAGGCGGAACCTTGGCGAAACCAATCTAGGGCTCCGACAGAGCTGTTCTGCCGGGGACACTTCCCTCCGGGAGGGGGAAATCATCGCCATCGTCATCACCAACGCTCCTCTCATCGGGTGAGGGCAATCTCCATCAACATCTTCACCAACACCATCTCCTCTCAAAACCCTAGTTCATCTCTTGTATCCAGTTCGTGTCTCCAAGTCCGGGATTGGTACTAGTAGGTTGCTAGTAGTGTTGATTACTCCTTGTAGTTGATGCTAGTTGCTTTATTTGGTGGAAGATCATATGTTCAGATCCTATATGCATATTAATACCCCTCTGATTATGAACATGAATATGCTTTGTGAGTAGTTACGTTTGTTCCTGGGGACATGGGAGAAGTCTTGCTATTAGTAGTCATGTGAATTTGGTATTCGTTCGATATTTTGATGAGATGTATGTTGTCTAATCTCTAGTGGTGTTATGTGAACGTCGATTACATAACACTTCACCATTATTTGGGCCTAGAGGAAGGCATTGGGAAGTAATAAGTAGATGATGGGTTGCTAGAGTGACAGAAGCTTAAACCCTAGTTTATGCGTTGCTTCGTAAGGGGCTGATTTGGATCCATATGTTTCATGCTATGGTTAGGTTTACCTTAATACTTTTGTTGTAGTTGCGGATGCTTGCAATAGAGGTTAATCATAAGTGGGATGCTTGTTCAAGTAAGAACAACATCCAAGCACCGGTCCACCCACATATCAAATGATCAAAGTGCCGAACGCGAATCATATGAACGTGATGAAAACTAGCTTGAGATAATTCCCATGTGTCCTCGGGAGCGCTTTTCTCTATATAATAGTTTGTCCAGGCTTGTCCTTTGCTACAAAAAGGATTGGGCCACCTTGCTGCACTTTATTTACTTTTGTTACTTGTTGCTCGTTACAAATTATCCTATCACAAAACTATCTGTTACCACTTATTTCAGTACTGCAGAGAATACCTTGCTGAAAACCGCTTATCATTTCCTTCTGCTCCTCGTTGGGTTCGACACTCTTACTTATCGGAAGGACTACGATAGATCCCCTATACTTGTGGGTCATCAAAAAGCTATCCCTACAAAATCATATAATCTTGGCATGCTCTGTCTTCTTAACACAAAGTATTTATCAGGCACAGCCCCGATGACAAGGCGAGCAATTGGTTCATACTTTTCAACGCGCTTCTACCTTTTAAACTTTCACGCAATACATGAGCGCAAGCCATGGATATAGCACTATGGGTGGAATAGAGTATCATGATAGGGGTAAATATATAGAAGACAAAGAATTAAGAAAAGTCTCACATCGACGCGGCTAACCAACGGGCTATGGAGATGCCCATACATTGATATCAACGTGAGGAGTAGGGATTGCCATGCAACGAATGCGCTAAGAGCTATAAGTGTATGAAAGCTCAATATGAAAACTAATTAAGTGGGTGTTCATCTAATCCTATAATGATAAATTCCCACTAGTATATGAAAGTGACAACATAGGAGACTCTCCATATGAAAAACATGGTGCTACTTTGAAGCACAAGTGTGGTAAAGGATACTAACAATGCCCCTTCTCTCTTTGTTTATTTTCTCTTTTTCTCTTTTTTCCTTTTTCTTTTTCTCTCATTGTCCGGAGTCTCATCCCGACTTGTGGGGGAATCATAGTCTCCATCATCCTTTCCTCACTGGGGCACTACTCTAAAAATGAATAATGATGATCATCACACTTCTATTTACTTATAACTCAAAAGAAATAAAAATTGCAACTCGATACCTATGACAAAGTATGACTCTATATGAATGCCTCTGGCATGTACCAGGATATGCAATGATCTCATGTAACATGTATGAAAAATGATGAACAGTGGCTGAGCCACAACTACTATGTCAGCTATATGATATGCAAAGCAATATGACAATGAATGCTCAAGTCATCAAACGGAAGCGATGGAAGTTGCATGGCAATATATCTCGGAATGGCCATGGAAAAGCCATAATAGGTAGGTATGGTGGCTGTTTTGAGGAAGATATAATAATGCTTATGTGTGATAGAGCGTATCATATCACGGGGTTTGGATGCACCTGCGAATTTTGCACCACGTCTCGATGTGAGTAAGGGCAATGCACCGTACCGTAGAGGCTAGCAAATTGCGGAAAGGTAAGAGTGTGTATAATCCATGGACTCACATTAGTCATAAAGATCTCATATACTTATTGCAAAAGTTCATTAGCCCTCGAAGCAAAGTACTACTATGCATGCCCCTAGGGGGATAGATTGGTAGGAAAAGACCATCGCTCGTCCCTGACCGCCACTCATAAGGAAGACAATCAATAATAAATCATGCTCCAACTTCATAGCATAACGAGAGACTATACGTGCATGCTTTAGGAATCACAAACCTTAACACCAATATTCTTACTAAACACAACCATTTACTAGTACCTCCCACATATTCCATCTCTATATTGCAAAACTATTGCAAGGAATCAAACATATCATATTCAGTGATCCATAAGTTTTATGTAGGATTTTATGACTAACCATGCAATTGACCAATTCCTGCTGACTCTCTAAATAGATATAAGTGAGGCATGAGAGTTTAATTCTTTCTACAAAAGACCATGCTCTAATAAATATAAGTGAAGCAAAAGAGCATTCTACAAGCAACCATTTACTATGTGAAGAGAAACAGGCAATCCAAACTTCAAATGATATAAGTGAAGCACATGAAGCATTCTATAAAGTCATACTCAAAAGATATAAGTGAAGTGCAATGAGCATTCTATAAATCAACCATGGACTATCTCATATCATCATGGTGCATAAAAGAAAAATGAAAAATAAACAAAAAAGACGCTCCAAGATTTGCACATATCACATGAACGAAACGAATCCGAAAACATACCGATACTTGTTGAAGAAAGATGGGATGCCTTCCAGGGCATCCCCAAGCTTAGACGCTTGAGTCTCCATAGCTATTTAATTGGGGTGCCTTGGGCATCCCCAATATTGAGCTCTTGCCTCTCCTCCTTCTCCTCATATCGAGACCTCCTCGATCTTCGAACACTTTATCCACACAAAACTTACTGAACTTTTAGTGGTGGGGTTAGTGAATATGGCAATGAAATCCCATCATGTACTGATGTAACATTATTGTATAATTATAAACAAACATTACCCACTGTATTCTATCACGATTCTATGGCCCCAAGTCAAGGAGGCTTCAACAAGAATTCAAACATACGCAAATAATGAAGCTATAACAGCAATCTGTGAAAACAGGACAGTCTGTAAAGATTCGAACATCCACCATACTTCTGTAACTCTAAAAATTCTGAAAAAATTAGGAAAAATAAAAATTTTGTATAGAAAGACAGTACAGAAGGTTTCAGAACCGTTTGACGTTCCAGTGAAAAAGGTAAAATCGCGCACTACAGCCAAAGTTTCTATTTTGCATCGCACAAACCAACATCAATTTAAACATCCTAAAGGCAAATCTTGGCACATTATTTTTATAATACAATGTAATTGTACAGGGGGATAATTATATTTGTTTAAAAAAATTTCAATTAAGATTCACAAAGTTTCCGTGAGCATGAACAAAGTTCAAGGAGCTCCCCCACTTCAACAATGCTTGTCTCTCTCACTTTCACTTTCCTTTTTGAAAAGTTTTGTGTTCCCCTCTATATTTTTTTGTTTTTAAACTTTATAAAAGCACTCAATAGAAATAAATGACTCTCTAAAACTTCCGGGTTGTCTCCCTGGCAGCGCTTTCTTTAAAGCCATTAAGCTACGCATAAAGTCCTCAAGTAATGAATCCACCCGGATCCCAAGGTATATCAAAGCCAATCTGAATTACCAATGATTTGGCATTTAGTAGTGAGCAGAAGGAAACATATATCATGCAATGACAAAGTCTAACTCTCTTCCTATGCATCGGCATGTCATACAAGAACAATTCATGCACATCAAGTAAAGGCCAATACATAGCATAAATAGTTTCTTGCAATTTTATCATGTTGGAAATATAGAGAGGCGGAGATGTAGTTCCTCTCTCATAATAATTGCAAGTAGGAGCAACAAGCACATGCATATTATATTCATAAAAATCATCATGTGTAGTAGCAAAATGCAATCCATCAACATAATCCTTAATAAGGGCAAACTTCTCCGATATAGTGTAGTTTGGAGAATTGAAAAAGATAATAGGACTATCATGTGTGGCTGCAATAGCAACAATTTTATTATTAACATAAGGAACTATAGCAAGTTCATATCCATAAGCATAATTCATTTTGGCATCTTGGCCACAAGCATAACAAGCATCAAGTTCATCAAAAATGGAATTTCAAATGAATCAACGGGATCATAGCATTCATCCTTCGATAAGAACGAAGGGGCATTAAATAATTTATGAGTTGAAGAGTTACTCTCATTAGAAGGTGGGCACGGGTAGCTAATCCGCTCTTTCTCCTTTTGTTCTTCGCTCTCCTCATCATCTTTTTCATCCAATGAGCTCGTAGTTTCATCAATTTCTTCTTCCATAGACTCCTGCAAAATATTAATCTCTTCCTGGACAGCGGAGTTATTCTCAATAAATACATCAATATCGTAATTGTATTTATAATTATCATACAAATATTTAAGGATAACAAGATTTTTAGGTCTATAAATTGAATCATCAAAATCTTCAAACTTCTTAAACAAAGATTCAATTTCATAAGCACCTTTAAAAGCAACAAATTCTTCTATTCGTTCCACATCATAGTAATCATATATACCATTAGCATAATAAGCCAAGGTTTCATTATTATTAAATTTGCATAAAAAAGGGAAGATGTGGAGCATTCATTCTAGAGCAACAAGTATAATCATGTCTCAAGCATATATCCCAAGCATACCAATGCAACATATAAATTTGATCCCATAAAAGTTTCCCTTTAGTGTCAAGCGATAATCCCTAAAGTATTCACGTTGATCCAATGTTACTCCCATTATAAAGTTGAATGGGGTTTTCTCAGGATTATCAAAGTAGTGCATAATATCTGTCACATAACAAGCATCGAGGTTTTTAGGAGGTTCCCCATCTCCATGAGTAGCAGGTACAACTAATTTTTTTGGTGTTTCGTGTTCCATATCCATAACTAAAGATAGAGAACAACTTAGAACAGGAAATAAAAACTACATGGTGATAAAGCAAACAAGCACACACGAGAATATTCACCCCACGCTATTACTCCCCAGCAACGGCGCCAGAAAAAGGTCTTGATAACCCACAAGTATAGGGGATCGTTTGTAGCCTTCTTCGATAAATAAGAGTATCAAACCCAACGAGGAGCTAAAGGCAGAACAAATATTCCCTCAAGCTCTATCGACCACCGATACAACCCTACGCACACTTGATGTTCGCTTTACCGGAAACAAGTATGAAACTATTTTGTAGGAGTGATGCTAGAACTACTTTGCAAGAATAAAACTAGAAGTACTTTGCAATATAGTAAAATTTAGGTGTTTAGTAAAAGGGTTTGTGTCAACAAGAAAGTTATTTGTCCCTAGGCAATCGATAACAAGTATCGGTAATCATTCTTGCAATTTTATATGACGGAGAGGCATGAGCTAACATACTTTCTCTACTTGGATCATATGCACTGATGATTGGACCCCTAGCAAGCATCTGCAACTACTAAAGATCATTAAGGTCGTGAAACCCAACCATAGCATTAAGTATCAAGTCCTCTTTACTCCCATATGTCATAACCCACTTATCCGCGTTTCGGCTGTTGTCACCCCGCACCCCCGCAAGACTAACGATAAGCAAACCATGAACATATTGCAACAGCCTACAGCGGGGGGGCCTCATGTGTGCGCGAGAATAGAGGGCACCATAGGACAGCACCATAAATAAAATATATAATCATACCAACCAAGATCACGATTAACCCACAAGACAAAACGGATCTACTCAAACATCATAGGATAACTATAGATCATTGGGAAATAATATATGGAGTTGAGCACCATGTTTAAGTAGAGATTACATCGGGGAGAAGGGGTGTTACACCGCTGCATAGAGGGGGAGAGAGTTGGTGTTGACGGTAGCAAGATTGTTGATGTAGATCGCCGTCCCGATCGTTGCCCTGGCGGCTCTCCGGCGCCACCGGAAGCGAGGCGGAGAGAGCCCCCCTACTTCTTCTTCTTACTTGGCCTCCCCCCTAGATGGGTGGAGAGTTCCCCCTCTGGTCCATGGTCTCCATGGTGGTGGAGGGGCGGGAGCCCCTCCGAGATTGGATCTCCCTCTCTGTTCTCTTCTGTTTCGTGTTCCCCTGATCTGGCCGAAAACCGTTTCTTATATTCCAGGAGATCCATAACTCCGACTGGAGATTTTAACATGGTTTTTTTCCGGATATAAGCTTCCTTGCACCCGAAATAGATCTCCAACCAACGTTCGAGGAGGGCACAACCCACCACCACGCGCCAGGGACCTCTAGCGCGCCCTGGTGTCTAGTGGGCTGTGTGGGCCTTCGTTTGCGGTGATTCCAACTCCCAAAAATCACATATATTCCAAAATAATTCTTTGTGAAATTTTATTGCATTTGGAACTCGTTTGATACGGATTTTTTACGATACAAAAAACATGCAAAACAGGAACTGGCACTAGGCACTGGATCAATAGGTTAGTCCAATAAATCATATAAAAAGTTGCCAAAAGTATGTAAAAGTTGTATAATATTGGCATGAAACAATCAAAAATTATAGACACGACGGAGACGTATCAATAGGTTAGTCCCAAAAATGATATAAAGTTTCTAGTAAATGAATATAAACATCCAAGATTGATAATATAATAGCATGGAACAACAAAAAAATATAGATACGTTGGAGACGTATCACTCCTCAAGTGTGAAAGTCGTGCCTTCTCTTGGAGCTGTGGCCTTATCTGCCTTGGAGAATGGGACTTTTCTCGATGCAGTTCTCTCCTTGGCACTGCCTGAAGGTCTTGAGCTAGCTGTTGTGCCATACTCCTTAGCAAGCACCACTTTCTTCTTCTTTGATATGGCCTCACTTGCCACAAAATCCTCATCCTCATGATTTGAGGTTCTCTTCTTTCTAGTCCTTGTGGCAGCCTTGGACAGTTCAGGTAAGCTCCCAGCTCCTTCATAATAGCTGCCCTTAGGACTAGATCCCTCACGGAGACCCTCGTGCTATTCTGACACATTCTGGCTCTCACTGGCACTTGACATCTTGCAAAAAGACCCTGTGAATAGATAGGTATGGGGAAAGTAGATGATTCATCACAAAAAGCAGACAATTTTTCATGAAAATTGAGTTCAAATATTACTTTTAAGTTTTCACAGAATGCATTTGGGATCCACCGAATTTATAATCTCGGTGATACCGAAGCACTCAACAGAACCAAAGCACACCATTTCGGTCAAACCAAGATGTGATTCGGTGTCTTCGAGATGCTAGGGTTTCACAGAAACGTTACTTTCGGTCTCACCGATTCGTACTTCTCGGTGGCACCGAGACATACTAGTGCAATGGCCAGGGCCAAACCGGTGACTCAAATTTTCTTTTGAACAGTTAGAAACGGCAGGAGAGGCTCCTACTGTTGCTCCATTAAACAAAATAAGTACAAAGTTTGGTTTTACATGGCATAGAGGCCAGCTACACAGAGAGGTTTATGTAGTTTGTTTCTATACAACAAGAGAGGTAGAAAAATATTTGATGAACTCAGATAATTCTGGTTTCATTCTATAGCTCAGAATCTCAATATCACTCTTAAATGCATGAAGCCAGTCATGAGTTGAGGCAGGCACCCCCTCGAAGTATCTTGTATTCCTATATTTCCAAATGTTCCACGCAGCCAAGATCAAAATTTCTTTGAAAAGTGGATGGTTCCAAGTGTTTGAAGCATGGTCAATCATCTCCTGAATGGGCCTGCTGCAATCCCAAGTGAGGTCCAGAACATTCCAGCATGCAACACTGAAAGTGCATTGGAAAAACAAGTGGATGTACGTTTCCAAGGGCTGAACAGCACAAAGCATGCAACCATGATCGTCACCAATTGGGAACTGCCTCTTTATAAGCATGTCTCTCGTGTTGATCCTATCCATGAACATGAGCCAGGCGAAAACTTTGTGTCTCAGGGTGCATTTAGTCTTCCATACCATCGTGATATGTTTTGGGGCTTGACATTTTCTAAACACAAATTTGTAGAATTTTGTGGGATGGTAGGCCATGTCCCCCCAACAAAGTATCCATTCATCATTCGCCATGTGCTGAAGTTGAAGGCCCTGAAGCACCATCATTAAAGAGTCCAGTTATGTTCTCGCTTCAATCAATAGGGGCAGAGCAAAATGTTTGTCCGACTATGAGATGCTTTCGGCGGAAACCTAAACCTAATTTTTTTTTGCTCGAAACTAATCTAAGGAATCTATCCACTGGATAGAAGTGTTTCATTTGTGTCAAGATTCATGGCAAAAACCTAGTGCATTGAATCAGAAAAGTGGATGCACAAGGGGGTGGGATTTTACCCTAACTGTAGCGACCCGACCCGAATGGATCAAGTCTCTGTGCTTGGGTGTCATCCCTGGATCGGTATGCTGACACACACAGTACTCGAAGGATTTATAACAGAGGTAAATCACATGTATAAAGTAACATAAATACTATTACCTCACTCCAAAGATAGCGGAAGCAACAAGGTTGTGGATTACCATCAACACCAACGGCAAAGTTGAGTATAGGTCATCGTAACCCTAACGTATCACTTACTCGTCGTCTGAAAAGTCTGCAACATGAAACGTTGCAGCCCGGAAATGGGTCAGCACATGGAATATGCTGGCAATGTAACACATAGAGAGTAATGAAAGAATAAGCTATACTACATGCATATATGGCTGGTGGAAAGCTCTATGGTTATAGTTTTTGCGAAAAAGCCAATTTTTCCCTACATCAAAGGAATAAATTTTAATTTAACTATCATGGTGGTTGAAACATCATTGAGAAGGTATAACCCCAACTCAATCCCAATTAAAGTGATTAACAACCCAGCAATATTAATTTAGGGTGATGAGATACATGTGAATACTCAAGTACTAGATACTCGAATTGTCCATAACCGGGACACGGCTAACCATGATTAGATTGTACACTCTGCAGAGGTTTTGACTTTTCCCCACAAGACTCGATCGCCTCCGTTGATTTCTCGACTGCATGGTGTTTGAGAAACGGATGACCGAGACACGATCTTTCGTAAACATTAACTCTCTACTCCGGATAGATCATACCAAACCTATAAAACCCACTACCTGTGACCTACCTCTTCGAGAGCTTCACGTAACTTACTCAACTATGCTAGAGCCCATAATAGCTTGTGGCTGCACACGGAAGTTTCTAGCATGAATAATCCCAGTTCCTTTGAGCCTGGTGGCGGTCCATAGGAAGATCACACGGTACCCCGGATTTCCAAAATAAAACAGACCACACTGGGTTCCCCTGTGCCTCAATCCACCCAGATGTGTATTTAAGTTGCCACCTTAAAGTAAACCATTAATTAATAATCTCACATCGTCGTGAATATCTCTCAAACCCAAACCACGTCTATGAGCATAGCATGGCAATATAAGCATAACGTAGAAGTAACTCCCAAGGGTTTGAAAGTAACAGTGCAATAGGTTCCTACCTCATCATCTACTTCCCAACCCACAAATTAATGCCATCCTAATCATGCAATGTTTGAGGATTGAGCTAATGCATAAAACTGGGTATGAAAAGGTATGATCAAGTGTTACTTGCCTGCAAAGTTGATGAAGATGATTCGCACTCAAAAACTCTTGATATGTCTACTCGTCACACTCCGGTCAATCTATCGTAAGCAAGCAATAGTAACCACACATAAGCAATCATTCAAAAGATCAGAAAGAACGAAGAAAACTATTCGGAAAACATCAAAATCAAGCAAATAACTCTTGCAACATAAAACAATTTCTAACAGTACCAAAATTATGTGAATTTGGCCTTATCAGAAAGTTTAGGTCAAGAACTTCGATTTGCAAAAAGAATCAACTCAAACGGAGTTGTAAAACTCAAGTTATGATCAAACGAAGTTCAAATACAAATCTGTTTGAATTCAAATTTTAAAACTTTCAAAAACATGTTTGAGTTGGATTACTAGATAGAGGGGATCGTAACGAAGAATTGGGCGTTGGTTTCGTTGGATTTGGACTAACGAGTAAAAAGTTATAGTCGTTTGAAAATTAGGGACTAATCTGTGAAGAAAATAATTACATACGGGTTCCTGGCAGAAATCTATTTATAAAACAAAACTCTACCGAGCGAACGTTCACTTTCTAACTCTAACCAGCGAACGCTCTCTGAATAACTAGATTAAAATAGAAAACCGGGCTTTTAAAATAAACCGAGATTAAAAGAAAACCGGATCGGTTTTCGGGGTTGTACCGGTTCGGAGAGGGGAAATCGGCGGCGGCGGTGGCGGTTGACTCCGGCGAGTCCGGCGAAGCGGCGCGGGGCTTGGCAGCGGCTCGGTCGTCAATAAACGGCGAGGCGACGGAGAGGGCGGCGCGGCGGAGTGGTGGTGGGACGGCGGTGGGCATGGGCGGCGGGGTGGCGGCTTGAGCAGGGCTGGTGGATCTCGGCCATGGCGGCGATTTGGGCGGCGGGCGGCGAGCGAGGGAGAGAGGGGAGAGGGCACGGGCGGCATCCTTTAAGGGCGTTAGGCGAGGTGGTGGCGTGGAGGAGGGGCAAGGCGGCGGGGTGGCGGGTCGGTCATGGCATGGCGGCGGCGGGCGTGTTTCAAGGGACTCCGCCTGGGTCGATGGCGAGGGCGCTACTGGCTGGGCCTTGGCTGGCCGGTTATTGGGCCAGCCCAGTTCATGGAGGGAAGTCTTTTTTAAAATAAAACAGACAAACAAAAATAAAAAATAAAATAAATAGAAATATTATATAGGCATATAATATATCAAAATTTTCAGAAAAAGATTTCTACGAGATGAACATTATTCTAGCATTAAATAAAATACACACAAATTTAAATAAAGCAAAGAGTGCTTCGGTCCAATAAAATCCAACAAAAACATTTTAAAATATCAAAATGAATTCAAATTTATTTCTCTCCATTTTTCGAGGTAGGGAATCATGTTACCCTATTTTCCATATATTTTATTTTGGAGAAAAATAATTTGAATAAAACTCAAATAACTCCAATTGAAAATAAATTCAAAAGAACTTTGAATTTTAATTCTTTGAAACTCCCAACTCATATTTCATATGTTTTGAAGAAGTCCTTTTATCTTCGCTCGTGAAAATCATTGAGTTGCATAAAGTTTCAGAATTGGAAATTTTCTCAAATGAAAGTCAAATATTTTCAACACCCCTTGTCATTTAAATAAATGGAAGAAGTCATGTCATCTTCTCTCCAGGGTTTTGTGATGAAAAGAATTTGAATTCCCGAAGATCATAAAATGCAAAATGAAAGTTTGGGAAAGTCCTTTTATTCCCTCTCATTTAACTTTCAAAAGTTTCGAATTCACTCACTTTCAGTCAGTCAATCAAACAATCAAATCAAATCTATCTATTTGTTTATAACATTCCAAAATTTAGATTTTGGGATGTTACACTAACTCGATGCAAATCCCCTACAACGGCAATGGCGGGAAGGATTTATGTTGACGACGGTGGAGTCCAATGGCAAGGGCACGCTAGACGCAACGACGAAGTCCGGAGACGAGGGCGACGACAGCAGAGTAGTGTGGGAGGCGTGACATTTGAGAAATATCAACCGTATGGGGCCCGCGGGATATATATATACCGAGTTGTTGTTGCTGGCACCGAGTGGAACAAATTGGTGGCACCGAGATGTGTTACTGCGAGCAGTTACAGCATATTGGTGACTCTGAGTTGGTCTAATTGGTAGCACCGAGATTGACAGCCTAGATCAATCAAACTGTTTCGGTGAGTCCGAATGAGAGTGGATTGGTCACACTGAACCAATTTTGAAGGTTTTGGAGGTCAGTCCTTTCAGATCGGTGGCTCCGAGTGCGCCTCACCCGGAGGGTCCGAAAATGACTTGTCCATTTTTTGTGATGTAGCATGAAGAGAATTTGAGACATGAAAGCGTAGATAGCTAGAGAAGGTTCTTAGGCATTCTTGTACATCCACTTGGCCAGAAAAACCAAGACAATCAAAATAACAAATGGATGTCCTCGAATGGAGAAAACATGCAAACCAACATGCTCACACAATAAAATAGCAAAGGAAATATGTGTCAAACATGCACAACCAATTCTAGCATCTATGAAGCAATTGGCGATGACTAGGTCATCTATACATGAGTATATTGACTTAGGAGTCAAATGAGAAAAATTGATCGTAGGTCATACTAATCATTTAAGAAAAAGTGGGGTCGCCACTTTTACATAAAGCATCAATGTGTTTACACCATTAGTGTTGCTTTAGCTCAATTTTTAGAGCGAAGCTCCCCCTAGATGTGATATCCCCCCGAGGAGGGATGAGATAACCTTGGGTTTTGTCGATGATGACTTCATGTAGATAGTGAGGATGTGGATGCTCAATGTTGATGTAGACCATCAAGAGTTCAGAGCAATCCTTTGGAGTTTTGCACTTTCAATACCTACATGGTTATCCCACAAGGAACATACAAGGGTATCCATAGACATAGAGTGAATTACACATATGATGATGTCCGTGAATGCATTGAGTTACCTTGTGTTGGGGAATGCAGTCATTTCAAAAAAATTCCTACGTACACGCAAGATCCATCTAGGTGATGCATACAACGAGAGGGGAGAGTGTTGTCCACGTAACCTCGTAGACCATAAGCGGAAGCGTTTAGTAACGCGATTGATGTAGTCGAACATCTTCACAATCCGACCGATCCAAGCACCGAATGTACGGCACCTCCGAGTTCTGCACATGTTCAGCACGATGACGTCCCTCAAATACTATGAACATGTGTATTACTACTATCAAGATTTAGTAAAAATAGACCACTCATCAAGGATGCATGACCATAAAAGATATTACTCATATAAATAGAGCAATCATTATTCTCTAATTTAAATGAATAACCGTCTCTCATCAAACAAGACCCAGATATAATGTTCATGCTCAACGCTGGCACCAAATAACAATTATTTATGTCTAAACTAATCCCGAAGGTAGATGTAGAGGTAGCGTGCCGACAGCGATCACATCGACTTTGGAACCATTTCCCATGCACATCGTCACCTCGTCCTTAGCCAATCTTCGCTTAATCTGTAGCCGCTATTTCGAGTTGCAAATATTAGCAACAGAACCAGTATCAAATACCCAGGCGCTACTGCGAGCATTGGTTAAGTACACATCAATAACATGTATGTCAAATATACCTTTCACTTTGCCATCCTTCTTCTCCGCCAAATACTTGGGGAAGTTCCGCTTCCAGTGACCAGTCCCTTTGCAGTAGAAGCACTCAGTCTCAGGCTTAGGTCCAGACTTGGCCTTCTTCACTTGAGCAGCAACTTGCTTGCTGTTCTTCTTGGAGTTCCCCTTCTTCCCTTTACCATTTTTCTTGAAACTGGTGGTCTTGTTGACCATCAAAACGTGATGCTCCTTCTTGATTTCTACCCCTGCAGCCTTTAGCATTGCGAAGAGCTCGGGAATTGTATTATCCATCCCTTGCATATTGTAGTTCATCACGAAGCTTTTGTAGCTTGGTGGCAGTGATTGAAGAACTATGTCAATGACACTATCATCAGGAAGATTAACTCCCAGTTGAGTCAAGTGGTTGTGGTACCCAGACATTCTGAGTATATGTTCACTGACAGAACTATTCTCCTCCAATTTGCAGCTATAGAACTTATTGGAGACTTCATATCTCTCAATCTGGGCATTTGCTTGAAATATTAACTTCAACTCCTCGAACATCTCATATGCTCCATGACGTTCAAAATGTCATTGAAGCCCCGGTTCTAAGCCGTAAAGCATGGCACACTGAACTATTATTGCGCACAACTCTTTGTGTTCTACTCATGCATATAACATCTACGCATAGACCTGGCTCGGATGCCACTGTTGGGGAACGCGGTAATTTCAAAAAAAATCCTACGCACACGCAGGATCCATCTAGATGATGCATAGCAACGAGAGGGGAGAGTGTTGTCCACGTAACCTCGTAGACCATAAGCGGAAGCGTTTAGTAACGCGGTTGATGTAGTGGAACGTCTTCACGATCCGACCGATCCAAGCACCGAACGTACGGCACCTCCGAGTTCTGCACACATTCAGCTCGATGACGTCCGTAGAACTCTTGGTCCAGCAAAGTGTCGAGGGAAAGTTTCGTCAGCACAACGGCGTGGTGACAATGATGGTGAAATAATCCGCGCAGGGCTTCACCCAAGCACTATGTGACTATGACTGGAGGTGTAAACTGTGGAGGGGGGCGCCGCACACGGCTAATAATGTTTGTTGTGTGTTCTAGGCGCCCCCTCCCCACGTATATATAGGTGGGAGGGGGAGGGGAGCAGCAAGGGCGCGCCCAAGTAGGAGGAATCCTACTTGGGGGCCTTGTCCAATTCGGCCTCCCCCCTTCCAAAAGTGTTGGAGGGGGAAGGAAAGAGAGGGGGAGAGAAGGGAAAGGGAGGCCGAATCCTTCTCTTTCCTTTCTCTCTTCCCCTCCTTCCTTCTCCTCTTATTTGGCATATATGGGGCGCACCAGCCCACTAGGGGCTGTTCTGTCCCGCCCTTGGCCCAATAAGGCCCATATCTTTGCCGGGGGGGAGGGGGGTGCCCGGAACCCCTTCCGGTGACCCGATACATACCCGGTACCCCCAGAACACTTCTGGTGTCCAAATACTATCGTCCTATATATGAATCTTTACCTCTCGACCATTTGGAGACTCCTCGTCATGTCCGTGATCTCAACCGAGACTCCGAACAACATTCGTTCACCAAATCACATAACTCATATAATACAAATCGTCATCGAACATTAAGCGTGCAGACCCTACGGGTTCGAGAACTATGTAGACATGACTGAGACACATCTCCGGTCAATAACCAATAGTGGAACCTGGATGCTCATATTGGCTCCTACATATTCTACAAAGATCTTTATCGGTGAAACCGCATAACAACATACGTTGTTCCCTTTGTCATCGGTATGTTACTTGCCCGAGATTCGATCATCGGTATCATCATACCTAGTTCAATCTTGTTACCGGCAAGTCTCTTTACTCGTTCCATAATGCATCATCCCGTAACTAACTCATTAGTCACATTGCTTGCAAGGCTTATAGTGATAATCATTACCGAGTGGGCCCAGAGATACCTCTCCGATACACGGAGTGACAAATCCTAATCTCGGTCTATGCCAACTCAACAAACACCATGGGAGACACTTGTAGAGCATCTTTATAATCACCCAATTACGTTGTGACGTTTGATAGCACACGAGGTGTTTCTCCGATATTCGTGAGTTGCATAATCTCATAGTCAGAGGAACATGTATAAGTCATTATGAAAGCATTAGCAATAGAACTATACGATCATTATGCTAAGCTAACGGATGGGTCTTGTCCATCACATCATTCTCTAATGATGTGCCGTTCAGCAAATGAAAACACATGTCTATGGTCAGGAAACTTAACCATCTTTGATTAACGAGCTAGTCTAGTAGAGGCATACTAGGGACACTTTGTTTTGTCTATGTATTCACACATGTATCAAGTTTCCGGTTAATACAATTCTAGCATGACTAATAAACATTTATCATGATATAAGGAAATATAAATAACAACTTTATTATTGCCTCTAGGGCATATTTCCTTCACCTTGTCCCTTGTCTTATCAACAAGAGGGTTTGTGACTCCATGAACTAGTGCAAGATGTGAAAGTTGGTTGCACAAGTCTTTGCCAAAATGAATGTGAGTGAAGTATGTTGTCGGAGTCACCCTCAAGAACACTCTAGTTCTTCTTCTTTTGGACCCACGTCAACTTGATGGGAATGCTTGGAGTTGTAGTTGAACTTGATGAAGTAGAGATTGATAAAGTCGTGGGAACTCACTTGACCATGGCTTTAGATGCTTCTTCAAATGAGTCAATCTCCTCTTGAAGCTTGTCCTTTCCTTTTAGCATGTGGTCTTGTGGTGGAAGATCATCTTGTGCTTATGTTCCCTCAAAATAAGCGGGGTCATACTTCTCTTGTTGAGGAACAAACATCTCTTGGGGTATTGATCTTCTTCCCATTCAACTCCACTGGCATTGAACTTCCGTTCAAAACCAACACCTTGATTCTTCCGGTGTCTTCCTTGTTTGCGTACATTTTTTTCAAATTGCTTACTCCCGGGAAGATTCTTGTAAACACCTTTCTCTATAATTCCCTTTAATAAGTTATTTTCTTGCTTAAGTGTAACTTGGCTAAGAGAATCATTAGTGGAATCAAGAGAATTACTAGAAGCAACAATATTGGATTTAGCATGGTTATTGTTACTACTAGAAGAAGAATATTTCTTGCTCTTATTACTAGGTTTAACTTGTGCAATGTAAGTATACAAGAGGAGACGTTTGCCAATGTAAGAATAACTCTTCTTTCAGAGATCATCATTGATTGCTTTTAGGATTTCATGCTCTTGCTCTAAATTTAGCTTCTCGAAGTGTAGCTTCTCGTGAGTTCTTAGGATCTCTCTATGATCCTATTGAGTTGTTTCATGAGCTAACTTAAGAGTGTTTAGATCTTTAGTTAGGCGCTCAATCTCCTTCTTAGCATTGTCATTCGTTTCATCTTGACTATCATGATTACTAGCAAGTTCATTATAGTTCACATCACTAGTTTTACCAACAAGCAAATCATCATCACCTAGCAACTCATCGTCATCACTATTGAAATCAAGATACTCGGGGTGTGATACTTTGGGGCCTTTAGCCATGAAGCATCTTCCAATTCCTTCATTTGGTGAATCAAATATGTCAGGGGAGTTGGATGACACTAATGCAAGACTGGAAACACCTTCATCTTGAGTATATTTGGAGTCGGAGTGATAGCTTCTCTCGTAGTAGTTGTCGGAGTCAGAGCCAGAAACCCATACACCAACATGAGCTTCATGTCTTCGTTTTGTGCAGCTCTTCGATGACTTGTCTTTCCTTTTAAAATCCTTGCTTCTTCGAGAGGGTCTTCGTTCATAACAATCATCTCTATTCCTTCTCTCTTTATGAGGTGATTCATATCTTCTACTCCTCCTTTTTGGTGACTCTTCTATTTTCTTGTAGGGAGTCGTTGATGACCCACAAGTATAGGGGATCAATTGTAGTCTTTTCAATAAGTAAGAGTGTCGAACCCAACGAGGAGCAGAAGGAAATGACAAATGGTTTTCAGCAAGGTAATGTCTGCAAGCGTTGAAATTGTAAGTAACAGAGTACTTTGATAACAAGATAATTTGTAACGAGCAAGTAACCGTAATAGTAACAAAAGTGCAGCAAGGTAGCCCAATCCTTTTGAGGCAAAGGACAGGCCAAAACGGTCTCTTATAATAAGCAAAGCGTTCTTGAGGGTACACGGGAATTTCATCTAGTCACTTTCATCATGTTGATTAGGTTCGTGTTCGCTACTTTGATAATTTGATATGTGGGTGGACCCGTGCTTAGGTGCTGTTCTTACTTGAAAAAACCTCCAACTTATGATTAACCCCCTCGCAAGCATCCGCAACTACGAGAAAAGTATTAAGAATAAATTATAACCATAGCATTAAACTTTTGGATCCAATCGGTCCCTTACGGAATAGCGCATAAACTAGGGTTTAAGCTTCTGGCACTCTCGCAATCATCTAACAACTACTCCACAATGCATTCCCTTAGGACCAAATATGGTGAACTGTCATGTAGTCGACGTTCACATGACACCACAAAGGGAATCACAACATACATACTATCAAAATATCGAACACATATCAAGTTAACATGATTACTGGCAACATGATTTCTCACGTGACCTCAAGAACAAAAGTAACTACTCACAAATCATAAACATGCTCAAGATCATAGGGGTATTAAATAGCATATTGGATCTGAACTTATAATCTTCCAACAAATAAACCATATAGTAATCAACTACAAGATGTAATCAACACTACTAGTCACCCACAAGCACCAATCTATAGTTCCGGTACACAGATTGAACACAAGAGATGAACTAGGGTTTGAGAGGAGATGGTGCTATTGAATATGTTGATGGAGATTGCCCTCCCCAAGATGGGAGAGTTGTTGGTGATGATGATGACGATTGTTTTCTCCGGAGGGAAGTTCCCGGTGGAATCGCCCACGGAGGGCAAAAGTGCTCCTGCCCAAGTTCCGCCTCGAGACGGCGGCGCTCCGTCCCGAAAGTCCTCTCCTTATTTTTTTTTCTAGGTCAAAATGACTTATATACCAGAAGATGGGCAGCGAAGGTGGGCTGGGCTGAGCACAACCCACCAGGGCACGCCTGGGGGGCCAGGCATGCCCTGGTGTCTTGTGCTCACCAAGTGGCCCCCCTCCGGTGGTTATTGGCTCCAGTATTCCTTATTTCTTCCATAAAAAAACCTAGTGAAGTTTCAGCTCATTTGGAGTTCTGCAGAATAGGTGGCCTAACATAGCTTTTCCATGTCCAGATTTCTAGGTGCCGCAATTCTCCCTCTTTGTGTGTACCTTGCATATTATGAGAACAAAGGCATTAGAATTACTCCAAAAAGCATTATTATGGATAAAAACATCATAAATAAAAGTAGGTAAACATGATGCAAAATGGACATATCAACTCCCCCAAGCTTAGACCTTGCTTGTCCTCAAGCGAAAACCGAAATTAAAAAACATGTCCACATGCTTAGAGAGAGAGGTGTCGCTAAAAACAAAATCCAGGCATAGAAGCATCATGTGAATTATTATAGCAGCAACAAACTTAAACATAAAACTTTTATTATAGAACTTTTATCATAAACTTCTCATGAATAAGTAACAATTCATCACACCGTCGAAGTATAAATCAAAAACTCAATTGGAAACCAACAAACTATGTTCTCAGTCAATTTTGCAACTACAATTCATCATCTTTTTAGGAAGGGTCGTGTATTGGAGCCTTTAGGAAAGTCCACATACTCAACCATCATGTAGTCTTCTACGATTGCTAACACTCACAGCATACACATGAGCAAAACGTTTCAACCGGACACATAGAAAGATAGGGGCTTAGAGTTTCGCCTCCCAACGTATTCACCTCAAGGGTGAAGTCAACAATAATAACTCATGCTACCCATATTCATTTGGACATATGTGCCTAGATCTTTCCTCACCACATGATGCTTGCCAAAGGAGAAAAATAAAAAGGAGAAGAGAGAAAAACTTTGACTCTTGCATAAAAGTAAATACATAAAAGTAAAAGGTAGGCCCTTCGTAGAGGGAAGCTGAGGTTTCCATGCGCTTATTTGTTTGTATGATCAACCCCTTAGTGCAAAAGAACGTCACGTTATATTGCCCCTTGTGATGGCAACCTTTATTATGCAGTCTGTCACTTTTATTCTTTGCCATCACAAGTTCGTACAACGCTCAATTTTCTCTTACACTAAATGATCTCACACTATTAGAAGCAATTTGTATTGCCTTATTGCACCGATGACAACTTACTTGAAGGATCTTACTCAATCCATAGGTAGGTATGGTGGACTCTTAAAAATAAGATTTGGGTTTAAGGGTTTTTGGATGCAGAAGTAGTATCTCTACTTAGTGCAGAATTTTTATCTAGCAAAGATGGAGGGCAAGCACCACATGTTTAAGGATCTATGACAATATAACTTCTATGTGAATATGGACAAACATAAATCGTTACATTGTCTTCCTTGTCCAAAGTCAACAATTGTGGCATATAGTATTTTGATGGGGGATCACAATCACAAAATATTTTCAGGATAGTGTATTTGTATGTGAATCTTCTTCCCTTATTAATTCTTTCATGAGTTACATCGACCAATGCTATGTTTGTCAATCTCTAATAAAATTTTCTACTTATACTTTTCCTTATGTGGTGTCATTACCTACCATAAGATTAGCATATGATCTTTTCATTTATTTCCTTTCTTTTTATTGAAACATGAAAGTAAAGAAAGCAATATCTCAAACTAAACTTTATTATATATCTCACACACAATTATAAGGATAGATCACTAAGCAAGTTCTCAAAAAGAAAGGATCAAACTAAACTTCTATTCATCTAAAGCAAAAGATAACTATAGATCGAACTAAGATAAGTAAAGGCAAAAGATAGTGGGGGTGATACGATATTGGGGCACCTCCCCCAAGCTTGGCAGAAGCCAAGGGGAGTGCCCATACCCGATACTCAGTTTTCTTTTGGTGATGAAGAAGGAGGCGGTGGTGGTGACGAAGTGGTAGTGATAATGTCCTCCATGATCAAGAGATTCTCCAATCTACGGATGACGCTCTAGAGGAAGATGATGTAATCTTGATGCAGAATATTTTCACGAGTGAGGTATTTATTTTGCACATGAACTGTTTCAATGATCCGAAAGGTCTCAATCTCAGTAGGGGTAAGATGAGCATAGTAAGGTTTAAGGATATCTTCTTCTTCCTCCTCGTCCATCAGTGCTTGCTCGACCTCCGGATCTCCGTTAGCCTCCTTGCTCTTGTCTCCCTTAACTGCTTCTACGAGCTCTTCTCTCTTCAGCTCGATCTTCATAAACCAAGCATCCTCTTCCACGTTATTGGAGGAGGAAGAAGACATGATGCCTGGCTTTAACAGATCTAACCGAAATCAGCAAGAAAAGAAAATAGAACATTTCTCCATGATACGGTGGTCAATAGGTTCGAGGGGTATATAAAGATTTTTTTGATCTTGGGAAACAAGCAAACGGTAGAAATACGGAGTCCGGAAGGTACCCGAGGTGGGCACAACCCACCTGGGCGCGCGCGCCCTGGTGTCTTGTGCCCACCAGGGTGACCTTCTTGGTTGTTTCTTATTTTTCTAATTTTTTAAATATTCCAAAACTGATAGAAAATATTTTTGCAGATTTTTCGGAGTCCATTTACTTGCCGTATCATGTACCTCATCTTTTTCATGATTCTGGAGTGTTCCGGAAGGTTTCTTTTATGTGTTCTTCCAGTGTCATAGTTTTGGATAATATTACTTTCAACATTAATGGGCGTACCTGAGATATAATGTTTTATTCGTTGCCCATTAACAACCTTCGGGTTAGCACCTTCGGCATTATTTATTTTGACAGCTCCAGACCATAAACCTCCTCGATAACATAGGGTCCTTCCCATTTGGAGAGAAGTTTTCCTGCAAAGAATCTGAAATGAGAGTTGTACAAAAGAACATATTCTCCAACTTTGAACTTACGCTTTTGGATTCTTTTATTGTAACATCCCAAAATTCTAAATTATGGAATGTTATATTAAATAAATAATTCTGATTGTTTTTTTGATTGTTGAGTGATTGGTTGTGTGAAATTGAGTGCATTTGAAACTTTTTGAAAGTTTAATGAGAGGGAATGAAATGACTTTCCCATGCCTTTTTTTTGACTTCTGATCTCTGAGGATTCAAATTCATTTCATCATCATAACACTAGAGTGAAGATGACATGACTTCTTCCATTTGAAATGAAAAGGGTTTTGAAAAAAGAATTTTGAATTCCATTTGGAAATATTTCAAATTCAGAAACTTTATGCAACTCAATGATTTTCATGAGAGAAGATAAAATGACTTCTTCAAATTATATGAAATATGAGTTGAAGTTTAAAAGAATCAAATTGAAAGGCGGTTGAAATTATTTTGAAACCCACTTTCAAATTGGAGTTATTTGGTTTTATTGAAATTATTTTTATCCAAAAATATAATATATGGAAAATAGGGTAAAATGATTCCTACAATAGAAAAATGGAGAAAATAAATTTGAAATCATTTTGGTATTTTAAAATGATTTTGTTGGTTTTAATGCAACAGAGTAACTGTTTGCTCTATTTGAATTTTTTGGATATTATTTGAACTTTAAAAATAGTTCATGTTTTAGGAAATGTTTTTCTCAACATTTTGATATATAATATGTCTATGTAAAAGTCTTAGTGTTTTTCTTTTATTTATTTTTCTTGTGTGTGTTACTTAAAAAATGGCCTGACCACCGCATCAGTGCCCACCTCTCCTCTCCTCGCCCATCTACGCCCAGTGGCCCAACAGCCACGCCAGATGCTCAAGCCCTTCGCCGCGGTCGACTGCTTGCTCCTCACTCGCCTTGTGCCACTGACCGCTGGGCCCCACTGCCCGATCTCCCTCGCCCCTGCTTCTTCCTCTCCACGCCAGATCGCACCTTGCCATTGCCGCCAGATCCCGAGATCGGGGATCCTCTCCCGATCCGCCCCTGCTCCAAGTCTCTTCCCCTATATACTCCTTCCTCGACCAATTCCGCCTCAAAGCCCTCCGAGAACCCCGCCTCCTTCTCAATTGCTCGCTGAGCTGAGCGCCGCCCGCCATTACCTTGCCCGCTCGTGTCGACCTCCTAGAGCTCTCCTACCACCACCGAACGCCTCGTTTACTATCGCCAGATCTCTGGTGCACTCCCGGAGCTCTAGAACTACCGAGTGCCGCCACCGCCGACGCTCAACGCCAACGCCGCCGACCTCGCCGCCGACCTCCTCCGTCCACCTACGCCACCATCTCGACCACCGCTGGACTTCGCCGTTTAACGCCGCGTCCACCCGTGCCCTCTCCGGAGCGCGCCGACGATAGGAGCGCCGCCGCCGACGACGTCCGAGCCGCTCGCCGTCGACCTTCCCATGGTGAGCTCTCCCCCTCCATCGTCCGATCTGGTATTGACGCGCTAGATTAGATCTAACGAACTGTTAGGTTTTTTTTCGCTTATAGATCGGTTTAGTTCGGTTAAATCACGGTTTTATGCGGTTTAGATCGGTTCAGGTCTAGTCGGTTTAGCCAATCGGTCTTTCCGTTTTATCCCGTACGCGTTACTGTTATCATACGGCCGAGCGTAGCTTAGTTACAAAACGCACACCCCGTAGGCCCAGTAGCAGCCCGACGCGTAGTACCTGCCAGTTTGTTTTTTTTTTCATTTCTGTTTTAGAAACAGAAATAGTTTCAAATTTAGATTGCTTATATATTTTAGGTTTCAAGTCCAAATTGAGTGATTCTTTTTGCATTAGATTCAAAATTTCTCGAAGTTTCTGTTAAAACAATTGGATTTCAGATTTGAGTAGTCTAAATTTGAGTTTGATGAAATTTGTTCAAATCACTAATTTGGCCGTATCTTGAGTTTTATAAAATATTTTGATTGATTCTTTTGCTACGGTTTTGTTATTGTTTTGTCTATCTAGAGTCATATAGTGATTTATTTTAGTTTATTTTAAATTAAGTTTTTAGCAAAACAGTACTGTTTTAGTTATAGTTTTGTTTTAGTCTTTTCTTTATAGTTTTAATTGTTTTTAAAAAATTCTTTTTGTCACTCTTGAAAAATTTAGTTTTGTTTCTGTTAGTCAACAAAAGAAAATTTGTTTTTATTCAAAAAAATAATTATTTTTCTTAGTTTGTACGAAAACTTGTTTAGGTCATAGTTAGTGTTTCATAAAAGCTTTTATTTGTTTCTTTTTGCAAATAAAATTTTATGGAAAAAATAGCTTCTGTTACCTTAGTTGTTTTACTTTGTATTTTCTGTTAGTTTATTAGTTTAGTATTTTCTTGGTTAAGTTTTACTTAGGACAAAACTATTTTGTGTTATGTGAGTTTTCTGTAGTAGTTTCGTCGTGTAGTTTTCCTTGGTTTTTTTTTGGTATCCCTTGTTGGTTTGCATTTTATTGATGAGTGTTAGAATTGCTTGCTAGTATGTTTGCTTATATGAATGCTATGTTTGACTATATAGATTTTCAACGGAGTGACGAATAGTTCTACCAAGTCATTATTCGAGAGTGTTGTTATCTTCATCAACTTACCAGGCAAGTTCACTTTGACCATGTTTTTCATACCTATGTGTTTTATTGCATCTAGTGTCATCTTCGCAACAATCCCTCCAGTAGTGATATTGAATCCTTGTAGTTGAGTAGTATGCATGAGGTAGGAACCCATCACCCTGTTACCAAGCCCGGGACGTTATTTATTTTAATGCTACGCTATAGTAGATGGGGTTGGTATGAGTGCTCGGGAGTGGTGTGAGAATGGAGGATCTACGTCAATGACGACAACTCCATCATGGAATCTGCAAGGACTGCATCTTCAAGGCCTCAAGACTTCAAGACTCGAGAAAAGAATTCAATACACACTACTGGGTGAAGGATGGTTGACGGGCACCCTGGAGAAACCAGTGGATGGCCGGGATGCATGGAGAAGCGCCATGACATCTTGCGGAAAGCTTCACCTGCACTCAAAGAGACGGAAGAATACTTCATGCCCGAAGCTTACCTGCAACCGCAAGTCACTATGGGCTCTGGCTTGGTCAACCTTAGTTGTGACTCTGGCTGGGACGGTGCTAGCAGATGTAAAACTACGGTAGGATTGGATGAGCACCGGACAGTGGTCATGGGAACTCTTCGGAAGACCATGTTTCGGTCATCTTGTTCTCAAACACCCTGAAGTGCGAGAACGTAAAGAGAGGGATCAAATCTTGCGAGTAAAGTGTACAAACCTCTGCAGAGGGTTAAAACCTAATCGATTAGCCGTGTCCCCGGTTACGGACAATTTGAGCATCTGGACTTGGATCTATCTCGGAACTCTCAACACCGGATTGATAACTTAATTGTGGGCAACTTATGATGATTTTGGGCTATGAGACATCGGTTGGCGGAACCATGTCATGATAGAAAACTCCATAGTACAGACTTCATTTATTCCTTTGATGTAGGGAAAATAAAACCAGCTTTTACGCAAACAAAACTCAGACACAGAGCCACAAAAGCCATATTGCATATATTATAGTGTTACCATCTGTTTTCTCATGTTGTGATCTTGCCGGTACATTCAATGTACTGACCTACACGGCTGCAACGTATCATGTTGGAGGATTTTATTCGACGAGTAAGAGTTACGATACAGGGTTACGGTCTACATTCAACCTGCCGATGGCCTTGGTGGGACTCCACACCCGACTATTTGTTTCCGTTGTGACTTATGAGGTATATATCAGTTTTACGTTAATTATACATGTGATTGCACTTTGATATATACATTGATGTACCTTTGTGTATGCCAAAGATACCGATCTGTGGATGGCATAGCAACACGTAGGCTTGACCGTCTCGAGGTTGGGTCGCTCTGAGATATGGTATCAGAGCACATGTTGACTGTAGGACGTGACCCTAGAAACCGGAAAGCCCCTAGGTCCGAATATCTCTAAAACTTTATTTTCAAACAGATCCTTTACTTCCCATCTTTTCTGATTTTATCAAATAACATCCTTACCTCAAATAGTTAGAATATACCCTATCCCTTTGATCACCCGGAGGATCAACTGAAGCCGCTCCAAGAAGGACAAGATATCGGATAACTGATGGCCTCTTCAGAGTAAAGAGGATTTCACCATGCGTTAGAAGAATTGAAGCTACAATAGTTGAATACTCCGAAGACTTGAAGAATCTGAAGAATTATTTGACCTTTAGAAGACCAAACCCATGTTACACACTTACGTTAGATGCGGCGATTTGTGAGCTGTCATTTGTTTGATGTTTTCCGACAGCCACAAAGTAAAACCCGTTTCTTCAAAAACTATTGTTTGTATTGTGTGTATCCCTCCCCACCTCTCTCATATCTCATCCCAAAACTTTTGGACCCCATAGATGATGAATGAAGTTGGACTGATATTCTCTCGACGGAAGACTCAAATGGAGGCGAGCTATGGATTCGAACATGGAGAATCACTTGGAGCAATTTGGTTTCAAGGAAGAATGAAGTATCTTACGCTCTCAAGATTTTGAAGGAAGTGCTGCAACATGGTGGCGGATGCATCAAGCTATACAGGACGGAATGGAGCAAAGACTTGGGAAGAATTCAAGAAGACTCGACAAGATCTCGCCTTATCCGGAAGCAACATGATACACCAAGAAATAAACCTTGTGCTCGCAAGATTTATGGAGAAATAGGACACACCAGGAGGAACACAAGGATGGATGCCCTCATTGTGAGGAGAAACACCCGGTGAGGAATGCCCAACTAGTCGGGTGACTTGTTTCTTGTGTGAAGGAACCACCCACTACCCGACCGAATGTCACATTTACCCCATGGTGCAACAAACTATTCAGGAGCAGGAAGAAGGAATGAAAGAAGCCCTCCGAGAAGTTATGAAAGAACTGTGATGAAGGAATGTGTTGAAGACCCCGATGGAGAAGGCCTCAACAGATTTTACTCCAATGCCCGCTATTCATGTGGAGAAGAAGGACATTTTCACAAGATTGCACCAAGGAAAGAAAAGAGTGTCTCAGGATACTTCCGACGGAAGCAATAGAGTTTGATCCACAGGAATAGAAGGTTTGATCGAACGAAGAAACCTGTGAAGAGAAAACAAAGACACCCTCGTAACAACCCAATTTTCGCAAAGAGGGACAAGAGTCGTATTACTGTTTTGAATGTAAGGACATCGGGCATTATGCCAATCATTGTCTCGAAAGGAAGCAAGGAACTCAAGGAGCAGGCACCATCTCCAAGAAGCCCAAAGACTTATCGAAAGTTATTTGTTTTCATTGCAAGGAAGCAGGACATTATGCTACTAAATGTCCCGGCAAGATGACAGCTGGAGTTGAGTAGTTGGAATTTTGATAACAAGAGTAGTAGAAAGCAGTTTTATTTTCATAAGTTCAAGGAGTTGAGTTATGTAATGGGTGCTCAAGGATTGTAATGAGTTCGTAAAATCAATAAAGTTAATGTGTCATGATTTCACACGTGAATTTTTTTTCTTTTTTTTGAGTTGTTACTCTATGAACAAAGATTTTGACCATTTTCGAGGATATGAGAAATATGGTCTATGGATGGATTTGTGAATTTCATTTAAGGGTGGTATTACCCGTGAAGAACACTAGACCAAGGGATAGGAAAATATATTCCCAATTTGGAGTTGGGACGAAAAAATAGTTGGAGTTATGCTTTTGATACGATGGTATGAAAAAAAACCGGAGTACTATTGGATTTAAAGGAGGTGTAATATGGAACAAGAGTTACTCTAAGGATGAGTTAAAGTTGTACAAGTGTTCAGGTGGGCCCATAACCCACAGTCCCAAGAATAAATAAGGATCAAGTACTCCCTAGAAGAAGAAATTCTGGAAGAAACAGCGATTTGATCAGCAGACGTTTCTTAGGAGGTTATGAAAACCCAAGAGTTGTGAAGAACGATAGATGTTTTGTTTGGCTTGCTGAACCAAAGGATTTACTCGAACCCAGTTCGAGAACAAGAGAAATTCTGCAATGCTTGTGAGTATGCCCAAGTGTTAGAATACGTGATTCACTGCTTACGTATGTGGTAATGATTCAAGCACGGATGGATTGGCCCCATACCGAGACTTCTATCATGAACTATCATATGTTGATGGAAAATCTGAGAGCCTTGAAAACCTTAGAAGAGTGTCGACGGATAAGCCATAAAACCATAGAATGGTAGGACGATGGAACCCTTTACAGGCAACCGTTGCCAATCGAGGTTATACGTTGAGATCCAACCCGACCATTTTCCTGCAGGAGAAACCATGAATTGTCGACCACCATGAGATTTTCGATAGTTGTTTAGTATTGGCGACAGACCCGTCAGATATGAAGACCCAGTCTCGGAAGAACCTCAGCAGGATGAAAGGACACGTGTTTGAGGAAAAGGTTATGCCCCTGTCGGAAGAACCTCGGTATTGGAGTTATCCCGAAGATGTGAGACGACGGACGCCACCAACCCAAAGGATGGAGTACATGAGTTTTTTTCGGAACCATAGCCTTGCTTTTAAGTGTGGTAGCACACTAGACCATTCCGATCGATGGATTTGCTGGAAGACCCCAAACCCTGACCTTTTCTTGCTAGCCTCTTCGAATCTCGAGGACGAGATTAATTTTAAGTGTGGTAGATTTGTAACATCCCAAAATTCTAAATTATGGACTGTTATATTAAATAAATAATTCTGATTGTTTGTTTGATTGTTGAGTGATTGGTTGTGTGAAATTGAGTGCATTTGAAACTTTTTGAAAGTTTAATGAGAGGGAATGAAATAAATTTCCCAGGCCTTTTTTTTTACTTCTGATCCCTGAGGATTCAAATTCATTTCATCATCATAACACTAGAGTGAAGATGACATGACTTCTTCCATTTGAAATGAAAAGGGTTTTTGAAAAAAAGAATTTTTGAATTCCATTTGGAAATATTTCAAATTCAAAAACTTTATGCAACTCAATGATTTTCATGAGAGAAGATAAAATGACTTCTTCAAATTATATGAAATATGAGTTGGAAGTTTAAAAGAATCAAATTGAAAGGCCGGTTGAAATTATTTTGAAACCCACTTTCAAATTGGAGTTATTTGGTTTTATTGAAATTATTTTATCCAAAAATATAATATATGGAAAAAAGGGAAAATGATTCCTACAATAGAAAAATGGAGAAAATAAATTTGAAATCATTTTGGTATTTTAAAAATGATTTTTGTTGGGTTTTAATGCAACAGTAGCACTGTTTGCTCTATTTGAATTTTTTTTGGATTTTATTTGAACTTTAAAAATAGTTCATGTTTTAGGAAATGTTTTTCTCAACATTTTGATATATAATATGTCTATGTAAAAGTCTTAGTGTTTTTCTTTTATTTATTTTTCTTGTGTGTGTTACTTAAAAAAAATGGCCACAGCCAGCCGCACCAGGCCCACCTCTTCCTCTCCCTCGACCCATCTACGCGCCAGGCTGGCCCAACAGCCACGCGCATGCCCGAAGCCCCTTCGCCGCGGTCGACCGCTTCCTCGTCGCTCGCCTTGTGCCGCTGACCGCTGGGCCCGACTGCCCGATCTCCCTCGCCCGCTGCTTCTTCCTCTCCACGCCAGATCGCACCGCCGCCGCCGCCGTATCCCGGAGATCGGGGGATCCTCTCCCCGATCCGCCCCCTGCTCCAAGTCTCTTCCCCCTATATATACTCCTTCCCCTCGACCGATTCCGCCCCAAAGCCCCCTCCGAGAACCCCCGCCTCCTTCTCAGTTGCTCGCCGGAGCTGAGCGCCGCTGCCGCGCCATTACCTTGCCCCGCTCGTGTCTGACCTCCTAGAGCTCTCCTACCACCACCGAACGCCCTGTCTACTACTGCCGCATCTCCTGGTGCACTCCCCGGAGCTCTAGAACTACCGGAGCGCCGCCACCGCCGACGCCCGAACGCCAACGCCGCCTCGACCTCGCCGCCGACCTCCTCCATCCACCTACGCCACCATCTCGACCACCACTGGACTCGCCATCGAACGCCGCGTCCACCCGTGCCCTCTCCGGAGCGCGTCGAGGACAGGAGCGCCGCCGACGACGACGTCTGAGCCGCTCGCCGTCGACCTTCCCCGCGGTGAGCTCTCCACCCCCCCTCCACCGTCCGATCTGGTATTGACGTGCTAGATTAGATCTAACGAACGGTTAGGTTTTTTTTCTGTTTATAGATCGGTTTAGTTCCAGTTCGTCATGGTTTTATGCGGTTTAGATCGGTTCAGGTCTAGTCGGTTTAGCCGATCGGTCTTTCCGTTTTAGCCCATACGCGTTACTGTTATCATATGGCCGAGCATAGCTTAGTTACAAAACGCACACCCCGTAGGCCCAGTAGCAGCCCGACGCGTAGTACCTGCCAGTTTTTTTTTTCGTTTCTGTTTTAGAAACAGAAATAGTTTCAAATTTAGATTGCTTATATCTTTTAGGTTTCAAGTCCAAATTGAGTGATTCTTTTTGCATTAGATTCAAAATTTCTCGAATTTTCTGTTAGAACAATTGTATTTCAGATTTGAGTAGTTTAAATTTGAGTTTGATGAAATTTGTTCAAATCACTAATTTGGCCGTATCTTGAGTTTTATAAAATATTTTTGATTGATTCTTTTTGCTACGGTTTTGTTATTGTTTTGTCTATCCAGAGTCATATAGTGATTTATTTTTAGTTTATTTTAAATTAAGTTTTTAGCAAAACAGTACTGTTTTAGTTATAGTTTTGTTTTAGTCTTTTCTTTATAGTTTTAATTGTTTTTTTCTTTTGTCACTCTTGAAAATTTTAGTTTTGTTTCTGTTAGTCAACAAAAGAAAATTTGTTTTTATTTAAAACAATTATTTTTCTTAGTTTGTACGAAAACTTGTTTAGGTCATAGTTAGTGTTTCATAAAAGCTTTTATTTGTTTATTTTGCAAATAAAATTTTATGGAAAAAATAGCTTCTGTTAACTTAGTTGCTTTACTTTGTATTTTCTGTTAGTTTATTAGTTTAGTATTTTTCTTGGTTAAGTTTTACTTAGGACAAAACTATTTTGTGTTATGTGAGTTTTCTGTAGTAGTTTCGTCGTGTAGTTTTCCTTGGTTTTTTTTTTTGGTATCCCTTGTTGGTTTGCATTTTATTGATGAGTGTTAGAATTGCTTGCTAGTATGTTTGCTTATATGAATGCTATGTTTGACTATATAGATTTTCAATGGAGTGACGAATAGTTCTACCAAGTCATTATTCGAGAGTGTTGTTATCTTCATCAACTTACCAGGCAAGTTCACTTTGACCATGTTTTTCATACCTATGTGTTTTATTGCATCTAGTGTCATCTTCGCAACAATCCCTCCAGTAGTGATATTGAATCCTTGTAGTTGAGTAGTATGCATGAGGTAGGAACCCATCACCCTGTTACCAAGCCCGGGACGTTATTTATTTTAATGCTACGCTATAGTAGACGGGGTTGGTATGAGTGCTCGGAAGTGGTGAGAATGGAGGATCTACGTCAATGACGACAACTCCATCATGGAATCTGCAAGGACTGCATCTTCAAGGCCTCAAGACTTCAAGACTCGAGACAAGAATTCAATACACACTACTGGGTGAAGGATGGTTGACGGGCACCCTGGAGAAACCAGTGGATGGCCGGGATGCATGGAGAAGCGCCATGACATCTTGCGGAAAGCTTCATCCAGACTCAAAGAGACGGAAGAATACTTCATGCCGGAAGCTTACATGCAACCGCAAGTCACTATGGGCTCGCTTGGTCAACCTTAGTTGTGACTCTGGCTGGGAAGGTGCTAGCAGATGTAGAACTACGGTAGGATTGGATGAGCACCGGACGGTGGTCAGGGGAACTCTTCGGTAGACCATGTTTCGGTCATCTTGTTCTCAAACACCCAAGTGCGAGAACGTAAAGAGAGGGATCGAATCTTGCGGGTAATGTGTACAAACCTCTGCAGAGGGTTAAAACCTAATCGATTAGCCGTGTCCCGATTCACGGACAATTTGAGCATCCGGACTTGGATCTATCTGGAACTCTCAACACCGGATTGATAACTTAATTGTGGGCAACTTATGATGATTTTGGGCTATGAGACATCGGTTGGCGGAACCATGTCATGATAGAAAACTCCATAGTACAGACTTCATTTATTCCTTTGATGTAGGGAAAATAAAACCAGCTTTTACACAAACAAAACTCAGACACAGAGCCACAAAAGCCATATTGCATATAGTATAGTTTTACCATCTGTTTTCTCATGTTGTGATCTTGCCGGTACATTCAATGTACTGACCTACACGGCTGCAACGTATCATGTTGGAGGATTTTATTCGACGAGTAAGAGTTACGATACAGGGTTACGGTCTACACTCAACCTGCCGATGGCGTTGATGGGACTCCACACCCGACTATTTGTTTCCGCTGTGACTTATGAGGTATATATCAGTTTTACGTTAATTATACATGTGATTGCACTTTGATATATACATTGATGTCTTGTGTGTGCCAAGATACTTGATCCGAGGATGGCATAGCAACACAGAGGCTTGACCGTCTGAGGTCGGGTCGCTACATTTATCATGCCATCTTTTAACTTTTTCTTTAAATAGCTTGGCATTTTCATAAGCTTGGGTTCTCCATTCATCTAATGAGCTAGTATCAAATAACCTATTTTCATCGGCAAGTGTAAAATCATAGTTGAGTTCTTTAATGGCCCAATATGCTTTATGTTCTAACTCAAGAGGCAAATGACAAGCTTTTCCATAAACCATTTTATAAGGAGACATACCCATAGGATTTTTATAAGCTCGAAGTGCATCATCTAATTTCTTAGACCAATTCTTCCAGGACCTATTGACAGTCTTTTGCAAAATTAATTTTATTTCTCTTAAGTTCAACTTGACCACTAGAAAGAGGATGATAGGGTGATGCAATTCTATGGTTAACATCATACTTGGCTAGCATTTTATGGAAAGCGCCATGAATATAGTGTGAACCACCATCAGTCATTAAATATCTAGGGACTCCAAACCTTGGGAAAATAACTTCCTTAAGCATTTTAATAGAGGTGTTGTGATCAACACTACTAGTTGGAATAGCTTCTACCCAGTTAGTAACATAATCAACAGCAACCAAAATATTACTATACCTATTAGAGGAAGGAAAAGGTCCTATGTAATCAAATCCCCAAACATCAAATGGTTCAACAACAAGTGAATAATTCATAGGCATTTCTTGACGCTTACCGATATTACCTATTCTTTGACATTCATCACAAGATGAGACAAACTTACGAGCATCCTTGAAGAGAGTAGGCCAATAAAACCCAGACTGTAATACCTTGTGAGCAGTTCTGTCTCCCGCATGATGTCCTCCATATGCTTCGGAGTGACATTTTCGAAGGATTTGTCCCTGTTCATGCTCAGGTACACAACGTCTAATAATACCATCTGCTCCTTCTTTATAAAGATGTTGGTCATCCCAGAAGTAATGTATTAAATCATAAAAGAATTTTTTCTTTTGTTGGTACGTAAGGCTAGGTGGTAAATATTTAGAAACAATGTAATTAGCATAGTCAGCATACCAAGGTGTGTTATGAGAAACATTATTGCAGCCAACTGCTCATCGGGAAAACTATCATCAATAGGTAGTGGGTCATCAAGGACATTCTCCAACCTAGATAAGTTATCAGCTATGGGGTTCTCTACTTCTTTTCTATCTGTGATATGTAAATCAAATTCTTGTAGCAAGAGAACCCATCGAATAAGCCTAGGTTTAGCATCTTTCTTTTCCATAAGATATTTAATAGCAGCATGGTCGGTGTGAACAATTACTTTTGAATCGACAATGTAGGATCTAAATTTATCGCAAGCAAACACAACTCCTAGAAATTCTTTTTCAGTAGTAGCATAATTTCTTTGAGCACTGTCTAGAGTTTTACTAGCATAGTGAATAACATTTAGTTTCTTATCAACTCTTTGTCCTAGAATAGCACCAACAGCATAATCACTAGCATCACACATAATTTCAAAAGGCAAGTTCCAATTAGGTGGTTGAACAATAGGTGCAGAAATTAAAGCCTTCTTGAGTGTTTCGAAGGCTTCTAAACAATCATCATCAAAAACAAAAGGAACATCCTTTTGCAAAAGATTTGTAAGGGGCCTAGAAATTTTAGAAAAGTCTTTGATAAATCTCCTATAGAAACCAGCATGACCTAAGAATCTACGAATACCTTTGATATTTTTAGGACATGGCATTTTCTCAATTGCATCGACCTTAGCTTTGTCCACCTCAATACCTCTTTCAGAAATTTTATGACCCGAAACAATACCTTCATGAACCATAAAGTGGCACTTCTCCCAATTCAAGACAAGATTTGTTTGCTCACATCTCTGCAAAACTCGATCAAGATTGCTTAAACAATCATCAAAAGACTTCCCATAAACAGAAAAGTCATCCATGAAAACCTCAACAGTCTTTTCACAAAAGTAAGAGAATATAGCAGTCATACATCTTTGAAAGGTAGCAGGTGTATTGCATAAACCAAAAGGCATACGTCTATAAGCATAACTTCTAAAGGGACAAGTGAAGTGGTCTTTTCTTGATTAGGTTGAGAAACAAGTATTTGTGAAAAACCAGAGTATCCATCAAGGAAGCAAAAATGTGTGTGCTTAGACAATCTTTCTAGCATTTGATCAATTAAAGGTAGATGGTAATGATCTTTTCTAGTTGCTGTGTTTGATTTACTAAAATCATTTACCATTCTATAGCCTGTAACAATTTTTTGTGGGATGAGTTAATTCTTATCACTAAGAACAATAGTAATACCTCCTTTCTTAGGGACACAATGAACATGACTTACCCATCGCCTATCAGCTATAGGATAGATTATACCTGCTTCCAGAAGTTTTAATATTTCCATTCTTACCACTTCCTTCATCTTCGGATTTAACCGGCGTTGGTGATCAACAACGGGTTTAGCATCAGGTTCCATATTAATCTTGTGCTGACATAGAGTGGGACTAATGCCCTTTAAATCATCAAGAGTATATCCAATAGCAGTCGGTGTTTCCTTAGAACTTTCAGTGATCTTTCTTCTTCATGTTCTAACAGGTTAACACTAATAATAACAGGATATATCTTCTTCTCATCAAGATAAGCATACTTCAAAGTGTCTGGCAATTGTTTTAATTCAAACACAGGATCACCTTTAGGTGGAGGAGGTCCTCCTGGAGTTTCAATAGGCAAACTGTGTTTAAGCAGAGGACATTGTTCAAAGAAGATCTTATCTATTTCATTTCTTTCATGCATATGTAAATCATTTTCATGGTCTAGCACATATTGTTCTAAAGGATCAGTAGGAGGCACAGTAATAGAAACAAGACCAATTATTTCATCCTTACTAGGAAATTCTTTTTATGAGGTTTTCTACTAAACTTGGAAAAATTAAACTCATGAGACTCATCACCAAAGCTAACACTGACAGTTTGTTTCTCACAATCTATTTTAGCATTAACGGTGTTCAAGAAAGGTCTACCAAAGATAATGGGATAAAAATCATCTTGTGGGGAACCAAGAACAAGAAAATCAGTAGGATATTTTATTTTCCCACACAAGATTTCAACATCTCTAACAATCCCAAGTGGTGTGATGGTGTCTCTATTAGCAAGTTTAATAGTAGCATCTATTTTTTCTATTTCGGCGGGTGCTATGTCATTCATAATTTCTGGATATAAAGTAAAGGAAATAGCACTCAAGCTAGCACCTATGTCACATAAACCATGATAACAGTGATCTCCTATTTTAACTGAGACAACAGGCATGCCAACAACGGGTCTATGTTTATCCTCTATAGCTGGTTTGGCAATTCTAGTAGCTTCATTATAGAAGTAAATAACATGCCCATCTATATTTTCTTCCAGGAGATCCTTAACCATAGCAACACTAGGTTCTACTTTGATTCGTTCATCAAGTTTAGGTGTTCTAATATAGCTTTTGCTGACACAGTTGAAACTTTAGCATATTCCTTTATCCTAACAGGGAAAGGTGGTTTCTCAATATAAGCAGTAGGAACAACTGGATCAACATTATAAATAATAGTTTCATCTTTAGCTAGTACCGGTTCTTTGATTACTTATTTAATAGGTGGGTGATATTTAAACCACTTCCCCTTAGGGAGATCAACATGAGTAGAAAATGATTCACAAATGGAGGCTACTATCTCAGAGTCAAGTCCATACACTACAAAAAAAGACACATCCGTGACATTTTGGGTCGAACGAAATTTTTTTGTCATACTTATGACACTTCTATGACAATAATTGTGACAAAACCTGGTATCATCATAGATGTGGTGGGGTCCTACTTCTATGACAAAAAATCATGACAGAAAATGGGATTTTCATCCTGAGCGGGCCGAAGACGCAGCTGCATGACATTCTTTGGGCGTCCATGACGGAAAAACCGTGGGAGAAGCAAGGGCGAGGAAAATATCGGGAGTTCTGTTACGGTGATCGGTCGGGCCGAAGCGATGCGCTGCTTTTCTCAGATGTATGCAGCGTGTGTGCAAGGTGTTGCACTCTAATCGAACCCGAAGCGAGGTGTTGGGCTCTAATCGAACTCGCGATTGTAATTGTAGGCTACGCGTTCATCGAACTCGAGCGATCGATCGATTCCTTGCCGTTAATCGAACCGAGTGATTCTTCGCCATCGCTGCTAATCAAGCCGATCGAACACTGTTGCCTCCTTCCCTAGATGAACAGCGAGCGTTGTTGAGGGGGTTTGTATGAATAGTTCCCAGTGGGGGGTTGGATGAACAGGAACTTGTGGTAGTAGAGGCTGTTGCCGCTGGATCAACAGTACCCCGATCGATTGAGCCGGTGGATGAAGAGGACCCCGTGGAGGGCTGGATGAACAGGACCCCGTGGAGGGCTGGATGAACAGGAGCCGGTGGAGGGCTGGTTGAACAGTAGCCGGTGGAGGGCTGGATGAACAGTAGCCCGTGGAGGGGTGGTTGAACAGGACCCCGTGGAGAGGGCTGGTTGAGCGAAGAGCGGTGGAGGAGCGTCGTGGAGGCTGGATGAACAGGAGCCCGTGGATGAACAGTCACAGGTGGAGGATGGAGGAGGTCGACGGTGGATGAACAGTAGCCCGTGGAGTCCCATTTTGCGGTACGCCACACCCCTCCCGATGAACAGGACCCCCGTTTTGACCGTAGCGCTCCAACACAAGTCTGTTTCCTCTATTTTATGGTATGCAACACCCCTCCCTGTCAAAAGACCCCGTTTCGACCGTAGGAGGTCCAACAGAAGTTTGTTTCCTCTGTTTTGCGGTACGCCAGACCCCTCCCGATGAACAGGATCCCGTTTTGACCGTGGCCGATCGAACACAAGGCCATTTCCTCCGTTCTGCGGTACGCCAGGCCTCGTTTCCATCGCCTGTTCTGACCAAGCCGGTTGGCTCCCGATGAATAGCACGCGTTCCGTTGCCTCCCGATGAACACGACGCATTCCATTGCCTCCCCATGAACACGATGACGACGCAGTTCCTCTGTTCCGACCCAGCCATGTACACGAGCCCTGGCCATACGTATGCGTGAGTAGGCGTTCGAGACCCCGCCCGTATGGACGTACGTGGTCGTATTTTCTTTCTTGCACCCTGGCCGCTGTACATACATGTACATGCTACGTGCGTGCCTCTACTACGACACGTGCGCGCCTCTACTACGACAGTGCCCTTCCTTGCATGGCCACGGTTCATCGCTGCAGCCTGCAGACAGACCGATCGACCAGTATGTACGTACACGTTCACGACCAAAATTACAATGCTACGTATGCTTCGACCAGGTGGGTCCCGACTGTCAGGCACTTCCTTGCGTGCGAAGATGTAGCTGGTGGGTCCCAGCAGTCAGGGGGTGAATCATTCTTTTTGCCCATAATATGGACACACTTCCTTGTGTGCTAAGATGTAGCTGGTGGGTCCCAGCAGTCAGGGGGAAATGTTTTTTTTCACGAAATACGGTGGCCCGTCCGGTGGGTCCCTGATGTCAGGTGGAGGAATCATTATTTTCCGCGTAATAAGGAGGCACTTCCTTGCTACGGCCATGGACCCAGCTATCAGCCTCTCCACGTACAGTACTCTTCCGATGGAAGTCGTTCTTTGACCACGTTGACCACGCCGCGCCGAGAGCACCAGGGCGGTGAACGATGGCAGGCCTAGGAAGGGGACGATGCGGAGGCGGGGAAGACCCGGCAGTGGATGCCCACGCGGAGAGGAGTACGAGGGTTCAATGGTTCGGCTACAGTGTGAGGCTGCCGTCGCCGCAAGGCCTGGCTAGCGGTGGGTGTAGTAGGGGGCGGGTGAGGCCTCCACGGAAGCACAGCCGACCACGGGAGGCAGGAGCAGGCGGTCTCGCCGGCGCTGGTTTGGGCGGCTGGTGCAAGAAGAGCAGTGATTGAAGAAGCAGCAGGACCATTCGATTCAAATCCAATGGTCACTGCTGCTAGAATCGTTTGTTGACAAGCCCTGCGTACGCATCAACTTAGTAGGCCCACAGGTCAGCCTCCCAACCGGTGCACCCCAGATGTCAGTGCGAGGAATCATTTTTTTTGCGTAATAAGGAGGCAGTTGATTGCGTGCGGCCAGGCCAGCGGAGGGAGTAGGGTGGGCCAGTGAAGCCTGCACGGCATCACAACGGGCCACAAGAGGTGGGAGCAGGCTGTCCCGCCGGCGCTAGTTTAGGCGGCTGGAGCAGGAACATCAGAGATTGAAGAAGCACGTCGGCCTTTGGATGGACATCCGACAGTCACTGCTGCTAGAATCGTGTGTTGACTGACAAAGCCTTGCGTAAACAAGTCGGCCTCGAAATATGTGGCGTGTACAGCCCATTTGCTATTATTTTTATAATTTTTACTCATTTTCTAATTCATATGGAATTTATTGCAGCCCATTTTCCATTTTTAGAATTGTTGCCCATTTTCTGGTCAGTACCAGGGTTTAAAAATTGAACTAAATATGTGCGAAATTTTGAAAATTCACAATTTTTTGCTGGGGAAGAAAATATTCTTAATCCAAAAATTAGTAGCCATACTAAAACAAATTTAAAATAAATTAGTACTATGTCATGTTAAACCCAATGAAATATAAAATATCACTGAAGAACAAAAACAAAAAAAGAAACTTATTTCCCATTTGCTATAATTTTTTTGGAATTTTCAACCCCTTTGATATTACTTTTAACAGACACTGAACATACTCTTTGGCCAGGCCGGAATGCATCCCTCCTCGTCTTGAAAGATTTGCAGCCCAGTAAGTCGGAGAAAACAAATAGGCCTAGCTTTGGTATTCTTCAAAAAGAAATATCGGGCTACCTATTTTCCCAAAGAAAAAATTGATGGACTGGTGATGTTGTTAGACGGGCCGCAGAGACAGCACAACCCAGTTTATAGCCTGCTCCTCCGAATTACTACTCAAAAAAAAGGTGTGCAATTCTGTCGTTAATTGACTATATGTTGAAAATGATGTGGGTCCCAGATATCAGCAGGGCGGATTAGAGTAAAAAAATGAGGGGTGCATATGAGTAGTAAAAGAGGCGCTTGCTTGTGTTCGGGAGTGGACCTGGTGGGTCTGTACTGTCATACTCACAACTACAGTCCTCTCCCGATTCACTATGTTGACGGGGCCAGACGGCGGCGCCACGGCGAGCGCACCAAGGCGGAGGATGAAGTGTTGTCGCCAATGTGCTGGGCTGGGTTGGACATTCTTATTGAAAAATAAAAATGGATCAGAACTATTTATGACATTGACTACGATTTGCATGGGTCCGCTAGTTGCAGGAAGAAATGGTGGTAGAAAGAAGACTGGTCGCTATCTTTGCCTAAGAATAATATCGACTGAATGTAACAACACTATCATAGGAAATAATATCCTCCTGTTAAATCGTGAATTTAAAGAACTGGTGCATGAGCATTTAGCTTTATTTATTTATTTATTTATTTATTTATTTATTTATTTACTTATTTATGTTTAGGGGACCATGAGCATGTACCTGGGCCGGATTCATGTGAGAGGCTCCCTTCCAGATAATTATGGGCTCCTCTATTGGGCCTTCATCAGTGGGCTGCATGTTATCAACAAGTGGAAAATGTGTTCCGTACCAAAAATAGTATGCGCTATGTATGGTACGGGGCACTAAAGGATCGGACCGTGCAACGACTTCCAAAACATTGTGTTTGTCGTTCTAACAACACATTTATTCAACCAACAGACGTAATATACTACTGATTGTACATTGAAAACAACAGCAGCAGCGACCAGGGTTGGGGGTGCAACAGAAGCAGTAAGTAGGCCAGAAGAGTAAAGACGCAGCTCTCTCTTCCAAACCAAACATCAGCCATATACATTACAAAAGGGCTACCAAAAAAGAGCAAGTGTATGCATCAAACTAAATAAAGATCCTACTACACCAAGTGCATGCACCTAATTAACTGGCTCAGTTAGACGTTACTATTTATTAAGCTATGGAGATTGGCTGACGGCTTGAACCAGATGGGTGCCTGACGGGGGAAACTCCAGCTAGCAGGTCGAAGTCTGATACTTGCTACCCTCCCTCCTACTTTTGGCTGCAGAGCGTGGCGGCACATATCAGGGTATGGTGCATGCAGAGACGCATGGTTCACTGTGTACACACAGTTTTGCCTGATGAACTAAATCGCGCTGCCATCATGATCCTTGCCGTCGGTTATCTCTTGGTTAATCAGATAATTCAGTCATAGCAAACAGAGAGCGTGTACCAAGGCTACTTACCAGCCTCCAGTCAAAAATTCCTGAAGGCCCAGAGAAGCTGGGATCCTGCTCAAAGACCTTGTAGTGATTGTGATTGGATTCCTCGAAACAACACGTCCAGTACGTGCGAATGATTATCAACCGTTCGCCATCGTCTGATCGAGCCAGAACCACCTGCAACTGCCATGCCGCTTTTTTAAAGGTTCGGGATTAGGAAGGGTAGGGACACCAAAGTGCCTACAACATCATATCAAGTTGAGTCAAATAAAAAAGGGCTCTTAATGTAGTCAATCTTAAGAACAACATGTTATGAGCAAGAATATTTTTTCAGTAAATGTTGACAGTAATATAAGCAAGCCATCATGGTACCATAGGAAAGTAACATATTGTTGTAACAGCCGTTTGTAGCGATGACTGGAGTAGGCCAGCAATATGTCCAGACATAGAAGGAGTCGGCAGCGTAAATGAAGCCCTTGTGTTCAATGGCATTAGAGAATCATAGAGGATGTATGATCCTGCGATGGACGTGCAAATTTATCCACTTACCGCAGTGACCTGTCAGATAGGCGAGACCGCGGTTGAAGAACGCAATTAGCCTGAAGTCTTTATAATTCACAGATCTTGTGGGCACTTGGCAGATTACAACATTGAGCTAATCAAACTTGGTATCATGTTGGCTACTGTAAGATTCCGAGTATTCTGGGCCGCGGTGCCAAAGCAGTGCAGCGTTAATCGAAGGAAGGGGGATCAATCGTTGGGTGTAAACCTTCACGAGCATCTAGCCGCCGCGACCGTCGACGAGCACCATCCAAGACGTGTTCATGTCGACCCAGTACATACCGTTAATGTAGTTGAGGGTGACGGGGATCAGATCGCAATCAAGGGGGTTGATGCTCGCCACCCTACGATCGTTATGCTGTGTGACACACCATTTCTGAAGCTCAGGCGGCATCAGCAAGCAAGGAGCTGGCTTAAAAAGCTCCGGCCTGAGGACTTTGAGTAAACGGTATAGCCCCGATGAGCACGCGGCGAGCGCCATGGTACTGAGATTGTCCACACACGAAACAATGAGCTTTATTACCTTTGTGGGGAGTGAATTCCAGCCACTCTTTCGGTGGACGCTGCTCGGTTCTGCCATTGTTAGTGCTTGAGTTTCGGACGAGGGGGGAGGCGCCTTAGCGGGCATGGAAGATTGGACGAGATTATGTGCGGACAAAGATGGAGAAGCGAATATGTGCTACGGGAAGTGGACAGGTGATGATGACTACAGCACGCCGCTTGACTTACGATACACATACCAGCAGCGTAGGGTCATATTGATGCCAGACAACTTGCTTGAGTGATCACAGTACCGGTACTCCCTACAGTACCTACTACTATGCCCTAACTTGCTTGAGTAAAGTAGTAGTAGTGGAGTAGGACTGGAGGAGTAGTATATTCTAATATAAAAATAGTTACAAAGTTCAATGTCCGAGCGTGGAACGACTACGAACGGCCATCGGTGCTAACTCCAATCCCCAAACAAACTTTCATTTGGGAGACATGGCAGTTGCAAACGCCGCATGACGCAGATTATGATGTGTGTAAGGGTGGTGGTTTTGTCAAATACTATGGCTTAAAAACAGGCCACCGTCGGATGGAAATCTGACGGTAACGTGGGATTCGCCAGGATTGAGCTCGTGGCGAACAATCGCTAGATATCATTACTAAAAAGAGGTTAAAACACCCGGGGCTATAACTTGCTTCGGCTGACACTAACAATGATACTAGCATAGTTGTAAAATGGTCAAAGATCGTGTCTACGTGGTGTTTGGAATTATACGCAAAAAATTAGCAAGATGCCCGTGCATTGCACAGAACATCAAGATGCATTTTTTAACAAAACACCTGTTGTGATTGACCCATGCAGGAGCAATCCCAAGTGTAAAACCCCCTTAGTATCTTGAAACCAACCACATTCCTCCCTTACTTCATCAAAACAGCCCAAAGAATATATTTGGAGTGAAACATAAGATATTTTTAGTGATATGTATATCAAAAGTAAACTGTTTTATTTCAAATTTGTGAATATGTATTATTCTACTTTGGATCCATTGCAACGGACGGGCTCATTGTTATAAAGGTTTATCTCTTGCATTCTCCGCAACCAACACCTACTGTACTGGTCCGGGCCGGATGCTCGCAGCGCGATGACCTGAGTTCGAATTCTGTCCTAAACTTTAGCTTTTTTTTAATATATACTTCTTTCGCTATTGTACTAGCAGTGGAACCCACAGAGTACTTATAATACAAGATTAAGGATGGATTTGTTTCTTTTTAACATTCTGTACGAATCTGTAGCCAGCCTGCAAGTCATGTACACTGTACTGGCAGTGGAACCAACAAAGTACTTAGAATACAAGATTAAGGACTCAAATGGATTGGACGTGACTCTATTATTCTCCAACAGCAACCGGCAAATTTCCTCCCGCGGGTCGGAGTAGGTTTCTCGGTTTGCATGCGGGTTTAACGGAGGGGTTTGATGGAGGCGAGGAGGCGTGTTCAGCCGGGTGTGCAGCGAATGCCGCAGTACTATTTGATTTGACAGCTACAACTAGTATATTATAAAAAACAAAGAAGAGTAGTAGAGATAGAGATAAGAATAGAGATTAGGGAGGAGCACCATCTACTGCTTTGTGGGCTACTCCTACACTCCATTCGGCGGCTGCAACGTCCCCTACAGCCACTCCCTCCTGCGCTCCATTTGGCGGGCGCTGTTGAAATTTGGGGAGCGCACTCTCGCGACTGCTGGCAGCGATGACTTCACCGACGACGACTTCTTCCCTGACCTCGGCAACCTCTTCCTCAACGACATGGGCGACAACCTCAACGCCAACGGTGCTGCTCCCGTTGCACTGTATGTGTTTCTGTCCTTCCTGTTCGAAATCGTGGTAGAATTCATGTTTCTAGTATGTGTCCTAGATTCGATCTGTTCATCTACTATGCTAGTCCGCATGATTAGTTTAATCTCTGTTATAGCCGTCATGATTTATTTTGTGCTTATTCAGACTAAATCTCGTAGTAACTTGCTCATATATTCAACTAGCAGAACGTACCCTATAGCCACTCCCGTTTCATGGACGGCCTAGTCGATGCCTCCAAGGAGCCCTTCGTCTACTGCTATGAGTGTCTGATGCCGTTTTGGGGCTCGCCGGCGGACATCGTGCATCACCTCACGCAGGCGTGTGGTGATCACTACTGGCCCTTGGCAGATAACATGAAGTACGAGACGTGCTACCCTTTCACCATGCCGGAGTCGCTAGAGGATCACCACCGCCTGCTAGTCTCGGAGGAGGACGGCAGCGTCTTCCTCTTGATCATGGGCACCGCCGAGGCCCGCGCAGGCCGCCGCCCCATCTCTGTAGTGTGCGTCAGGGCCGACGCCGCTGATGCTGACACTGACACGAGGCTGATGTATGGGTGCGTGCTCACTATTACTACCCCTGGGAGGTACGTGGGCGGCGACACTGGCTACATCAAGCTGACTTGGACTCTGCCGAGCTGGGACCTTCCCCCCGATGTGGACATGGAAGACGCATGCTATTATTTGTACCCCAACAATGTGCACGGGGACTCCAAGGAGGTTCACCTGGACATCTGCATTACCAAGTTAAATATTGATCATTAGTCTACGCTCAATGTAATCCGCTGTCTAAGCATGTGGAGACTTCCATGCATGATCTTGCTCTATTGGAGTATCATGCATGAATAAAAGTGTATCCATTTATGGTTTAGTCTAGAATCTTCCATGTATGAATTTTTACTACAGTACAGGTGAAAGACTTATGATGAACCATTTCTTACATCTCCTCTGCCCCCTTCCAAGTCATCCTGATTTAATCCCTCCGTCTAGGTGTATAAGGGCATGGTTAATACTTAAATAGTATAGCCGACATGTATAACAATGGATACTCAAAAACTAATTCTTGAAGATCATTTCTTGCAAAGCATAATAAGTGTTATTTCTTCACAAGTTTTGGATGCAGGTTGAATGCTTTTGTTTGCAAAAGATACTTTTTATCTATTTCACCCGGATGTTTGTGAGCTCTAGAGATGAAATAGTATCCGAAGAAACCTATCGATACCCGTTACACATGAGATGACCCTCACATCCTTTGTCAAAATAAACAACTCCCCGATCAATGCATTTCACTCTTCCGTGCAACGCACGGGCACCTTACTATAGATTAGTATGACCAAAAATTGAACTAACATTATATATAGTACGATAAATGATGATGCATGTCACCTAAAATTATATCATTGAAAACTATGTTCAAATTTGAATCCAACGATGTTGTTTTTGTTGACATGCACTAACATTTTGTCAGTTAAATCTTCAGTCAAATTCAATGGGGGATAAACCACGACCGATGTAGTATTAGTGTAGAGGGTGGCGCTGCACGGGAGTCTCACCCCGCTCGTGGCGCGACAGTAAAGCCGTCATATCACAAAACCCAACCACTCCCAGTAATAAGTAGCCTGGTAAAATAAACGGACAAGCAACCATCACATCCCTCCGTCTTTTTTGCATTTTATCTCTCTGCATTTACTTTCTCCGGTTCATCTCGCACACTCGATCCCTAGCTACTACTCCTAGTATCCCTAGCTACTACTCCTAGGGCCAGTTCTTTTAGCGGCTTCCCCAGCATTTCCCATAAGACTAGTCACAATGGAGAGTAACATTAAGGTGCCTCACTCATTTATTTGGGCTTCTAAACTGCTAGTACTAGTACCTCCGTCCTGGTTTATTTGTCACCATTGTAATTTGTGCTAAATTTTGACCAAAGATTTAACTGATAAAATGTTAGTGCATGCGACATGCACTAACATTTCATTAGTTAAATTTATGATCAAAATTTGACACCGATTACAATGGGGACCAATAAACCAGGACGGAGCTAGTAGTTATGGGATTACTAACCTAGAAGCCTAAAAGAAATGGGCCCTGATACTGTACTCAAGTTGGAATTCCAATTGCACGGCACAACTTGTTAGGCAAAAAATTCGATACAGGGTGTAGGAAGCGGTTTGGGAATTTGCATGCCATTCCTACCAGTGAGATACTCCGTACAAAGTACGACAGAGAAATAACCACAGAGAAGGAAGCTAAAAGTAAACAATCAAACGAGCATTTTTGCATTTGTTTTACATTGAATCGTTTCACAACCTTGACTAGTGTTGTTTTTCTACTTTTACAAAAACCGCATCGTAATGTTAAAACGTGCATTTGCACGTACATAAGTAATAGTAGTAATCCCTCCGTCTAGGTGTATAAGTCTTCCCTCCTTCTTGGTCACGGTGCACAACCAAAGATGACTTATTCACCTAGATGGAGGGAGTAGCACAGTCTGTAAGCATATATAGAGAGAGACATGTAGTGCGATAGTATATAGTAAAGTTTGTGTTATATGCACGTACTTACAAAATGCGTACGGATACACAAGGTTTCCAAACTTTCCCTTTTACATACTTAATTAAGGATGCTAATAATTCCTGAACGTTCAGGATTTATCATTTGCGTCCCAAAACTAATGAGATCGCCTTACGAAACTAAATTATACTCCTACTAAAAGCCACTGCGCTCGCAGGAGCGCTTGCGGCGCACCACGAGTGCCCTGGTGTGTGGTCGTTTCCCAGTGTGCCGACACAACGCCTCTTCCTCAGCCTCGCAACTCGCGAAGTGCTGATTGGCGGCTTGCCGGCGGGCGAGCGCGATCTCATCGGTGTGGTGATCCGACACCAACAGGTACTCCTCCTCGCTGGAAGCATGCACCCGGTCCACGTACCGCCAAGCGTAGATGAGGCGCTTGGGCCCGACTGCACTCAGGGCTTTGGCACGGGCGTCCTCTGCCACCCTCACGGCCCTCGCACGAGCCTTCTGCCAAAGTGCTAATTGTGACTCTCTCGAACGCGACATAGGCCTGCCAGGCAGCTTGTCCCGCGGCACGCTTCTCTTCCTCGGCCTTCTTCTCCGCCTCTATTTTTGCGCTCTCTGCCGGAGGCAAAGCCTGCCAGAAGGCGACATCCATTTCTTTACAAAGCTCCTCAAGGCTGGTGGGCTCGGCGGGCGGCGCAGCGTTCTCCTTGTAGCGGGGAGCTGACGCGTCCTCCGACGCACGTGCTGGCGAGATTGGGAACACCGACGCGTCCACCTTGACGCGTCGCGGCGAGGAGCGGAATGCCGACGCATCCTCCTTGACTAGTGGCGGCGAGGAACGGAACGGGGACGCGTGACCGTCCGCGTGATGCAGCGAGGGGTGCCTAGGGCTTGGGAGGGGCGATGCCATGGTGGTCGACGTGAGATGGAGGGGGAGGAGATAGCGATCAACGTGAGCATTCTTCCGAATGCCGTGGGAGGCACAGTATTTATAGCGAGCAATGGCACACCTATGTAAGATATGGACAGATTCAGATCGACTTAGCTGCAGGTCGGTTGCACCATCGACATGTGGGCGGACCCTGTTGGGCCCATATGTCAGTGACCCAATGCACCTGCAGTTAAGTAACTGAAGCAACGTCCCGTAAGATATGCTGCGTGATTAACGTAACAGCTACGTGGGCATATTTGTTTGAGTAAATTACGAGGGAGGGAAGGGGTGGAAATATTGCTGGTCACAACGGATTGGACGAGCGCGGGGGAGGAGAGTCATGCATGCAGATTTTTTCCACACGGGGTGGAGTGGTGGGACAGTCGGAGGGAGAAGGAGAGTGAAGCAGGCATCTTGTTTTCACACATGGAGAGGAAAAAAATTGGAGACGAACGGGTTTCCTGCAGGTATGGGGAATGGTGCATAATAAGTCATCTTGCATGCCGATCTAGGTATAGTCTCAAGTCATTAAAAACATACACGCCCCACACATGTTCATATTTCAAGGTGCACTAAATTATTGCATGCGATGATTAAGGCTGGCCATAATGGTGGTATCTTAGCCGGTATCATGCACACAGGAATAGCAAACATGCTGATGCGTCAAAGAATTAAAGAAGAGAGGGGGGTTAGAGTAACTAGTGTTCATGCATGCATGCAATGCGATAATGCATTGGTAAACACATTTTTTTGTGAAGAACGACATCATTAGTTGACTACTTTTGCATACTACAAAAACTATTCCACCGCCTCTATCTTGGTAAGAGTAGGTGAAATTTTTGAATCGAGCCCTTTAAACTAGAATAAAGGTAGTAGTACTCTAATAGCTAACCTTGTTGTGATGACTAGATAGGACATGGCACGCACCTGGACGGAGGAACTAGTCTGCATTGTGCATTTAAGTTTTGTCTGAAGTCAATGTACCTCTACTTTGACCAAACTTATAGAAAAATGTATCAACATTCACAATGTCAAATCAATATTTCTATACTCATTATGAAACGTAGTTCTTATACTCATTATAATCAGTATTGTAGATATTGATATTTTTAGTATAAATTTGGTCAAACACTTTGCAAACGATTGACAGAAGTAAAAAGGACCAGAGGGAGTATCATGCATGCGGACTAGGCAAAAAAAATTGCTCATTTACAGCCGGTCGAAATCTCAAAGAGTGCGACCGTGCGAGGGAGGCGAAGGTCGTGGGAGGCGCGACGGTTGACGGAATTAAGTGAAGTTACATCCACGCGCCGACATGGCGTGCGAACAGGCAGAAGCTATACCGTTAGGCCTACGATATGGGTCTAGTAGACATGACATCTAGTGGGTCCCGCATAGTACTTGAGAACTCTTAGGGGACTTGCAGCCGTTTATCCACTGGGCAAGCCAACAACCCCACGCCGTTCGCACGCCCTACTCGTCCCCGTCTTCTACTACTACCTTACAACAGTTCGCTCCCAGCCGTCTTGTCCGTTCACATTACACCAGTTCAACTTCTCCTAACCCTCCTCCAAAATCCATGGCCTCCCAAATCTCCATGGTCACTGCTGAGTACCAGGTTAGAGCCATCACCGGCGATGAGTTCATCGTCATCTACACACGTGGATCCACGATGGTGAAAGCATGCCTTGCTCGCTTCCTACGCATGTTCAACAGTTCAAAGGACGAGAAAGCCATGGCGCTGTGGCGCCAATGCTTCCCGCAGGACATCATCAACGAGCGCAAGTTCTACGTGCAAAGGAGGGCGGAGAGGGAGAAGAGGAGGGCGGAGCAAGCCGCCTATTGCGAGGACAAGCGTAGGCGAAAAGCGGACGCTCAATTCAACATGAGGCTAGGAGCAGCGTCGCCCTGGGAATCCGACAACGATCTGTATCTTCATGCCTACATTGAGACGTGGGAGGAGGACATCACCGAGGAGGAATCAGACGACGGGGAGTAGTTGAACTATCTATTTTTTTATCTATCTATGCTATATCTATGCTGAGAACTATCCTCTACTCTCTAGTCTCTACTCTCTATCTCTACTTCTCGATCTCAGCACTGTAAACGCTTTTTTAAAGCGTCGCGTGTTGCGCTTCTGTTGGAGATGCTCTAACATTGCAGACGAGTGCTTTAATGTTCCCCACAGATACGTGAGTATTACTAGTAGTATATTTTTCTTGCCATGTTGAGATTTTAAAACCACGAGTGCGAACATGCAGAGGAGCAATGAAGACCAAACACGGGATATTGCGGACATCTTCAAGGAGCGTGGCAAGTTAAAGAGGAACTGCACTGAACCTGTAAAACGATCTTTGGTAAGTAACACCCTTTCAATTACTTTTGTTTAGCCTCGTGTTCTTCGATGTGTATATGTTGTAGTTTCTGTTTCTCTTAGCCTCGTGTTCTTCGATGTGTAATAAGAAGAGTCTTAATCATCCTAATGCTTTAATTTTTAGCTTGATGTAGGAAGTGGGTGTTCTCACCTTGTAGTCTGTTTTTTTTTTCCTTTTGAATTCACTTATGCGAGTCATGTTTATCTCGCTTCTACTAAATCGATTTGGGTTGCTTTGAGTATTGATCTAAAAAAGAAGTAACTTCATGTCAGGATGCAGTTCCTGCAAGGAGGGAAGTATGGTCAACCTCGAGATCATGTTTCCAAAATGAGGCTGGATTACACACAAGGTGCCAGTTCCCTAATGATGTTGGATTAGACACAAGGTGCAAATTCCTAGATGATGCTGGATTACACACAAGCCAGGTGTAGACGTCAGTTGTTCGTGTCCTCGTGGGTCTAGTAAAGGCTGAAAGAAAGTGTGCAGCAGCCCTTGAGAATGTAGCTGAGTTCCTAAAGAAGCAAAAAGAGCAATCAGATGCTCTCTTCACCCAAGCCAAAGAAGAGATGGAAGAAGCCAGAAATAAGCTAGCAGAGGCAGAGCAGGCTAGGCGTCTCCTGCTATCTAAAACTGTTGTCAATACAAAATTTCCTTCATAATAGCTAGGTTCAAATGTTTATCCAACAAGATGCCTATTGTGATGTCCGTGCATCTACCGATGTGGCACAAAATAAATTTTTTCGGTCATGTAATAACAGTAATTACTTTCCAAACAATAATGCATTTAAGCATTGGACATGGTATAGTTCACGCCAAGCCCGACATTCCAAGTTCGACTTCCACATCAAACTCATGTTCACAGATATATCGCACATTCATAGATAATGTCCACAACCATGATTCACTTCAAAGCCAAAAAATGTGAGGAGAGTTATAAATAAAGAAAAACCTCTAGTTCCTGCTACCACTGCGAGCACAACAAGTCAAGACCATGCGTAATTAATTATATTTTGGTCATTTTTTGTGTTCTAAAATGCCGGCCCGCTCGCAGAAGGACGTGTTGTCGGCACATGCACCGATTCAATGGAGGCAGGCGGGGCAGTCTGAAGCCGGTTGCATGCGGCGAGGAGGCGTGTTCAGCCGGGCCTGCAGCGAGTGGGGCCCTCTTGGCCGGTGGGCCTGTTCAATGCCTGCACTATGAGAGGTCGCGTCCGTGTCAGAGCAATCACTCCCTCCAGTCCTTTTTTGTTTGGGTATAACAAAATTTCGTTTTCCATTCACATTTTACAAGTAAAATTCATGGATAAACTTTGACCCAAACTACGATGGGGACTAGTAAACTGGAACGGAGGTAGTAGTTTTTTTATCAAAGAAGGGTTTCCCCCTTCTGATTTTCATTACTGAAAACCAACATCTAAACCACAGTATTTGCCCTAGAACTACCAGGTTCAACATCTCGCAACATAAACACATACAACCATACGCCAAGGAGGTACAGTAGTTATGAATTCCATTTTCGCTTCATACCAATTGTTCTAAAAACTACTTAGTACTTATAACGCGCCATTGAATATTGGAACTCTTACCCCACTAAAAAATGATATTTTAAACATGGCTACTCAATCTGTGGCAACTGGTGAGCCACCGCCTACAGGTTGTTCACCTGTGGTCCCGACCATCAACTCCTACGGATCAGATTATCACGCGAGCTGACTATTCCTACAAAGGTGCACTCCACCACGTAGCCGGTACCCGCGCATGCAGCAATCGTGCACCTAGGGTTTTAGGGTTTATTTGTTAATGGTGCCTTTACGTAACTCTCATGTGTGCGAGACAGCGAGAGACCGGCTGCGTGTGTGCGCCTCTTCTCTTCGTATATGTACTCCACCGTTTGTCTGGTGTCCAAAAAATTATACAGTGGTAATTACTACTCCCTCCGTTCCGTAATGCAGTGCCTATAGATTTTTTGAAAAGTCAAACCTCACAAACTTTGACCAAGTTTGTGGAGAAAAAATATTTACATCTACAGTGCGAAACATATATCACTAGATTCATCATATGTGACTAGATTCATCATATGATGTAGTTTCGCATTATATATTTTTGTTGTTGTAGATATAAATATTTTTTTCTACAAACTTGGTCAAAGTTTGCAAAGTTTGACTTCTTAAAAAGTCTATAGGTACTACATTGTGGAACAATGCGTTGCCACACAATCAAAGTTGATTAATACATATTCACCGATTTGATAGAAAAAAGAGTCTAGTTTTGAAATACGTATATCACTAAAAATATGTTATGTTTCACTCAAAATATATTCCTTTGGCGGTTTTCATGAGATAAGGGAGGAAAGTTGTTGGTTTCAAGATTCGAGAAGTGGTATATGTCTAATTTCTACTCTTACTAGCAAGACGCCTGCATGCTATGCTGGACCATCAAGATCTTGTGGGAGAAAAGGATGAACGAGGGAAGGCCTTATCTGCAAATGTGGAGAGAGTCTTGGGTAATTGTTATAGTTTCCTTCCTATCCGTTAGATATAGATCAGACGGCCTATATTGTAGATGGTAGGCACACCATCATCACCGACTATGCTTTTCATAAGAGTAGAGATAAAACAAAGTTGGTGATGATGGTGTGCCTGCTATCCTGCAATATAGGCCATTCAATTTATATCTCATGGATAATGAAGGAAACTATGGCAATTTTGCAAAAAGATACCCACACCCTCTCCACATTTGCAAATAAGGCCTTCCTCTTTCATCCTTTTCTCCCACAAGATAAACTACTCATACAAATGCATCTTAATGTTCCGTGCAACGCATGGGCATCTTGCTAGTTGTTGCAAAAAGCCCATGTGTGTGAGAGAGAGAAGGAGAGAGGAGGAGGACGGAGTGCATGTGTGACAAAGACACAAAGAGTGTAAAAGTAGAGGTATCAGCTTAAAATGTGGCGATAGTGTGTGTGTGCACGATCGAGAGGGCGTGTCTCAAGAAGGGAAGAAAAATCTACATAGATACAAGGAGCGAGAGAGACATGTATGCGACAGTGGAAGCACGAAAAGGGTGTATAAACCTATCTAGAGGCTAGTCGATAAATGTTTGTGAGAGAAATACGAGTCAAAAAGGAAGCGAGAGTTTTGTGTGAGAGAGAGAGAGAGACAGTAGTCGGGAAGGGGAGTGGAAGCAGGAGTTGTGTGTGTGTGAGAGAGAGAGAGATGGGGGGAGTTTGTCTGATTGGTAAACAAATGAATAATGTCAGTTTTATAACTAGGATGGAGACGGAAAGGTGTAGGACCTTGAAGTATGTCTAGGGGGGTGATTAGACTACTTGACCAAATAAAAACTTAACCTTTTCCCAATTTTAGACTTTGGCAGATTTTAGCAATCCTTAAGCAAGTCAAGCAATCTTCACGCAATTCAAGCAAGCATGCAAAGAGTATATAGGCAGCGGAAAATAAAGCATGCAACTTGCAAGAATGTAAAGGGAAGGGTTTGGAGAATTCAAACGCAATTGGAGACACGGATGTTTTTGTCGTGGTTTCGATAGGTGGTGCTATCGTACATCCACGTTGATGGAGACTTCAACCCATGAAGGGTAACGGTTGCGCGAGTCCACGGAGGGATCCACCCACGAAGGGTCCATGAAGAAGCAACCTTGTCTATCCCACCATGGCCGTCGCCCATGAAGGACTTGCCTCGCTAGCGGTAGATCTTCACGAAGTAGGCGATCTCCTTGCCCTTACAAACTCCTTGGTTCAACTCCACAATCTTGTCGGAGGCTCCCAAGTGACACCTAGCCAATCTAGGAGACACCACTCTCCAAGAAGTAACAAATGGTGTGTTGATGATGAACTCCTTGCTCTTGTGCTTCAAATGATAGTCTCCCCAACACTCAACTCTCTCTCATAGCATTTGGATCTGGTGAAAAGAAGATTTGAGTGGAAAGCAACTTGGGGAAGGCTAGAGATCAAGATTCATAAGGTTGGAATGAAATATTTTGGCCTCAACACATGAGTAGGTGGTTCTCTCTCAGAACTGGTAAGTTGGAAGTGTAGGTTTGTTCTGATGGCTCTCTCCACAAATAAAGAGGAGGTGGAGGGGTATATATAGCCTCCACACAAAATCTAACCGTTACACACAATTTACCAAACTCGGTGGGACCGAATCATCAAACTCGATTGGACCGATTTAGTAAACCTAGTGACCGTTAGGGTTTTCGGTGGGAGTGACATGCAACTCGGTAGGACCGATATGGTTAGGGTTAGGGCATAACGTAATCTCGGTGAGACCGATTACACAAACTCGGTGAGACCGAATTTGGTAATTAGCTAACCAGAGAGTTGGTCAGGTAAACTCGGTGGGACCGATTTGCTCTTTCGGTGAGACCGAAAAGTTACAAAAGGGAAACAGAGAGTTTACATTGTAATCTTGGTGGGACCGATCGCTCACTTCTGTTAAACCGAAACGTTACGAAGGGAAACAGAGAGATTACAATCCCATCTCGGTGAGACCGAGATCCCTATCGGTGAAACCGATTTTCCTAGGGTTTGTGGCAGTGGCTAAGACATCTGAACTCGGTGGCGCCTGATAGAAAGAATCGGTAGGGCCGAGTTTGACTTTAGGTTTAGGTCATATGTGGATGTGAGAAAGTAGTGGAGGGTTTTGGAGCATATCACTAAGCACATGAAGCAAAAGGCTCATTAAGCAACACCTCATCCCTCCTTGATAGTATTGGCTTTTCCGATAGACTCAATGTGATCTTGGATCACTAAAATGTAAAATGTAGAGTCTTGAGCTTTTGAGCTTGAGCCAATCCTTTGTCCTTGATATTTTGAGGGATCCACTTTCATCATCCATGTCATGCCATTCATTGAGCTTTCCTGAAATATTTGTCTTGGAATAGCATTAGCTCAATGAGCTATATGTTGTTATGAATTACCAAAACCACCTAGGGATAGTTGCACTTTCAATCTCCCCTTTTGGTAATTGATGACAACATATAGATCAAAGCTTCGACAAATGATAATAAAATTTGAAAACATCGTCGCTTTGAGAAGTATGTGATAAGCAAGAGCTCCCCCTAAATTTGTGCATGGTAATATTTGCTTTGGACTGCAAATGCACAAGGAATTAGGCTCATGGGTTACTCTTCCATGTCACATACATCTTGGTGGAGCGCTCAAAATAACAAATATTGAATGCATGCACTCATCACCAAGCAAAGTGAATGATCATATAAGGATAAGTAAGATAATATCATAACGAGCATAAGTGTAGCTTATGATCAAACACATGATCATCAATGTCTCACAGGTAATTGCATAGTATCTCAAACAATCAAAAAGCAAACGAAGTTCAACCAAGAAGACAAGAGAGAATAAAAGCAAATCTCTCTCTCTCTCGAAGCCTATGATCTATACATTTTTCTCCCCCTTGGCAACAAGTTACCAAAAAGTTCCTAGAAAATGCATAGGACTATATCGTCTCTCAGGCTTGGTCTTCTGGTGGTGGTGGTGTCCGGAGAACTCCAGGAACGAAGGCTTCAGTCGATGTAGAAGGAGCTGAAGGAGTTGGTGCTGGAGCTGTAGCTGGAGCTGATGAAGTGACTCTTGTGTCCTGAACTGGCTCTGCAGCTAATCTCTGAGCTCGTGGCACTCTGGCAAATGCATCTGTCGTTGTCCTGCCCTTCCTCTCCTGCATGTCATCCTGTAGCTGCTCCACAGCTGACTGAATATCAATTACTTTGACATCAAGATCATAGAATTTTTGTTCCATGATTCTTTCCAGGCTCTCCTGGTTTTGAGTTAGGGTGGCCAACCCCTTCTCAATCTGCAGAGTTGATGATATCAAGTAATCAAGCTGCTCCTGCTTGTTCTTCAGAAGGTATTCAGATGCCTCTGCTTGAGTTGGCATCTTGGCAGCCTTCTCTTTCCTTGCTTTCTCCTTCTTCTCTTGCGCTTGTACTGATGTTGGTTCATTCTTAGTCATGACAACTTGATTGTCCTCAAAGTCAGGATAGAGAACCATGTGTTCCTTATCCAACAGGTACTTCCCTGTACCCATCTTTGAGTTTATCAACTCCTGAATCTGTGGGGCATATCCACAGGTCCACTTCTGGTCTGCTGCAGTCCTCTTGATAGTTTCAACTATGAGGCTCATGACTTTGAATTTCTGAGGCACATAAAAAATTTGAAGCAAATTGATTGCATGCCCTCTGATCATGTTGTGGTCACCTGATTTGGGAAAATGTGTGTGCCTCAGGATCCAGTTGATTGTAGGCAGCCCTGACAGAAGAAAATGAACTGATCCAAACTTGAAGGACTCAAGTGCATCATCAGGTATCTCCTTGTACATCTGTGACATTGAGTTGTGTCCCATCTTCTTCTTGGCATAAATGTCCAAGTCATCTTCATCTTCCTTTGGGGCATTGATCAGACTTGCCCATTCCTCTATGGTTGACTGGTATCTCATTCCTTATGACATCCAAACTATCCTTCCATCTCAATAGAAATGTGATGTGGAGTAGAATTGCATTATGAGCTCGTCATTCCAATTTGTGAGCTTCTGCCCAACAAAGTCTGCAACTCCACAAGCATTGAAGCTGTCATACACTCCAGGATAGTGTTCTGCATTCTCCTGAATGTAGGTCCAGTCGACCCACCTCATATCACAAACTATGGGCTTCTTATCCAATAAGATGGTCTCATAGAAGTCTCGTTGTTCCTTGGTGTGGAACCCGTAATCCACAGCAGTCCTTCTCCTGGTGGCATATGGATCTGACTCTCTCCATAGCCTCAACCCTTGATCTCTCCTTATCTTCATGTTCTCAGCCATAGGATGAGCATCATTGTAGTCTGGGATCTTGGATTTGAGCTTCCTTAGGACCTGCCCTTCTTCATCTTCCTCAGCATCAACCTCAGGCATTGGAGCCTTGTTCTTCTCAGTTGCTAGTATACTCCTGGTATTCCTCTTTGGTGCACTCTTGGGCTTAGGGGCAGCTTTGGGCTTTGAAGTTGCAGCCCCTGACTTTATGGCATCACCCATCAGCCTTTGTGCCTTGGGTGCAGGCTCAGCAACCTCTTCTTCTTCCTCTTCCTCCATCATAGAAGGTTTCCCTATCACTCTGGCCATGGTCTTCTTGACCCTTTCCTTCCTTTTCTTTACTTCAGCAGCAGCAGGTTCTTTGGGTTGGGATTCCAAAGAAGCTTGAGTGGAGACTCTGGCTTTGGACATTGGTTATCTACCTGCTGGCCTTTTGATCTTCATTCCAGGCTTAACTGTTGTTGAGTTGTACTCTTTCTTGAGCACTTTCTTATTGGAACTGGCCTCATCCTCAGCTGCCACATAATCCTCATCCTCAGACTCTGAGGTCTTCTTCTTCCTTGTCCTTGTGGCAGCCTTGGGCAAATTGCTGGGAGTGCTTGACCCCCTCATCCGAGCTGCTAGAGGGACTAGTGCCCTCACTCATGTGAATCTGCTCTTGACTGTTCGGCTGTCACTTTGGTCCGACATGCTGCACACACCGATGCTGACCCCGTGAATAGTTATAGATGAGTTAGAGTGGATGAGCATCACAAAATGCAGAGATTTTTGCCAAAGAATGATTCAAAAAACTTAGTTTTAGTTTTCCATGAAAGCATTTGGATCTACCGATTTTTAAACTCGGTGATACCGAAGCAGTTTTGGAACTGAACTAGTGAACTCGGTCGACCGAGTCACAGTTTTGCGGCACCGAGACTGCTAGGGTTTCTAAAGTTCTAAAATCGGTCACACCGATTTGTAATTCTCGGTCAGACTGAGACTTACTAGTGCAATGGCGTTAACCAAATCGGTGGGACCGAGTTTTTCAACTCGGTGGGTCCGAGATGGTTTCGGCGGAAACCTAACCCTAACTTTTAGAATCATACCTATTCTAAGGATTGTTTTGACTGGATAGAAGTGTTTCAATCGTGGCAAGATGCATTACGAACACAATGTGCTGAGAATCGGAATCGAGTTCATACCCTAGTTCGGCGGTGAACTCGCTACGGCAGCAACGACGGAGGAGAATTCCGTTGACGGCGGCGGACACCAGCGACAGGAGGCGGCTGGCGACGAAGTCGACGATCCGTAGACCTGGTAGGCAGAGCGAGCTATGCGCGGGCAAGAAGTTTTGGAGAAAGTTTCCAAAAAATTGCCCGTGTGTATATATAGCCCGACACTGTCGGTGTGACCGAGTTGAACAACTCGGTGGCACCGAGATGCATAACTCATAATTCTAAACAACTCGGTGTGACCGAAGTTAACATCGGTTGCACCGAGATTGAAAACCTAGATCGACTTAGTAATCTCGGTATGACCGAAATGGAGGAATCGGTTAGACCGAAAATCACAAAGAAGTTTTGGAAGTATAAGTCTATGAAGAATCGGGACTCAAGTGCTCCTCACACGAGTGGTTCGAATCGACTTGATAAAATTTTGTGATGTAGCATGAATAGAGTTTGAGACGAGAAAAGCATAGATAGCTAGAGAAGGTTCTTAGGCATTCTTGTCCATCCACTTGGCAAAATAAAAAGAAACCAATCAATCAAACAACAAGTGGATGCCCTCGAATGAGTAAAATATGCAACCAACATGCTCACACAATAAAATGACAATTGAAATATGTGACAAAGCATGCACAACCAATTCTAGCATCTATCAAACAATTGGCGATGACTAGGTCATCTATATATGAGTATATTGACTTAGGAGTCAACTGAGAACATTTGATCATAGGTCATACTCATCGTTTAAGCTCAAGTGGGGTTACCACTTTTACATAAAGCATTTATGTGTTCACATCATTAGAGTTGCTTTGACTCAATTCTTAGAGTTAAGCTCCCCCTAGATATGAGATCCCCCCTTAGAGGGATAAACTAACCTTGGGTTGTCGTTGATGACTTCATGTAGGTGTTGAAGATGTGGATGCTCAATTGATGTAGATCTTTTGGAGCAATCCTTTGGAGTGAGTTGCACTTTCAATACCTACACGGGTTAGTCCCACAAGGAACAAACAAGAATATCCATAGACATAGAGTGATGCACACACAAAATGATGTCCATGAAAACATTAGGTTACCTTGTCCCTTGCCTTACCAACATGAGGGTTTGTGACTCCTTGAACTAGTGCAAGATATGGAAGTTGATTGCACTTGTCCTTGCCATAATGATATGAGTGAAAAATGTTGGCGGAGTCACCTTCAAGAACTCTCTAGTTCTTCTTCTTCGGGATCCACATCATCTTGATGGAAATCCTTGGTGTAGTAGTTGTGCTTGATAAAGTAGAACTTGACGTAGTCTTGGGAACCCACTTGACCAAGGCCTTAGGTGCTTCTTCAAATGCATCAATCTCTTCTTGAAGCTTGTCCTTGCCTTTGTTCTTGTGGTCTTTTGGTGGAAGATCATCTTGTGCTTGTGTTCCCTTGAAGGAAGTAGGATCATACTTCTCTTGTTGAGGAACAAACTTCGCCTTGGGGTATTGATCTTCTTCCCACTCAACTCCATTGGCATTGAACTTTCGCTCAAAACCAACACCTTGATTCTTCCGGTGCCTTCCTTGCTTATGCACAATTTCCTCAAATTGCTTATTCCTAAGCAAGACTCTTGTATACACCTTCTCTATAATTCCCTTCAATAAGTTGTTTTCTTGCTCAAGTGTAACTTGGCTAAGAGAATCATTAGTGGAATCAAGAGAACTACTAGAAGCAACAATATTGGGTTTAGCATTGTTATTGTTGCTACTAGAAGAAGAATCTTTCTTGTTCTTGTTACTAGACTTGACTTGTGGCATGTAAGTAGATAAGAGTAAACGCTTGGCAATGTAAGAAGAACTTTTCTTACGAAGATCATCATTGATCGCTTTTAGGAACTCATGCTCTTTCTCAAGATTGAGCTTTTCAAAGCGTAACTTCTCATGATCCCTTAAAAGTTCTCGATGATCTTCGAAGATAGTTTCATGAGCTAACTTAAGAGTGTTTAGTTCTTTAGTTAGACGCTCAATTTTCTCCTTATCATTGTCATTCGTTTCATCTTGATGAGCATGATTAATTGAAGTTTCATCATAGTATTCATCACTAGAGTTGTCAACAAGTAAATCATCATCACCTAGCAAGTCATCTTCATCACTATTAAAATCAACATACTCGGGGTGTGTTACCTTAGGACCTTTGGCCATGAAGCATCTACCAATTCCTTCATTTGGTGATTCAAATATGTGATAGGAGTTGGTTGACACAAGGGCTAGACCGGCAACACCTTCATCTTGAGTGTATTCGGAGTCGGAGTGATAGCTTCTCTCGGAGTGATTGTCGAAGTCGGAGCCGGATACCCATTCACCAACATGAGCTTGATGTCTTCGTTTTGTGTAGCTCTTTGATGACTTGTCCTTCCTTTCCGAATCCTTGATTCTCCGTGAGGGTCTTCGTTCATAACGATCATCTCTACTCCTTCTCTCTCTTGGTGGTGATTCCTCTCTTCTACTTCTTCTCTTGGGAGAATCTTTCTTCTTTTGTAGGGTGCCGTACACTCATTGAATAGTGTCCGGTCCCCACAATTGTAGCAATTGCGCTCTCGACTAGAAGATCTTTTGTCATTGTAGGACCCTGACTTGGAGCTTCTTTCTTTGCTTCTACTCTTGTAGAATTTGTTGAAGTTCTTCACCATTAAGCTCAACTCTTCATTGAAGGTTTGTTTCTCACTTGATGATGTGGAGGCTTCACATGAGGCTTTGTAAGCACCACTGGACTTGTTGTGAAGTTCCTCCTTATCCTTGAGTGACATCTCATGAGCAACAATTCTTCCAATGACTTCCGTTGGCTTGAGATCTTTGTAATTTGGCATCATTTGGATAAATGTGCACATGGTATCATATTTTCCATCCAATGCTCTTAGGATCTTCTTGATGATGAATCTGTCGGTCATCTCTTCACTTCCTAAGCCGACAATCTCATTTGTGATAAGAGCAAGCCTAGAGTACATTTCAGCGACACCTTCACCATCCTTCATTTTGAACTTGTCGAGCTGACTTTGGAGCACACCCAACTTGGATTCCTTGACGGAGTCGGTACCTTCATGCACATCAATCAAAGTATCCCAAATTTCCTTTGCATTCTCAAGACGGCTGATTTTGTTGAATTCTTCGGGGCACAATCCGTTGAAGAGGATATCACAAGCTTGAGCGTTGTATTGCAACATCTTCAACTCTTCCGCACTAGCTTCACGGTTCGGTTCTCTCCCATCAAAGAATTCACCTTGCAAGCCAATACACATAATAGCCCAAATGGCGGGGTTATGTCCGAGAATATGCATTTTCATCTTATGCATCCAACTAGCAAAATTAGTGCCATCAAAGTAAGGACCTCTGCGGTGATAATTTCCCTTGCTAGACGCAATACTCTCCTAGGTTGTGAAACCAAGGCTATGACCACCAAAAGCTATGGAAATCAAAGCAAATGGAGACCAAAGCTCTGATACCACTTGTAGGACCTTAAAGTATGTCTAGAGGGGGGTGATTAGACTACTTGACCAAATAAAAACTTAACCTTTTCCCAATTTTAGACTTTGGCAGATTTTAGCTATCCTTAAGCAAGTCAAGCAATCTTCACGCAATTCAAGCAAGCATGCAAAGAGTATATAGGCAGCGGAAAATAAAGCATGCAACTTGCAAGAATGTAAAGGGAAGGGTTTGGAGAATTCAAACACAATTGGAGACACGGATGTTTTTGTCGTGGTTTCGATAGGTGGTGCTATCGTACATCCACGTTGATGGAGACTTCAACCCACGAAGGGTAACGGTTGCGCGAGTCCACGGAGGGATCCACCCACGAAGGGTCCACGAAGAAGCAACCTTGTCTATCCCACCATGGCCGTCTCCCACGAAGGACTTGCCTCACTAGCGGTAGATCTTCACGAAGTAGGCGATCTCCTTGCCCTTACAAACTCCTTGGTTCAACTCCACAATCTTGTCGGAGGCTCCCAAGTGACACCTAGCCAATCCAGGAGACACCACTCTCCAAGAAGTAACAAATGGTGTGTTGATGATGAACTCCTTGCTCTTGTGCTTCAAATGATAGTCTCCCCAACACTCAACTCTCTCTCATAGCATTTGGATCTGGTGAAAAGAAGATTTGAGTGGAAAGCAACTTGGGGAAGGCTAGAGATCAAGATTCATAAGGTTGGAATGAAATATTTTGGCCTCAACACATGAGTAGGTGGTTCTCTCTCAGAACTGGTAAGTTGGAAGTGTAGGTTTGTTCTGATGGCTCTCTCCACAAATAAAGAGGAGGTGGAGGGGTATATATAGCCTCCACACAAAATCTAACCGTTACACACAATTTACCAAACTTGGTGGGACCGAATCATCAAACTCGATTGGACCAATTTAGTAAACCTAGTGACCGTTAGGGTTTTCGGTGGGACTGACATGCAACTCGGTAGGACCGATATGGCTAGGGTTAGGGCATAACGTAATCTCGGTGAGACCGATTACACAAACTCGGTGAGACCGAATTTGGTAATTAGCTAACCAAAGAGTTGGTCAGGTAAACTCGGTGGGACCGATTTGGTTTTTCTGGGAGACCGAAAAGTTACAAAAGGGAAACAGAGAGTTTACATTGTAATCTCGGTGGGACCGATCGCTCACTTCGGTTAGACCGTAACGTTACGAAGGGAAACAGAGAGATTACAATCCCATCTCGGTGAGACCGAGATCCCTATCGGTGAAACCGATTTGCCTAGGGTTCGTGGCAGTGGCTAAGACATCTGAACTCGGTGGCGCCCGATAGAAAGAATCGGTAGGGCCGAGTTTGACTTTAGGTTTAGGTCATATGTGGATGTGAGAAAGTAGTGGAGGGTTTTGGAGCATATCACTAAGCACTAAACCTCATCCCTCCTTGATAGTATTGGCTTTTCCTATAGACTCAATGTGATCTTGGATCACTAAAATGTAAAATGTAGAGTCTTGAGCTTTTGAGCTTGAGCCAATCCTTTGTCCTTGATATTTTGAGGGATCCACTTTCATCATCCATGCCATGCCATTCATTGAGCTTTCCTGAAATATTTGTCTTGGAATAGCATTAGCTCAATGAGCTATATGTTGTTATGAATTACCAAAACCACCTAGGGATAGTTGCACTTTCAAAAGGAGACCGCAAAAAATGTTGCGTCTGCAGGAGAGAGTAATTTTAGTGGTATGGGTCATATCTAGAGACATATAGGGTGTGTGAGAGAACCCCGTAGAGAGAAAGACAAAGTGAAAGACGAGTGAGACTGTGTGTGGCGGTGCAAAAGAAAGCTTAGGCACCTAGTGATACCAGAGAACGGTAGAGACATGAGAGATAATGAAAACCGTTTGATGTATAACGATAGGGAGAGTGTGACACTTCTCAAGGGAGACGTTGAGAGACCATGTTTGCGAGGATGGGAGAAACATGAAGTGAGTGTGCGGGTGAGCTGGAGAAAAGAGAGTGATAGCTACATGAAGGAGCATGCATGCGAGAGAGATGGGCGTGAAAGGAGTCAACATAAAAGGGATTAAAATATTTGAATTCGAGATGATGATACATGTAATTCATACTCGAACCAAAATTGATCTATCAAACATGCATACTCATATGAATTCACGCGCATCTATGTTATTTAATATGTAGATATTATTGATCCATACATTTTAGTAGAACATAATTTGGTTTAAATTTTTTGAATTCAACCTTATGATTTTGAGATCATTGTATTTGTAAATCATATTATACATATAAAGGAGCATAATTCTTTGTTGTGCTTTTGAAAGTATATATATATATAATGATGTATATAGAATTTTATTCCAAACGAAAATGGATCCTGACCGAACAAAAATAGAATACAAACTGGATTCGAATTGAGTTGGCACGGTAAATTTGCACTCTTACTCTGCAAAAATTTGAACAAAGCGGGGAAAGTCGCAGTAACCGCCCGAAACCAAAATCTGCGAGATGGAAATTACTGCCTATCCCTGCCACGCAAAGCCTATCGTCTCGATTTCTATAGGTTTCGATAGGAGTAGGTTTGTAATTTCACTCAAACATGACATAACCGCCTCTCACCCGGATTCATACACGGCGGGCGCCAAAACACAGTGTCTCCCCGGCCGAAATCGACTCCCTCCCTGATTCATACACGGTGGGCGCCAAAAACAAACTCTCGTCAGCAAATATACGGTGTATGCGATATTACCGTCCTATCCCCAACCGACCAATATTGTTGTGATGTAGGAAATTTTCAACGAGGGCTAAGTTTGTAAATTTCCTCGCATTTTAGACAAGCGCGCCCAGAAGGCATGGTTCCCCCCTTCCTCTCTCCCTCCATTTCCCCATTCGTACTCCGTGGGCGCCAAAACACCCTCTCCACCCCAGCCTCCTCCGTCCGCCACCCCATCCACCGTCTGAAAGTGCGTTATATCGACTAGAGGGGGGGTGAATAGGCGATTTTTATGAATTCTTCACTGAGGAATTTGCCAGTGAGGAAATTCCTTAGCGAAGAACTACTTGCAGCAGAATAAGTACTCAGAAGTAAGCATAAGAGAATGCGGGCATGGTCATCATGATTAAATGAAGACAAACAAAGAGTACAGTAAAGCGAAACACAGGATAGCACAAGATGAAGACAAACAGATCAAGAAATTGAACTGAGGAAATTGAGAAAGTCTTCACCAAAGTCTTCAAACACAGATATGAATGAACACTCAACACAAGAATGAGGAAATGAAAGGGTTGAGGAAATAGAACCAGTTAGGTTGGTGAAGAACAATGATTTGGTAGACCAGTTCCAACTGCTGTCTCGGTTGTATGTCCGGTTGAGCGGCTAAGTATTTAAACTCGAGGACACACAGCCCCGGACACCCGATCGCCGAAAGCACGCAGCTCAGACACCAAGTCCTCATCAGATTCTCCTTGAACTAAGGTCACACGGACCTCGTCCAATCACTCGTGGTAAGTCTTCAGGCGACTTCCAAACCTTCACAGACTTGGTCACTCGATGATCCACAATTCCTCTTGGATGCTCTAGACCATGACGCCTAACCGTCTGGAAGAAGCACAGTCTTCAAAGGTAACAAGCGTCGGATCCACGCAGGATCAATCTCTGTAACATCCCAAATTTCCCATTTGGAATGTTTTACAATTATAGCTAAGCATCTATGCATTACTGTTTGAATTGAGTGACATTTGAAGTATTTCAGAGGTTTTTGAGTTTGTTGGAATTTGAATTCAAATTGGCAGTTGAAATTTATTTCAAAACAATGCCCGACAAATACTTGAGAAAAGTATGAGAGGAGTAAACATGACACTCCAAAATGTCGATGAAAAACTTTGCCAAAAGTTTGAATTCAAATTTGATTTTATTTGGGATTCTAGAAAATGTTTTTTTAGTTTGAGTTTTGCCTCGAAAATGTTCAAATTGTAGGAATATTCCCCGATAATTTTGATATATATATGTCCTATATAAATATATATATTTAATATATTTTTCTCTCTCTAATTCAAAAAAGAGAAAAGAAAACCCCAGCGCCACCCAGCTAACTGCCCCCAGCCAGCCGAGGCAGCCCACCAATGGGCCGAAGCGCAACCCACCACGGGCCAAAGCAGCCAACCAGCGCAGCCCACCTGCCCGAGAGCCGCCACCAACCCCTTCCCTTGGTCACGGACCAATCCCCTCCTCTCTCTCTCACGACACGCAGACCCACCCCTTCTTCTTCCTCTCCACGCCAACCCGCAACGCCGCCACGGAATCCCAAGATCCCGGATCCTTCCCGATCCGCCTCCTCCAAGTCGACGCCCCTATAAATACCGCACCCTCAACCTGCTCCCCACTTTCCCTCGCCTAACCCTCTCCTCGCCGCGATTCCTCGCTGGAACCCGACGCCGCCATTGGCCATTGCCACCGCCCGCCTGCCTCGACCCCCGAGCTCCACCGACTCCACCTCGACCTCCCCTCGCTCCGCAGACCACGGATGCCTCCGCCGCCTTCCCGACCACCGAGCCACGCGCCGTTGCCGCCGAGCACGCCGTCGACCGTCGCCGTCGTGCCGCCACTGCTGTAAGCGCCGAGCCGCCCACCACCGTTCGATCTAAATCTAGGGCCTAGATTAGACTAGCGAAGGGGTACGGTTTATTTTAAATAAAGCCCGGTTTAGTTTCGGTTTATTTTGGTTTAGTTAGCGGTTAGTTAGACCGGCCCGAATCGGTTTATTCTCTCGGCACGATTTAGTTATTTGACGCTGGCGTCGCCGATAGGCCGTTAGCACTAGTTTTCTTTTTAGTTATTTTTTTCGTTTCTGTTTTTAACAGAATAGTTTCAGTTTTGTAAAATTCATATCTTTTAGGTTACTTAATATTTTTAGTTGATTCTTTTTTTGTTAGTTTGCAAATTTGTTGTAGTTTCTGTAGAAAATATGTTTGGCCATGTTTAAATTATTAGAAATTGTTTTATTTTAGTTTTAGACAGATTAGTAATTCTGCTATAAAATGGGTTAGGATTATTTTATTTTAGTGATTCTTTTTGTCACTACTTTGTTTTGACCTTGCCTAACCGTAGGAATTTATTTGGGTATTTTAGATTTAATAAAAAAATAGTTTTAGTCAAAATCATGTGTTTCTTGTTTATTTAATTAGCTACTGTTTTTCTATTGTTTTATTTAGTAAATAATTTTATTTTACTTATGTGATAGTTTATTTTAGATTAGTTTCTGTAACTTTAGAACATGAACTTTTATTTACAAAAAATAAAAAGTTTATTTTATTTTTCTTGTTAGTTGATGGCTTGGATTTTCTTCGAGTTTTCTTTGGGTTTTGGTTCAATTGTTTTGTGTGTTATGTTAGCATGCTGTTATGTTAAGTGATTGTGTGTTTTATGCTTATACGATTGTTATTTGCTTCGGTAGAATTTCCGGAGTGCGAAGCTTGCTATCACGAGTCCCTAGCTTTCGAAGACCGTCAGCAAGGCAAGTCATTTGACCATGTTTACTTTTACAATACCTATGATTTTATTGCATTAGAATTATACCTCCCCACCATGCATGCAGAGGAGAATTTTAAGTTATGTTCTTAAGTAGTATCATGAGGTAGGATGAAACCAATCCCTTGTTACCATGACCGGGACTAAGTAGTTTATTTTGCTATGCTCAGAGACGGGTTGGTTGAGTGATTCCTAAGGAGATGCGAGAGTCAAGAAGATGACAACCCCATGACTTCAAGCTCAAGATGGACTTCAAAATTCACTCATTGGGTGGAGGACGGTTGACGGGCACCTGGAGAAAACCAGCGGTTGGTCGGGATGCATGGAGAAGCGCCATGACATCTTGCGCAAAGCTTCACCAAGCCACGAAGAGATGGATGGATACCCCATTGACCGGAAGCTTACCTGTGCAGCCGCAAGCCAATATGGGCTCTGGCTTGGTCAACCCTAGGTGTGACTCGGCCGGACGGTGCTACGAGATGTAGAAGAACGGTAGGATTGATGGGTACCGCAGTGGCGGAGGAACTCTTGGAAGACCCTGTTTCGCTCGTCCCGCCTTCAAACACCGTGAAGTGCGAAGACTTAAAGGAGGGAACGATTCTTGCGGGTAAAGTGTGTTGGGGAACGAGTAATTTCAAAAATTTCCTACGATCACGCAAGACCATGGTGATGGCATAGCAACGAGAGGAGAGTGTCCGCCCACGCACTCGTGAGACCGAAAGCGGAAGCGCTATAACAACGCTGTTGATGTAGTCGACGCCTTCACGATCCGACCGATCCAAGTACCGAACGACGGCACCTCCGAAGTTCGCGCACGCTCAGCTCGATGACGATCCCTGACTCGATCCAGCAAAGTGTCGGGATGAGTTCCATCAAGACGACGGCGTGGTGACGATGTTGATGCTCCACCGACGCAGGGCTTCGCCTAAGCTCCGCGACGATATGACTTCTCCGCGCAGGGCTTCGCCTAAGCTCCGCGACGATATGACCGAAGTGGAATATGGTGGAAGGGGCACCGACACGGCTAAGGAAAGATCCGAGATCAACTTGTGTGTCATGGGGTGCCCCTGCCTCAGATATAAAGGAGCCAAGGGGAGGTGGCCGCCCAAGGGGAGGCGACAAGGAGTCCTACTCCTCCGGGAGTAGGATTCCCTCCAATCCTAGTTGGATTAGGACTCGGGAGGGGAAAGAGAGAGAGGGGGCCGCCCACCTTTCCTAGTCCTAATAGGACTAGGGAAGGGGGGCGCGCCACCTAGGGCTGGCCCTTTCTCCTTTCCTCCAAGGCCCACTATGGCCCATGTATTTCCGGGGTTCCGGTAACCTCCCTGCACTCCAGAAATTCCGATTTCACTCGGAACACTTCCGATGTCCAAATGTAGGCTTCAATATATCAATCTTTATGTCTCGACCATTTCGAGACTCCTCGTCATGTCCGTGATCACATCCAGACTCAACAACCTTGGTGCATCAATACTTATAAACTCATAATGAACTGTCATCGAAACGTTAAGCGTGCGGACCCTACGGGTTCGAGAACTATGTAGACATGACCTAGAACCATTCTCGGTCAATAACCAATAGCGGAACCTGGATGCCCATATTGGTTCCTACATATTCTACGAAGATCTTTATCGGTCAAACCGCATAACGACATACGTTGTTCCTTTGTCATCGGTATGTTACTTACCCGAGATTCGATCGTCGGTATCCAATACCTAGTTCAATCTCGTTATCGGTAAGTCTCTTTACTCGTTCGTAATACATCATCTCACAACTAACTCATTAGTTGTAATGCTTGCAAGGCTTAAGTGATGTGTATTACCGAGAAGGCCTAGAGATACCTCTCCAGACAATCGGAGTGACAAAACCTAATCTCAAATACGCCAACCCAACAAGTACCTTTGAGACACACCGTAGTACTCCTTTATAATCACCCGATACGTTGTGGACGCTTGGTAGTACCAAAGTGTTCCTCCGTAAACGGAGTTGCATAATCTCATAGTTATAGGAACATGTATGGGTCATGAAGAAAGCATTAACATACTAAACGATCAAGTGTTAAGCTAACGGAATGGGTCATGTCAATCAGATCATTCAACTAATGATGTGACCTTGTTAATCAAATAACAACTCCTTGTTCATGGTTAGGAAACATAACCATCTTTGATTAACAAGCTAGTCAAGTAGAGGCATACTAGTGACACTGCTTGTCTATGTATTCACACATGTATTATGTTTCCGGTTAATACAATTCTAGCATGAATAATAAACATTTATCATGATATAAGGAAATAAATAATAACTTTATTATTGCCTCTAGGGCATATTTCCTTCATCTCCCACTTGCACTAGAGTCAATAATCTAGATTACAAAGTAATGATCCTAACACCCATGGAGTCTTGGTGCTGATCATGTTTTGCTCGTGGAAGAGGCTTAGTCAACGGGTCCGCAACATTCAGATCCGTATGTATTTTGCAAATCTCTATGTCTCCCACTTGGACTTGGTCCCGAATGGAATTGAAGCGTCTCTTGATGTGCTTGGTCCTCTTGTGAAATCTGGATTCCTTTGCCAAGGCAATTGCACCAAGATTGTCACAGAAGATCTTCATCGGTCCCGATGCACTAGGTATGACACCTAGATCGAAATGAACTCTTTCATCCAGACTCCTTCATTTGCTGCTTCAAGCAGCTATGTACTCCGCTTCACATGTAGATCCCGCCACGACGCTTTGTTTAGAACTGCACCAACCGACAGCTCCACCGCTTAATAAAAACACGATCCGGTTTGCGATTTAGAATCGTCCGGATCGGTGTCAAAGCTTGCATCGACGTAACCATTTACGACTAGCTCTTTGTCACCTCCATATCGAGAAACATATCCTTAGTCCTTTTCGTGTATTTCAGATGTTCTTGACCGCTGTCCAAATGATCCACTCTGGATTACTTTGGTACCTTCTGCCAAGCTTACAGCTAAGCATACGTCAGTCCGGTACACAGCATTGCATACATGATAGAGCCTATGGCTGAAGCATAGGAACATCTTTCATTTTCTCTCTATCTTCATTGTGGTCGGGCATTGAGTCCGACTCAATCTTACACCTTGTAATACAGGCAAAAACCTTTCTTTGCTCGATCCATTTTGAACTTTTTCAAAACTTTATCAAGGTATGTGCTTTGTGAAAGTCCAATTAAGCGCCTTGATCTATCTCTATAGATCTTGATGCCCAATATGTAAGCAGCTTCACCGAGGTCTTTCATTGAAAAACTTTTATTGAAGTATCCTTTTATGCTATCCAGAAATTCTATATCATTTCCAATCAATAATATGTCGTCCACATATAATATCGAAATGCTACTGAGCTCCCACTCACTTTCTTGTAAATACAGGCTTCTCCAAAAGTCTCAGACAAACCCATATGCTTTGATCACACTATCAAAACGTTTATTCCAACTCCGAGAGGCTTGCACCTGCACCATAAATTGATCATTGAGCTTGCACACTTTGTTAGTACCCTTTGGATTGACAAAACCTTCTGGTTGCATCATATACAACTCTTCTTCTAGAAATCCATTCAAGAATGCGGTTTTTACATCCATTTGCCAAATTTCATAATCATAAATGCGACAATTGCTAACATGATTGGACAGACTTAAGCATCGCCACGGGTGAGAAAGTCTCATCGTAGTCAACCCCTTGAACTTGTCGAAAACCTTTCGCAACAAGTCGAGCTTTGTAGACAGTTATATTACCATCGCGCCGTCTTCTTCTTAAAGATCCATTTATTTTCAATGGCTTGCCGATCATCGGGCAAGTCAACCAAAGTCCATACTTTGTTCTCATACATGGATCCCATCTCAGATTTCATGGCTTCCAGCCATTTTATGAATCTGGGCTCACCATCGCTTCTTCATAGTTTGTAGGTTCGCCATGGTCAAGTAACATGACTTCCGAATAAGATTACCGTACCACTCTGTGCGATTTTACTCTGGTTGACCCACGAGGTTCAAGAGTAACTTGATCGAAGCTTCATGATCATCATCATTAGTTTCCTCACTAATTGGTGTAGTTGTCACAGAACCATTTCTTGTGATGAACTACTTTCCAATAAGGGAGTAGATCTGATTATCTCATCAAGTTCTACTTTCCTCCCACTCACTTCTTTCGAGAGAAACTCCTTCTCTAGAAAGGATCCGAATTTAGCAACGAAAATCTTGCCTTCAGATCTGTGATAGAAGGTGTACCCAACAGTCTCCTTTGGGTATCCTATGAAGACACATTTTTCCGATTTGGGTTCGAGCTTATCTGGTTGAAGTTTCTTTACATAAGCATCGCAGCCCCAAACTTTAAGAAACGACAACTTTGGTTTCTTGCCAAACCACAGTTCATAAGGCGTCGTCTCAACGGATTTTGATGGTGTCCTATTTAACGTGAATGCGGCCGTCTCTAAAGCATAACCCCAAAACGATAGCGGTAAATCGGAAATAGACATCATAGATCGCACCATATCTAGTAAAGTACGATTACGACGTTCGGACACACTGAAAGTGCGTTATATCGACTAGAGGGGGGTGAATAGGCGATTTTTATGAATTTTACAAATTCTTCACTGAGGAATTTGCCGGTGAGGAAATTCCTTAGCTAAGAAATACATGCAGCGGAATAAGTACTCGAAGTAAGCATAGCAGATTACATGCATAGTCATCATGATGAAATGAAGACAATCACAGAGTATGTAAAGCGTAATCACAGGATAACACAAGATGAAGACAAACAGATCAAGAAATTGAACCGAGGAAATTGAGAAAGTCTTGATCAAAGTCTTCAAACACAGATATGACAAACACTCAACACAAGAATGAGGAAATGAAAGGGTTGAGGAAATAGAACCGATTAGGTTGGTGAAGACAATGATTTGGTAGACCAGTTCCAATCTGCTGTCTCGGTTGTACGTCTGGTTGGAGCGGCTGAGTATTTAAACTCGAGGACACGCAGTCCCGGACACCCACCATCGAAAGCACGCAGCTCAGACACCAAGTCCTCACCGTATTCTCCTTGAACTAAGGTCACGCAGACCTCGTCCAATCACTCGTGGTAAGTCTTCAGCGACTTCCAAACCTTCACATACTTGGTCACCCGCAATCCACAATTCCTCTTGATGTTTCTAGACCGTGACGCCTAACCGTCTGGAAGAAGCACAGTCTTCAAAGGTAAAAGCGCCGGATCCACGCTGGATCAATTTCTTGATGATGCTCAATCACTTTGGGTTTGTTGGGGTTTGGTTTTGGGTTTTTCCTCACTTTGGGTTTTTCCTCACTTGATGATTTTCACTCAAAGTCCTCGGAGGATGGGTTGCTCTCAAATGACAAGTGTCAAGTTCTCTCGAGCAGCCAACCAACTAGTGGTTGTAGGGGCGGCTATTTATAGCCTAGGAGCAGCCCGACATGATAAGACATAAATGCCCTTCAATGATATGACCGTTAGGTGGAGATATTTTGGGACGGTCAAGCAAGAAGACAAAGAACGGTCGGAAATTGGAATATCAAATTCCTCGGGGCTATCATGTTCCTCATCGTAGGCAATTCAGATGGCGAATTCCTAACTCCTCGCCGAACAAATTCTCAATTGACTGTAAGAGCTTCGTCTCACATCAAGAAATTGACTGAACTGTATGAGATTTCCAAAGGCTTCACTCAAGGGATTGGTAGGTGAGGATTTTGAGTTGAGCATCAAATGGAAATTTTTCCTTAGTATTTCCTCGACCCCTTTAACAAAGACGGTGTTTCCTATGACTCAAGAAAGAGAAAATGAAACTACGAAAACAAAAGTCTTCACGCTTCATATTCCTCAAGCGAATACCAAGTCTTGTAATCACACCAATTTCTTCACTTTCAAAGTCTTGTAAAGTCTTCGAATATCAAATTCTTCATTGAAGAAATTCATTTTAGGGTCGACTTTCTCTGTAAATATCAAACTCCTCATAGACTTATAGACCTGTGTACACTCACAAACGATTAGTTACTTAACCTATAAGTCTTCAATACACCAAAATCACTAAGGGCACTAGATGCACTTACAATCTCCCCTTTTGGTGATTGATGACAATATGAGTTAAGTTTTCAACGGGATAAACATATGAAGTGTAAATATCGATAATGAGGATTTTGATTGCAAGATATAGAAGAACTCCCCCTGAAGATGTGCGTGAGGAATTTGCTTTTGAGGCAATGCACATTTGAAGAATTGAATCATGGAGATCTCCCCCTATATCTTGTAATTCATACACGCATTTGACATATAATATGAGGAATTTGAAATGCATGATGAAATATGGTGCTTGATGATATGCAGAGTATGCAAAATAATGCATCAGAGCCCAATGCGTATGAGGAATTTGAAACTATTCATGAGTATCAGATCCCAAATCGATTTGAAGATTTTCAACGAGCTCATGAGGATCGAGCATAACAAGGATCAACGATATCAACACTATCGTAATCGAGCATAGAGCAAAAGCATAATGCATCAAAAGTATCAAAGCACCATCGGGTTTAAGATTACAACTCGATCCAATAAAAGGTTTCAGAAGAACGAGAGTTGTAACTTAATAAAATATTGTATATAGACAAAAACGAGACCCGCTTGAAGACTAACTCAAATTTCTCCCCCTTTGTCATCGAATGACCAAAAGGATTGAATCTGAGGACTAACGCTCTTGAAGAATTTCAAGTTGAAGATGGAGCGCCAAAGATTGTCGGGTTGTTTGTTGAAGTAGGACCAGCAGCAGTTGTCTTCCAAATCTTCATTTTCATCAAGATCGCGAGATGAAGAATAGGAGCTAGCCACCAAGGAAGGAACTTTGACCTTCTTGAATTTCTTGGAGGAGGTGCGACCACCAAATTCTTCCTTGAGTCCCATTGATTGCAGTTCTTCTTCATTGTAGACATGTGAAAGAACAGCCCAAGCGCTTGAAGGTTTCATGAAGATAGTAGTGGTTTTCTTCACCGCATTGTGAGTTGAGGTCATGTTGTAAAGAAGAGTGCCAAACCGACGCTTGACCCACTTATGATTGCGATCAACCTTCCGATGAAGACCGAGGAGTAATTCACGATCAGTCATCACCACAGGTGCGATGAGCTTGAGGACTATGCTTAATCGAGGTATTTGTCTTTGAGTCATGTGTGGCGAGTCATCATTGGTGGAGTAGGATGTCGCTTATAAACTGTCCATCCAATGGACGAATGCCTTCATCTATCACAGCGAGAGCCTTTCCTTTTCATCACCGAGGCAATTGGCCGCTTGAGGACTTCAATCGGGGGTGTAGCTGCAGTGGTTCAAAGTGTCGCCTTTGTAATTCAAGTGAAGATCTTGACCGATGAATCTCATAATCCAAGGTGCATAAGGCTTCACTCAAAAGGTGACATGGCAATGTTAGCGAGTCCTCATGAAGAAATCATGGAAATTGACAGAACGCCATGGATGATGTTGAAAAGCATATTCTTCATGATGCCAACGACTTCTTCATCATTCGAAGTCGTGGCCCTTGATAGGACTCATAGTCTTCGTCAAAATCCGATAGACTGCTCGAGGCACATATAATAATTCCTTGACGAGGAATTTGGTTCTTGGAGCTTGCCTTGGCTTCAATGGCTTCATCAACACTTGCATATAGTGATTTGAAAGTTCTTTTCTTCATAGATACGACGTGCACCATCAATCGGAGGATCGAGTGGAAGGGCACGAAGCAATTCACTTGTCGGTGCCTTGTAGTGGTGTTTTCGGTCATCCAATCTAAGACCCATGAAGTCACATCTTCAAAGATCTCCGTGATGTGCGGTGGTTGCATAGAATCAAGAATTAGCTCTTCATTCCAATCACATATATCGGTGCAAAAGTTGAGAAGACTGCGTCGTGAAGAACACCGAGGACGGCTCAAAGCTCGGCAAAGGACTCCATATCCACATGAGGAATATGAGCATGATCAAGATTTTGTCCTTGTTGAAAAGCACCGAGGAATAGAAGTTGGCTTGGTGGCAGTCCGTAAGCGCCTCTTCCTAATCCGAGCAGAGTCATAAGGATTATATTGATGAAGAACACATGCTCAAAGAAAGAAATCTTAGCCTTGAACTTTTGTTTGGTCGAGAACGGATTCTTACGCTTTGGCAGAGGGGTGTCGATCAGTTGCATCACCACCTCTGGAACCGTAAGTCCGTGTTCTTCACTTGAGGAATTTCTTGATCCTCAACTTGTGCGACCGAGGATTTTCAGAAGAAGAGCAGTTTCATCAGCACTAGTGGCTGGAATTTCTTCATGCACAGGACTCGTGGGTTGATTTTCTTCAGAGTCGATCTGGACAATCTGCAGGCAGGGAGTGAGGAACTTGTTGAAGGGTGAAGAGAGGAGTATTGGGATGTTGACTTTCCCAAAAGTCATCATTGATCACCGGAGTGGTGCATCCAATATCCACATCTTCATTTTCAATTTCCTCAAGCACCATCTTGAGGAATTTCATGGTCCGATGAGGGAATGACTGGGGTTGAAGGGATTGCTTCCACTTCAATTTCTTCATCAATTTTCTCGACGAAGCGGAGATTGATGTTCTTCATCGATCCGTTGGCACTTCATATTCTTCTCCAAAAGGAACTACTTCCTTTGATGGTATGGAGGAAATTGGAATAGCATCAATCGGGTTCTCAACAGAGCTGGTCATTGGCTTCATTTTCTTCGCAGTCAAGAATCGACGCGGTGATGCTTTTTCTTCTTCACAAGAACTCGCTCGCAGCCTTTGGTTTCTTCACATCCAAGCAGATGGAAGAATTGGAGAGGAGTTGGTGCAGGAGGAGCCGAGGAATTTGGGGCAGTTTCTTCAGAGCAATCGATGCAGCCTCTGTCTTGAGTAGTTTCTTCAGCGCACCACTAGTGGGTGCCCCGCGCGATTTCTTCGTGGCTGGAATTTCTTCATCAGCCTCGATTCAGCATTTTCTTCAGCAGGTCGAGCTTCAGCGTTGTTGGCATTTTCTTCATTAGGCTGAGCAGAGGCTTCACCGAGGATTTTCATGTTGCATGTGCAAAGAACACTTGTGAGATTCTTCGCCGATTGATTTAATCTGGTCTTGACAACTTGCCAATCAGCATAGTATGAGTCAAAGTCCTTGCCGAGGTTCTGAATTTCAGTTTGATTTGAAGGAGTTCCTCGTGTCATCTTGACAACATTTTCTTCAGAACCTCTCCTTCTGTATTGAGCCTTCTTGATTTCCTTCGCCTTCTCGAACTTCCATTTTCTTCAGCGATGAAGTGAGTCAATATATGACTTTGACCAGGTGTCAAAGGAAGATCAGGCAGAGGGGTATTGGGATCATTGTGCCAGAGGTCGATGAAGTCGAGGACTTTCTTCGGGTCCAAAAGTAGTGGCACAGCTGTTCCCTTGGCTCTTGCGGCTCTAGCTTGACGGTCTCTGATGATTTCTTCAAGTTCTTCATCGATGCCTCATCATCGATGACACGTGGACTACAAGCTGTTTCTTCCTTGGCTAGGCCGAGGACCACGCCCATTGTTGCTTTTGTCTTCAGCAGAGTCGGGCCCGATGAAGAATTGAGAGCGGTGAGGAATTTGCAGAGGTGCTCGAGGCAATTGAAAACCAGCAGTTCTTTGACAAGTAGCCAGGTGCACTGAACCAAGGTTTGGACGAGCAGGTGAGGACTTTGATGGAACAAAGAGCAGTGTGAGGAATTTGTCACGAGGAATTTGCCTTGAGGGAGCTGCCGAGGAACTTGGCCGTGAGGGCATAGATGAAGAAGCACTTGGCTTATTAGCGACTTCTTTTGCATTGATTTCTCGGCTTGGCCGAGACCTCGATGCAGCAGCAGCGCGTAATCCTCATTGAATTTCTTCACCGCTTCCTTTGCTTGCTTAGCCAACTTAGCTTGGCGCTTAGCCCATTCATCGTGAAAGTCCTCACGCGCTTGACGCTAGTGGGATCAGCTATTTGGCCCGGTGCCAAAGGAGCTCTTGGGCATGGAGGATTTAACGCTAATTTCTTCATGTACTTAGGTGTAACATAGCGGTATTCCTTCCATTCCCGTGCCCATCTCCGCTCAATTTTCTCGAATGCGCACCTTGCGTTGGTTTTTGCTTTCCTCATCGGTGTGCAATAGTCAGCATATATTTCCTCGTGGATTTCAATCTGTCATGACCTCAGGTTTCTTTCCTCCTTCTGCGGCTTCTTACCATCGCCATTTTCTTGGTGAGGAAATTGAACAATTGAGTTCTCTCAAGAAGTGTGCAGTTTTTCTTCGAGGAACGCTGCAAATGAGTTAAGTTGATGAGAACCTAGGGATTCAGCAGAGACATTTGTACCGTGAACAGAGTATAGGTGCGAGGAATTTGAAGAGGTCATATGCGTTCTCGGAGGTTTTTCAAAAGAACAAGTTTGAGGATTTTGACCAGATGAGCCTTGAAGAATTTCAATAAGCGTTCTTTATCTTAGGTTCCAGAGTTGTATAGATCAAGATCCACACAATTGAGGAATCTTGAAGAAAATCATAGCTTAGAGAAATGAGTCAAGAGATTTGAGGTGTTCATATGTGTGAGGAATTTGAAATAAACACCTTTGAAGAATTTGAAGAAAATTTGAGAATCAAAGCGAGTAAATAAAAGTAACTTTTAATTTATTCAAGTGAAGAACACGATTTAACTGAGATGAACAGTTGAGAAGTTCGTCTGTTCAGATCTTCTCCGCCCTAACTTGGCAGAGGAAATCAGCTATGGCGACGGCGGAGTGAAGAAATTCCACGGTCGGCGCGAGTACGTCGGCGAAGAGGTCAAGGCAAGGAAGCTTTTCCTCACCGGCGACGATGGAGAAGCGGCGGCGCTTAGGGTTTTGAGGAGCTCGGCGGGAGAGAGGTCGAGCGGAGTAAAAGAGTGAGGAAGGAGAGAGGGTATTTATAGCCACGGTGAAAAACGGCTCGTCCAAGATTTAGGACTAACGTGCCCTGACCGCTTCCCTTCTCACGACATGTGTCACCCACGTCAAGTGTAGTGGAGATCGTAAAGCATCGTGGGTGGATATAATAATGCATCGTGGGATGCGGAACGGTTTGAGCGGTAAAATCGAAAGTTTGGATAAGATTCGTTTTAAAAGTTCCGTTCGCAATTTCTTCAGCTGTCAAGGACACAGTGAAGAATTTGAACGAGTTTCAAAGTAGAACGCACATGAAGAATTTGTGAATGGATTGGGTTGAGTATAGCATAGAGGGGAAGGGTCCATCACATTCACTTAGCGTAAAAAGCGACTTGAAGAAATAGCCATAAGTGAATGCTGAGAGGACATAAATCCATATATATATATAGCCAATGAAGAAAGACGACGGAAACAGTGAAGATTTTGCAAAGTTGAAGAATTTGAAAACTGAAGAATTTGAAAACTGAAGAATTTCAAAATCAAGAATTTCAAAAGCGAGGAAAACTCAAATTGAAGATTTTCAACTTTGGTGGTGGCGTGACCCATCAGATAAGAATGATGATTTCAGACACCGCGTATAATTGTCGAGGGTTTCGAGAATCAAATTCTTCATTAATTTCTTCACATTTAGAGTGTTATTCTTCATTGATTGAAGAAAACGCTTCTTCATGTGTTGCACATCTAAGTCATCAATTTTGCATAAGTGTTAGGATGTGTGTCCTTTTCAAAGAACATTCAAGATTCTAAGATATTTAGCTCACACCGCAACTTGCTAAATCTCTTCTCATCCAAGGGCTTAGTGAAGATATCAGCTAGCTGTTCTTCATCTTCACGTGCTCGATGGAGATGTCGCCTTCAACACATGATCACGAAGAAAATGATGACGAATTTGAATGTGCTTTGTCTTCGAGTGCTGAACTGGGTTGTGAGCAATCTTGATGGCACTCTCATTGTCACAATAGAGAGGCACATTCTTCACGTTGATGCCGTAGTCCTTGAGGGTTTGCTTCATCCATAGTAATTGAGCACAACACGAGCCAGCAGCAATGTATTCAGCTTCCGCATGGATAGTGATACAGTTCTGCTTTCTTCGAGGACCAATGCACCAAAGATCGTCCGAGGAAATGACAAGTACCAGATGTTGACTTGCGGTCCACACGATCACCAAAGATAGTCGAGTCGAATATCCAATGAGATCAAAAGTAGAGCCCTTGGGGTACCATAATCCTAGTGTTGGTGTGTGAGCTAGATATCAAGAATATGCTTCACAGCCTTATGGTGTGATTCCTTGGTGTAGCTTGAAATCGGGCACACATGCAAACACTAAGCATTATATCCGCCTAGATGCACATAAGTACAATAAAGAACCAATCATGGAGCGGTATACCTTGTGATCAAGTCAATACCATTTTCATCAAGGCATAGATGGCCATTTGTGGGCATAGGAATTTTGACGCCTTTGCAATCTTGCATGCCGAATTTCTTCGTGACATCTTTGAGGTATTTCTCCGAGATATGAATATGCCATTGTGTTGTTGATTTAATTTGAAGACCTAAGAAGAATTTCAACTCTCCCATCATAGACATTTGATATTCTTCACTCATCATATAGGCAAATTCATCACTATAACGTTGGTCAAGACAGCCAAAGATAATATCATCAACATATATTTGGCACACAAACAGTTCACCATCATAAGATTTAGTAAAAAGAGTAGGATCGAGTGAACGGGTGTGAAGCCATTCTTCACGAAGAATTCCTTCAATGTATCATACCACCGAGGGGCTTGCTTGAGGCCATAGAGGGCCTTATTTAGTCTCAAGACTTTGTCGATTCTTTGGATCTTCAAAAACCGGGGTTGAGCAACATATACTTCTTCCTCAAGCTTACCATTGAGGAATGCACTTTTCACATCCATTTGATATAAAGTGATATTGTGATGGTTAGCATAGGCGTAGTAATATGCTAATAGACTCAAGTCTAGCAACAGTGCAAAAGTTTCATCAAATCAATTCCTTCAACTGCGTGTAGCCTTGAGCTACTAGTCGTGCCTTATTCCTCACCACAAGACCATTTTCATCTTGCTTGTTGCGGTAGATCCACTTTGTGCCAATGATATTATGCTTGCGAGGATCTGGACGTTTGACCAGCCTCCCGACGTTGTTGAGCTCGAATCGATGTAATTCTTCTTGCATGGCCTGAATCCACTCCGGCTCGAAATGCTTCATCTACCTTAGTGGGCTCTGTGATAGAGACAAAAGCATAGTGCCCACAAAAGTTAGATAAGTGTGAAGCTTTTGAGCGAGTGAGAGGACTGGCGCTTCAATGTCATCGATGATCTTGTCAACTTGCACTTCTTTTGCAACGCGAGGATGAGCTGGTTGTCTTCGAGGAATTTGATCATTTTCCTCAAAGACCATTTTCTTCAAAGATTATCTTCAGTGCATCACCGACGTTCTTCGCAGTCTGAAATGAATTCTTCAGCAGTTTCTTCAAGAGGGAATGACATCCTCGGTTGCCTTGAACCCGATAGAATCCTCAAAAGTGCTGGTTTAATCTAACATGTAGGTAGGTGCTCTTTGCAGCCATTAGTTTCATCGAACCGCACATCTACAAAGGTCAACAATCTTGTGAAGAGCGATGTTGAAGACTCAGAGGTGTGCGAGTCCTTTCCGTAACCAAGCATAAACCTTCATGTGCTTTCGTGCAAATTTAGAGGTGTGGTGAGGATCTCTAATCCAGCATTTAGCAATCAAGACTTTGAAATAACTTACATTGGGTTTCTTGTCGTTGAGGAGTTCATAGGCAGTCTTTTGAAGAATTTGTGAAGATATACTGTTGATGATGTGGCACGCAGTGTCAATTGCTTCAATCCGTAAACGACTAGGCGTTTTGTATTCATCAAGCATAGTGCGAGCCATCTCAACAAGAGTTCTGTTCTTGCGCCCACGACGCCATTTTGCCGAGGAGTATAGGGAGCAGATAACTCATGAGTAATACCAAGTTCATCAAGATAATCATCAAGACCGAATTCTTGAACTCAGTTCCATTGTCACTCCCGATGTGCTTGATCTTCACACCAAAGTTGGTTGAAGCCCTCGAGGAAAATCGCTTGAAGATTTCCTGCACTTGATTTTTGTAAGTAACAATGTGTACCCATGTGTAACGAGAGTAATCATCAACAATAACAAAGCCATAAAGAGATGCATCATTAGTGACGGCTGAGTAATGATTGGGACCAAAGAGGTCCATGTGAAGCAATTCAAGGGACGAGTAGTGGTCATGATAGTCTTCACGGATGCTTGGCCTTGGTCATTTTTCCAGCTTCACAGTTCGATAAGTGATCCTTGAGGAATTTGACATTCTCAATGCCAATGACATGCTTCTTCTTCGCAAGCGTGCAGTAAATTCCTCATGCCTGCGTGACCAAGTCGTCGATGCCATAGCCAGCCTTCCAAGCTTTTGCAAGTAGGCACACGGCTGGTTGTGGTCCCGTGGAGAAATCAACAATATACAAGTCTCCTCTCCTAAAGCCTTCAAGACTTTGGAATTGTCACTTCCATAATCACAACACAACGATATTTGCCAAAGATAACAACCATATCAAGATCACAAAGCATTGAGATCGACATGAGGTTATATCCTAAAGACTCAACAAGCATGACTTTGTCCATGTGCATGTCCTTAGAGATAGCAACCTTACCAAGTCCCAATACCGACTTTTGCCTTTGTCAAGAAAGATGATATGCTTCAGATGTGATGGTGATAAGGAGCATCCATCAATAGATTCTTGTCACCAATCATGTGATTTGTACATCCACTATCGAGAACCCACTCTGGTTTTGGGTTGATCATCCCGCAGATGAATTAGTATAACTTACGATCTCATATACTTCATCGGTGAAGAATATGATATCAAGTTCATCGATGAATTTCATCGATTAGTATTTAGATAAGCAAGATGAGGACGTGTGAAATGAAAGTTCATTTCATCATGATTAGCTGCGCCCTTTCGTGCATTTTGTCGTGCCCCAAAGAAATTCTTCAGACGTTAAGGCACGCCCGAGACCTGACCCCGCAGAAGAGATTAGTTCTTTTCTTCACCACCCACATCTCAAGGGGTGGCAAAGAGTTCATCATTCTCATGAGCACCATATGAGAATGGTGGCATAGAGGCCAAACCATTTCGCTTCACATAAGAGGGGTTAGGTAAGCATATGAATAAGCAGAGAAATTCTTCGAGGACTTATGAACATATTGGTTTGAAGAATAATGCACATATTCATAGCCCTTAGCTCTACCTGCTAAACAGAGTTATTAGCACGATGATAATCATATGAGGACTTTGATCCTTTTGAGGAATTTGATCCACGTGAGGAATTTGGTCCATATGAGGACTTGGATCCATATGAAGAATTTGGTCCATATGAAGAATTTGATCTGGGGTTCCTTTTCTTCACGTGTGGTGTCATGAGGACATTCACTGAAGACTTTCAAGGCACTTCTTGGGAACCCAGATTTTCTTCATAGGGGACCGCTCTCGCAGATTAGTGCCAACATATCTAGCAAATACTTCACCATTCTGATTTTTGAACAGTTTATAGTTTGAGTCAAATGACTCATCATCGTAATGAGGAAATTCACATGTAAAGCCAGATAAGGTAGATGGATCAATTGAGGTCCCTTTGCAGCAACCCATGAGGTTTTGGGATACCGCTCAGCTTCCAAAGACGCTCCATCAAGATTGAGTTTCCTCTCAAAGGCAATACCTCTTTCCTAGGGTTCTGTTGAGGATCTGCTTTTAAGCACATCACAAAGAGTCGATGCCCTTTGAGGCTTTTGTACATGCTGTCATGTACAATTCCTTCACCCTGCATCGTCAATGATACTAGCAATGTCCTCGATGAGGAATTAGTGATAGCAGAGGCAGGTGAAGAATTTGTAACAGTTGAAGCATTTGAACATTCAGTGAAGAATTAGCGATTCACGCTCAATGCATTTTAAGCATGGAGGAACAAATTCTTCTTGAGAAGCGCTGATTTGTTGAGCAAGTAATGAATCGCGCTCCTTCAAGATCTTCATAACTCGCTCTTAGCTTCTCAAGATCTTGCTTTGAAGAAATTCATAAGAAAGTTTCTCATGATCGATAAGAGAGTGTTATGATGACCTTGAAGGCTGTCAAGCCTAGACCGAACTTTCTGAAGATTTTCAGTTAGGGCTTGAGTGCGATCCATTTCTTCACCTAACATATCATCACTCTTATCTAGCATGTTTTGAACCTTTTCAAAAGCCCTTTGTTGTTTTATAGCAATCTTAGCAAGTTTAGAGTAGCTGGGCTTGAGATCCTCATCAGATTCATTTTCACTAGATTCAGAGGAGGTGTAATTGAGTACCTTGGCACCTTTTGCCATGAAGCAATAGGTGGGAGCGTAGTCATCATTTTCCTCATCAGGTTTGTTGGCGGAGTCATTTTCTTCAGTGTTGAAGATGGATTTGCTGACGTAAGCAGTAGCAAGAGCCAGACTAGCCACACCAGATTCGGATTCTTCAGACTCCTCCTCTTCCTCATTTTCCTCAGATTCAGCTTCAGAGTCCATTTCCTTGCCAATGAATGCCCGAGCCTTTTTGGAGCTGCTCTTCTTGTGAGAAGAAGGTTTTGAGGATTTTGATGATGAAGATTTTGATGATTTCTTCTTCTTCTTCACGTCATCAGAACTGTAATCCTTGTGTTTCTTCTTTCTTAATTCCTTTTCCCACTGAGGACAATCTTGGATATAGTGACCAGGTTTCTTGCATTTGTGGCAAAGTCTTCGCTTATAGTCACTAGATGAGGAATCACTGCTTCTTGAGGATTTTCCAAAACGACCACGCCTTGTGAATTTCTGGAATTTCTTCACGAGCAAAGTGCTAGCTCTCGCCAAATTCTTCAGATCTCCAAGGCTACTACCGATTCTTCACTCTCGATTCAGATTCAGCCTTGGCCTTGAGGCACGTGTTCTTCCATAGCCGTAACCATAGAGATCTCTCTTTCAGAAGTCGAACTCGTGAGTATTTAGCCTTCGAGGATATCAGCAGGATCAAGAGACTTGTAGTCAGCTCGTTCTTGTATCATCGGTGCGAGTATCAAATGAGGAATCAAGCGATCTTAGTAATTTCTTCACCACCTCATGGTCGGTGATGTCATGGCACCCAAAGGCTTGAAGCTCATTTGAGATGTCGGTGAGGCGATCAAGGTTTGTTGAACATTTTCGTTGTCGAGTCTTTTGAAGCGGTTGAAGAGATTCCAAGAACATCAACTCGAGAGTCACGCTGAGTTGAAACACCTTCATTTACTTTGGACAGCCTGTCCCGGATGAGTTTGGCGATTCCAAAGCACTCACTCTTCCATATTGACCTTTGCTCGATGGCCACATATGATATTCTTCGCTTGAGAATCGAGTTGCTTGAATCTCTTCACATCAAGATCATTCGGAGAGGGTGTGACCGAGGAAACACCTTTTGTCACAACATACCGTAGATCGTTGTCAATTGCTTCAAGATGCATTCGCATTTTGTTCTTCCAAGAGGGGTAGTCCGTCCCATCAAGGTAGGACACCCGCTGAGACCTTGATCATACTGCGGTCGATATAACTAAAACTCCGGTGGTTAAACTAAAATCACACGTAACAAGGAGTACCTTGCTCGATACCAATTGAAAGTGCGTTATATCGACTAGAGGGGGGTGAATAGGCGATTTTATGATTTACAAATTCTTCATCGAGGAATTTGCGGTGAGGAAATTCCTTAGCTAAGAAATACATGCAGCGGAATAAGTACTCGTAAGTAAGCATAGCAGATTACATGCATAGTCATCATGATGAAATGAAGACAATCACAGAGTACGTAAAGCGTAATCACAGGATAACACAAGATGAAGACAAACAGATCAAGAAATTGAACTGAGGAAATTGAGAAAGTCTTCACCAAAGTCTTCAAACACAGATATGACAAACACTCAACACAAGAATGAGGAAATGAAAGGGTTGAGGAAATAGAACCAGTTAGGTTGGTGAAGACAATGATTTGGTAGACCAGTTCCAACTGCTGTCTCGCTTGTACGTCTGTTGGAGCGGCCGAGTATTTAAACTCGAGGACACGCAGTCCGGACACCCAACACCGAGCACGCAGCTCAGACACCAAGTCCTCACCAGATTCTCCTTGAACTAAGGTCACGCAGACTCGCCCAATCACTCGTGGTAAGTCTTCAGCGACTTCCAAACCTTCACATACTTGGTCACCGGCAATCCACAATTCCTCTTGATGTTTCTAGACCGTGACGCCTAACCGTCTGGAAGAAGCACAGTCTTCAAAGGTAAAAGCGCCGGATCCACGGGATCAATTTCTTCAATGATGCTCAATCACTTTGGGTTTGTTGGGGTTTGGTTTTGGGTTTTCCTCACTTTGGGTTTTTCCTCACTTGATGATTTTCACCAAAGTCCTCGGAGGATGGGTTGCTCTCAAATGACAAGTGTCAAGTTCTTCGAGCAGCCAACCAACTAGTGGTTGTAGGGGGGCTATTTATAGCCTAGGGAGCAGCCCGACATGATAAGACATAAATGCCCTTCAATGATATGACCGTTAGGTGGAGATATTTTGGGACACGGTGGCCAAGAAGACAAAGAACGGTCGGAAATTGGAATATCAAATTCCTCGGGCTATCATGTTCTCATCGTAGGCAATTCATGGCGAATTCCTAACTCCTCGCCGAACAAATTCTCGGTGACTGTAAGAGCTTCTCTCACATCAAGAAATTGACTGAATCAGTATGAGATTTCCAAAGGCTTCACTCAAGGGATTGGTAGGTGAGGATTTTGAGTTGAGCATCAAATGGAAATTTTTCCTTAGTATTTCCTCGACCCCTTTAACAAAGACGGTGTTTCCTATGACTCAAGAAAGAGAAAATGAAACTACGAAAACAAAAGTCTTCACGCTTCATATTCCTCAAGCGAATACCAAGTCTTCGTAATCACACCAATTTCTTCACTTTCAAAGTCTTCGTAAAGTCTTCGAATATCAAATTCTTCATTGAAGAAATTCATTTTAGGGTCGACTTTCTCTCAGTAAATATCAAACTCCTCATAGACTTATAGACTGTGTACACTCACAAACGCATTAGTTACTTAACCTATAAGTCTTCAATACACCAAAATCACTAAGGGCACTAGATGCACTTACACACACCATTTCTCCGTGGTGTTAGGGTGGCGTGAGTTGCTAAACTATTCCACATTGTTTCAAATGTAAACCAAACTCAGAACTCAAATATTCTCCTCCACGATCAGATCGTAGAAACTTTATTTTCTTGTTACGATGATTTTCCACTTCACTCTAAAATTCTTTGAACTTTTCAAATGTTTCAGATTTGTGTTTCATTAAGTAGATATACCCATATCTGCTCAAATCATCTGTGAAGGTGAGAAAATAACGATACCAAGGCCTCAACATTCATTGGACCACAAACATCAAGATGTATGATTTCCAACAAATCAGTTGCTCGCTCCATAGTTCCGAGAACGGCGTTTTGGTCATCTTGCCCATGAGGCATGGTTCGCAAGTACCAAGTGATTCATAATCAAGTGATTCCGAAGCCCATCAATATGGAGTTTCTTCATGCGTTTTACACCGATATGACCTAAACGAGCAAGTGCCACAAATAAGTTGCACTATCATTATCAACTCTGCATCTTTTGGCTTCAACATTATGAATATGTGTATCACTACCGCCGAGATTCAACAAGAATAGACCATTCTTCAAGGGTGCATGACCATAAAAGATATTACTCATATAAATAGAACAACCATTATTCTCTCGATTTAAATGAATAACCGCCTCGCATTAAACAAGATCCAGATATAATGTTCATGCTCAACGCGGCACCAAATAACAATTATTTAGGTCTAAAACTAATCCGAAGGTAGATGTAGAGGTAGCGTGCCGATCGCGATCACATTGACTTTGGAACCATTTCCCACGCAAGATCGTCACCTCGCCCTTTGCGGTGCTCGTCTATTCAGTAGTCCCCTGCTTCGAGTTGCAAATATTAGCAATGTAACCAAGATCAAATACCAGTGCTACTACGAGCTCTAGTAAGGTACACATCAATAAAATGTATATCACATATACCTTTGTTCACCTTGCCATCCTTTTTATCCGCCAAATACTTGGGGCAGTTCCGCTTCAAATGTCCATCTGCTTGCAAGAAAAACTTCGATTTTGTGCTTAGGTCCAGACTTGGGTTTCTTCTCTTGATCAGCAACTTTCTTGCTGTTCTTTTGAAGTTTCCTTCTTCTTCCCTTTGCCCTTTTCTTGAAACTAGTGGTCTTGTTGACCATCAACACTTGATGCTCTTTCTTGATTTCTACTTCGCTGCTTTTAGCATCGCTAAGAGCTCAGGAATTGTCTTAGTCATCCCTTGCATATTATAGTTCATCACGAAGCTCTTGTAGCTTGGTGGCGTGATTGGAGAATTTCATCAATGACACTATCATCGGAAGATTAACTCCCGGCTGAATTAAGTGATTGTTATACCTGGACATTTTGAGTATGTGCTCACCGATGTAACTATTCTCCTCCATCTTGCAGCTATAGAACTTATTGGAGACTTCATATCTCTCAATCCGGGCATTTGCTTGAAATATTAACTTCAACTCTTGGAACATCTCATATGCTCCATGACGCTCAAAACGTCGTTGAAGACCCGGTTCTAAGCCGTAAATCATGGCACATCGAACTATTGAGTATTCATCACTCGCTTTGCCGACGCTCACAACTTCGCTCAAGATTCTGCAGCAGCTCGTCACCCAGCGGTGCTTCCGGGCGTAATTTTTCGTGCAGCAATGAGGATAATCCTCTCGTTACGGACCCGATCCGTGTAATTGCTACCATCATCTTTCAACTTTGCTTTCTCAAGGAACGCATTAAAATTCAACGGAACAACAAAGACGAGCCATCTATCTACAAAGAAACATAGACAAGCAAAATACTATCGGTACTAAGTTCATGATAAATTTAAGTTCAATTAATCATATTAAAAAACTCCCACTTAGGCAGACACATCTCTAGTCATCTAAGTGATCACGTGATCCAAATCAACTAAACCATGTCCGATCATCACGTGAGACGGAGTAGTTTCAATGGTGAACATCACTATGTTGATCATATCTACTATATGATTCACGCCGACCTTTCGGTCTCCGTGTTCCGAGGCCATATCTGTTATATGCTAGGCTCGCCAAGTTTAACTGAGTATTCGCGTGTGCAACTGTTTTGCACCGTTGTAGATGGACGAGAACTTATCACACCCGATCATCACGTGGTGTCCGGGTACTCGAACTTTGGCAACGGTGCATACTCGTGGAGAACACTTCTTGATAATTTTTAGTGAGAGATCATCTTATAATGCTACCATCAATCAAAGCAAGATAAGATGCATAAAGGATAAACATCACATGCAATCAATATAAGTGATATGATATGGTCATCATCATCTTGTGCTTGTGATCTCCATCGCCAAGCACCGCCATGATCACCATCGTCACCGCGCCGACACCTTGATCTCCATCGTAGCATCGTTGTCGCCTCGCCAACTATTGCTTCTACGACTATCGCTACTCCTTAGTGATAAAGTAAAGCAATTACATGGCGCTTGCATTTCATACAATAAAGCGACAACCATATGGCTCCGCCATTGCCGATAACTCGTTACAAAACATGATCATCTCATACAATAAAATATAGCATCACGCCTTGACCATATCACATCACAACATGCCCTGCAAAAACAAGTTAGACGTCCTCTACTTTGTTGTTGCAAGTTTTACGTGGCTGCTACGGGCTGAGCAAGAACCGTTCTTACCTACGCATCAAAACCACAACGATATTTCGTCAAATAGACTCCGTTTTAACCTTCTCAAGGACCGGGCGAGCCACACTCGATTCAACTAAAGTGAGAGAGACAGACACCCGCGGTCACCTTTAAGCAACGAGTGCTCTGAGCGGTGAAACCAGTCTCGCAGAAGCGCACGCGTAATGTCGGTCCGGGCCGCTTCATCTCACAATACCGCTGAACCAAAGTATGACATGCTGGTAGGTAGTATGACTTGTATCGCCCACAACTCACTTGTGTTCTACTCGTGCATATGACATCAACGCATAAAACCAGGCTCGGATGCCATGTTGGGGAACGAGTAATTTCAAAAATTTCCTACGATCACGCAAGACCATGGTGATGGCATAGCAACGAGGGGAGATGTCCGCCCACGCACTCGTGAGACCGAAAGCGGAAGCGTTATAACAACGCTGTTGATGTAGTCGACGCCTTCACGATCCGACCGATCCAAGTACCGAACGACGGCACCTCCGAAGTTCGCACACGCTCAGCTCGATGACGATCCCTGACCGATCCAGCAAAGTGTCGGGATGAGTTCCACAAGACGACGGCGCAGGACGATGTTGATGCTCCACCGACGCAGGGCTTCGCCTAAGCTCCGCGACGATATGACTTCTCCGGCAGGCTTCGCCTAAGCTCCATGACGATATGACCGAAGTGGAATATGGTGGAAGGGGCACCAGACACGGCTAAGGAAAGATCCGTAGATCAACTTGTGTGTCATGGGGTGCCCCTGCCCCGTGATATAAAGGAGCCAAGGGGAGGTGGCGGCCCAAGGGGGGCGCGACTAAGGAGTCCTACTCCTCCCGGAGTAGGATTCCCCTCCAATCCTAGTTGGATTAGGGACCGGAGGGGAGAGAGAGAGGGGGCCGCCCACCTTTCCTAGTCCTAATAGGACTAGGGAAGGGGGCGCGCCACCTAGGGCTGGCCCTTTCTCCTTTCCTCCAAGGCCCACTATGGCCCATGTATTTCCCGGGGGTTCGGTAACCTCCCTGCATCTCAGATAAATTCGATTTCACTCGGAACACTTCCGATGTCCAAATGTAGGCTTCCAATATATCAATCTTTATGTCTCGACAATTTCGAGACTCCTCGTCATGTCCGTGATCACATCCGGACTCAACAACCTTGGTGCATCAATACTTATAAACTCATAATGAACTCATCATCGAAGCGTTAAGCGTGCAAGGACCCTACGGGTTCGAGAACTATGTAGACATGACCTAGAACCATTCTCGGTCAATAACCAATAGCGGAACCTGGATGCCCATATTGGTTCCTACATATTCTACGAAGATCTTTATCGGTCAAACCGCATAACGACATACGTTGTTCCTTTGTCATCGGTATGTTACTTACCCGAGATTCGATCGTCGGTATCCAATACCTAGTTCAATCTCGCTATCGTAAGTCTCTTTACTCGCTCCGTAATACATCATCTCACAACTAACTCATTAGTTGTAATGCTTGCAAGGCTTAAGTGATGTGTATTACCGAGAAGGCCTAGAGATACCTCTCCGACAATCGGAGTGACAAAACCTAATCTCAAATACGCCAACCCAACAAGTACCTTTGGAGACACCTGTAGTACTCCTTTATAATCACCCGATTTACGTTGTGACGCTTGGTAGTACCCAAAGTGTTCCTCCGTAAACGGAGTTGCATAATCTCATAGTTATAGGAACATGTATGGGTCATGAAGAAAGCATTAACATACTAAACGATCAAGTGTTAAGCTAACGGAATGGGTCATGTCAATCAGATCATTCAACTAATGATGTGACCTTGTTAATCAAATAACAACTCCTTGTTCATGGTTAGGAAACATAACCATCTTTGATTAACAAGCTAGTCAAGTAGAGGCATACTAGTGACACTCTGTTTGTCTATGTATTCACACATGTATTATGTTTCCGGTTAATACAATTCTAGCATGAATAATAAACATTTATCATGATATAAGGAAATAAATAATAACTTTATTATTGCCTCTAGGGCATATTTCCTTCAAAGTGCACAAACCTCTGCAGAGTGAAGATCTAATCGGTTAGCCGTGTCCCCGGTTACGGACAAATTGAGCCTCTGGAACTTGGAGTATTTCGGATATCTCAACACCGAACTTAACAAATTAATTGAGGGGGTTATTTAATAATTGGGAATGAGACATTGGTTGGCGGAACCATCTCAATAACTACCAACATTTTGTAGTATTTGCAAACAAGTCCTTGTTGTAGGGAAAAACTGGCTTTTTCGCAAAACAATAAAACTTAGAGCCCCACAGCCAAATTGCATATAGTGTTAGTAATTTTTCACTGTTGTTCTCTCTTTGACTTGCCGGCATATTCAAAATGCTGACCTACACGGCTGCAACGTCTTATGTTGCAGAGGAGTTTTCCGATCAGGAGTGAGGCTACGATCCACGCTTGGCGATTGCCCTATGGAGTCGGATGGACTCGCTATTGTCTACGCTTCCGCAGCTTTATTTAGTTTATTTCTCATGAGTTGGCCTTCGGCCGAATTTATTATCTTGTAATAAAGACTCGATATGAGAACCGTGTAATAAATTCAGGTGTGATTGAACTTTGAATCTTTGCATCAATTTACTGTGTGTGCCAGCATGATCTTGGGATGGTACAGCTACACAGAGACTTGACCGTTTTCGGGTCGGGTCACTACAATCTCTTCAGTGATGCTCAATCACTTTGGGTTTGTAGGGGTTTGGTTTTTGGGTTTTTCCTCACTTGATGATTTTCGCTCAAAGTCCTGAGAGGATGGGTTGCTCTCAAATGACAAGTGTCAAGTTTCTCTCGAGCAGCCAACCAGCTAGTGGTTGTAGGGGCGGCTATTTATAGCCTAGGAGCAGCCCGACATGATAAGACATAAATGCCCTTCAATGATATGACCGTTAGGTGGATAAGATATTTTGGGACAGGTGGCAAGAAGACAAAGAACGGTCGGAAATTTGACTCTCAAATTCCTCGGGCTATCATGTTCCTCATCGTAGGCAATCCGACCTGGCGAATTCCTAACTCCTCGGTCGAACAAATTCTCGGTGAATGTAAGAACTTCGTCTCTCACATCAAGAAATTGACTGAACTGTATGAGATTTCCAAAGGCTTCACTCAAGGGATTGGTAGGTGTAGGATTTTGAGTTGAGCATCACATGGAAATTTTTCCTTAGTATTTCCTCGACCCCCTTTAACAAAGACGGTGTTTCCTATGACTCAAGAAAGAGAAAACGAAACTACAAAACAAAAGTCTTCACACTTCATGTTCCTCAAATGAATATCAAGTCTTCAAGGTCACACCAATTTCTTCACTTTCATAGTCTTGAAAGTCTTCGAATATCAAAGTCTTCATCAAGAACTTCATTTTTAGGGTCGACTTTCTTTGTAAATATCAAACTCCTCATAGACTTATAGACCTGTGTACACTCATAAACACATTAGTCCCTTAACCTATAAGTCTTCAATACACCAAAATCACTAAGGGCACTAGATGCACTTACAATCTCCCCCTTTTGGTGATTGATGACAATATAGGTTAAGTTTTCAACGGGATAAACATATGAAGTGTAAATACTGATATTGAAGAATTTGATTGCAAGATATAGAAGAACTCCCCCTGAAGATGTGCATAGTGAGGAATTTGCTTTTGAGGCAGTGCACATTTGAAGAGTTGAATCATGGAGATCTCCCTCTATATCTTGTAATTCATACACGCATTTGACATATAATATGAAGAATTTGAAATGCATGATGAAATATGGTGCTTGATGAAATTCAGCATGTGTGCAATAACATTAATGAGGAACAAGCATGCAAAATAACGCATCAAGAGTATCAGAGCATAGTGCCAGAGCACAGTGCATCAAAAGTATCAGAGCACCATCGGGTTTAAGATTACAACTCGATCCAATAAAAGTTTCAGAAGAACGAGAGTTGTAACTTAACAAAAAAATGCCCATATAACAGACCCGCTTGAAGACTAACTCAAATTTCTCCCCCTTTGTCATCGAATTGCCCCTGAAGAATTTCAAGTTGATGAAGGAGCGCCAGCGTTGTTGGGGTCGGTTGTTGTAGTGGGGCCTGCCGCAGTGTCGCCCAAGTCTTCATTTTCATCAGTGTCTCGCGATGAAGAATAGGAGCTGGCCACCAAGGAAGGAACTTTGACCTTCTTGTATTTCTTCGGAGGAGGTGCAGACCAGTCAAATTCTTCCTTGAGACCCATTGTCGTCAGTTCTTCCGCGCTGTAGACATTAGAAAGAACAGCCCAGGTGCATTTGAAGGTTTCATGGAGGTAGTAGTGGTTTTTCTTCACTGCATTGTGTGTAGAGGTCATGTTGTGAAGAATTGAACCAAACTGACGCTTGACCCATTTATGATTGCGATCAACTTTCTGATGAAGACTGAGGAGTAACTCACGATCAGTCATCACCCTGGGTGCTGTGGCTTGAGGACTTTGCTTGGCTGAGGTATTGGCGGCAAAGTCATGTGTGGCAGAGTCATCATTGGTGGAGTAGGATGCAGCTTTATAAATCGACCATCCAATGGACGAGTGCCTTCATCTATCACAGCAGTTGCCTTGCCCTTGTCATCAGCTGAGGAAAATGTCCGTTTGAGGACTTCAATCGGGGGCAAGTAGCTGAAGTGGTTCAGAATATCAGCCTTGTAATTGAGTGAAGACCTTGTCCTGATGAACCTCATAATCCATGGTGCAAAAGGCTTCATCTCAAAAGGTGACATAGCAATGTTAGCCAGAGTCCTCATGAAGAAATCATGAAAGTTGACGGGAACGCCATGAATGATATTGAAAAGCATATTCTTCATGATGCCAACAACTTCTTCATCATTTGAGTCGTGGCCTTTGATAGGACTCATTGTCTTCGTCAGAATCCGATAGACAGTCCGAGGCACATATAGTAATTCCTTGACGAGGAATTTGGTTCGAGGTGCCTGTCTGGCTTCAAAGGCTTCATCAAGACTTGCATATAGTGATTTGAAAGCTCAGTTCGTTGTAGATACAACGAGCACCATCAAGGGAGGATCGAGTGGTAGGGCACGAAGCAATTCAGATTGCTAGTGCCTTGTAGTGAGTATTTTCGGACATCCATCTAACACCCATGAGTTCACGTCTCAGCGTCTCCGGTGATGTGCAGCGTTGCATAGAATTGAAGAATGAGTTCTTCATTCCAATCACAGATGTCGGTGCAGAAATTCGAAGTCTGCGTCGTGAAGAACACCGAGGACCGGCTCAAGCCTGGCAGAGATTCCATGTCCACATGAGGAATATGTGCATGATCAAGACTTTGTCTTTGTTGAAGAGCACCGAGGAATAGAAATTGGCTTGGTGGTAGTCCGTAAACGCCTCTTCCTTATGCGAGCAAAATCATATGGATTGTAATCATGAAGAATACGTGCTCGCCAAGAAATCTTCAGCCTTGAACTTTTGCTTTGTTGAGAAGGGATTCTTTGGCTTTGGCAAAGGAGTGTCGATGAGTTGCATCACGACCTCTGGAATCGCAATCTCAGGTTCTTCAGCCGAGGAATTTCTTGTTCCTCTACTGTGTAGTTTGAGGATCAGAAGAGCAGGTCATCGGCGCTAGTGGCTGGAATTTCTTCATGGACAGATGAAGTGGGATGAGTTTCTTCAGAACCCATTTGAACTGTTGGAGCAGGGGACTGAGGAATCTGTTGAATTGGGGTGAAGAGTGGAGAATTTGGATGCTGACTTTCCCAAAAGTCATCGTTCATCACTGGCGTTGTGCTTCCAATATCCACATCTTCTTCAATTTCCTCAACACCGGCCTCTTTAGCTGTGAACTGAGGCATAGGCGAGGAAATGATTGGGGTTGAACGGATTGCTTCCACTTCAATTTCGTCATCTATCTACTCTGACGAAGCAGCAGAATGATCTTCTTCATCATATCCGCTTGGGATCTCATAATCTTCACCAAAAGGAACAAGGTCCTTTGATGGAATTGAGGAAATTGGAACAGCACCAATAGGATTTTCAAAGGAGCTGGTCATTGGCTTCATTTTCTTCGCAATCAAGAATTTGACGCAAATGATGCTTTCCATTTCTTCACCGCAGCTCGCTCGCAGCCTTGGTCTTCTTCACATCGAGGCGATGGAAGAATTGGAGTTGGTGTTGGCGCAGGAGGAGCCGAGGAATCTGGTTGATTTTTCTCAGCGAATCGATGCAGATTGCCCTCACTTGTTCGGGATTTCTTCAGCGCACCATTAGTGGATGCCCGCAATTTCTTCACGGGTGGAATGGGATCATCAGCCACGGAACTAGCATTGTCTTCAGCTTTGAACTTCATAAACGGTGTGGCATGTTCTTCATCCGCTGAGTGAGGCTCCACTGAGGAATTTCTTGTTGCGTTGGGATGCAACATTGGTGAATTTCTTCGTCAGTTGCGAATCGACTTTGGCTCCTTGCCAATCAGCATAATAGGAGTTAAATTTGTCGCCGAGGGCTTTGATGTCACTTGCATCTTGATAAGTTCTTCATTGTCATCTTGACAACATTTTTCTTCAGCAGTTTTCTTTCTGATCATGCGATTTCTTGATCTCTCCGGTCGATGAAATTTCCATTTCTCCTCTTGGATGAAATGAGTCAGCATGTGAATTTGGTCGTGTCAACTTGAAGTCGCATAGGAGTGTTTGGGTCCTTGTGCCGAGATCAATGTAGTCTAGGATCGCTCTTGGATCCAACAAAGAAGGGCACAGTGTGCCTTTGGCTCTAGCGGCCCTTTCTTGGCGGTCTCGATGATTTCCGCAAGTTCATCATCATCAGCCTCATCATCTTCGTGTGGCTCTTGGAAGGCGACTGTTTCTTCTTGGGACTTGGCCGAGGACCTCGTCCGGTGTGGCCTTAGTCTTCAGCAGCAGTCGGGCCAGATGAAGAATTTGGTGCGGTGAGGAACTTGTCAAACACCAGAGGCAATGGAGATGCTGCAGTCCTTTGGCACGTGGCGGATGCACAGTCTTGAGGACTTTGTCGGAACTTCGGGGACTTGGGAGGAGCTGCCGAGGACTTGGGAGGAGCAGGAGCAGCATGAGGAATTGGCCGTGAGGGCACCGCCTTTGAGAACTTGGCTGTGAGGGCACTGCTGGTGAAGCACTTGGCTTGTGTGCGGGCTTCTTTGCCATAGATTTTCTTGGCTTGACAGAGGCCCTCAAGTGGCAGCAGAGCAGAGTCCTCATTAAATTTCCTCACAGCCTCATTGGCTTGTCTTGCCAATTTGGCTTGGCGCTTGGCCCATTCTTCAGAAAGTCCTCACCACGCTTGATTTGGTGGGGTCGACTTCTTGACCGGTGCCAATGGAGCTCTTGGGCATGGAGGATTGAGAGCGGATTTCTTCATGTGCTTTGGAGTTACATATCATGTATCCTCCATTCCCTTGCCCATCTCCTTTCAATCCTTTGAATGCGCACCTTGCGCTGATTTTTGTTTTCTTTGCGAACTCGGCTTCATCAGTGTGCAATAATCAGCATATATTTCCTCGGGGATCTCAAACGTAGTCATGACCTCAGCCTCTTTCCTCCTTTCTCGTGGCTTCTTTCCTTCGCCATATTCTTGGTGAGGAATTTGAACAAACGAATTCTCCAAGAAGTATGCAACTTTTCTTCGAGGAACGCTGCAAATGAGTTAAGTTGATGAGAACCTAGTGATTCAAAGAGCGGACATGAGTACCGTGAACAAAGTATAGTTGCGAGGAATTTGGAGAGGTCATATCGTTCTCGTAAGGTTTTTCAAAAAGAACTAGTTTGAGGAATTTGACCAGATGAGCCTTGAAGAATTTCACTAAGCGATCTTTGTCTTAGGTTCCGAGTTGTATAGATCGAGGATCCACACAATTGAGGAATCTTGAAGAAAATCATTGCTTAGAGAAACGAATCAAGAGCATATTTTGTTTGAGGTGTTCATATGTGTGAAGATTTGAAGAATAAACACCTTTGAAGATTTTCGGAAGGTTTGAGAATCAAAGCGAGTAATAAAAGTAACTTTTAATTACCCAAGTGAAGAACACGATGAACTGAGAAGAACAGATGGGAAGTTCGTTAGGTTCGATCTTCCACGCCCTAACTTGGCGGAGGAAGATAGCTACGGCGGCGGCGGAGTGAAGATTTCATGATGGGCGCGAGTTAAATCGGCGACGAGGTCGAGGCAATGAAGCTTTTCCTCACCGGCATTGACGATGGAGTAGCGGTGGCGCTAGGGTTTGAGAAGCTCGGCGAGAGAGAGAGCGGTCGGCGGAGTAAAGGAAGTGAGGAAGGGAGAGGGGTATATATATAGCCACGGTGAAAAACTGTTCGCTCAAGATTTGGGACTAACGTGCTCTGACCCTTCTCATTCGCTTGACATGTGTCACCCACGTACTGAGAAGTGGAGATTGTGTTAGATCGTGGGTGAATAGATAAATCTATCGTGGAATGCGGAACGGTTTGAGCGGCAAAAACGAAAGTTTGGATAAGATCAGTTTTAAAGTTCCGTTCGCAATTTCTTCAGCTGACAAGGACACAATGAAGATTTTGAACGAGTTTCAAATAGAACGCACATGAAGAATTTGTGAATAGATTGGGTTGAGTATAGCATAGAGGGTGAAGGGTCCGATCACATTCACTTAGCAGAAAAAGCGACTTGAAGAAATAGCCATAAGTGAATGTTGTAGAGGACATAAACCCATATATATACATAGCTAATGAAGAAAAACGACGGAAACAGTGAAGATTTTGAAAAGTTGAAGAATTTGAAAAACTCAAGAATTTCAAAAGCGAGGAAAAACTCAAATTGAAGATTTTCAACTTTGGTGGTGGCGTGACCCATCGTATAAGAATGATGATTTCAGACACGCGTACAATTGTCGAGGGTTACGAGAATCAAATTCTTCATTAATTTCTTCACACTTAGAGTGTTATTCTTCATTGATTGAAGAAAACGTTTCTTCATGTGTTGCACATCTAAGTCATCAATTTTGCATAAGTGTCGGATGTGTGTCCTTTTCAAAGAACATTGAAGATTCTAAGATATTTAGCTCACACCGCAACTTGCTAAATCTCTTCTCATCCAAGGGCTTTGTGAAGATATCGGCTAGTTGTTCTTCGTCTTCACATGCTCGATGGAGATGTCGCCTTCAACACATGATCACGAAGAAAATGATGACGAATTTGAATGTGCTTTGTCTTGAGTGCTGAATCTGGGTTGTGAGCAATCTTGATGGCACTCTCATTGTCACGAGAGAGAGGCACATTCTTCACGTTGATGCCGTAGTCCTTGAGAGTTTGCTTCATCCACAGCAATTGAGCACAACAAGAGCCAACAGCAATGTATTCAGCTTCCGCAGAAGCGGTGATACGCAGTTCTGTTTCTTCGAGGACCAACGGACCAAAGATCGTCCGAGGAAATGACAAGTACCAGATGTTGACTTGCGGTCCACACGATCACCAAAGATAGTCGAGTCGTAATATCCAATGAGATCAAAAGTAGAGCCCTTGTGGTACCATAATCCTAGTGTTGGTGTGTGAGCTAGATATCGAAGAATATGCTTCACAGACCTTATGGTGTGATTCCTTCTGTAGCTTGAAATCGGGCACACATGCAAACACTAAGCATTATATCGGCCTAGATGCACATAAGTACAATAGAGAACCAATCATGGAGCGGTATACCTTGTGATCAAGTCAATACCATTTTCATCATTGCATAGATGGCCATTTGTGGGCATAGGAATTTTGACACCTTTGCAATCTTGCATGCGAATTTCTTGAGGACATCTTTGAGGTATTTCTCCGAGATATGAATATGCCATTGTGTTGTTGACGAATTTGAAGACCTAAGAAGAATTTCAACTCTCCCATCATAGACATTTGATATTCATCATATGATTTAGTAAAGAGAGTAGGGTCGAGTGAACCGGGTGTGAAGCCATTCTTCACGAAGAATTCCTTCAATGTATCATACCACGCCCGTGGGGCCTGTTTGAGACCATAGAGGGCCTTGTTGAGTCTCAAGACTTTGTCGAGGATTCTTTGGATCTTCAAACACAGGGGTTGAGCAACATATGCTTCTTCCTCAAGCTTACCATTGAGGAATGCACTTTTACATCCATTTGATATAAAGTGATATTATGATGGTTAGCATAAGCAAGTAATATATGAATAGCCTCAAGTCTAGCAACAGTGCAAAAGTTTCATCGAAATCAATTCCTTCAACTGTGTGTAGCCTTGAGCTACAAGTCGTGCCTTATTCCTCACCACAAGGCCATTTTCATCTTGCTTGTTGCGGTAGATCCACTTTGTGCCAATGATATTATGCTTGCGAGGATCCGGACGTTGGACCAGTTCCGGACATTGTTGAGCTCGAGGCGATGTAATTCTTCTTGCATGGCCTGAATCCACTCGGGCTCCAGAAATGCTTCATCTACCTTAGTGGCTCTGTGATAGAGACAAAAGCATAGTGCCCACAAAAGTTAGATAAATGTGAAGCTTTTGAGCATGTGAGAGGACTTGGCGCTTCAATGTCATCGATGATCTTGTCAACTTGCACTTCTTTTGCAACGCGAGGATGAGCTGGTTGTCGTCGAGGAATTTGATCATTTTCCAAAGCACCATTGTCTTGACATTATCTTCAGTGCATCATTTCGACGTTCTTGGCGTACAAGAATGAATTCTTGACAGATTCTTGAGTAGGAATGACATCCTCAGTTGCCTTGAACTTGATAGATTCCCCAGGAGCTGGTTCATCTAACACAGAAGGTAGGTGCTCTCTTTGCGAGCCATTAGTTTCATCGAACCGCACATCTATAGTATCAACAATCTTGTGAAGAGCGATGTTGAAGACTTTGTAGGTGTGCGAGTCCTTTCCGTAACCAAGCATAAAACCTTCATGTGCTTTCGGTGCAAATTTAGAATTGTGATGAGGATCTCTAATCCAGCATTTAGCACCGAAGACTTTGAAATAACTCACATTGGGTTTCTTGTCAGTGAGGAGTTCATAGGCAGTCTTCTTGAAGAATTTGTGAAGATACACTCTGTTGATGATGTGGCACGCGGTATCAATTGCATCAATCCAAAAACGACTAGGCGTTTTGTATTCATCAAGCATAGTGCGAGCCATCTCAACAAGAGTTCTGTTCTTGCGCTCCACGACGCCATTTTGCTGAGGAGTATAGGGAGCAGATAACTCATGAGTAATACCAAGTTCATCAAGATAGGCATCAAGACCGGAATTCTTGAACTCAGTTCCATTGTCACTCCTGATGTGTCTGATCTTCACACCAAAGTTAGTTGAAGCCCTCGAGGAAAATCGTTTGAAGACTTCCTGCACTTCATTTTTGTAAGTAACAATGTGTACCCATGTGTAACGAGAATAATCATCAACAATAACAAAGCCATATAGAGATGCATCATTAGTGACTGTTGAGTAATGATTAGGACCAAAGAGGTCCATGTGAAGCAATTCGAAGGGACGAGTAGTGGTCATGATAGTCTTATTTGGATGCTTGGCCTTGGTCATTTTTCCACTTCACGGGCTCCACACAAGTGATCCTTGAGGAATTTGACATTCTCAATGCCAATGACATGCTTCTTCTTTGCAAGCGTGTGCAAATTCCTCATGCTGCGTGACCAAGTCGCCGATGCCATAGCCAGCCTTATGAAGCTTTTGCAAGTAGACACACGGCTGGTTGTGGTCTCAGAGAGAAATCAACAATATACAAGTCTCCTCTCCTAAAGCCTTCAAGACTTTGGAATTGTCACTTCCATGATCACAACACAACGATACTTTCCAAAGACAACAACCATATCAAGATCAAAAGCATTGAGATCGACATGAGGTTGTATCCTAAGGACTCAACAAGCATGACTTTGTCCATGTGTATGTCCTTAGAGATCGCAACCTTACCAAGACCCAATACCGACTTTTGCCTTTGTCGGCAAAGATGATATGCTTCAGATGTGACGGTGATAAGGGAGTATCCATCAATAGATTCTTGTCACCGGTCATTTGATTTGTACATCCACTATCGAGGACCCACTCGGTGGCTTTGGGTTGATCATCCTACGGATGAATTAGTGCAACTTACGATCTCATATACTTCATCGGTGAAGAATATGATATCAAGTTCATCGATGAATTTCATCAGCGATTATAATGTATAAGTGGTATGAGGACGTGTGAAATGAAAGTTCATTTCTTCATGATTAGCCTGCGTCCTTTCAGGCATTTTTGTCAGGCCCCCAGCAAATTCTTCAGACGTTTAAAGCACGTCTGGAGACCTGACCCTGCAGAAGAGGTTAGTTATTTTTCTTCACCACCCACATTTGAAGGGGTGGCAAAGAGTTCATCACTCTGCGAGCACCATATGAGAATGGTGGCATAGAGGCCAATCCATTTCGTTTCACATAAGAGGGGTTAGGGTAAGCATATGAATAAGCAGAGAAATTCTTCGAGGACTTATGAACATATTCATTTGAAGAATAATGCACATATTCATAGCCCTTAGCTCTACCCTGCGAAACAGATTTGTTAGCACGATGATAATCATATGAGGATTTTGATCCTTTTGAGGAATTTGATCCATGTGAGGAATTTGGTCCGTATGAGGACTTGGATCCATATGAAGAATTTGGTCCATATGAAGAGTTTGATCAGGAGTTCCTATTCTTCACAGGTGGTGTCATGAGGACATTCACCTGAAGACTTTCAAGGCACTTCTTGGGAACCTAGATTTTCTTCATAGGGGAACCGTTCCTGCAGTTAGTGCCAACATATATAGCAAATACTTCACCATTCTGATTTTTGAACAGTTTATAGTTGGAGTCAAATGACTCATCAGAAGAATGAGGAGATTCGCATGTAAAGCCATATAAGTTAGATGGATCAACTGGAGGTCCCTTTGCAACAACCCATGAGGTTTTGGGGTACTGCTCAGGCTTCCAATATGTTCCATCAGCATTGAGTTTCCTCTCGAAGGCAATACCCTCTTTCCTAGGGTTCCTATTGAGGATCTGCTTTTTAAGCACATCACAAAGAGTCTGATGCCCTTTGAGGCTTTTGTACATGCCTGTCATGTACAATTCCTTCAGCCCTGCATCGTCAGTCATACTAGCAATGTCCTCAGATGAGGAATTAGTGATAGCAGAGGCAGATGAAGAATTTGTAACAGTTGAAGCATTTGAACATTCAGGTGAAGAATTAGCAGATTCACGTTCAATGCACTTTAAGCATGGAGGAACAAATTCTTCCTGAGAAGCGCTGATTTGTTGAGCAAGTAATGAATCACGCTCCTTCTGAAGATCTTCATAACTCACTCTTAGCTTTTCAAGATCTTGCTTTCTTTGAAGAAATTCATAAGAAAGTTTCTCATGATCAGACAAGAGAGTGTTATGATGACCTTGAAGGTTGTCAAACCTAGACTGAAGTCTCTGAAGATTTTCAGTCAGGGCTTTAGTGCCATCTATTTCTTCACCTAACATATCATCACTTTTATCTAGCATGTTTTGAACCTTTTCAAAAGCCCTTTGTTGTTTTACAACAAACTTAGCAAGTTTTGAGTAGCTGGGCTTTAGATCTTCATCAGATTCATTTTCACTAGATTCAGAGGAGGTATATTTGAGTACCTTGGCACCCTTTGCCATGAAGCAATAGGTGGGAGTGTAGTCATCACTTGAAGGAAATATGCTCTAGAGGCAATAATAAAGTTATTATTTATTTCCTTATTTCATGATAAATGTTTATTATTCATGCTAGAATTGTATTAACCGGAAACATAATACATGTGTGAATACATAGACAAACATAGTGTCACTAGTATGCCTCTACTTGACTAGCTCGTTAATCGAAGATGGTTATGTTTATTAACCATAGACATGAGTTGTCATTTGATTAACGGGATCACATCATTAGAAGAATGATGTGATTGACTTGACCCATTCCGTTAGCTTAGCACTTGATCGTTTAGTATGTTGCTATTGCTTTCTTCATGACTTATACAAAGTTCCTGCAACTATGAGATTATGCAACTCCGTTTACGGAGGAACACTTTGTGTGCTACCAAACGTCACAACGTAATCGGGTGATTATAAAGGTACTCTCTGGTGTCTCCAAAAGTATATGTTGAGTTGGCATAATTCCAGATTAGGTTTTGTCACTCCGATTGTCGGAGAGGTATCTCTGGGCCTTCTCGGTAATACTCATCACCTAAGCCTTGCAAGCATTGTAACTAATGAGTTAGTTATGAAATGATGTATTACTGAGCGAGTAAAGAGACTTGCTTGCGAGAACGAGATTGAACTAGGTATTGGATACCGACGATCGAATCTCGGGCAAGGAACATACCGATGACAAAGGAACAACGTATGTTGTTATGCGGTTTGACCGATAAAGATCTTCGTAGAATATGTAGGAACCAATATGGGCATCCAGGTTCCGCTATTGGTTATTGACCAAGAATAGTTCTCGGTCATGTCTACATAGTTATCGAACCCGTAGGGTCCATGACAACAAGGTTTCGATAGCGGTTATATTATGAGTTTATGAGTTTTGATGGACCGAAGGTTGTTGAGTCCGGATGTGATCACGGACATGACGAGGAGTCTCGAAATGGTCGAGACATAAAGATTGATATATTGGAAGCCTATGTTTGGACTTGGAAGGTTAGGATGAAAGCAGGAAGTTCTGGAACACCGGGGTTCTGGAACCCCGGGGTCAATGGGCCTTGATGGGCCATAGGGAGAAGAGGAAAGGGCCGGCGGGGCAGGGCGCGCCCTCCCCTCTAGTCCGAATAGGACAGGAGAGGGGCGGCGCCTTCCATCTTCCCCTCCCAATCCTATTCCAACTAGGAAGGGGGAGTCCTACTCCGGTGGGAGTAGGACTCCTCAGCGCCGCCTTGGGCTGGTCGCACTTCTTGCTCCTTTATATATGGGGTGGGGACACCCCATGACACACAAGTTGATCTACGGATCGTTCCTTAGCCGTGTGCGGTGCCCCCTCCACCATATTCCACTTGGTCATATCGTCGCGGAGCTTAGGCGAAGCCTGCGCGGTGAAGTCATATCGTCGCGGAGCTTAAGCGAAGCCCCTGCATCGGTGGAGCATCATCATCGTCCACCACGCCGTCGTCTTGTGGAACTCATCCCCGACGCTTTCTTTGGATCGGAGCCGGGGATCGTCATCGAGCTGAGCGTGTCTGAACACGGAGGTGCCGTGACGTTCGGTACTTGGATCGGTCGGATCGTGAAGGCGTGCGACTACATCAACAGCGTTGTTATAACGCTTCGCCACGGTCTCACGAGGGTGCGTGGACGGACACTCTCCCTCTCGTTGCTATGCCATCACCATGGTCTTGCGTGTGCGTAGGAATTTTTTTGAAATTACTACGTTCCCCAACATCACTATCTTCATCAACTTTGTTGGTGAGGTCATTTTCTTCATAGTTGAAGATGGACTTGCTGACGAAAGCAGTAGCGAGAGCTAGACTCGCCACACCGGACTCAGATTCTTCGATGCCTCCTCTTCCTCATGTTCCTCGATTCAGCTTGAGTCCATTTCCTTGCCAATGAATGCCCGAGCCTTTTTGGAGCTGCTCTTCTTGTGAGAAGAAGGCTTTGAGGATTTTGATGATGAAGGTTTCGACGATTTCTTATTCTTCATAGCGTCATCAGAACTGTAATCCTTGTATTTCTTCTTCTTTAATTCCTTTTCCCACTGAGGACAAACTTGAATGTAGTGACCAGGTTTCTTGCATTTGTGGCAAAGTCTTCTCTTATAGTCCTTTGGATGAGGAATCACTTTGCTCCTTGAGGATTTTCCAAAGCGACCACGTCTTGAGAACTTGGAATTTCTTCACGAGCGATGCTAGCTCTCGCTCAATTCTTCAGGATCTCCAAGGCTACTACGAGTCTTCACAATCAGATTCGAGATACAGCCTTGGCCTTGTGGCACGTGATTTTCCATAGCTAGAACCATAAAGATCTCTCTTTTGAGAAGTGGAACTCATTAGTATTTAGCCTCTCGAGAATATCAATTTGGATCAAGTGACACTGTAGTCGCGACGCTCTTGTATCATCGGTGCGAGTGTCAAATGAGGAATCAAGCGATCTCAATAATTTCTTCACCACCTCATGGTCGGTGATGTCAGTGGCACCAAGCGCTTGAAGCTCATTTGAGATGTCAGTGAGGCGATCGAAGGTTTGTTGAACATTTTCGTTGTCGAGTCTTTTGAAGCTGTTGAAGAGATTGCGAAGAACATCAACTCGAGAGTCACGCTGAGTTGAGACTCCTTCATTTACTTTGGACAGCCTATCCCGGATGAGCTTAGCGGTTTCCAAAGCACTCACTCTTCCATATTGTCCTTTGCTCGAGATGGCCACATATGATATTCTTCGCTTGAGAATCGAGTTGCTTGAATCTCTTCACATCGGCAGCATTCGGAGAAGGTGTGGTGAGGGAACACCATTTTCCACAACATACCGGAGATCGTTGTCAATTGCCTCAAGATGCATTAGCATCTTGTTCTTCAACGAGGGTAGTCCGTCCCATCAAAGGTAGGACACCCTGCTGAGACCTTGATCATACCGGTGATCGACATAACTAAAACTCCAGGTGGTTAAACCAAAATCACACAGAACAAGGGAGTACTTGGCTCTGATACCAATTGAAAGTGCGTTATATCGACTAGAGGGGGTGAATAAGCGATTTTATGAATTCTTCATCGAGGAATTTGCGGTGAGGAAATTCCTTAGCGAAGAACTACTTGCAGCGGAATAAGTACTCGAAGTAAGCATAAGAGAATGCGGGCATGGTCATCATGATGAAATGAAGACAAACAAAGAGTACAAAAAGCGTAAACACAGGATAGCACAAGATGAAGACAAACAGACTAAAGAAATTGAAGCGAGGAAATTGAGAAAGTCTTCATTCAAAGTCTTCAAACACAGATATGAATGAACACTCAACACAAGAATGAGGAAATGAAAGGGTTGAGGAAATAGAACCGATTAGGTTGGTGAAGAACAATGATTTGGTAGACCAGTTCAAGCTGCTTTGTCTCGGTTATGCGTCGGGTTGGAGCGGCTGAGTATTTAAACTCGAGGACACACAGTCCGGACACCCGATCGGCTGAGCACGCAGCTCGGGACACCAAGTCCTCACCGTATTCTCCTTGAACTAAGGTCACATGGACCTCGTCCAATCACTCATGGTAAGTCTTGAGCAACTTCCAAACCTTCACAGACTTGGTCACTCGGCGATCCACAATTCCTCTTGGATGCTCTAGACCATGGCGCCTAACCGTCTGGAAGAAGCACAGTCTTCAAAGGTAACAAGCGTCGGATCACGCAGATCAATCTCTTGATGATGCTCAATCACTTTGGGTTTGTAGGGGTTTGTTTTTGGGTTTACTTGATGATTTTCGCTCAAAGTCCTCGGAGGATGGGTTGCTCTCAAATGACAAGTGTCAAGTTTCTCTCGGAGCAGCCAACCAGCTAGTGGTTGTAGGCGGCTATTTATAGCCTAGGGAGCAGCCCGACATGATAAGACATAAATGCCCTTCAATGATATGACCGTTAGGTGGATAAGATATTTTGGGACAGGTGGGCCAAGAAGACAAGAACGATCGAAATTTGACTCTCAAATTCCTCGGGGCTATCATGTTCCTCATTGTGTAGGCAATCCTGGCGAATTCCTAACTCCTCGGTCGAACAAATTCCTCGTGATGGAAGAACCGTCTCATCCATGAAGAAATTGGTGAATCTGTATGAGATTTCAAAGGCTTCACTCGAAGGATTGGTAGGTGTAGGATTTTGAGTTGAGCATCACATGGAAATTTTTCCTTAGTATTTCCTCGACCCCCTTTAACGACGGTGTTTCCTATGACTCAAGAAAGAGAAAAGCGAAACTACGAAAACAAAAGTCTTCACGCTTCATGTTCCTCAAATGAATACCAAGTCTTCAAGGTCACACCAATTTCTTCACTTTCAAAGTCTTGAGAATATCAAAGTCTTGATCGAAGAACTTCATTTTTAGGGTCGACTTTCACTGTAAATATCAAACTCCTCATAGACTTATAGACCTGTGTACACTCATAAACACATTAGTCCCTTAACCTATAAGTCTTCAATACACCAAAATCACTAAGGGGCACTAGATGCACTTACACCGTCGTCCTCCTCCACCATGCCGGAGCTGATACCCCGACACTGTCGCCCATTACAAGAGATCGACCTCTCTCATCCACGGCATCGGACCGGGATCCTTGCATCCCGTCCTCTCGCTTCATCCCCGCCGTCGTCCACCTTGCCGGCGCCGCTCCCACGACCGTCTCGTCCACCGCGCCCCGCTGCCATTGTCTACCCTCCTAGATCTGATTCCAGGCCGTCGACAGCCATCGCTACCGCAACACCGTCAAATTCTCAGCAGATGCATACATGGAGCCGCACCAGAGGCGGTACTCTTTCGTATCTGCTCAACTTATTTATCGCAGCAAGAAAATAGATCGCCACTACTTTACTCTGATTTCTTGTCCATCACTTACTTGTTAGTTGAAAGCAAACATTGGTTGCGAAGTTACCTTTGTCCGTTTTGCACCTTCTGATCTGCCATGGCATGCTCAACACTATACTCGCAATGCTTATGGTTTTCCCTTTTATATTCCACACTAGTTAAATGACGATGAGACTAAATTTCAAAATTGGGCGGTCAATTTTGAGCTTCACGGAGTTCGCGGTGCGAAGGAAGGGCTCGGGTGGGGACGGTGGTTGTGGGGCGGTGGCAGGGCCTCACGAACGAAGAAAACTTCGGCGGGTGGGGGCGGGGCTGGGGTGGTGGTGGTGAAGGAACACAGGCGATGGGGGCCGGTGGTTCGGCCGGCAGCCCGTGCGGTGTTCTGTATGGGAAGCACAGTATGTTCCTTGTCAGGAAGGGGAGCAGAGACATCTGCAGTCAACAGCTGATAGAGCTGGCCTATACATGATCGATAGGATTTCAATTAGTAGCGGCAATACAACACCGTAAATTCCAGCCAGTTCCACTTTCCCGATTTATATATCCTGGTTATGGTGTACCTCTTTTATGTACACTACGATCTGCCTAGTTGTTGTGTGCTCTTGTTATCATGGTTTGGCAATAAACTCTCTATACAGTATATTATGAACCTATAATCTGCCAACTATCCTTACTTCTGGAGCCTATTTTTTGTGTACTTGTGCCAGATTATATTAATGTACGCACCATATTACACCACACATGGGCTCTCTCATCAGAATCCAGTGATAGCACACAAGGGTTTACTGGGCGCCCTATATTATAATATCCTCGTCAGACATGAGATAATCTCACTACTATTTATGTTTTCATGCTTCTCAGATATTATACGTAATCACAGTGAATATCAGAATCCGCGCATCAGAAGAATATTGTGGAACACTGCAATGACTTACAAAATTGGCACCAAGGCATTGAGTGCCATTCTGGATGTACCAAAACTCATACGCTCCCCACCTATAGATTCTTGTTCAGAATATGATCCTAATGACTATTCTGACCTCAAGGAGTGAAAGGCAGATGGCTTGTCCTGTTCACACATCAAGGTGCCTGTTCTAATTTGGCAAGGTTTTATTGATTGCGCGTATCTTTCATAAGTTGTCTTGCATTTCTTCTACTTTGTAGCACCGCCATTTGCTTAGTTTACTCATCATATATGTCAAGATGCCATGCCCATCCATTATCAATACATATTCCATCTGTCATCATACCATGTTTTTCCACTCAAATGATGTTCTTGTGCATCAGACATCAGAAAGGAAGAGGGTGATTGTCGAACCTGAAGGAGCACCAGCAAAGTCCTTGAAAAATGTGGTGGTGCCGGAGAAATCAGACACCACCTCACTTATATTGGATCTACAACCAGTGACACAAAATGTAGGACCGACTCCAGCAGACTGTACCCATACTTCACTGGCCAGACCACTAGCCCCACCACACAGGACCTGCACTCCAACCAAAAGGCATGCCGATTTCAGGTTGCCATAGCACCGGCTGTACCATAGAAAAATCCCACTCCAGCAAAAAGTACAAGAAGTCCACCGTCGAAGACCTATCCCAAGCTGCAGAGACGGCCAATTCCTGCAGATTGGAACCCCATTCGATTATTCCAGTTTAAAAGACAATGCTTTAAATGTTGTTAGGGACTACGTGCATATATTCCCATCATGGGAAGATTATAGTGAAGACAAACACCATTTTCACATCTTCCTGTCCCACTTACGTGTAAGTGCTATTATTCATGGTGATTATTTTCCTGTTTTCTGCTGATTGAACACATCAATGATTTACATTACATTACTGTAAGTAGGTGAGGGTCAATCTAGATACTCATGACGAGCAAAGCTTGCTTGCCCTTTTAAAGGAAGCATTGCAGCCGATGTTACCTGAGGAAATCACACATTGGTGGCAAGTCTATAAACGAATTTCCGGTGAAGTCTCCTGTGCTAAATTTAGAAGACACTGAATGGAAAAACCTTGTTATGCACTGGTCTCGTTCCCAGGATGAGGTACTGTCTATGATATCACATGACAATTTGAACTTCTCCTTTTCCGCATGTGCCTTAGGGATCTTTTTTGCAGGAAATCTGCTCGAAGAAGAATTCCGGTTTGAAAATGACGACAAGATATCGCAAATATGCTGCCCACTACTTTGCTCTTGTTAGTACCGTTGTCTGTATCAATGTACTTGCATACATACGGTTCATTATGTGACAGCAGTATGCATGATAGCTTGCTTATCAATTGTTCGCCCAAATTATCGATCTGCATGAATGGTTACATTAGTGTAGAAAATATCAATGCCAATGAACATTTTAGCTCTGCATTGTTCTTGTAAGTACATGTTGTCCTTTATCGGTGTACTTATATTGTGACTAGTTGTACATGTACCATCACTCTGCAGCTTATTTTCCTTTGCCCTCCATTTTCTACACATCAGATCTATATTTACTCTTACCATAAGGTTGGATAACACCGATGGTACTGAAGAAGTTTAGCTTTGCATTGCTCTTGGCTGTACCTTTTGCCTGTATCATTGTACTTACATTTATAGCTACTTGGTTATGTAGCATCACTGTACTGAAGAAGTTTATTATGTAGTTCATAAACAAAAGTTTGTCCTTCTCAATTTAAGTTTTCAGTTGTACAACCAAGTTCCTTCTTCATACCATGTAAATTAAACTATACAGAGCAAGTGATCTTATTTTGCACTGCGTATACGCTTTTGATCTTGATCCGTAATCCAGTGGTGTGGTGAACCTACCCACTACAGCACAATGTCATATTCTGCAGTGTCTTAACTATGAACAATGTCATATCATTCTACTATTATTTAAACCATCTCTTTATTTGCCAATCTAAAATGGGATAAATTGACAGCACACTAACCATTGATACTTACGAGTTCTTGATCTGTAATCCAATGGTGTCGTGAAGCTGCCAACTCCTTCACAATGTCATTTCCTGCCATGTCTTGACCTGAACAATACCATATTGTGTTAATGCTATTTTAAACTGTGTCACTTTATTCGTCGGTAAGAAATGTGATGAATTGTCAAGACTCATACTTATATGTGCAAAACATGTCATACATGCGCTTGTTTATCTTTCAGAGTGAGGAGGATATAAGTGCCAAACAAGCGCAACCTCATCACTTGCTTTCATTTGCTTGCTTGCTGACTCCAGCGAGGCTAACCTTTCTTGAACTCTATTGAAGTCTTGTGGTTTTGTATATTATTTTGTCGGCGTGTTTATTTGCATTGGTGGTGATCTTTGATGCCCGTGTATGTAATCTGTTATGCGCTTGTGCTTTATTATCAGTGGCGAACTTTGATGCCCAGTGGATGTAATATGCCGTAATTTCTTTATTTTATAGTCTAGGTTTTTTCTTATTCATGATGCTGCAGTTATTTTATTGTATATATATCCTGTCTTCACAGTAAACCGGCCAAACCGTAAAATTACGGTACATGTCATCATGCAACTCACTATGTATGATCCGCATCATGGGCCCAGTCATCTTGGTCCGTTAACAGGCCTAAATGTAAACTGGCCCACAAGTAGATTCGGGACTTTAATAGGCCGAGTAAACCATGGGCCTATTTTCGCAAGAAAACTCAATGGGCTTTTAGGAGGTGAAAAGTAGGTTGGGCACGAAGCGTGCTTAGAAACAGTGTCACGGGCAATGAGTCGAAATAGACCCCGGCCCATGATTGTGCCAATCACATCACGGGCTATTAACAGGCCAAAATTGTCTTGGTCCTTGTTTGGCCCAATCAGATTATCGGCTGTGAGTAGGCCGGATGCAAACCGGGCCGTAGTTAGGCCCAACTATATGACAGGCTTTTAATAGGACAAAATAAATATAGGGCCAAAATGTTAAACGGGCCTTTAACAGGCCGAACCTAATATCAGGCCGAATTACTAAATGGGCCTTTAACAAGTGGGCCCAAAAGTATATCGTCCAGTTGACGGACCGAATCTGATATGGGCCATAATTTGTCCCAAAGCCTCTTAAAGGGCCGGATCTTATCTGGGCCGTAATTTGGCCCAGAACATGGTAGGCTTTTAACGGGCCGGATCTCATATGGGCCTTTATTAGGCCCGGAACGTGGCAGGTTGTTAATGGACCGGATTAAATATGGGCCGACATTTGGCCCAAAACATGGCAGCCTGTGAATGGGTGGGCCCACTAGTGTCCTCAAAATCTTGTGGGCTTTTAGCTGGCCGGGCCCATTATGGTCGGCAAAATCTTGTGGGCCTCTAGCTGGGCCGGCCCATTATGGTCCACAAAATCTTGTGGCCTTTAGCTGGGCCGGCCCATTATGGTCCGCAAAATCTTGTGGGCCTTTAGTTGGGCCGACCCATTATGGTCCTCAAAATCTTGTGGGCCTTTAGTTGGGCCGGCCCATTTAGCCTATATGGGCCTCTGTTGGGCCCTGCCACGTGTCGACGTATCATAGGCATGTCTCCTCCAATGGACGGGCGACATCTGGCCCACCGAGGAGCAGACATGTGTTTCCTCTGGCCAATGAGAATTTTACACGTGGAAAATCACCATTGGTCCGGGCTGTTAACGGGTTATAGGATCCAAAACCCGACCCGATAGCTTAACGGCGAGCCGTTATGGTGGATGCCATGTGTCGGTCACCCTTGATGAAAGCACTTCTATGACGCGCGATTTATCTTCATGGAAGTGGACACTTCCGTGATGATAATTTTAGTAATGTCATGGAACACTTCTACGACAGCACAGGTATGACTATCTTGATTCTGTCATAAAATTATCATGGATGTACATGCATGACAGAAAACGTGACCTACTGTGACAAACATGTATCATCACGGGAGTGTCTTCTTTTGTAGTGATATTTAGTGCTAAACTTTTGAAAAGCACCAGTATTCATAAAATATTTAACACAATCATACTTAAGCTTAATACCCGACTCTTTACCTTCGCCGAGTTCCCAATCTTCAGAGTTGCATTTAATTCTTTCCAAAAGATCCCACTGGAATTCAATAGTATTCTTCATAAAAGAACCAGCACAAGAAGTATCAAGCATGGATTGATCATTCTCAGAAAGCCGAGCATAAAAATTCTAAATAATAATTTCTCTTGAGAGCTCATGATTGGGGCATGAATATAACATTGACTTAATCCTCCCCCAAGCTAGAGCGATACTTTCTCCTTCACGAGGCCAAAAATTATATATGTAATTCTGATCACGATGAACTAGATGCACAGGATAATTTTTTGGTGAAACTCCAATTTCAATCGATTCCAATTCCAAGATCCAATATCATCGCATAGCCTATACAATGCCAATGATTTTTCCCTTCAAAGATAAAGGGAAAACCTTCTTCTTAACTTCACCTCCGGGTAAACCTGCAAGCTTAAACAATCCACAATTTTCTTCCACATATATTAAGTGCATATCAGGATGTTCGGTTCCATCTCCTGCATAAGGATTAGCTAGCAGTTGTTCTATCATACCCGAAGGAATTTCATATTCAATATTTTCAGTAGGTGCAGTAGGTTGAGGGGTAACTAATTGTGGTTCCAGTCGAGGTGAAGATACCCCGAACAAGCCCGTCAAAGGATTGTTTTCCATAGTAACAAGAGATAATAAATTTCAGCACATAGTAATAATTTTTCCTTACCAATTTCTACTTACCAAGAGCGCTTCACTCCCCGGCAACGGCACCAGAAAAAAGAGCCTTGATGACCCACAAGCATAGGGGGTCAATTGTAGTCTTTTCAATAAGTAAGAGTGTCGAACCCAATGAGGAGCAGAAGGAAATGACAAGTGGTTTTCAGCAAGGTAATGTCTGCAAGCGCTGAAATTGTAAGTAATAGAGTAGTTTGATAACAAGATAATTTGTAACGAGCAAGTAACGGTAGTAGTAACAAAAGTGCAGCAAGGTAGCCCAATCATTTTGAGGCAAAGGACATGCCAAAACAGTCTCTTATAATAAGCAAAGCGTTCTTGAGGGTACACGGGGATTTCATCTAGTCACTTTCATCATGTTGATTCGATTTGTGTTCGCTACTTTGATAATTTGATATGTGGGTGGACCGGTGCTTAGGTGATGTTCTTCCTTGAACAAACCTCCTACTTATGATTAACCCCCTTGCAAGCATCCGCAACTACGAGAAAAGTATTAAGAATAAATTCTAACCATAGCATTAAACTTTTGGATCCAATTGGTCCCTTACGGAATAGCACATAAATTAGGGTTTACGCTTCTGTCACTCTCGCAACCCATCATCTAATAACTACTCCACAATGCATTCCCTTAGTACCAAATATGGTGAAGTGTCATGTAGTCGATGTTCACACGACACCACTAAGGGAATCACAACATACATACTATCAAAATATCGAACACATATCAAGTTCACATGATTACTTGCAACATGATTTCTCCCGTGACCTCGAGAACAAAAGGAACTACTCACAAATGATAAACATGCTCAAGATCAGAGGGTTATTAAATAGCATATTGGATCTGAACATATAATCTTCCACCAAATAAACCATATAGTAATCAACTACAAGATGTAATCAACACTACTAGTCACCCACAAGCACCAATCTATAGTTCTAGTACACAGATTGAACGCGAGAGATGAACTAGGGTTTGAGAGGAGATGGTGTTGTTGAAGATGTTGATGGATATTTCCCTCCCCAAGATGGGAGAGTTGTTGGCGATGATGATGACGATGATTTCCCCCTCCGGGAGGGAAGTTCCCCCGGTGGAATCGCTCCGCCGGAGGGCAAAAGTGCTCCTGCCCAAGTTCTGCCTCGAGACAGCGGCACTCCGTCCTGAAAGTCCTCTCCTTATTTTTCTAGGTCAAAATGACTTCTATACCAGAAGATGGGCACTGGAGGTGGGTTGGGCTGAGCACAACCCACCAGGGCGCGCCTGGGGGGCCAGGCACGCCCTGGTGTCTTGTGCTCACCAGGTGGCCCCCCTCCGGTGGTTATTGGCTCCAGTATTTCGTATTTATTCCATAAAAAATCCTCGTGAAGTTTCTGCTCATTTGGAGTTGTGCAGAATAGGTGGCCTGACGTAGCTTTTCCAGGTCCAGATTTCCAGCTGTCAGAATTCTCCCTCTTTGTGTGTACCTTGCATATTATGAGAGAAAAGGCATTAGAATTACTCCAAAAAGCACTATTATGGATAAAAACATCATAAATACCACTTGTAGGATCGAAAGTATGTCTAGAAGGGGGGTGATTAGACTACTTGACCAAGTAAAACCTAACCTTTTCCCCATTTTACCTGTACGTAGATTTTAGCAATTACGACAAGTCAAGTAACACCCTACACATGCAAGTCTAAGAGTATAGCAGCAGAATGTAAGACATAGCACATGTAAGTAAAGGGAAGGGTTTGGAGAAGGGAAACGCAATGGGGACACGGAGAATTTTGGCGTGGTTCCGATAGGTGGTGCTATCATACAACTATGTTGATGGACACTTCAACCCACGAAGGGTAACGGTTGCGCAAGTCCATGGAGGGCTCCACCCGTGAAGGGTCCATGAAGAAGTAACCTTGTCTATTCCTCCATGGCCATCGCCCATGAAGGACTTGCCTCGCTCGGGTAGATCTTCATGAAGTAGGCGATCTCCTTGCCCTTACGAACTTCTTGGTTCAACTCCACATCATGTCGGAGGCTCCCAAGAGACACCTAACCAATCTAGGATACACCACTCTCCAATAGGTAATAGACGGTGTGTTGATGATGAACTCCTTGCCCTTGTGCTTCAAATGATAGTCTGTCCAACACTCAACTCTCTCACACAGATTTGGCTATGGTGGAAGAAGGATTTGAGTGGAAAGCAACTTGGGGAAGGCTAGAAATCAAGGTTCAAATGGTAGGAATGGAAACTCTTGATCCAAACACATGAGTAGGTGGCTCTCTCTCAGAAAATTAATGGTGGAAGTTTAGGCATGTTCTGATGGCTGTCCTCAATGAGGAAGAAAGGGTGGAGGGGTATATATAGCCTCCACACAAAATCCAACCGTTGCACACTTTTGACCCAACTCGGTGGCACTGACCGGAAATCTCGGTGGCACCGATCTATGTAAAAGTATGAACGTTTGGAATTTTGGTGGGATCGACGGGAACAACTCGGAGGGACCGATGTGCAAGGGCTTAGGGCAAACCTCATCTTCGTGGCACCGATTGCATCATCTCGGTGGGACCGAAGTGAAGCAATGAGGCAAAAGAGAGTTGGTCAAGCCATTTCGGTGGGACCGATTGCAATTCTCGGTGGGACCAAAACAATTGCAACAAGCAACAAAGAGTTGGCAAGGCCATCTCGGTGGGACCGAGATCCATATCGGTGGATCTAAATTTTTAGGGTTTTGGCAGTGGCTAAGTCTAGATGAACTCAGTGGCTCCGGATAGGAGGTATTGATGGGGCCGAGTTGGAATGTAGGGTTTGGACATATTTGGATAGAGAAAGTGGTTGAGGATTTTCGAGCAATATCACTAAGCACTTTGAGCAAATAGATCATTAAGCAACACCTCATCCCCTGTTAATAATATTGGCTTTCCTATGGACTCAATGTGATCTTGGATCACTTAACCAAAAATGTAGAGTCTTAAACTTTTGCCAATCCATTTCCTTAGCATTTTGAGGGGTCCACAATCACTAGTCCTCGCCAGGCCAATCATTGAACATCCTGAAATATTTATCTTAAATGGGCATTAGTTCAATGAGATATATGTTGTTATGAATTACCAAAACCACCCGGGGATTAGTTGCACTTTCATGAACCTTCTTCATGATCGTTGGGCATATATCACCTAGCCATTTATCTGGCGCCATCTGCTTGTTGTAATTCCTTGTCATAAGTTGCCACTAAATCCTATCAACCATGCTAAGTATTGGCAGCTCCCTAGACTCCAAAATGCACATGCAATTAACAATATATAACATATGTTGATCAGATTAGGATGCAGCAACCACTAGTACATCACTTTATATGTAGTTATGTAGATGCACATCACTATCAGATGCTCTCACCTGTTGAAAACTTCACATATGTTGTTAAGTAGTATATCACATTTTGGCAAGTCACTTTGAAAAGCTTTAACCCAAGTTTCAGGCTCTAGCTCATGTAGCCACTGGTAGGCATCATCATTGAGTAGCTTCATTTCCTGCATGCTCTGTTCATATAGATGAACTGTGTTGCTCCTTGCTATCTTCCATAGTTGATTCTTCAAAATGTCACCCTTGAAAGATTGCTGAAAGTTCTGCCATGCCTAACACGAAATTTGTGTTCTGACCGAGGGAACAATTCTTCAACTGCATTGATGAGCCCATTCACATTGCATGCAAGAAGAACACAACTAGTTAGAAGTTGTACAAGGCATTCACATACTAATGCAACAGAAACATTCACATATAAAGAGAATTACCTTTTGTTTGTCGGACATGATAGTCCAAGGTTCAGTGTTTATGATGCCTATATCTCTTTTAAATGTGTTGAGAAACCATGCCCAGTTAGGGGTATCCTCGCCTTTAACCGCAACAATTGCTATTGGAAATATGCAGTTATTTGGATCTACCCCCAATAGCTGCAAGAAGTTGACCTCTGTATCTTGTCTTAATGTGGCAACCATCAAGAAAGATGACAGGTCCGCAGCCCTGCAGAAATCCTCTCTTACAAGCATCTAGACACATGCACAACTTGTTGAACCTTGCACTATCATCAAGTGACACATAGGAAAATGAGTCGGGGTTTCTTCTCCTAACCTCATGTCCATAATTCCAGAGAAGCTTGTACTGCCCTTCTTCATCACCATAAATTATTTTCATAGCAATTCTCCTTGCCCTCTAGAGTTTCATCCTACCAGGTGTCACGTGCCATTCTTTCCAAACAACCCTAGAGAAATTCATTAAGTTCATATCCTGATCAGCCCTAAAGCTCTCTAAGTACTTTATTGCTAGGATTTTTGATGTGAAAGCCCTAATCTTCCACTTCTTGCTGCATGTGTGCTCATGCACATATCTCTTCACCATGAATGCCTTAGTCCTATTATCATATGATGCCCACAAGTACCATGTGCATTCATCATCACACTTGGTTTTCACTATTTTCCTATCATTGACAGGTATCTTGATATCAACTATGTTTCTGACATGAGTACTCTTTAATTGTTGTTCTTAATAGTTCTACACTCTCAAAAACCCGACCTATATGGAATTTTGGCCTATGCAGATCCTCTGCTCTGAATATTTTGAACCTCAAGTGCAGCTCTTCATCATCTAAATCAGGTGCCCACAAATCTTCACCTTCAGACAAGTCTTCATCTGAATTATACTTTTGTTTGCCTTTATCTTGAGCTTTAGGTTGCACTTGATTCCCTTTCTGCTTTGCTCTCTCATTTTATTTGTGTCCCATTTCTATTCTGCTTCATCCTCATCTACATACAAGTCATCATCATCATTTCCTATCTCATTCTCACTACCCACAAGTAGACCAGGGTCATCATCCTCATCATCTGTGTCACTGGCTGCATCCTCTGCTTCCATTGCATAATAGAATTTGGTCTTCCTAGCACTCCTCCTCATTGATGTGCTTCCTCCAACATCCTCTGCTTGCATTTGATTATCAATGTGATGACTGGGTTGTTGCACTACAACTGGCTCTTCTTCTTCCTCTATCGGATTACCCACATCTTGCTGTACTGATGGCCTCCTAACAACTCAAACTGATTCACATCCTCATCTGCATCAACATCAGGGTATATAACCTGGAGAGGAATAGGTGCCCCTGTCTCTGGCTCTGCATCTGCCCCTGCCTCAACATGCTCTGTTTCTGCCTGAACTTCTTCATTGTGTACACTACTGTTGGGCACTCTCTTTGCAGGGCTCAAGACCAGAGGCAAATTTGCTCTTGGATAGTGCACAACATCATATTCATTTAGATTAGCCTGGAAGCTTTCGTCATGATCCAAATAGATACTAAAGGAGTGGTGCCCAATATCAACAAAGAACATCATTCTATCTGTCTGCTCATCATCACTAATTTCCCTGAGACCATTAGTACTGAGTGTAAGGATGGGAACACAGTAGAATACCTCGAGCCTCCCTGCCATCTCATAACCAATTTCCTCAACTAGCCTTTCAATGAGAATCGGTGACCAAGTGACCTTCTCCACATGATCATACCAAATGGCACGACCATTAACATAAGCATGGTTCCTGCCATGCCCAACAAAAAATCCACCATGATTGATTTCCATGGAGAAATTGCTGCTTCAACGGCCTGATACAGCAACACATATACAACATGCATCAGAATCGACTGGAGCATCATTTTATCTAAACATCTAAACCCTCATCCCCAATTTTCGTACTCCCAAATCCCATGCGAAAACCCTAAATCAATATGTTGGAACTAGCAAATACAACACATCTAGTATGACAATGCGACCCTAAAAGGAGGGTTTTTTCAACATCAAAACGCAAAAAAGCTCGAATTCTTCAGAAAGCGAGACTTACTGCACATGGGGGGCAGTGCCCCTTCTGCACGACGAACAGGGGCCGTCGTCGCCGCCTCCCACGGGAAGAATGCGTGCGGCGGCGACGACTCTACAACTAAAGAGAAATCAGCCATTCTCCTCGCCTTTACCACCGATGCTCGCCGGGGCGTCGTCGCCTATGAAGCGAGTCCCCTTTCTCCAACCAAAGACAAAGAGGCGACTTGGGTGGAGGAGGGATGAATGGGGGATTCGGTCATGCCCGAGGGGCTTTGGGTATATTTCCACAACGGCGGCTCCGCGGTTTGCCACCTGTCCCCAACGACCAGTCAACATGTGGTCAAAGAGCCTGTACACACCACATACGTGCTATAGTGACCATATTTTCACATCCAATCGTATTCATTGACCGTAACGAGTATATTTCAAAGTTGGGTGACCGTATCATGCTTTTATTACAATTATAATGACCCTGAGTGTATTTATCTCTTTTAATATGAAAATGAAGCAAAAAGAGAATCAACAACTTGGTATCTTTCCGAACGTTTCCTCTTGTTGTGATCGTTTTCCTCCTCTAGCGAAACTAGCCACCATCACCAGGAGAGCCCCTCCTCCCCACGCCGTCTTTCGGCGGCTCTCCTCCGCCGGCGACCTTTTGGTCGTCGGTGGTGAGGGGGGTCGCTGGATCCCGCGTGTGTGGATCGTTTTAGCTTTAGGTTTTAGGGCCCAAAAAGCTTAGGGTTTTGGACTGTTCGACGTCTTGGCTTCGCTGGCGACGACGGCGATGCTGAATAAAGAAAGGGACAATTGCATTTTTACCCCTAGTTGGTTCCTACCCACGGGTTTTGCCCTTACTTTTCGAGCTTGCTCAGTTTTGCCCTTACTTTTTCCGTCGAGGTTCCTCGAATGCCCTTTGACCGTTTGACCAAAACTTTGAAAATTCATAATCAATTCATATGAACTCAGAAAAATGCAAATAAGATATCAAAATGTTCAGATAAACATTACCTTTATGTGCATATCATTTGCATTCAGGACAAAAGCACCTTTTAAACTACCTGAGGTAATTAATGTTATTAACATTATTAAAAATAAAAAGGTATAAAAAATATTTTTTTCATGAATAAAAATTACATGCAAATGCAGGTACCAAACGGTCGAAGGGCATTCGAGGGACCTTGAAAGAAAAAAGTAAGGGCAAAACTGAGCAAGCTCGAAAAGTAAGGGCAAAACCCGTGGGTAGGAACCAACTAGGGGTAAAAATGCAATTGTCCCATAAAGAAACTCCGTATTCTTCTCCGGCGAGGCGATCGTCTCTATTGTCGGTGAAGGATCTGGGAACCAGTCTGTTCAAGTGGGGATGTCGTGGCGGCGACATCCTTGTAGTGGACATGTGTCCTCGGGCTCCGCCGTTGCGACGAGACGTCAGCTCCAACGTCGGCACAGACTTGGGAGGTAGTCGAGGAGCGGATGTAAAATTATGGTCTGCATCGACGGCATCTAGAAGACAGAGCGTGTGCTGGGCTCATGGTTCATGGATGACAGGTATGGTTTCCTCCTCTGATGTCTTAGTCATATGGGGGTGCCAGATCTGGAGTTCAATGGTGTGTCTAGGGTGTTGTCCCTGTCTGATTCGTTCAATGGTAATGGTTTCGTCTTTGGCGAGCCACCTTGGAGGTCCGCAGAGGTGCATATCAGCGATGGAGCCGTGTTGAGCTCGAGTGAGAAGGTGATCCATCATTTTTGCTTTCGGTGGCTGCTATGGTGGTACCGGAGGCAGGTGACGGGCATTGGTGTCACAAGCACAGAGACGTTTTAGTGTCTTTTCAGTTTTGTCATATCGATCTTTATATGACTTGTATATTAATTTTTATGATATAAATGAGACACATATTACTATGAAAAAAAACTTGGTACTATCTTTCTTTGCATATTGAGCTCCGTGCCCGACCTTGCAGCTCGCAAAGTCGGGCCGCACCAACAGCGGAAACAAGGCAACTCGGGTCACCGTTTCCTTCAATCGGAAGAGAGCTATAGGGGAAAGGAGCCGCCAGGGAGAAGAAACAGAGCGGAGCGAGGAGCCATGGCCGCCAGGAATTTCTTAGCCCGATCCCCCAAGGAGGAGGAATCCAGCGCTGCCGTCCGAGGTACCCCAAAGACCCTCTCGCTCTTCCTCTCTCAGTTCCCCCGCCGGGCCACACCATCGCAGATCCATCGGGAAACCAAGGCGGAACGCGGTTGTTTGGTCCAACGGGATGGATAGATTCTTGTTCTTGCGCTATGGTAGGTGGACATGGGGTCTCGTGTCTGCCTGGATCCCTGATGCGTGATTTCTGCTCTCAGTGTGGGAAGCGGAAGATGATTCCTCGATAGTGTTCTAATCTGCCCATGGGTTAACCTGTCTTGGTTTCTCTGTGCTCGTGGCTGCCAGGATTGTGTAGTTGCATGCCTTCCGTCATATAATGTCCCAATTCTCAGCACAATTCACTTGTGTAGTTGATATACAGTGGCACGTAGACAATGCTGGTGATTTTATGCTTTCTCCCTCTTATGTTTGTTCTTGCGTTATCTTGTTGCAGAGGCTGTCTTGTTGGGAGGGAAGAACGCCGCCATTGCTGGTACTGTGGTCGCGGTTCCCACGGTGCGTATTTGTGTGCTGAATTCTTGTGTGCATACTTGCATATATTCTGACTTCTGTTAAATTTAATTTTGTGCAGTTGGTTGCTTGCCGTGTCCTTCCTTGGGCTAAGCATAATCTGAACTACACCGCACAAGCACTCATCATATCGGCAGGTACTATGCTACTCAAAACTGTCTTTGCCGAGCTAGTGTAGTTCTGGCTGTAGTCTACTTTCATGCACTGGCAACATCATATAGACCTTATTTTGCATACAACAATATCATATTGTCCCCTTATTCAGTTATGTGCATGGCCATATATCTTCTTATGCACCTGGCCCTGTTTTCACAAACAATGCTAGTCTTCAATAATTTTCAATGCACCGGTTCTCTATGATTGACGTACACTTTTCTTTGTTCATTTTTTTGACCAATCTCATGCACTTTGGCAGCTTTGGGGTGCAGATTATGTGTTCCAGTTTATCATTTTACTGCCGTTTCCTCTGTGTGTGTGTGTGTGTATAATTATCTAGTCTAGATTGGATTAACTTTACATATCCTGTTAGAGTGGCTCATCATGTTGATGTAAAACATAACATTCACGTCCAGCAAAAAACATTCTGCAATTCTTTCATGGTTGACTCTTTTACACACGCATATCTATATTTATACCAATATAAAAAGACCCAAGCGGCAGATCCAACTAATCTCGGCCATCAAATCAGGTCAATCCAACGATCTAGATTGCTTCAATGGTGAGCGCTCAACATTTTTAACATGCAACCAATATCATACCAAACATAAACATCAGCGCTAATCACATAATTGACGCGCAAATAATATCCTACCTGATATCCCCATGTAATAAATATACAGCCTAATATCAACGTGCATTGCTACACATTTACTAGTACTAACAAAAGGTGAGATATTGGATTTAACTCTTTAATTTGTGAAGGTTTTACTTTTGTAAAGAAAATTCCGTTGGCTACTGTCATTATCTTGTGCTAACCCGTGAGGAGTAAGATGGGTGAAATAATTGTATGCATTTTCTGAGCATACCACCTTATATAGTGGGCATATTAACCGAGAACCGGAGTCCCAAACCAAAGAACCATGACCAAAACCGAACATCTCGTTACCTGATTTGGTCATCATGGTGAACCAAAATTAGTTAGGCTTTGTTTTGATGTAGATATTCTACCCCAGGTATTGAACTAGGTTGCAATACCAATTCAACCAAGGCAAGATTTTTTTAATGTACATGTATTGGTAGTTGGAATCTTAGGAGAGCGATCGTCAATTGCACATTAGTGGTACTAGGCCTGGTCAAGACCATTCTAAGTCATCTTCTCTGGCTCTCTCCCGTACACTACTCTCTCTCCTTGGTACAGAACGATGCAGCTGCCCTGATACCGGGCCAACCACTAGGGTGGCTCGATCTTCACGAATTGGAGGTCGATTTGAGAAGCAACACAAGAATCAAGGGCGAAAAAAGGGAAACCAAGATGAAAATCATTCAAAGGACAAGATCCACTCCAATTACTCCTCAAAACGCAAGTCAATCTAAGAGGTGCATCTTAGATCCAAGAACAACAGAAGACACAAAGGTAAACTAGCTCTTCTCCAAATCTCTAGCAGTGTTGGAGGTCTTGAGAGATAGTTCTTCCAACTTCTAAGATGTTGAGGTTTTGAAACCCATAGGATTCGTCCCCAATGAGGAAGCCTTGATCCTACTAAGAGGATATAGATTGAGCAAAGCTCCCTCAAGTTTTACTCTATGCTTAGCTAACCCTAGAAAAAGGAGGTACAAAATATATAGGTAATAGGGAAGAGAGAAGGGAGGGTACAAGGAACATTTCCCATCATTAGCACACTGACAAGACTAGGGCCACAGGGTGCACTGTGGACACGGGGACACGGGGGTTATGGAACCTGTGGACCTAGTATCTAGAAAGTTGGTCGGCAGGGGGTCGTGGACCTGGGGGTTTGGAGGCCGGGAACTGAGGTATCCAAAGAATTTCTCCTGGTGGCCAGGGCCTCGGGGTGTCCAGAGGCTTTTACAGTCTTGGATCTTTGGGCTCCAGCTTCTTCTCTTTGCTCCTCCTCATGGACTTTGCAATCCTTCCTCACTTCTCTGTGGTGGTCATCGTCATACCTAATCAAACGCAAGGTTCCACTCTTGAGGTAGTAGCCATGCCTCATCCAAATGCATAGGGAGCTCAAGTAGGAGTGAACCCACCTCGGCTTCAATGGCTTTTGCACGACATATATTGTCATTGGTCCACTTGGCCTTGGCCTTGAACCTTGATCTATCATTCCCAGCCATCCTCGGTGATACCATCAAATTCCCCTACCTAATCCCCTCGGCTGCTACAGCCATCGCTCCTAGAACTGCCCCAAAAGCAGCTCCTCTCCATCATCTTTTTCCACCGAGAAGTCCAAAGAGACTGCACCGTAAGGCGTCGAGGCTGAGGTGCTCGAGGACCTATTTTGGACGCCGTCGATTCTGGAGGAGAGAGAGATCAAGGATCGTGCATGTGGGGGCGCAGTTGCCGTCGTCAAGCACCTTGGATGCACCTTGACGATGTAAGGAGGAACACCTGAGTATAGTCAAGGAGGAACACCCGATTAAAGTCAAGGAGGAACACCCGAGTATAGTCAAGGAGGACGAATAGGGCCAAATAACCATGGGGTAGGCCAGGCCCATGAATTGAGTCTTCCTAGAAGATTTGGGCGGGTCACCATCTTATAGCACAAGAAAAGTCATCTACGCATCCAGAACTAGCTGGCCACCCATTTGTAAATCAACACGGACCATGATGTGCAAGACTCGAGACAAAATGCCAAGTCTGTCACAACTTGGAGGGAGACAACCTCACCGCCATCGCCGACAACAACGACTGTCGCATCAACAAGTCCCATCGTTCCCCGAGTCCTCCGGGCACGACATACGTGGGGTCGAAGTTGTTTGGCTCCTGTATTCGTGTAGCAGTACCTGTCGGTGTATTAAGAATTGGGTCTTTGATACCCTAGACTTATGCACATGCAGTAGTAGCCTTCCCGAGTCCCGACGGCAAGGTTTGCCGGAGGATAACTAAAGCTAAAACTCAAGATCAGTGTACAAGCATACAAAGGAGATCTCCGAGCCAGAGATCAGAAATACCGAAGATATGGCTCGAGGACCCGGAAAGATCCTTGCCGGGGAGAACCCGTCAAGATTCAAGCCCGGCAAGCTTCGAGCCCGGCAAGAATACACCACCTTGCCACTGCTCCACCTCGATCAGGTTGTCACTTGTCGATTAGGTGTTGAGTGGGTAGGTAGTTAGGTGAGCTTTGTCTGGGCACGTGGCAACTCACCTCTGAAGATACAACTTTAATGACACCCGTCCAAATGATGTGTCTAAGGAAATAGAAGGTAGATGGGCGAACGACACAGAAGGAGAGACCAACCTTGCCGGGGAGCTCCATCCACAAGACACCTCACGGTGCATTTAATGCGTTTGTCCTAATGTGGCAGAGTTAGGTATTTGGCACTGTAGCCACTATTTACAGTGTTTATTTACCATTTTGCCAGTGTGGTGACCCCTTAGTCTATAAAAGGAGGCCCATGGCTACCTTGACAAAGGTCGAAATCCTGTCCATTTGCACGCAGTGGCATTTCCTGAGCACCTTGCTGGAGTGCGCTCTTTGTAACTGGACATATACATATCCAATATACAAAGCAGGAGTAGGGTTTTACGCTTCACAGTGGCCCGAACCTGGGTATACCTTGTGCATTTTTTTTGCTAATTCTGCTCTTTGTGCTTGTCAATCTCTCCAGTCGAACCGCAAAGGGATCACCATGATCCCATAGATGGTCATACGCACGGCATCTATGGCGCGCCAGGTAGGAGGATTGCTTGTGCGAACCAGAATTAGCAGTTAGCGCGTCAGATTCTTCACTGTCTTCGCAGACAGGCAACGACACAGGCGAGTGGCGGAGGCGGAGGCCAAGATCAACCTCCGCGGCGTTCTGGCGATCACAGCCAGGCGAGCGGCATCGCCCGCAACCAGAACAACGACACACACGCCACCAGGTCCAAGGACGGGGCCGTGCCGCCTGCGGGTGGTGCGGCGAACTCCAGGGACAACAGGGCGCACTTCAAGACGCCTACACCGCGGCCATCTCAGGCCGCGCGCGACGAATAGCGCCACGGCTTCGTCGGCTCCGAGCGTCCCCACGGCAAGGGCCCTGCGGATCATCCTCAAGATACGCAAGGCCAACATGCAGGCCAGCACGCTGGCGACAACATGCCAATGTCCAGGTTCGAGACGGGGCTGCTTCCAGATCAGTTGGAAGCAAGAACACCTCTCGTTCCTCGCGCCTTTCCATGCTGTCCACACCAGAAGAAGCATTGGCGCGTGCTCCTGCTGCGGAGAAGATGGAGTGGAGAACCACCATCTAGAGTCTTGTTGGCTTTACCATCAATGACAAACCGCAGCGGGCGGGACCTTCACAGCAGCAGCCCACCGCTCCGGTGCGTGCTGCCGGAGAGAGGACTAGAGGTGGAGAAGCCACGGTGCAATCCCCTCCACGACAGCAACAACCTCAGCGGCAGAGCCAGCGGGTCGACGCCCATGATGACGTGTCCATGGCGTCGTTCGATCCGCGAGTTCACCGCGACCAGCGCCAAGTTCTCCAAGAACGGCGCGGAGAAGATGCCTGTACTACCATCAAATGGCGACGGGAAGCGCGCCGTCAATTTGATAGCCGTGCAAGGTCTGCTGTAGATGAGCCTGCACCGGGGAACAATGGCGGCCTACCTTACGAGGTCGGTTGTCCAGCGTTCACCCGTGAGTTGCGGCAAGTCTAGTGGCCTAGTTCCCGGAACTTCAAGCTAGAGGTGGAGAAGTATGATGGCAAGACACACCCGTCAGAGTTCCTAAGCATTTACAAATTCCTAAGCATTTACACCATTGCGATGCAAGTTGCTGGGGCTCCGCAAAGTTCCAGGCCAAGAAACTGATCTGCAGTTGATACCACAGAAAGGTGAGTCGCTCCACAAGTACATACAGAGATTCAGCCGTGTACAACGCAACATTCCCGATGTCCACCCCGTAGCAATCATTGCCGTGTTCCGACAGGACGTGAGAAACTGCAATATGTAGGAAGAGATGGCCATGAACAAGGTGGGGGACGTCGCTGAGCTCTATGGTCTAGCTGACAAGTGTGCACGGTCTGAGGAAGGAAGGAGACTTCCTGGGGAGGAGGTTGGCCAGGGTCTGATTCAAAAGACGATGATGCTGCCACCGCCCGTAGAAGAAGAACCGCAAGCGCAACAGGAATCACAAGGGTAAAGTTGTGCTCGCCATAGAGGGATCTAGCAACAGTGGCCCTGACAAGAAGGCTAAGGATGAGAGCTCCGGCAAAGAGGTTGCCGGGTGCGCCTCGTGCCAAGCCTTGGCGGCTGCTGACCAGACCGGGGGCTTCGGCAGGCAGTATTGCAAGATCCACCGCACAAAGAGCCATGACCTTCAAGACTGTCGGCAAGTTGAGCAGCTTGCCGAGAAGTAGAAGGCTGAGTATGAGTAGGGAGATAAGGAGAAGGCTGACGGTGCAAGTGGGTCCGGCAAGAAACGTGGTGGCCGAGGAGGTCGCCGCGGCAAGACCAAGCAGCAAAGGGAGAAGCTTGCTAGAGGTCGAGACAAGAAAGAGGATGACGATGACGAGGACGAAGAGGATGAAGACAGTCCAGTGAACAGGAGTTCCAAAGCCACAGAAGCAATGTGCATTGACGGAGGTGCATCTTTGCACTCCTCTCACCGCCAACTCAAGAAGTCGGCGCGTGAAGTCAATGCGGCAGAACCAACAGTTGATGCCCAGTAGCCATTGAGATGGTCCAACACGCCCATCATTTTTGACGCTGAGGATCACCCTGATTGCACAACTGCGGTCGGGTGCTTGCTGTTTTTCACCAACAATCCACAACCTCAAAGTGACAAAAATGTTGGTTGATGGTGGGGCGGTCTCAACTTGATTTTACCTGATGTGATCAAGAAGCTACAGATTTCTGATGATGATCTGATGAAGAAGACTGGCACGTTCCAAGGGATCATTCCAGGAAGGAGCCAGCCAAAGGGCAAGATAACTCTGTCGGTGACATTTGGCAGCGAACTCAACTACAGGATAGAGATGATTGTCTTCGACGTCGTCAAGATTCCATTGCCATATAATGGGATCCTTGGCCGCCCGGCCCTGGCAAAATTCATGGCAGCATCCCACTATGCATACAACACGTTGAAGATGCTAGGGCCGATGAGCGTCATCACCATCCATTCTAACAAGGATGCGCTGGTTTGCGCTAAACAACTTTACCGGGAAGAAGTTGCAGCATCTGCCGCCAAGGCACTTGCTCCTGCCGACCAAGCTCCCGGGGGAAGAAGAGGAAGAAGACCGACAAGACTACCGACTCCGGCAAGCGTGCCTCTTCGGAGTGCTGTGCTCCCGTCGAAGAAGAACAAGGCTGCTCCACCAAAGACCAAGAAGGTGCCCGCAAGGAGGACGACATGGGGAGAACTTTCACCATAAGTTCCACTCTTGACGACAAATAGGAAAGCGCGCTCGTTGTCTTCCTGTGGGTGAATGTCGATGTGTTTGCATGGCAACCATCTGACATCCCTGATGTTCTCAGGGAGGTAATTGAGCACCACCTTGCCGTCTGCCCTCACGCGCGGCCCGTCAAGCAGAAGGTGCGGAAGCAAGCTTTGAGAAATAAAGAAGTTGGAAGCGGCAGGTTTGGTCAGAGGTGTACTCCATTCTACGTGGTTGGCCAATTCAGTTGTTGTGCGCAAGGCGAATGGCAAGTGGCGTTTTTGCATTGACTAAATAGATATCAATAAAGCTTGTCGGAAAGACCCATTTTCCTTGCCGCGCATCGACCAAATTGTTGACTCCATTTGCTGGATGTGACTTGCTATCATTTCTTCTTGATGCCTACTCCGGGTATCACCAGATTTTCATCTCAAAAGAAGATGAAGAGAAGACCGCATTTATTACTCCATGTGGCATGTACTGCTTCATACATATGCCTTTCGGATTGAAAAGTACTGGTTCAACATTTGCAAGAGCAGTCCAATTGGTTTTGAACCTCAGCTGCACAAAAATGTGGAAGCATATATGGATGACATAGTGGTCAAAACCAAGGACAAGACAACACTGATACAAGATTTAGAAGAGACGTTTTAATCTGCGCAAGATCAATCTGAAGCTCAACCCCGAGAAGTGTGTGTTTGCTGTTCCATGCGGCAAGCTTCTTGGGTTCTTTGTTTCTCGGCGTGGAATTACAGCCAATCAAGATCAAAGTGATTGAGCAGATTGAAGCACCGAAGCGCGTCAAGGATGTGCGTCGCCTTGCCGGTTGCATTGCTGTACTAAGCAGGTTCATCTCCAAGTCTGCTGAGCGTGCCCTGCCATTTTTCAAAGTCCTGAAAAGGTAGGTCCAATGAAATGGACTCCGGAAGCGGAGGCAGCGCTTTAAGACTTGAAGAAGTACCTCTCTTCTGCGCCAACACTGGTTGCACCAAGACCGCAAGAGCCGATGCTGTTATACTTGGCGGCAACGAATCAAGTGGTCAGTGCTTCACTGGTGGCGGAGAGGGAACCTGAAGGCGAAGAAGTAGCAGATGCAGGCCCATCAAGTGACCAGCCGGAATCTTCTCCGGCAAGTCTTGTTGCCGACAAGTCAAGTGCAGAGCAAGTAGATGGATCAAAACAAGTTGTGCAGAAGAAGTTGGTGCAGCGCCCAGTCTATTTTGTCAGTTCCCTTCTCCAGGGGGCTAGATCAAGATACGCTGGCGTGTAGAAATTGCTTTTTGGTCTTCTTATGGCCTCAAGGAAGCTGCGCCACTACTTTCAAGCACACCAAATCACCGCCGTCACTTGCTTCCCCATGCAAAGGATTTTGAGAAATCCAGATACAACAGGCAGGATTGTTGAGTGGGCGTTGGAATTGTCAAGCTTTCTTCTCAAGTTTGAAAGCACTTCAACAACTCAGAGCAGAGCCTTAGCGAAGTTCATTGCAGAGTGGACGCCAACGCCAGATGAAGAAATTTCAGAAACATCTCTCCCTGGCAAGGAAACAAATCAAGACTGGATTATGTACTTTGATGGGGCCTTCTCGCTGCAAGGCGCCGACGCTGGAGTGCTGCTTGTCGCACCCACCGGAGAGCACCTCAAGTATGTGATTCAGATGCACTTCCTCAGGGAGAAGGCGACAAACAACACTGCTGAGTATGAAGGACTGCTTGCCGGTCTCAGGATCGCGACAGACCTTGAAATCAGAAAGCTCATTATCAGAGGCGACTCGCAGTTGGTTGTGAAGGAAGTCAACAAAGATTATCAGAGTCCATTGATGGAAGCATATGTTGATGAAGTGAGAAAATTGGAATAGCACTTCGACGGATTGCAAACAGAGCACATTTCTCGTGCAGAGAACAACATTGCAGATGATCTATCAAAGCGTGCCGCACTGAAGCTACCTGTCGAACCAGGAACTTTTGTGCTCCACTTGACTCAGCCATCCGTAACACCATCAGTTGGGCAGAACAAAAGAAGAAAGTTGAACTCCAACAAGTACTTTCCTGCTGAGCTCCCAGAAGCTGCTGACAAGGAGGTTGCCGGAGACAATGACAAGGTTGCCGGTGAGCAGCAGGCTCCGGCAAGGAACCAAGTTCTTGCCGAGACAAGCGCTCCTGCAGTAGAAGAAATGCATTTAGTCCTTGTCGTCGTATCGCAGGCTTCGGCATGGGCACAACAGATTGTCGAATTCCTTTAGATAGGAGAACTTCCCGAAGATCAAGAAGAAGCTGAAAGAGTAGCCCTTCAGTCTAGTATGTATCAGTTTCTCGGCAACGACCTATACAGAAAGAGACCAAATGGGATGAAATTGAAGTGTATTTATCAAGAAGATGGACAGAAGCTGTTGGCGGAGATACATGGGGAATATATGGCTCACACATAGGATCAAGGGCCCTTGTCGGCAAAGCTTTCCGGCAAGGTTTCTTTTGGCCCACTGCTTTCCAGGATGCAACTGAGGTAGTAACCAAGTGTGAAGCATGCCAGTTTCATTCAAAGCAATCATATCAGCCGACCCAAGCTCTTCAAACGATCCCTCTCTCCTGGCCCTTCTTGGTCTGGGGGCTTGATATACTGGGCCCCTTCCCATGCGCTGTCGGGGGCTTTGAGTACTTGTACGTTGCAATCGGCAAGTTCACAAAGTGGTCAGAAGTGGAGCCGGTGAGGAAGGTGACAACACAGTCAGCCGTGAAGTTCTTCAAAGGACTAGTTTTCCGTTTTGGAGTGCCCAACAGGGTCATCACCGACAACAACACACAGTTCACGAGCCGCACCTTCATGCAGTACCTTGACGACCTTGGCAACAAGATATGTTTTGCATCAGTTGCTCACCCAAGGAGCAACGGCCAGGCGGAAAGAGCAAATGCTGAAGTGCTGTGTGGGCTCAAGACGAGAACTTTCGACAAGCTGCACGATTGTGGAAGACGCTGGATTGATGAGTTGCCGGCGATTCTTTGGTCAATTAGGACGACACCGAATCGAGCCACTGGCCAAACACCTTTCTCCCTAGTCTATGGGGCAGAAGCAGTGCTCCCCACGGAACTCATGTACGGGTCACCTCGAGTGCTTGCTTATTACGAGCTTGAGCAAGAGCAGCTGCGTCAAGATGATGCCACGCTCCTTGAGGAAGATCGTCTCCAGGCTGCTGTACGTGCTGCACGTTACGAACAAGCTTTGCGCCGCTATCATAGCTGCAAGGTTAACGCTCGGAGCCTTGAGGAAGCCGACCTTGTTCTTCGGCGAGTTCAGTTCGCCAAGAATTCAAACAAGTTGACGACGAAGTGGGTAGGCCCTTACCGGGTGGTACGAGTCACTAGGCGTGGCGCAGTCCGCCTAGAGACCGAAGATGGCACTCTAGTGCATAACTCATGGAATATTGAGCATCTTCGCAGGTTCTACCCGTAAGATGCGGGTTGCCGGGCCACCCGGCAACCACCTTTTGTACAAGTTTGCTGGCGAAGCATGTAAACCTTTGTACAAAGCCAGACGCAGATCCTGTGCATAGTGAAATAAAGCTAAGTGGTTCACAACTCTTCAATTCACATGTTTAATTATATGTGTTTCTCTGTGATGTTGTGATATGCTTGCCTTGTATGGATAATTAACGAACTGTCAAGGTTCCATATCGTTATTTTCTCTTCTTTCTTTTTCTCAAAAGGACAGAAGGTTCCCTCACGTGCATGTTTGCCGGGGGAAGTGATAGTATGGACACCAACAAGTGATGTTCAACTTATTATTCCACGACAAGAAGTACAGCAAAGGGAGAAGCTAAGTTGAAAAACTTTCAAACAATTTTCTTTATTATAGAGCTAGCTTTCTTGAATGTTTTTGGCTTTTGTATGGAAAACCTGCACCCGAGGGAACCTTGTCGCGATTAGCTGCGCTCTTATTTTGTTTCGAGTCCGCTCAACAATCTAAGCAGCTGCGCTGAGACCGCCTAGAGACCTTGCCGGCGGCAACATTTCTAGCAAGCTGCTGAGGATCCGTTCCTCAAGCGCTCGCGGCAAGTGTGCGCACCGACAAGTTTCCAAAAGCGTAAGAAACATACCATGCAAAAACGGAATCGAACAAGGGGAAACAACACATATTCATCAAACACAGATAGTTTATATTACATCAGATAACTTGCTGCAGTTCTAACTTAAGAGAAATACTGTCTTTTACATGACTGTTGGCGGCAAGACAAGGCGAGGCGTGGCGACTAGTCCCTACGCTGGCCGTCAAATGGGCTGGATGGCTTCTTCAATGGCCTTGGTGTCAGCATCCTCCGGCAGGCTTGCGAGAACATTGGAGAAGTCAATGCCAGGATTCCAGTAACCAACCTTGACGAGCACCTTTCGGAGAAGGGTTTGACAGAGTTTGCGGCTCTCGACAGCAAGGGAGGCAGCTCGACTGTTTTGGATATGCTTGATGGCGTCAACAACACATTCGAAGAACAGGGTTAACCTGGCGCTGGTGCTCACATTCTCGTTGGCGGAGTACCTGAAGTTCTAAAGACCCATGATGGCTAGCTGTGTAGTAAGCTTCTCAGCTGCACTGACAAGCCGCTCGGTCCAGAGTGTCACACTCTTTTCATAGTCGTTATATGTGGTGGCGGCGCTGATGAGCAAGTCCTCTTTTTGAAGATCCTTGAGCAAGCTCTTCTCGCGAGCTCTGCTCTCCTCCAAGTTCTTCTCCTGTCTCGCCACAGTCAGCTGCAAGTCTTTTATGGAGTTGTTGGCGGCAGTGAGGTCCTTGTCCTTGCTGGATATGGTGGCCTCCATCTTCGCCAGCTCACGAAGCATTTTCTCCCTTTCTGCCTGAAAGGTTGAGATTTGCTTGCTGAAGTCCTCAAGGTCTGCCTCCTGCTTCTTCACCTTCTCCACCAACTCACTCTTGGCGGCCTCTGCGGCTTTGGCAGCATTGATGGCCTCCTTGAGCTTGTTGGCGTGGTCCACAGACTGGGCTGCAAGTTCTTCTTTATACTTCAGCTCCAGCTCCTGCTTCGCCGCGCAACAAGATTTTCAATCTCTTCATCCTTGCCGCGGAGCTTGGGAGCCACTGCGCGAGCGGCAAGGTCTTCCTCATGAGAGTTGAACTCAGCCTTGCGCTCGTTCAGCTTGCCTTCTTTTGCTGACATTCTCTGCACAGCCGCCTCTTGTGCTTTCTCAGCATCAGATTTCTCCAGCAAAAACTTTTCCCATTCTTTGGCCAGTTGCTCTCGTTGGGCACTCAACTCTTGGAGAGATTCAGCATACTCAGTTTGCTCCTCTTCAACGTGCTTAAGGAACCCTGTTTCCGCTGCTCCTACAGTTGCCACCCTCGAGTCCAGACTGTCAGACGGTTGCGGAAAAGTGCTTGAAGTTGTTGGAAATTGCTGGTCATGGCTTGGAGGAGCTCTTCTTTCGACTTGCTACTGCCTATAAGTGGTTGGTCAACGATCCTCAGTCCAGCAGCAGCAATAACATCATCAAAATCCTCTCCTTCAATTGGCGCTCCAATGTTGGCCGTTCCCGGGATGCAGACGTATAAGTTGTCGCCAACCTTGAGATGCTTGCTTGCTGGGGGCCTCTTTAGATGTGGAGGGATCATCCCCGACAAGCGCTTTTTTGACATCGATGCCTTGGCGTTTGGGTCGATGCCAAAGCGCTCTGCGGCAGAATGCGTCGGTGCCCAAATGGATTCGTTGCCGGCTTCCCCATCAACTCTCTTGGCGGTCTCGTCGGCGGCAATCCTGCCAGCCTCTGCAACAGCATCCTTGGCGATCCCCTCAACATCAACATCAACATTCATGTCATTGGTTGGAGGTGGATCTAAGATGAAGGAAGGCAAATCGGATTCAAAGCCAAGTTCAAGAAAACAAAATCAATGAAAGAAAAATGAATGCTCAAAAGCAAGTCGATTACCCGTGTGAGTCTGTTGAGGGGTAACTTCTTCCCTTCCGACAACATCGATTGCCGTTGCGTGGCTTTCGGCATCCTTGCTTGCCGGCTCCTCGACGCAGACGGGCTCATCAGTGGAGGCCCTTGCCGAAGAGTCATCTTCGAGTAGTGTGGTTGAGGAGGACGGCATATCAAGGGTGACTTCAGGTTGGCCTTCTTGGCGCCGCTCTTCTCCTACAAGCTCGCTGATGTCAGCAGTGAAGATCTCCACGCCAAGGCTTGCCAGCGGGAAATGAGTGATGGACTCATGTTGGGGGCTGGACTGGGGACTGCGTCGAGGATTGGGCCCGGGAATGATGACGATGGTCTCTGGACCTGCCATGGTACTTGCCGGGGGCTTGTCGCTCGTTGAGGTCTTCGCCCGCCTTTGCGCCAAGGTTTTTGCGTCTATGCATAAATCAAGTCAAGACAAGTCAGATCAACAAGTCAAGATTTAAAGGGGATAACAAGAACTCTTACTCTGCTTCGCCTTCATTGAAAACAGAAACGTCAAAATCGACATCTGCTCCAGTGGTTGTGCTAGGAGTGGGAGTTCTTGTGCGCTTGGCAGCAGCAGCAGATTGAGATGATCTTCCGGCTTCGGTTGCTGGCGTGATTGCACTCGACGACCTTAACGCTCCAGCTGTTGACGCGGCGGTCTGTCTTGTGTGCCGCGCATGTTGCTATTGAGCTCCCTGTCGCTGCAAAGTCTTGCCGGCTGGTCCCTTGTCGGCAGTTTTACCACCTCAAGATGATGGACGTACTGGGTCATTAGAAGCAGTCTTGCGGATGATGCGTTGCTTGGCGGAACAGGGGGCTCTTCGTGTTCTTGCTCTTCGGTTGTCCCCTTGCCAGTGGAACTCCCGGCAACTTCATCGCCCTGCTCACCGGCAACCACATCTTCGTCAACAAGATCTGCTTCAGGCATCCATACTTCTTCTCCGCCAGTTTCGGCCGCCAAATGACCAAAGACACCGGCTGCCGCGGCGAGCTGAGCTTTCTCTGCTCTGCTCGCAATATAGGCGATCTCCTCGTTGGGGGTGTCGCGGATGAGATCTGTTTCTTCTCTGACAACTCTCTCCAAAAGGGTATCAAAGAATTCCTGCACGCCTCCAACAACTCCATGTGCATTGCACTATGGCATCATCGCAATGATTGCGGTCAAGGCCGAGTTGTTGCACAAGGGACGACGCTTGCCGGCAATTTGGTCTTGCTGTCTGACCTAAACAGCGCATGGCATAGAGCATTGTGCTGCAGGACCGTCAAATTGTTGTTCAATCCGGGGTGCAGCCTCATGACATCCGCAACATTCTTGTATTCCCAAGCCGGTTGTTTCTTGTTCTGCAGAGGGGCGATTCGGCGGCGAAGGAAGTCTGCACCAACTGCTTCAATGGTGAGCTTGGCGAAACTGAGACGGTGGATCCTGGTGATGGCGATCGTGAGCTTCTGGTCATCCTTGTCATGGCCGCTCCAATCTTTGCCGCAAACTGGTTTGGTCTGCCGGGGCAAACAAAAATGGGGGAAATCATCGTCCTTGATCCAGCACCACTCGCCCCGCCATTCTTCCCATTTCTTATGTCCTGCTCCTTCAAGATATATATCCTTGGTCCCAGCCCTAGGAATCCAAGTGATGGAGCCAGAAAGGGCATCTCCAGATTCGATATGGGGAATGAAATAGTGGCGGAAGAGTGCAGTGTTTGGAATCACCTGAGCAAAATTTTCGCAAAGATGTGCAAAAACCAACATGCAAGTGATTGCATTTGGTGTGAAATCAAGCAGATGGAAGCCATATGTATGCATGATGTCGTTGAAGAAATCAGAAAAAGGGGGACAGAGCCCGGAGTAGAAATAAGCAACAAAGAAGCGATATTTGATCGTGTTGCTCTTGGTGGAGCCAGGAAGAACATGCGGGGCGGAGTGAGCCCTCGTCTCTCTCCCCCACATGTAGGCGTACTGTTCAACAAGATCACTCTTGTCCAGAACTAGGTCGAAGACGACGTGCTGCTTCCGCGCTTCCGCCAAGGCCTCCGCGTCCGTGCTGAGGATCTTCTCCACCTTGTCCTTGCTCGCTTTCAGCGCCATGGCGGTTCTGGAAGTAAGGATTGAGGAGGAGTGGGAGTGTGGAGCGGTGGATGGATGCAGAGTGCTTTGTTCTGAGGGCGTAAGGAAGAAGAAGATGGCACCTGCTAGATTGGAAAGAAGGAAGGAATTGAGGAGCCCCTGCGGATTCCTTTTTACGGTGAAGAAGCGGGGCTGGCTCTTTACGATCCGACGTGGATGTGCTTTTGCAGGCGCATTACCGCAGCAGCCGTTTTCATCCACCTCTCCCACGTTTTGCATTTAATGCGTGTGGTGGGAGGCGCAGTAAAAAAGATTATGATAGATTGTAGCAGTTATTCTCTGCACGCGTGCCTATGCATTGTTTGGGCCTAGCCCAACGACGCCTCACATGCGTGTGTGGCCCAGGCCCGGGGGCTCCTGTCGGTGTATTAAGAATTAGGTTTTTAATACCCCAGAGTTATGCACAGGCAGTAGTAGCCTTCCCGATGGCAAGGCTTGCCGGAGGATAACTAAAGCTAAAACTCAAGATCAGATTACAAGCATACAAAGGAGATCTCCGAGCTAGAGATCAGAAATATTGAAGATACGGCTCGAGGACCCGGGAAGATCCTTCCCGGGGAGAACCCAACAAGCTCCGAGCCCGGCAAGAATCCCACTACCTTGCCACCGCTCCACCTCATCGATCAGGTTGTCACTTGTCGATTAGGTGTTGAGTGGGCAGGTAGTTAGGTGAGCTTTGTCTGGGCACGTGGCAGCTCGCCTCTGAAGATACAACTTTAATGATACGGCTCCGCTGCTGTTGTAGGTCGCACTCATCGGCTTGTATTAGATGCCGATTTTCCTGCTTTCGTAGGCGTAGGCGTGGTCGTGGTCCTCTAGATCAGAGGAGGGACTGCAGTGGCGGTTGTGCTTGTCCTTGTTGAAGGTCTGACTAGAGCTGCCCTTCTCCAGGCATATAATGACAACCTGTTGGCTGCTGCTTGCTCCTTGGGTTCTTCAATATCTGCCTCAAATTCCTTCTTCTGCACAGGAAGCTTCTTGTCTAGGAGCTTGACAATCTATGGAAGGGAGGCCTTGGAGGTCGGTGGTGGGATGCGCCGAGGACCTGTATGTCTGATACCAAGTGTCACGTGCTAGGATTGATACTGGTCCTAAGACCGATGAACATGACACAGTGGGGCTCCGAGGTGCGAAGGTTGGCCGACCATAGTGTTGGGGATGACAGAGAGAGAAGGTTGGGGGCGGGGATTAGATCTTTACTATTTCATTTTCATCTATTCCATAATCCTTGTGTGGCACATGGTGTCCCTTTAGGGAAGACTCGATTGATGCCTAAAGAATAGAATTCCGAGTTCCCTAACAGAGACGATATCTTTATCTTTCTAGCTGAACCAGTCACTTCCCTAACAAAAAGATATCCTTACTAATCTCACACTTAATAATATTAAAGGCAGGATTGATTTGTCCTGTTTTTCCATACGTCATTGCAATTGCCCCTAGAGCTGCCAAAATTTACCCCAACGCCACCCGCAAGTGAAAAATAAGGTCCGAGTCTTCTTAGCTCGTCTCGTCCGAACGCCCCACGCCACTGCACTGAGAAACCATGCGTCGCGACTCCCTGTCATTCTCGTGTCGTGACTCCTTGTCGTTCTCGCTCCCAACCTTAGGAAATTGCAAGTTCCTATTGAAGCTTGGCTTCCCCACTGCCGCCAGCCTTATGCCTCCCCGTTGTTCTCGTGTTAGGTGGGCACCCACTTGATGCTCCTCTTTTTTCGTCCGTTGTCACACAGTACTCCGAGCTGAGACACTCTTCCTCTCCGCCTTCGCTGACTTTCTTCCTCGTCTGCTTGACCCATGCAGGAAGTCCGCGGCTGTGTCCCGCATCAAGGTGTCGCAGTTCTCGGTGTTGTCGTCGATGGCCAGCAGCAGCGCGTGAGACTCGTTGTTCATCGACCGCAGGCTGAGGGAGCAAAGCGGGGCGGTGAGCTTGAGACCTGCTGTGCCCGTCACTGCTGCTGACGACGCACTGGGTACGGCTGGCCACCAAGGTGTCCCCCAACCTGTCCCAATACGCGTCATGGTCCTGAGCACATCAAACATCAAACGTGATCAAACATCAAACATGAGCGGCTGGCCCAGCCTCGCCATGGAGCGTGCGAGCTTGGCGGGCGGAGATGTAGCCTTTGTTGTCGTGGTCGAAGGCATGAAAGACCTTGAGCAGCTGCACCTAGTCAACGAGGAGCGGTGTGTGGGCCATCAGCAGGGCGTGTGCCAGCTTGTAAAACTTGACGGTCCCGCTGCCTTTCGCGCCAATGGGCAGCTGCAGTGTGTGAGACTCTTTGCCTGATGACCGTAGGCTGAGGGAGCAGAGCAGAGTGGCCAGCTCCAGACTGGTGCACGAAAGACAGGATCAGGGGTCCCACAACGGTGATCCATAGAAAGAATCCACAATGACGTAAGTGTCATCGGCGCGGAGGAAGGAGGTGGCGAGCAGCATGTATGTGCTGGCGTAAAGCAGAGGCGCCGCTCTGCCAAGGCCAGGAGATGGTTGCGGAGGAAGGCAGCCGCCATTTTCTGAGTGGTAGGTAATCGATCAACACGAACAGTAGCACGACCTGGACCTGATTGCGTTTTTAGTTCTCGGTACGTTAAATTGGCATCGTATCTACATATATTATTCTCTTCTCTGCATTCACATAATCAAATCAATGCAACCATCTTTATTCTTTTCATCCAATTTTTTCCAAACGGTAACAACATTTTCTGGAGGGACTGAAAAAATAGGTCTGTTACTGGAACTTCCGACCGAGGAAACACACTTTGGCCAATGGCCATATCTGTATGGAGAGAGAGAGATTAGCAGGGAAAAAGCAGGATCTTAGGCGTGACCAGATCAACAATTTCCATGTAAGCCTAAATATTAAGAAATGCATTGACTCTGCGTAGGGCAACCTGATGGTGCAAGAGCACATCTCGCTGGAAGGCAAATCAATGAACGTTTGCGCTCGAGAACTCTTGTAGGTTCTTTTATCTCTGCCACACCTGCAGAGACTAATTCTTGTGCCTTGCATGCAGTATATTCTTTTAGTACGAGGGTGCCGAGTTACCTTTTATCCCTTTGCATCGGGCATATTTGCTAGTTATCCCTGATGGACTAAGAGATGAGACCCACGCCTCTGACACCACTGAAGAACCACACTGATTGTTCAGTCTAACCGAATGCCCAGCCTATTGCTGTAGTCTGGACCAAGATCCAGTGCAATTTTTTCCTACTTAGAATTGACAGTAGATGCAACATTTCTCGTTGTCTGTCTAGAGGTTAATAATTTACACAAGGGCCGCCGCTTAAATCTTAATTCAACTAGTGAGTTCTTGAACAATATCTGGTACTGGATTTTTGCTTCTACTAATTATTCCTTCGTTTAAGGTGCAAATTTGGAATCATTGCAAACTCCACATGTTTTGCTGGATTTATGCGATTATGTCTGTTTATTCGCACTGAATGATTTGGCTATACTGATGAGATTAGTATCAAGTTGCTGGCAGGGCTTCACACAATAGAAGTTGCTATCGTACTTCAGATCGATCATAGCCATTTGTTCAAGGATCATGCCTATTGCTTCATCTGTAGCTCAGAAAGATGATCATTCTTGTTTGCCATGCTCATGCAACACAAAATTGGGAGTTTACTAAAACAATATCCTTGTTTTTATTGGACAGCCTGTATCGCTGGCTTCTTCATCACCGCAGATAAAACCATCCTACGGAACGCAAGACAGAACACCATTGGGAGGATCGACAAGTCAACTTGATCCAGGACTGAACCGAGGCTGATGCGAATCGCGTCAAACTCCCCTCTGTTCCATCCATGGATGGTGATGCACGACTGTACGGCGATTTTCAGTTTCAGGCTTATTTTGTACCTAACCTTGCAATGTAAAGACTAAAGAGAGTTGGTGCCTGCTAGGGCAGTGGACCCCTTTTGCTCCCAATTGGAAGTGGAATAAAAGATGGGATGCTTAGTTAAAACTGTTGTTGTGCTGTCAGTGTACTTCAGTTCTGTTCGGTTAAAACTAATAACTGAACCGAAATTTCAGTTCCAAAATAATTTGGTTCTTGATCTGCCAAAGTAAGGATAGGTCAACAATTTTGGATGACCAAGTTGGCCGTTCGCATTGCTATTTTTCATCCGGATGAAAAGAATTCACGTTCATCCGTTTTTCTGTCCGTCCGTTTCCTGCGTCAAGATTCGCGTTCGATTCTAGCCTCGCGGGTGTTTTTTTTGTTATCAGGCCCGTTTTGTTATCGGGCCCGCAACATGCCCCTGGAGACCTGTTAATCCTGAACGGGTCCGTGTACTAGTGGGTTTTTCTTTTTCTTTGAATTTCCTATTATCTCCCGGTGACTTTGTCTGTTTCCCTTCCCCATTTTGAGCGGCGAGATCTTGGAGGCAGAGAGGAGAGGGCCATGGCGATTTGGGTGGTTAGCTCTGTCGCTGATCTCCGGAGAGCGAGCCCGTGGTTGGCGTCCTCCCCCTGCCCCCTGTTGCTTCTCCTGCAAGCGCGTGGAGGAAGAGAAGAAGTCGACGCATGGTGATTCCACGGCGGTATCTCATGTGCTTCCGTTGATTTCGCGCCGCTCCTCCTATTGCTGTGGTGTTCTCCGAGCCCTATGCCTCCCTTCTTCCCGCAACGAGGTTTGTTTTGCCAATATCCTCCCCCTTCTTCATTTCGATGCAATTTATGTAGGATTTTGCTAGATCTGGCGTAATGGCGTTTTTGTTCCCATGTGCAGTGGTGGATCCAGCGCTTCTTAGGTTGTTTTGTGGTGGTTCCTAGATTTTACGGTTGTTGCTGGAGACGGAGCAACATCTCATTAGATGTAGATGCAGCAACGCTTGGTCGATGTAGTTGTACAGGTCAGTTTCCGCCCATGTCTACTTATGGTTTTCTGCTCCCCTAATGCGGCTGCCGTTGTTCAGTGCCCCTATATGTGCACAGCCCATAGATACGTGGATGTAACTGATTTGAATCAGCTCCTAGATGTTTTGGACTGTATGTGTGTATGACGCCAGTTGTTTCTGTCAGTGTGTTGTACTGTTAATTTTGAGCAATTTTAGAATGATTGGGACTGAATTTTTACCAGTTAAGCGTCAGCAATGTGTAAGTTTCAGTGATTTTTCAAGTGCTTTTGTATCTGTTTTTGTAAATTCAGTTATGTGTAAGTTGATTTACAGTGTAATCCCTAGTGTTTATTGACTGTATTTAGATGATTTTTACAGTGTAATTCGTTAGTGGATTTACAATGTAATTCTTAGTGCATTTTGCAATGCATCTTCGGTTGATTCCTAGTGTATTTTTACAGTGTAAATCCCAGTGTAGTCACGCCTTAATTCTTTTGTAGTTTTACGGTGTAAATCTTAGTGCCATGGCACTGTATTTTCCTTATCTTATTAGTTATTAGTGGCTTTTTTGATGGGTCTCGCTCGCCTGTGGCTCTGAAATAAGTTGGTGACTGATATGAGCCTGTGTCTACATGCCCAGACCTTTGCCAATGGGTGTGTGAAGTGTGGTTTGCATCTACCTGGCCACTTTTTTTGCAATGGTTTTTTGAAACACTAGTAATACTTAATAAGCAGTTTTTTATCTATGTGGCTGCAGTGTAAATGTGATCCTCTCATCTTAAGAAGCAGCCTTTGTCTCTGGTTTTTGTAATATCTTTTAGTGTAACTCTCAAAGTATTTTTAGTGGATTTTTTACACTGTCATTATCTTGTTTTGATACAATGTAATTCCAAGTATTTTACACTGTAATTATCTTTGATTTACAGTGTAATTCTCAAAGGATTTGCACTGTATCTTACTGGATTTTACAGTGTAATTCTCGAAGTATTTTCATTGTAATATCTTTTGGTGTTTCTCTCACAGTATTTGTAGTGGATTTTTCGCACTGTAATTATCTTGTTTTCATACAGTATAATTCTCAAAGTATCTACACTGTAATTTTTTAGTGTAACTCTCAAATGATTTTACACTATAATCGTCTTGTTTGATGTAGTGTAATTATCTTGTTTTGATACAGTGTAAATCTCAAAGTATTTATGCTGTAATATCTTACTGTATTTTACAGTGTAATTCTCAAAGGATTTACACTGTAACTCTCTTAGTGGATTTACAGCGTAATTCTCAAAGTATTTTCACTGTAATATCTTTTAGTGTTTCTCTCACAGTATTTGTAGTGGATTTTTCGCACTGTAGTTATCTTGTTTTAACACAGTGAAATTCTCAAAGTATTTACACTGCAATTTTTTAGTGTAACTCTCAAATGATTTTACACTGTAATCGTCTTGTTTGATGCAGTATAATTATCTTGTTTTGCTACAGTGTAAATCTCAAAGTATTTGCGCTGTAATATCTTACTGGATTTTACAGTGTAATTCTCAAAGGATTTACACTGTAACTCTCTTAGTGGATTTACAGTGTAATTCTCAAAGTATTTTCACTGTAATATCTTTTAGTGTTTCTCTCATGGTATTTGTAGTGGATTTTTCGCACTGTAATTATCTTGTTTGATTACAGTGTAATTCTCATAGTATTTACCCTGTAATTTTTCGCGATGTAGTGGATTTTTTGCACTGTAATTACAATGTAATTCTCATAGTATTTACACTGTAATTTTTAGTGTAACTCTCAAATGATTTTACACTATAATCGTCTTGTTTGATCTAGTGTAATTATCTTGTTTTGATAGTGTAAATCTCAAAGTATTTACACTGTAATATCTTTAGTGGATTTACAGTGTAATTCTCATTTTTGGATATACACTTTTTTTTTGCATTTTTACTGTGTAACTATCATTGGATTTACACTATAACTATTTATTGGCTTTGTTAGTGGGCTTTACACTGCAATTCTTAGTGGTTTTACTTGTAAATCTTAGCACCATTTGTACTAGTATCCATTTGGTTTGCTCTAATGCATTTTAGTCTTATTTTCTTCAGTGTAACAAGCACTTTAATTCTACCGATAGCACTTTATTTTCTTTCTAACATGTAAAGGATTAACTTCGAAGAGTTTCATGTGTTGTACCCAGCTGTCCCTAAGCAAGATAATTGGTATTTAAGTTTTTCTGCCTTTTCATGTTCGTGTTTAATTTTTATATAGATTTGTATGAAAGCTTTATTTTTCTTATTTGTGTTCTTTTTTATCTTTTCAGCAATGATTGTGGTGTCTTCACATTTAAGTACATGGAGATATTCACACCAAGAACTCATATGGCAAACTTTTTCTCCAGTGCAGATATTCCAAATATTAGGATCAGATATGCGAATGACATGTTTTTCAGCCCCATGAACAGTGGCAACAAGTCTTTTCGTAACTGATTTCTATCATGATGTATGTTCTTTACTTTCCTTGTCATTTGTTTCATTTTCTTATTCTCCTTTTTAGCTTCTTGTTTCTTTTACTAACATTCTGGGTCTCTTTGAATTTTTGTGTCTAGGGAGAGGCAATGCCAGGTGAGGTTAAACATGCGCGCGGTCCTAGCACAAATGGTGGCCGAGTTCTTTTCTTAGTAGCATGTAATCTGAACAAAGTAGCATGCAATCTGAGCATATCAGTATTTTTGATTTAGTAGTGGTCTGTATGTTTTTTCATTTTGATTGTAATGTCATGTCTTTATGCCTGTAACTCTGCAGTACGTATTTCGAGCAGATTTTTGATTCTATCAGGGGTTCTTTTTTGTTAATGATCATTTGTTCCTTGTATCTCAATTTATCCCTTCTTCACCTTCTTCACCTTTTTGTTAGTGCTACTTTTTTTACTGACTTTGGTAAAGTTTGGGAGTGTGGTTCCGTTTTTTCAGAGTTAATGTTGCTGGTATGCTTAGTGGATTTACAGTGTCATTTTAGTGGATATTACAGTGTCTTTTTAATTGCATTTTACACTGTAATTCTTAGTGGGGCATTGTAAAAATTAGTATCTTTTTAGGGGGTTTTACACTCATTTTCTAGGTGGTAATATCATTGTAATTTTACCTCTTGTCAATGTATTATTGTAATTCTACCTTCGTTTCAGCTGCTTTTTTCACTTGACTTTGGTAAAGTTGGTAGTGTGGTCCCGTTTGTCAGAGTTTGTATTGCTGGTATGCTTGATTGTGGATTTACAGTGTCATTTTAGTGGATTTTACAGTATCTTTTTCATTGCATCTTACACTGTAATTCTTAGTGGGGCATTGTAGAAATTAGTATCTATTTAGTGATTTCACACTCATTTTCTAGGTGGTAATATCATTGTAATTTTACCTCTTCTCTGTCAATGTATTTTTGTAGGTCACCTCATCCTGGTCCTTTAACCTCCTCCCTTTGTTTTGCTTTTTAGCTGCTTTTTTCTGTTTGTTCCGGGTTGGAAAAGTGGGCATGTGGACCCGTTAGTCTATTTATTTAAAAGTTGGGGCAGAAAAGAAAATAGAAAAAAAGACAAACAGGGGACACGGGACAGTTGGCATCCTGTAGTTGGATGGAAAATATGGATGAAAGCGAATTGGATTTCATCCGGATGTAGAATAGACAGTCCCTAGATATATGGAGTGGCCGACCATATTCAAAAATAGTTTGTCTCCCTAATCCATATTAGAAAAAAACACTAAAACATACTCTTGTCTCCCTAATCCATATTAGAAAAAACACTAATACATACTCCCTCCGTTCCTAAATATAAGTCTTTTAAGAGATTTCAATAAAGACTACATACGGAGGAAAATGACTGAATCTCGAAAATCCATCTCTGCACCCGAGCTCATCTGCACCCGCATTGACGAAAACAATCAAAATAAATACTAGAAAAATTCAAAAAATAATCCAAATGAGCCTGGGCACCGAAACACCCTACTCACTGAATCTACACTAAAATATGTATGTATATATCCGTATGTAGTTCATATTGAAATATTTTAAAAAACTTATATTTAGGAACAGAGAGAGTATTAGGACAAAATATCATATGAACATATGGTGTCACCCTATTGGTTGGGCTCGCATGGAGCGAGCTAGCCCACCCTCGCTCGAGTCTGGAAGGATGTCACCATTCCTTATCATGAAGGACGTCACCAAGTCCTCTGGCCATAGGAGCTGCAAGCAGGTATTTGTCTTCTCTGACGCCGTCAACTCCTTGTGTTACAAGTATCACTGGTGACGTCCCCCCTCCGATCTGCCACCAGGGCAAGTGTTTATTGTGTGATGAGATGAATGATGAACTCTGTTAGTAGGTACGAGTCCATGACCCTAGTGTTTTAGAATATCTGTTTGGGCCCTTTTCCGATATGCCTATCTGTCTCCAGGGCAAGTTTTTTTGTGTGCTGAGATGAATCATGAATCTCTTCTGCGAGTTTGTGGGTCCATGATCTGAATGCAAAAGTTGATTAATTGTTTATATTGTCTGCTGCAGATCGATAAGCTATGGATGGTTAGGTTCATTGTGCATAAAGCATCTTCCGTCAACCAGCACCTGAGCCATGGCTGGAAGACTCAATCACTATTGAAAATCTGAAGGAACAATTGGTGCAGCACGGGTTAGGCCAAAATTATTTTTTCTACTATCAAAGCAGGGTGATGCCAAGTGCAGGATCATGTGGAAGTTTAGTGGCACGAATAGGTTCAACTGAAGTTATCGGAGGATATTAAAGTCAAGGTGCAGGACGGGGATGAGCTAAGTGGGTGGTTGAGGTGGAACATAGGTGGCAGGATGACCATGGCTGAACTAACCAATGATTCCACAGTTCGGGAGATGATCAAAGAATACAAGGCATTTCAGATGGTCGACTTGCATTGTTACAACAGACCTGGGGGATTTGTAGAGCTTGCTCCAATTACAGATGTTGTCACTGTGGAGTGGCCACTCTCCTCCATGCCCATGGCTCGACGATGCTATATGATGCTGTCAACAAGTCTGAACTTCATGTTTGAAGTGATTTCATTATGTCTAGAATTTTGAATTTGTCAAGTTAGCACCCCATGTACCCCATGTTGTCTGAGAACTCTGTTATGATTTGCGCTGTTATGGATAATGTTACTTTCATCTGTATGTTATTATGATTCCTAGTTTCGATGCATGCGACCATTGAAACAAGAGCAGACAGTACAGTAGTTGTAGACAAACCCACTTTATTCACTCATTTTGATCGTATTGAACACATCATAATGTAGAACAAGCCTGAATCTAGTCTAACTCGCTAGGTCTTTGCTGGCCGTTTTCCTAGCGCACCACTCCACGAATTGCTTCTGGTGCTTAGCTCTGTGCTCTTTCTTTTGCTTCTCCTCCAACATCTTCTTCTCTTTTCTTTCCACGTACCCGACACCGAACTAGTACAACTCGTTTTGTTTCTCAATTTCAAGCCAACATTTGCTTGCACATCTAGCAGCTTCCTGCAATCAGTTGACATGTTTTTTAGATGTCGAAGCAGGAAAGGAGATATGATAGGATATCAAAACGTTGGCTTACGAAGTATGGCGCAGCCCCCTTGATGTGCCCGCAGACGAATCCCCAACAACCCATCTCTACTTTAGTTCTTATCTTGTATTCGTCAATGGTGTAGCAGGTTGGCACACCTGTGGCACAAAGGAGTCCAGCTCCTCGGCGGATGGCATATCTGGTGGTAGGAGGTGCCGCCGAGGGGTCCTACTAGTTCATCCAAACCCCCTTTTCCTTTGTGCAAAGAGGATGCCATGGCTTGGTTGTGGCTGTGCTGAAACAGTGGTGTTGTTTGAAAATTTATAGTGGTCCGCAAGTGTATAGCCATTGGATGGAGTGTTCAAACTAGTCAGTATGTCTGATATTGTGGTTGGACGCTCTAACTTTGACGTGATGTGTGTAAAAGGCTGATGGCCTGGCTTACTACGCTTACATGGGCGAGCATTAGTCCTCTTTTTCCTTGCGTTCTATCCCTAGGGTGGTAGGCGGGCTCATCCCTCTCCTTATTTCCCCAAATCTATCGCGCTGAAACCCTACCGGGCGACGCTTGACATCAGTTTCCATGGCAGCTTAGGCCTCGCCGGCTGGTCGGCGGTACTACTGCCCGCCCACCCTAAGCTGGCCCCAACCAGCCGCCAGCGCCGTAAACAGTTCAGGCGGCATGAAATGTGTACGGAGGCTACGGTTTCCTGCGAGAATCAACCGTGGGAGGAAGTAAGTGACCGTAATCGCCAAACCTTTTCAATTTTTCCCGCTGCACGGTGGAATTAGTTGGGTCATTCCTACGGTCACATGTAGGCTTGTCAGTAGAACCTTGTTTATTTTTCAATTTGTGCCGTGTTTAGTTTAGTTAACGAGAAAGTTCTCTTAGATCTAGCTCCGCTCCTGCTGTATTGAACACTGACAGTAGTTCGTCATGTTCTTGCGTAGCATACGTACCTGAATCAATTCTCATGTGGTAGCCAAATTGCGGATCCGGTCCCCCCTTTGTACCAAAGAACATATTATTTGAGGACGATGGTAACACTCTTTCTGATCTTTCCTTTGAGGACGAGTGTCTTGCCAGTACGCCTGGTCCATCACCGTTTGGTGATTTTGGTAACGACGTTTCATTTATAGACGATTGCCGATTTCCTGGTATGCCCATGCCCGAGCAAGTTCAAACTGTGTCAACCACAACTTCCACCTGCTCACAACGAAGCCGGGCACATGAGGAGGCTATAGGTTTATTGCACCGTTAGTGGAGGGGGAGATCTTCTGCGAGACAACTATCATGGTATGTGCCTTGCATCTCAATGCCAGGCGGTGGGGGTGGGGTAGTAAGTACATTACCTTCTGTCCATTAGTTAAGATCTAACAGTAACCACCACTAGGGGTTGATATCATGCTTGCTAGGTAATGGCCCACGACCAAGTCTCCAACGTTGTACCCATGACCTAAGACCATGATCTGTTTCCTCAGTCTCATATGCTAGTCAGCATGGTGAGTATTCCTTATAACCCGTGTATTGTCGGGGTTCAATGGTAGTTGTATTCTATCAATAACAGCCTGCTTATGTCGTCTTCTTGGCAGTACACCGTAAATTTTTGCTTAAATTACCTTGACAACAAGTTGAATCTGGCCTTGGCAGAGAATAAACAGCTCACCGATGACTTGGTGGAGTCGCGTGGTCTGTACTTGCAGGACATTGCTAAACACATGCATGCAATATAAGAGATGGGTCGGTCCATGGAGTTGACCCATCAGGTGGTAATGATGCTTAGTGAGGAGAATCAGAGGCTAAGGAATGATCGCCGTGATTTGAGGCTAAGATGGACTCCATGGAGGAGGATATCAAAGCGACTATGAATGATCTTAATGAGATTAGAGAAGCATGGGGTTTGACAATGCTTACATGAAAGCAATGAAGCTGTACTAACCGGGTCATCACCTTTCGTACTCTCTGGTGATGGTTAAGTTACTAGTTTTGTGCAATGATGCTTGGTTAGAACTGTATGCCACCTCTTCATTACATACTTTGTTGGTCTTCTACCTGAACCAGCTCTTGTATCCCTGTCAATGAATTTGTGGCGCCATGCAATGTACTAATGCTTTCATGATTCTCGATTTTGATCGACTTATTTTGCATTACGTCACCATATTTTGCCCACCGGGATCAGTTATGTAGGTCGTCTGGCTTGGTTGCAATGACAGTGCACCTGGCATGTATACATTCATGCCCGTGTTTATCAGGCCGTTTGGCTTAGTTGCAATGAAGCATCTGGTGTGTATACATTCATGCCCGCGTTTATCAAGCCGTCCGGCTTGGTTGCAACGACAATGCACCTGGTGTGTATACATTCATGCTTGTGTTTATCAGGCCATCCGGCTTGGTTGCACTGATAATGCACCTGGCGTGTATGCGTTGGTAATAAAATATCTAATGCGACGCCAGGTCTGATGCTTATCGATTATTTTTCTCAGCCTCTCCTACACCACCCTCACACAAACCCGACCGCCAACCCACCCCCACCAACACCAACCCAACAAGCGAGCGCAGTCGGAAGCTCGACATACCGTCGTGTATGCATGGGGAAATCTCCGACAACTCAAGCTCCAAGGTGCGCGCTTGTAACCTGTATTCATATTTCTGGATGACCTGTATTCCGTTTGGATCTACTAAGCCTTGTTCTTATCGTCAGTGCATTCGTCAAGTTAATAGACAAGCTCAAGTTGAAAAACAAGCCTTAATCCTGTAATCGTTTAACTTCTATTTTGATGGGCGTGCTTTCTGTTAGGGTGGATCCCATGGAGAATCTTTTCAATGCAGTGTTGGCACACAATAAGAAGCTGGAGAACGAACTGGCGGAACTTCGAGCATTTTGCTTGTGGGACGTAACCAAGCAGTTAGAAAGTCTTCGTCAGATGCTGGAGAAGAATAATGAACTCATTACCAAGCTAATGGAGGACTATGCAGAGTTTCATAAAGAGAGGCGTACTGCTGATGAGTTGCAGGTAGGGATCACGCAGAGCCTGTTAAATTTGAAGTGAACATGATACGCATGGGGGTTGCCCCCTCTGCCATGAAATATATGCCGTTGAACTATGTTATGTTTAGAGACATATGGCACTAAATTCCGTATGGTACTGAATATCAATATGCATGATTTGTAATAGTTATACAAGTCTGTACTTGTCTTATGTGGTTGTCTGTTGGTATGTGGAGTATTTCAAGTCTCGTGTCAACATGATTTGTAAGAGCTAGATAACTTAATTTGCAGGGTGTTTGATGTAGGGTGGAACCCTATAGGCCGATCTTTCACGATTGGAGCGGATCCCATGAAGAACACACGAGGGGAAAACACGAGGGAAACGAGAGGAAAACACTCAAATCAACGAGATTCGATTACACATGTGCTAGATCCGAGTACACAAGACACACGATCCAAACATAACAAGGGACGATACAAACGGTCGGTAGTTCTTCCCAATCCGTGAGGAGATGGGGTCTTGAATCCACGAGGGGATCTTCCCTTGATGGGGTCTTGAATCCACTTGGGGATCTTCTCCTAGGAGGCCTCGGTCTCCAATGGAGTAGGGGTACAAGTGGATGAGCAATGCTCTAATCTCCAAAATGAGCTAAGACAGTGCTAACCCTAACAAGAGGCGGAGGTGGTCTATTTATAGTCTAGGACAAAGTTGGGGCAAGTTGGAGTGATACATGGGCCGGAGGCCTGTTACACTGTGCATAGACAGGGGTCGGATGTCCGGGCCTTCATGTCGGGCTGAATGTCCGGGCTGAGGGTGCCGGATGTCCGGGGTGGCCTCGATTGCGTTCTGTGAAGAGTGTCAGATTTCCGGGCTGGGGCCGGATGTCCGGGGCACGCGTCGGGCCGGATGTCCGGGCCGTGTAGCTTGTCGGCTGGGCTACTGCTGGTGACACCTCCAAGGGCCGGATGTCCGGGCCCTATAGCTTAAGGCTGTTGGCCTTCGGCCGAGCTGCACGTTCCAGGGGCCGAATGTCGGGGCTAGGGCCGGATGCCCGGGTCTTGGGAGCTGTCTTTGGTCCTTTCCATTGTTCCTTTTCATCCCTGTACTTGGGGAGTTGTCCGTCTTCATGTACATCTCAGAGATGGTTCTCTGGATACCTGATCATGCATAATGTTCCGGACTAAGGTAGTAGCCATGTCTCGAGCGGGTCATATGGAATATCACTAAGGAGAGATGTCACCTCGGTTTCGAGAGCTGTAGCTCGTGCTCATGTCATCGGTCCTTTTGGCATTTGGTGAGACGATGGTAGGTCCATGGGGATGAACATAGGATGCTCCGCATCAGCATTTGTTTTATTTTGACTCACTTCAAGATCAATATTAGCAATAGGTAAGGATCTTTCGAACGTCTGATACAACACTGATAGAAATGTCACCGTAGATTAATCGCTGGCAAACAATGATACAGCCAGGAGTACAAATGCGACCGATGATATCATTTCATCAGCATTACAAAGAGCATCATAAAGCATAGCACCAAACCCAAATCAAGGCCCAACTTCATGAGGAACAACATCTCTTACTATCAGCAACAAAGCATTCATCATCCTCAACGGCCTGACATCGTCAGCGCCATTGTTGCCGATGCTGGTTGCAGCAATGGTTGCTTTTGCCACTTTCCCACGCTCCAGCTCTTCCCTTTTAGCTCTAACGTACTGTAGTGCATCAGTAGCAGCTTCACCTACAAGGTATCGATGCTGAATCAGATACTCCACGTACTGCAACCCCAATGCCAGAATTTACAACCAGTCTGTAATTGGGGAAATAGGCAACCATGAAGAAAATTAGTAATGTCGCGCCAGGTTGCGTAACCAAAACCAGAAAGGGATCAAGAAGAAGAGCTTACTCTGTTCATGTGGCACTTGTAGAACACCCAATCGTCATGAGGATGCTTCTTTGAGACGAGAACCAGAACCTGCTGATGACACTTGGGGAAGAGCACAAGGGGAAGTGGGTAAGCTGGGTGAGGCAACGACGGCCGGATGTAGAAGAACTAGCGGCGGACATTACGAGAGAACAGAGCATAGGAAGGCTAGGTGTATGAGATTTGGGGATCTAGATATTTCAGGAGGAAAGGGTGTGTACTGAGGTCTTACAGCGGTGGGCCGGCTAAATATAATATGTATATGTGATACGCTAGCCCCCTTGGTGTTAGAAATAGTGGTAATGCCTAGCTGCTAGATGTGTGTAAGTTGGCCTTGCAGTACTGATGTGACTGAATGAGGATGCGTCAGGAAGGTGAGTAGGCATGTCAGTGTGTGTACTAGAAACACTGATACATCAGGCGCGTCAACACTGTCTGACATACTGTGCGTTTGCTTAGTTGTTAAGTTTCGGGGGAAACCAAGAGTTTACCCGCAGGGAGAGCATGGCAGGTGGGCACTGGCCGCTTTAACTGCGAGTGGGGCCCCTCCGATGGAATTACACCCTTTGAGTTGGCGCATATACAAAAAAACATACTTTAAGTGCATCTAGTGCCACCCCTAGTTGGTTTTGGAGTATTGAAGACAAACTTGGTTGAGGGACTAATGTGTTTGTGAGAATTTGCAGGATAACACAAGTAGTAGTCCCTTATTGATTCGGTTTACCTACCAGAGATGACCCCTAAAAATGTGTGAAGACATTGAAGACAATGGTGGTTCATGAAGACATTCACGATGAAAATTATGACATGAGAAAATATTCATGTGAAGACTATGGAGTGCGAAGACATAGTTGTTTCGTAGTTTCCTTTTCTTCTTTGTTGAGTCATAGGAACCATCATACTGTTAAGTGGGGTCCAAGTGAACAAAGTCAGATTGACTGAAGTGATGCTCAACCAAATCCTATGTCTTTGAGCAAAGACAGTGAGAGCAAATCTTATCCAGAGTTGGATGAGTCAACTTTACTTGTAGCCCAAGTCAAGCTGCCGCGTGTGTTTGAAATCCGACCGTTGGACACATGTCGGTTCCTTAGTGACCCAGGATCATTTCGGACAAATCAGGTCGGGTTGCCTCCTGGCTATAAATAGCCCACCCCTACACCATAAATTGGTGGCTGCTCAGAGTTAGTGCACGACTTTTGTCATTTGAGAGCAACCCACCTCCAAAGCATTTGAGAGAGAGATCCTTGTGAGGACAAAGCCCAAAACACCCAGAGCCAAAGAGTGTTAGGCATCACTGAAGATTTTCTGTCCGTGTGACCTGAAGACTTGTTACACTTGAGGACTATGAATCCTCCAGCCGGTTAGGCATCATGTTCTGAGCATCCAAGAGCCATTGTGGATTTCCAGTGAAAGAAGTCTGTGAAGGTTTGGAAGTCTACCTTGAAGACTTACCAGAGTGATTGGGAGAGGACTGGGTGTCCTTAGCTCAAGGGGAATAAAGTGAAGACGCGATCTTTTGAGTTAAATCTCAGCCTCCCTAACCATACGTACAGTTGTCACAACAACTGGAACTGGTCTACCAAATCCTTGTCTTCACCAAGCAACTGGTTCTATCCTTCACTTCCCTTTACTTTACAGGTTTGTCTTCGTGAAGTCATTGCACTGCTGTCGATCGATTGACTTCCTTTGAGTGAAGACTATTAACTGTTTGGGTTCATACTGTCTTCCATCCTGATCCATACTACCTAGCTGCTGACAGTCTTCGTGCTTTCACTTCATTGCTTACTTGACTATGGCTTGTCTAGTGTAGTCTACCTTCCCCTGCATATCAATAGGTTCATTTCTACTGTTTGTCTTCAAAGACCTTGTGTTTTGAAGACTTTCGTAAAAATCGCCTATTCATCCCCCTCTAGTCGATAACTAGCACTTTCAGTTGGTATCAGAGCAAGGTGCTCCCTTATTCTGTGTGATTCGGTTTAACCACCTGTAATTTTAGCTATGTCGACTACAGGGATAATCAAGGTTTCCGTTGCGTGCCCTGTCTTCGATGGCACTGATTACCCCTACTGGAAGAATAAGATGCGTATGCATCTTGAAGCCATTGACGTCGACCTCTGGTATGTCATCAAGAATGGCGTTCCCAAGGTCGGTGAAGGTGTCACCGCTGCTGATGTCAAGAGGTTCATTCAACTGGATTCAACTGCCAAGAACATCATCTGTGGTCATCTGACCAAAGGACAGTACGGCCGTGTGAGTGCACTAGAAACTGCGAAGCTAGTCTGGGACTGGCTCTCCAAGGTCAACAAGGGCGTCTCAACTCAGAGAGATTCAAGGATTGATGTTCTTCGCAACCTCTTCAACCACTTCAAGAGAAACGACAATGAGAATGTCCAGCTCACGTTTGATCGCCTCACTGATATCACAAATGAACTTCGCGCACTTGGCGCCACTGAGATCACCAAGCATGAAATCGTCAAGAAGCTACTGATATCTCTTGACAACTCATTCGACACCCCGGCCCTGATGATTCAAGAATGTCCTGACTTCAAAGATCTTGATCCGTCTGACATACTCGAGAGGCTCAACACACATGAGTTTGAGTTATCTGAGAAAAGAGACATCTATGGCCCCAGCTATGGACGAACTAGGGATTTGAAGGCAAAGGTTGTGTCCTCATCTAAAGAAGAATCTGAGTGCAGTTCTAGTGATCCTGAAGACATTGGAAATGAGCTAGCTATGCTCGTGAAGAAGTTCCAGAAGTTCTCCAAGAAGAAAGGTTTCAGAAAGTCTTCAAGTTCCAGCTCAAGAAATGATGAAGCTTCTACTCGTGACCACAAGAAGAGAACATGTCACAAATGCAAGAAACCTGGTCACTACATCTCTGAGAGTCCTCAATGGGACAATGATACTAAGAAGAAGAAGAAGAAGAGCAAGGAATATGATTCTGATGACAAGAAGAAGAAGAAATCCTCAAAGTCTTCTTCAAGGTCTTCATGAAAGTCTTCATCTCGCAAGAAGATCTCATCAAGCAAGTCTCGTGCGTTTGTTGGCTAGGAGATGGATTCAGAGGAGGAGTCTACTTCTGAGGAGGCAGAGGTGGAGTCTGAGGAGGAGTCCGATTCAGGCGTGGCAAGCCTGGCTCTGGCTTCAGAGTATGTCTCCAAGTCCATCTTCAACACCGAAGACAATGGCCTCGTCGCCAACGCTGGTGCTGACGATGAGGATGACTCTGCTCCTACCTACTGTTTCATGGCACATGGTGCCAAGGTAAACGCACGCGATGCTTACTTTCAAACATCCAGTGAAGATGACTCTGAATGTGAATCTAAACCTAGCTACAAAACACTTGCTAAAATTCCAACTGAACAACAAGCTGCTATGTAGCATATTCAGAAGTTGCTAACAAAAGCAATGACCTGTTGGACGCGGAAATGACTCAAACTCAATCCTTAATTGAAGACACTAAAAATCTTCACGTTAAGTACGAGGAACTTAAAAGTCGTCATGAAACACTCTCAACTACTCGTGAGAAGCTTTCCTATGATTATCTTCAAATGAAGCAAGAACTTGAGAACTTGAGAGCGAGTCATGAAGATCCTCAAAAGGAGAACGAGTCACTCCCCGCTCAACAGATCAGTTCCGCTCAGGAAGGTTTTGAGCCACCATGTCTAAAATGTCTTAAGCGTAATAATGCTGTCTCTGTTGCTGAATGTTCTTCCAAACTGGAGACTGTAGAAAGCAAAAGCTCGAGAGAAGAGGCTCTATAGTTAACGTAAAAGTTTGCTATAGCAAACTTGGTCATGTTACTATGATCAATACATATATGCTAAGGGCCAAATGAGTTGTCTGGGGTATTTATCTAAGGAAGGACTATAATCCTGGGTTTTTTGAGGGGAAATGGATCACAAAACAACATGCTTGCTTTGTAACTGCAAAATTGGTCCAGAAACTTGATCTATATGATGCACTCACATGGAGTATCAACTTGAGCTAAAATTTGGTAGATCATGACGATTTGGACATATAAAGATGCTGTAAAAATTTCATACCAATTGGACATGTCGAAATGGTACTTCCTTCACAGTTTCTCTGTCCAGAAACTTTGAATAATTTTGGAGAGAAAATGGCTTGTTGAAATGATCCCAAATTTGGAGGAGAGAAGTGATCTGGGTAGGATCATGATCTGGTGATTTTTCAGAATTAATGAATCAATATAAAATATACTTGCTTCACAACCTGAAAATATTGCCAGAAGCAAAGATTTGATCCTGTGCTCACATAGTTGATTGGATGGAGCAGAAAATTTGAGGAGGGAGATTATATGAGCACATGAAGGAGTGTGCAAAATTTCAACTCATTTGGATAACCCCAGCTAGTACTTCCTTTAGAATGCCTTTTGTCTGACAGAAACTTTAAAAAATTGCTCAGGAAGATTCAGTAGGCAAATGGAGCTGAATTTTGGCATGGGACAATGATTTGGACGAGATAGCATGCCCAAAAAGTTTGGGAGCAATCAAGAAAGGATATGTGGCACTTCATTCACAGAAAGCCACTCTGGAGTCTGGACAGAAATGAAGAATAATTATTGGGGAATAATTTTTGGGCTAGGGCATGAATGTTTGGGCATATTTGAGCAATATATGACCCAAAGAAATTATGAGAATTATTTAGGAATTTTGGGAGTGACAGAAATATAGGTTGCTTCACAACCTATGACAAATAGGGCTATTCCTTTAATAGAAAAGGAATATTCCCCAAGAAAAAGAATTATGGAGTTGGGCTAGAATAGAAATGGCATGATCTTGGAATAAGTTTGAGAATGATAACCGACTTGAGAGAAAGAATGAGCGTGACCTCTCAGGTTTCAAGTCCACTGATCCACTCCAAAAAGAAATTCAGGGCAAAAACCAAATAAAACAACAGAAAATGAAAAGTACCAAAAACCAGGGTGTTACATTTTCCCTTTCCAACCTTGTATTCAGAGGAGGTACCAATGGCCCACTGCTCCCTCCCTCGCGTCTTGCGAGCAGGGGCTGGGCATGGTGTTGCACTCAGGGCAAACCCGACAACGTTGTCACAATGGCTGCCGACCCACCCGCACGCACACCTCACCAAGGCCTTGGCGTCCGGGCCCTCGCATGACACTCCTGAGCGAGCCAACAAGCAAGTGTGGTTCCTGGCCACCTCATGGCCTTGCCGGGCATCGCGACCCGACATACCAGCGACGATCGACCCTCACTTGGGTGCTCGGGCACGGGATGGGCGCCAAGAGAGGATGGCTGGAGAAAGAGCGGCCGTGGCTTGGCTCGTTCTTAGAGGAACCTCACAACAAGTGCTGCCTACACCTTCGGGAGGTCGGACACCTGGCGGAGGCTCTTACGGAGGCCCCAAAACCTCGTGAGTCCCCTAGGGACCTCACGAGTGTAAACCTCGAGACCACAGGCGGTCCGGACACGGAGGAGGGGGCCTCCACAGGACCAGTGGTCGTGCCGGAGTTAAGACTCCAGCGGAGCACGCTCCCACGACGGAGGGACCCACCAAGGGTCACAAGCACACCAAGCTAAGTTATCCTAATCACGTCGGACAGGAACCTTTCAATTGATAGCTACACGGATACTTGGATAGGTGCAAGAAACGATAAAATAAAGGCGCAAGCGCCACCGTTCATTACACGCCCCACGGGGCCCTTCATGGTTTTTGGTGCAAGAAACAAGAACAAACAAAAGGAGCGGCCTCTGGAGGGCCGCTATTCCCAAGGACAGGCGGCGTGGCGCCTCACCTTCCTCCTTCGTCCGGGCGCGGCGGCCCGGCGGCTCGTCGTAGTCGTCGTCGCTCGTGCTCTCCACGGAGGAGGCGGCGCCGCTGCTGGAAGCGTCGCGGCTGTCGCCAAGGGCAATTTCACCGTGTTGGGTGCCACCGCCACGGCGACCACCGTCGGAGAGGTGGTCGCTGGCGCTGTCGTCGCCTTTCGCGCAGCACCCCAAGAGACGGCCGTCTTTCGCGAAGACCTTGACGAAAAGCGTCGCCGCTCCATCGTACTTGAAGTGGAGGGTACGCCTCCCCTGAAGGCTGGGTGTGCGGGCGAAGGTCTGCCACCCGCGATTCAGGAACACGTTGACCGCGGGGGTGACCTCGAACTCCACACACGAGGCCTTGCTGCAACACCCGTCGGCTTGCAGCCACATGCTACCGGGCCCTCCGGCCGGCAGCTCCTCCGCCGAGAAGCATGGGAGGTGGATCCAGAGGCCCTCCAGCCTCTTCACCCACACCACAAACTCCCGGGCCATGTCGGCCGTGTGGGATCGCGGGCGCGGTGGTCGGGCGGCCACTGTGAGCCCTCCACCTCGACCATGGCCGCTACGGCTTCCGCTATCGCCCCCACAGGAGGGACCCTTTCTGTGACCACCGGAGGTAATGCAGATGCCCGTTGGTATGCGCCCGCGCCCCTGGGAGACCGCCGCCGGCGTCGCTTCGGACTTGCGGGGACGGCCACACCCCCTCTTGGGAGGCGGCGAGCCTAGCCATTCCTGGGGGGGGGGGGGGTTCCCCTTCTCAGCGGCGGAGAACCTCCTCACTGGTGCTATGGAAGCTGCAGCAAGAAGAAAGAATGAGGGGCAAGAAGATGAATATGGGCTGGGGGCTCCGCCCCGCCTCGCCCTCTTATAGGCGGCAGGAGGCCAATTGTCGTCCCTTCGCGTTCGCGCAATGATGGCCATGTGGGCGTGCGCCAGTCCCTTGTCAGCCAGGGCAGTTGCCGAGGCGACATGGGGAAGTGGAGGCGTCCGCGTCTCGTCAAGTGCCATGAGTTAGCCCGGGCCCGCAAGAGGTTAGGGTCCACGACGCTTTGACCCTGCGCCTTGGCTTCGCCTAGAAGCTACCTCGGGCGCGCCTTGGGCCGGGGGGCTACTGTCGGCATTGTGGGAACTAGGGTACCAAGATCTGCCTGCCTGCGGCCCATGGCGTGGCTCCCTCGACGGCCTGGTATGGCCCAGCTACAAGGCCTCCAAGACAAGACCCTCGTGAGGGCCCCGACCTTGCGAGGAGAATGACGCCAAGGCCTCCAGAGAGGCGGCCTCCCCAGGCGGCTTCCCGAGGAGCGGATATTTCTATGCAGGTACCCAGCCTCACGAGGCTACAATGACATGAGGCATGACGACCATGGCCAGGCGGGTGCCAGGGGCACAGAGGAGGTAGTTTTCCCTTTCAGTGCTAAGGGATCAAGGACGAGCGCGAGTTCCCAAGGAATCCCGGAAAGGTTTCCATTCTGGTGCTACAAGACTAAGACCACGAGCCCGGCAGGACGGATGTCATCACCGAGTCCACCATTGCGTCATGACCAAAAACTTTGCAGGAGAAGACCACCTTTTGTCAAGATTAAATGTACTTCTTGTCCCCTTTCAAATTGGTCGTTCACTGGTACAACAAGGTGCTATACAAATGGTTTTTAACTCCTTTCCGCAACGGAGTTCCGAACCATCGCCAAGTGAGTGAATGCGATAAGGGGGTCCTTCCCACACGACCCAAAAACCATCAGGGATAGGCCCTCCTGGCACACACGCTCGACTAAATGTGGTTGTGTGCGACCGGCGAGCGATCAAATATAGTTATACGTACAGTTGTGCTAAAAAATACAATTACATGCCAAATTGTTTCCGATCGTAAGTACATCCCACACAATCAGTCCCTGCTAAATGTTTGCGTTCGTATGTACATTCCACACAGTCAATCCAAGGAATACATTTCCTTTAGTATGTACATCCCACACAGTTAATCCAAGAAGTACGTTTCCGTTCATACATACATCCCACACAGTCACTCCAAGGAAAACGTTTCCGTTCGCAGGTACATCACACACAATTTTCCCCATTAAATCATTTGTGACAGCGTTGCCATTGCACACGATATTAACAATTTTATCGTTTGCGTTATTGAATGCATCACACACGATGCATAGAAGAAACTGTGTGGCAAAGGCTGTCTCACACACACCTTTTATGTGGTAAACATTTGCGCAAGGTGGCCTAACGCAAATAGTTTTCAAGAGGATGTCGTGTGTGATTGTTCATTGATCCAACACGGTTTATTCCTAGAAACTATGTGCGTTGCCTGAGGTCATCGCCCACGGTGTTTTCTCAATAACCGTTTGCAATAGAAAACCCCAATTAGCAGGCTAACTGGCCATTATTAAGCTAACTGTCATATTATTAATAATCCATTTATCAATATAATTGACATTTCGTATTAAGCACACAATATATTCCATTTCCATATTAAGGAAGCAAGATTTTATAATTGAAATACATCAGAGTACAACATCATATAGCTTGTGCATGCAGTTACCTCATTACACAACAGCACCAGCACCAAGTTTCACATGCAACATCTATAACCTTTTGAAATTAGCATCATAGATGGTACATAGACAGATGAATCTCATCTAGAAAACTGTTGAAGTGGAAGGCGAATATTGAGCCTTCATTGATGTTGAAGGTCTTTGCAACTTTAGGCCAGTGCATGTGGATGATTGATCGTCCATCCTTCGTCCTCTTCAGGAACACTTCAATATTGAACCATGGGTGTTGTATGAAAACCTTCCTCGCCTCCTGATCATACAAGTGGTTTGAGAGGTAATCATCAATGAACTGCTTTGGAAAGGCCTAAAAACAGGTATGTGAATAAATATATTCTCTATATTGGAAATGGGGCAAAGGAATAAAAAAGGCAAGGTATAATAGTAAGTACCATCTTGTTGTGAACTGATGTTTTGTTCATTGTGCAGACAAAGATCTTGTTGTTTTTTGTCGCTAATTTCTTTATCCTAACAATCTTTCTGAGGTACTTGACTTGACTGATATTCATGGACAACTCATTTCCCCATATGTAAAAAGGGTCGAACAGTGGGTCAAAACCTCTGACAGCAGGACCTACATGTGCAAGACCAAATTGTTAAACCTAAATATTAGAATGGTTCCTGCAATTGCCCAATAATGTGCTATTAGACAAAGGACCATGCACGTGCAAACCCCGATTGTAAACCTCAGCGCTTCCCATTGTTTCCCTGTAACACATATAAGGTGGTTAGTGATCAGGTTAAGTGAGGGTTCGCATGCTATCAGTAAAATATGTTGATGAAAAATAATCACATTGCAGATTCATCAGGTTAATTCAAGCCACATGGAAAACCCATTTATCCAGGCCAAGCATGATAAAGAACCAGGAAATATAGCAGTTGTATATGTTTCTCATGTTGTAGCGACCAGACCTCAAACAGTCTGACCTCTGTGCTCAAGTGTCATCCCTGGATCGAGAATCTTGACACCACACGATTACTCGAAGGATTTATAACGAGTAGCAATCACACACTTATTACATCGAATGTCTCAAGAGAGAACTTAACAAAATAAATATGGCTTAAGGCCATCGATAACGATAACAACGAAGGCTTGGAAGAATAAGCGAGTCCATCAATTCCAGCGGCATCACCGAGTATAGAACCACGACCTAAGCACCTTACTGTCGTTCGAAAAGTCTGCAACATAAAATGTTGCAGCCCGAAAACGGGCCAGCACATGGAATATGCTGGCAAAGTAACACATAGAGAATAATGGAAGAATAAGCCTATACTACATGCATATATGGCTGGTGGAAAGCTCTATGGTTACAGTTTTGCGTAAAGCCAATTTTCCCTCTGCAAAGGAATAAATTTATTTAACTATCATGGTGGTTGTTGAACATTGAGAATGGTTGACAGCATCCTCAATCCCAATTAAAAGTACTCATTAACAACCCAACAATATTAATTAGAGTAACATGATGAGATTCACATGATAATCCAAGTACTAGATACTCAAGATGTCCATGACCGGGGACACGGCTAACCATGATTAGTTTATACACTCTGCAGAGGTTTGTGCACTTTTCCCACAAGACTCGATCTCCTGCGTTTGATTTCTCGCACTACATGGTGTTTGAGAAACGGATGACCGAGACATAGTCTTTCAGAAGCGCTAGCACCTTACATGTGGGTAGACCGTACCAACCTACAACCCCTACATCAGCTAGTCCACCCTTAAGAGTTCGCACAACTTAATCAACTATGCTAGAGCCCATAGTAGCATGTGGCTGCACACGGAAGTTTCTAGCATGAATAATCTCATGATCCCTTTGAGCACGGGTGGCGGTCAGAAGAAATCTGAGCAAGTCTGATGGAAACCACGTGCCTCAATCCACCCAGATGTGTGTTTAAGTTGCCACCTTAAATAAACCATTAATTGAACAGTTTCACATCTGTCATGGAATACACTCACCCAATCCACGTCTACTAGCATAGCATGGCATAATAAGCAAACGTAGAAGTGACTCCCAAAGGTTTGAATATAAATCAGGTAATAGGTACTACCTCATCTACTTCCCATCCCACAATTTAATTAGATCCTAATCATGCAATGTTTGAGGATTGATCTAATGCAATAAAACTGGGTAGTGGAAAAGAGTATGATCAAAGTGTTACTTGCCTTGCTGATGATCCGCGAAACCTAGAGACTCGAAGTAACAGGCGGCACACTCCGGGTATTCTATCGCAGACAAACAAACAAGCATACAATAAGTACTCATCTAATGCACAGGTAAAACACAAATAGATCTAACCAGATAGTTCAACTTAAGAACTCCGGTTTGCAAAAAAGAAACAAATCAAGCGAAGCAGCGAAAGTCAAGCAGCGAAAGAAAATAGCTCCGTTTTACTAATCTGGATCTAAGTCAAATTTTACAGAGGCAAAAACTTGTTTAAGTTGGTTATTCGGAAAGAGGGTTTGAGGCGAAACTCCAGCGCTTGAATCGCTGATTCCGATAAGCGAGCGAAAAGTTATACTAAAAGCGAAAATCGGATCAGAATCGCGATCGGAAAAATCACGGATTAAATCCGAGAAAAGAAAAACGACGAACAGGTTAACGAACGGACGTTCGTTTAACTAAACTAATCTGACGAACGCGTTCGTTAAAAACGAACGAACGAACAAACGCTCGCTATTTAACCGAACCGAAAAAAAACCGATCTAAAGAAAAAAATAAACCGACGCGAAAACCGTTCGGTTTTTTTAAACCGCACGGAAGTCGAATCGGTGTGGCGAACCTCGTGGCGGGATCCGCGACGGCGGCGGGTCCGGCGAAGTCGGCGGTAAGGGCGGCGGTCGGCGGGCGGCAATGGCGGGCGGCGGGCGGGCGGGCGTGGTCGAGGCGGTATGGCGGCTAGGGTTCGGCCCCGGGTGGGCCGACTTTTAAAGCCCCCGCGGGCCGGGTGTCCGAGGCGGACATGGCCCGTAGGTCTGTGCGCGGTTTTTTTTATAAAATAATTCCGCGCAGAAGAAAAATAAAAAGAAATACTAAACGGACTCGAAAAATCCGGAAATAAAATTTCCCCGGCTTCTAAAATCAAGCCGGACTAGATGAACTTTTATTTGGGGCCTAAATGCAATTTTGAAAAACGCGCATTTTTTCCTAAATTCAAATAAAAAGATGAAAAACTCCGAAATAAAATCTTATTTGATTTTATTATTAAATCCTCATTATTTCTTTATTTTGGGAAAGTCATTTTATTCCCTCTCTCATATTTTTGTAATAGAAATAAATGAAGATAAAATAATTAAAATCAAATGATCCTATTTTCAAAATTTGAGAAAACTCAAATATGAAAATAACGAAATCGCCAACTCTCTCCGTGGGTCCTTGAGTTGTGTAGAATTTCTAGGATCGAGCCAGAAATGCAACAAAAATATGATATGCAATGATGCTCTATGTATAACATTCCAAATTGAAAATTTGGGATGTTACAAACCTACCTCTTAAGATGAATCTCGCCCTCGAGATTCGGGTTAACTAGAAAATAGGTGAGGTGGTCCTTAAGCAGATCTTCCTCTCGCTCCCGGTGGCTTCATCCTCGGTGTGGTGGCTCCTTGAACTTTCCAAAACTTAATGACCTTCTGCGGGTGACTCGGTGGCAAACTCGAGAATCCTGACTGGTTTCTCCTCATAGGTCAAATCGTTATTCAACTGAATCGCCTCTAGTGGCACATTATCTCTCAGTGGTATATCAGCCATCTGCGTGACATTTCTTCAACTGAGAAACATGAAACACATCATGAACACCTGACAATCCTTCGGGTAATTCCAACTTGTACGAAACTTCTCCCATGCGCTCCAAAACTTTGTATGGTCCCACAAAACGTGGCGCTAATTTTCCTTTAACACCAAAACGCTTAGCTCCTCGAAGCGGAGATACTCGAAGATAAACTCTGTCTCCGGCTTCGTATTACGTCTCCTTGCGTTTTGAATCTGCATAGCTCTTCTATCTTGGTGGGCTACCTTGAGCCTATCGCGAATTAACTTTACTTTCGTTCGGACTCCTTAATCAAATCCGGTCCAAACAATGGCGGTCTCCAACTTCATCCCACATGGTGGGTTTCGCACCTCCTTCCGTACAAGGCTTCGGAAGGTGCCATCTTCAAACTAGTTTGGTAGCTGTTGTTATAAGAAAACTCCGCATAGGGCAAGTTGTCATCCCAACTTGATCCATAATCCAAAGCACATGCTCTCGGCATATCCTCTAATATCTGGTTGACTCTCTGTTTGTCCATCATGCGTGGATGAAAGGTTGTGCTAAACTCGATCTGGTTCCCAAAGTTTCGTGCAATTGCTTCCGAACTTTGAGGTGAATTGGGTTCCTCTATCGTCTGATACTCCTCGGAACTCCATGCAAGCATACAATCCTTGTCATGTATATCTTAGACAATTTGACACTGCTGTAGGTAGTCTTTACTGGAATGAAATGAGTTATCTTCGTCAAACGATCGACTACAACCCAAATCGAGCCATAGCCTGAGCGGGTCTGGGCAATCCGTGATGAAATCCATACCTAGTTTATCCACTTCCATTCGGGTATAGGCAATGGCTGTAACAATCCCTTTGGCCCGATGTTACGCTTTCACCTTCGACACACATCACAAACTGCTACATACTCTGCGATATCTTTCTTCATTCGGTCCACGAAAGTATCCTTCAAATCCAAATACATCTTGGTATTTCCGGGTGGATCGAATACGGTGAATCATGTGCCTCTTGCAAAATCAACTTCCGAATCTCCGGATCACTTGGTACGTAAACGCGGTCCTCAAACCATAAGGTATCGTGCTCATCCTCATGAAATCCCTTTGCTTTTCCCTTGCTCATCTTCTCCTTAATAGAAGCAACTTCCTTATCTATCCTTTGAGCTTCTCTGATTTTGTCCATCAAAGTAGATTGAATCTCCAACGCTGCTACATAGCCTCGCGGAACTATTTCCAAACATAGCTACCGAAATTCCTCGGCTAATTCTTTTGGTAAACCTCCGATCATTAGGATGTTAACATGACTCTTACGGCTCAACGCGTCTGCTACCACGTTAGCCTTCCCGGGGTGGTAATGCAATCTCATATCATAATCCTTGATGAGCTCCAACCATCTTCTCTGCCTGAGATTTAACTCCTTCTACGTGAAGATGTACTTCAAACTCTTGTGATCCGTATACACCTCACAATGATTTCCAATGAGGGAATGTCTCCATGTTTTCAATGCATGCACTACGGCTGCTAACCCCAAATCATGCGTGGCATAGTTTATTAGTGGGGTTTCAGCTGTCGTGAAGCATACGAAACAACTCTTCCCTCCTGCATAAGCACTGCTCCAAGTCCTCGACGTGAAGCGTCGCAATAAACTTCGTAATCCTTGCTTTGGTCTGGTAGGATTAATACTGGTGAGATAACCAAACGCTTCTTAAACTCTTGGAAACTAGCCTCACACTCCTCAGTCCAAATAAACTTGGTATCCTTCTTCAATAATTCTGTCATGGGCTTCAATCCTCGAGAAATTCTCCATGAATCTCCGGTAGTATCCTGCGAGTCCAAGGAAACTCGGATCTCTCAACTGTTGTTGGCGCTTCCCGATTTGTCACCGTGGCAACTTTAGTGGGGTCTCTGCTATACCTTCTCCGGATATAACATGTCAGAAATCCAACTTCCTTCGACCAAAACTTACACTTGCTGAACTTGGCATACAAGCGATGTTCTCACGAGCTTCTCGGTACCAAGCGCAAATGCTCATTATGTTCTTCTTCATTCTTTGAGTAGACCAAGATATCGTCAATGAATACCACGACGAACTTATCCAAAAATTCCATAAACACCTTGTTCATCATGTTCATAAAATAGGCTGGGGCGTTAGTCAGACCAAATGACATAACGGTATACTCATACAGCCCGTACCTGGTGGTAAAAGCCGTTTTGGGTATATCCTGCTCCCGAATCTTCAACTGATGGTATCCTGATCGCAAATCGATCTTGGAAAATACTTTAGCTCCTTGCAATTGGTCAAACAAGTCGTTGATCATCGGCACCGGGTATTTGTTCTTAATGGTTACTTCATTCAATCCTCGATAATCAACAACCATTCTTAAAGATCCATCCTTCTTCTCCACTAAATCTTGGTGATCCCCAAAGGCGAAGAACTTGGGCGAATAAAACCTTTATCCGATAACTCCTTAATCTGCTTCTTAATTTCCTCCAAATCTTGGGTTGGCATCCTATCGGCCTCTTAGATATCGGCCCGGTGCACGGCGATAGTTCAATCAGAAATTCAATGTCTACGTCCAGCGGCATGCAGCAACTCTTAGGAAACACGTCCGGGTAATCCCTTACCACTGGTACTTCCTCCTGCACAACTCCTGTTAAGGAATTTACATGTGCTCTCCTCGGCTCATGTCGTGATACAAACTTGATTCTCCTTCCTTCTGGGGTGGTAAGCAAAATCGACTTACTGGCGCAATCTATATTCCCTCCATACTTGATAACCAATCCATGCCTAATATCACATCCAATCCTTGCGATTCCGAACTATTAGGTCGAGGAAATACATAGTGTACAATCCTTAATGGCGATCGATCGCACCATATACTTGCCATATATTCTGCTCGGGTGAGGTTACTAGCATGGGTGACCTAAGGGCTTGGGTTGGTAATTTATACTTATCCACAACTCCCTTGATATGTATGAATGCGATGCACGGTATCAAAAAGAACAACTGCGATAAATGTCTTAACCAAAAACTTACCTATTCTGCGTCGGTGAGCTTCAACCTCCTCCACGGTAGCGTGGTTCACTTGTCCCCTGTTGAAAGGGTTGGCTTCTTTCTGAGCTTCCATTGCCATTACCATTTTGGCCTACGGACAATCATTTGCATAATGCCCGATCTTACGACACTTAAAGCAAGTGATATGGCTCAGGTCTACCTTGGATGGTGTTGACGGGTTGGTGCGGTTTTGTCCATTGCTTCCTCCATTCCGTTTCCATTCTTGGTGCCATTATGGTTGTGCGAGCTACCTCCTCCGTGAGTATGCTGAAATTGTCCTCCGGCCGAGGGTAAAGCGAAGTTCTGCTGAGCTCGAGTTATACTTCCCTGTCCATACTTTCTCTTGCGATTGTCAATCTGCTGCTGCTTCCTTCAATCATAAGAGCATGATCTACTAACTCTGGTAGTTATTGAAGGTGGCTACCATCAAGCTGCATGCTCAGCTCATCATTCAGTCCTTCTAGAAACTTCTCCTGCTTAGCTGCGTCCGTAGCAACGTCATCTGGGGCATAACATGCTAGCTTACTAAATTCATCCACATATTGGCCAACTGTCCGTCCTCCTTGGCGCAAGTTGCGAAACTCACGCTTCTTCATGGCCATAGCTCCTGCTGAAACATGGGCGTCTGAAAGCTTCTGAAACCGATCCCATGTGGCGGTGTCTCTGAGGTAAGTGGCTGTAAAATTCTCCCACCATCTTTGCTGCGGGTCCTTCAAGCTGATGTGCGGCAAATTTCATCTTTTCCCCATCTGTACATCCTGCAGTGGTCAACTCCCTCCCTACTTTGCAGAGCCAATCATCTGCAACAATCGGCTCAGTGCTACTGGAAAACACCGGCGGATTCAGCCTTAAGAAATAGGTCAAATGGTCAACAAGTGGTGGTGGCGGTGGGTTGTTGTTGTTGTTGTTGTTGTTGTTGCCTTGGTTCTGTACCAATGTTTGAATCAAGGCATTCTGCTGCTGAATCAACGGAGTGATCTCCGGCGGGAAAACAAATCCGGGGTCGCGTCTCGGAGGCATCTGAGGGTTTATAGAAAAGACGAGAGTTAAGAATAGAATGAGGTCTAGGGAGAAAACACTACCCATATGCACATGAGACAAAACACACAATATCACTCCAATCTATTCAAACAGGGGCATACAACGGCCTAACTATCGTTACAAAGTGCTGGAACTAAAACTAATTTTTAATGGGGGAATCTACTACTGTTATGGTGGTCAAATAGAAAAACTGCTCCGATGAAGACTCCATGATATCTGCTCCAGCTTCATCTTCGAAGTAATCATCACTAGGATCGGAATCGGTGTCGTCGATGATGATGTAGTTCTCTGGACAGGTGCAATCTTCATCTTCTCCTCCGGGTGCTGAATTTCCCATGAGTTCTTCAATCTTCTCCTTAAGATCGCCGTTTTGTCTCACTAGAGCTACAATCTCCTCCATGTAGTCCTTGCGAGTGGCCTTCAGTTCTCCTTCTAGTTCGATAATCTTGGCTTTTGCTATCTTCAACTCCATCATGTCTGCGCACATCTGGTTCTCCTGGCGTCGAATGTGCTGATTTAACTCCTGGATGAAAGCTGCAATGGATCGATCCTTCTTAGTGCCAACTATCTCCCATTGTTCATCTCGGCGCCCACAAATCTGGTAGATAGTATCCTTGAGGTCTTCTTTGTAAACTTCTCCAATGCGTCCCATGGTTATGTGAGCTGCCATGCTCTTTCCCAGACTCAAGTTGGTGCATTATAAACACACTCTATGGGCTCCGTGGTGGCGCAAGCGTCCTTCCGGAACTTGAGCTTGAATCTTCGGCGCTCTTCTTGGGTAAAGTGGAATTGTAGGTCCGGTGAAGCTTGGTATTCCGATGTTCAGGCACTTAGTGACTTCCTTCAGGTGTCGTCCAAAGGGTGTATCTTCATCCGGCTAGGTGACTTGATCCTCGCTTCCGTCATCCTAGAAGAGTAGAAAAGATGAGGAGTTAGAAATGAGAAGAGAGTAGTGATCTAGGGCTTTAGCTTAATGGTCGTTTCCTACAGTCAGCTTGTGCTCTGATACCATCTTTGTAGCGACCAGACCTCAAACAGTCTGACCTCTGTGCTCAAGTGTCATCCTGGATCGAGAATCTTGACACCACACAAGACTCGAAGGATTTATAACGAGTAGCAATCACACACTTATTACATCGAATGTCTCAAGAGAGAACTTAACAAAATAAATATGGCTTAAGGCCATCCGATAACGATAACAGCGGAAGGCTTGGAAGAATAAGCGAGTCCATCAACTCCAACGGCATCACTGAGTATAGAACCACGACCTAAGCACCTTACTGTCGTGCGAAAAGTCGCAACATGAAGCGTTGCAGCCCAAAACGGGTGACACATGGAATATCTTGGCAAAGTAACACATAGAGAATAATGGAAGAATAAGCCTATACTACATGCATATATGGCTAGTGGAAAGCTCTATGGTTACAGTTTTGCGTAAAGCCAATTTTTCCCTACTACAAAGGAATAAATTTATTTAACTATCATGGTGGTTGTTGAACATTGAGAATGGTTGACATCATCCTCAATCCCAATTAAAAGTACTCATTAACAACCCAACAATATTAATTAGAGTAACATGATGAGATTCACATGATAATCCAAGTACTAGATACTCAAGATGTCCATGACCAGGGACATGGCTAACCATGATTAGTTTATACACTCTGCAGAGGTTTGTGCACTTTTCCCACAAGACTCGATCTACTCCGTTTGATTTCTCGCACTACATGGTGTTTGAGAAACGGATGACCGAGACATAGTCTTTCAGAAGCGCTAGCACCTTACATGTGGGTAGACTGTACCAACCTACAACCCCTATATCAGCTAGTCCACCCGTAAGAGTTCGCACAACTTAATCAACTATGCTAGAGCCCATAGTAGCATGTGGCTGCACACGAAAGTTTCTAGCATGAATAATCTCATGATCCCTTTGAGCACAGGTGGCGGTCCGAAGAAATACAGCAAGCAAGTCCTGATGGAAACCAGGTGCCTCAATCCACCCAGATGTGTGTTTAAGTTGCCACCTTAAATAAACCATTAATTTAACATTCTCACATCTGTCATGGAATACACTCACCCAATCCACGTCTACTAGCATAGCATGGCATAATAAGCAAACCTAGAAGTGACTCCCAAAGGTTTGAATATAAATCAGGTAATAGGTACTACCTCATTTACTTCCCATCCCACAATTTAATTAGATCCTAATCATGCAATGTTTGAGGATTGATCTAATGCAATAAAACTGGGTAGTAGAAAAGAGTATGATCAAAGTGTTACTTGCTTTGCTGATGATCCGCGAAACCTAGAGACTCGAAGTAACAGGCGGCGCACTCCGGGTATTCTATCGCAGACAAACAAACAAGCATACAATAAGTACTCATCTAATGCACAGGTAAAACTCAAATAGATCTAACCAGATAGTTCAACTTAAGAACTCCGGTTTGCAAAAAGAAACAAATCAAATGAAGCAGCGAAAGTCAAACGATTTAAAGAAAACAGCTCCGTTTTACTAATCTGGATCTAAGTCAAATTTTACAGAGGCAAAAACTTGTTTAAGTTGGTTATTCGGAAAGAGGGTTTGAGCGAAACTCCAGCGCTTGAATCGCCTGATTCCGATAAGCGAGCGAAAAGTTATACTAAAACGAAAATCGGATCAGGAATCGCGATCAGAAAAATCGCGGATTAAATCCGAGAAAAAGAAAAACGACGAACAGGTTAACGAACGGACGTTCGTTTAACTAAACTAATCTGACGAACGCGTTCGTTAAAAACGAACGAACGAACGAGCGCTCGCTATTTAACCGAACCGAAAAAACCGATCTAAAGAAAAAAAAACCGACGAAAACCGTTCGGTTTAAAAAAACCGAAGGCATGGAAGTCGAGGCACGGCGAACCTCGTGGCGAGATCCGGCGACGGCGGGGTCGGGCAAGCGGCGGCGGGTCGGCGGCGGCGGGTGGCGGCGGCGGCGTGGTCGGGCGGTTGGGGGGCTAAAGGTTCGCCCCGGGTGGGCGGCTTTAAAGCCCGTGGCCTATTGTCTCGAGCGGTTTTTAATAATTCCACGCAGAAGAAAAATAAAAAGAAATACTAAACGGACTCCAAAAATCCCGAAATAAAATTTCCCCGGCTTCTAAAATCAAGCCGGACTAGATGAACTTTTATTTGGGGCCTAAATGCAATTTTAAAAACGTGCATTTTTCCTAAATTCAAATAAAAAGGCGAAAAACTCCGAAATAGAATCTTATTTGATTTTATTATTAAATCCTCATTATTTCTTTATTTTGGGAAAGTCATTTTATTCCCTCTCTCATATTTTTGTAATAGAAATAACTGAAGATAAAATAACTAAAATCAAATGATCTTATTTCAAAATTTGAGAAAACTCAAATATGAAAATAACGAAATCCCCAACTCTCTCCGTGGGTCCTTGAGTTGTGTAGAATTTCTAGGATCGAGCCAGAAATGCAACAAAAATATGATATGCAATGATGCTCTATATATAACATTCCAAATTGAAAATTTGGGATGTTACACATGTATTAAGTGCAGCCAAATTCGATTTATTCCTCACATGCACAACAATAAAAAATTCTACCCACGACAATTGGACATCGCATTGCAGAATTGAGCCTAGTTAACTAAACACCATAACAAATGGACCAAACATTAACTGAGCACCACATTGCACAATATAACATACTCCTAATAGAAGATCAGATAGTTAACCAAACCAAGCATGCTTAACAACTTGGAAATATAGCGATTGTATTCGTTTCTCATGTATTTAGTACATCCAAACTCGATTTATTTCTCACATGGTATACAATAACATAATGCACCCACAACAGTTGAACATCGCATTGCAGAATTGAACCAAACAGTTAACTAAACACCACAACAAATGAACCAAACGTTAAATGAGCGCCACATTGCACAATGTATAACATACTAGAAGATCAGACAGTTAACCAAACCAAGCATGCTTGACAACCTGGAAATATAACAATTGTATTTGTTTCTCATGTATTTTGGAAAGATAAATTTGATTTATTTCTCACATGGAAGACAATACAGAATTGCTGCCTGAAGAATTGGACATCACATTTGCAGAATTGAACCAAACAGTTAACTGAAGACGACAACTAATTAACCAAATTGCTAATAAGTGATCACCACATTGCACGACATATAGAACATATAGACTACAACAACAGATTGCATGGTAAAATTAGATAGGACAATTCACTAGAATTTGTTTAGGAAAGGCAGTAGCAGCACATGCAACGGGTAAATCGAGCATGCTTAACCGGCGTTGCTAGCAAACTGAACATGGGTCCTTAGAGTGACCTAATAAGACAAGTTACTCCTCATCGTCGGAGATATCAATGATGATTGCCTCCTTGGACATGGAAGAGGACGAGGCCTCCACATCGTTGGTGCCCTCGTCGTAGTAGCGAGTTGCCTGATCCGCTCCGGGCACCAACCTGCTAACTCTCGAGTTGAGTTAAGCACGAGCACACTGAGAAAACACCTCGTGGTCTTCGTCTAAGGCATTGAGGGTGGCCTCAAGAAAATGCCACGAACTGTCGTTTAAAGCAGCCAACCGCGTTGCGGCGTCAGCGTGCGAGGTGTCGGCGGTGTCCTCGAGGGTGAGGTGCTCCTCCAAGATCCAGGGGTCGGCACGAATGACAGCCATCGTGACCTCATCCGCGCGTGCGACCGCGATTTGCTTCTCTGCTGCCAAATGATCCTTGAGCTGCTGGCTATATTGCGTGCACCATGGCTTAGGATGGCACTTATTTGGGGGAGGGATCGGTGATTTGGGTGGAAGGGGTCGCACCGGCGGTCGGGGCATGTGGGGTGTGGAAGGAGGACGGGGGTCGGGTGTGGAGTACCTGCCTAGATAGATGAGGCAGAGCAGCGTGAAGGAGGGTTTCCGGTGAGGAGGCGCCGCTGCAAGCAAGGAGTGAAGGTTTCAACTTGGAAAGGAAGGCGAAAACAGGGGAAATGTCTCTTTTGGTAAGGGGGAGGGGGCGGGGAGGTAGATATTTCCACGGAAGCCAAAAATTTTGAATCAGTGCAGCGAAAAAACTGGCGCGCAAAGTGTCATGAGAAACAGTCCCTTATTCAGCATTGTGTACGATATGTGAACATCACAAACGATTCATATAACTTAATCCGTGTGTGATGAGTTTGAACATGCAAATTTTAGTTCGAATTTCCCTGGTTACAGTGGTCATCAACGTCATTGCATAATTTGGGTACACAAATAGTCTACAACAAACCCACACTTCTTAATCGAGCAAGTTCAGCAATTAAACAGAGCTACCTGACCTAAACATTACTCTAACAAATTAAAGACTGGCACTCTTAATTAAACAAAACAAAGAGTACTACTACAGCTGGTGCACGCCTATCTCCACCGCATCCTCCATGTCCAGCTCACGCCTGACGATCCCCTTGGGAAGGGGCTCCATGGCATCCATCGCACCTTACTCGGCAAGCATCAAGCCATCTCTTTGGATAACGCCGCCACGACCTGGGTGTGGGCGACCGCGATCTGGGCTTGGACGGGCTCTGTCCTGGCAAGGTATGCCGTGGAGGAACGGACGGCTGCTCGAACACTCTCGGCGATTGCCACCTCTTCGGCCATGGGTTGCCGACCGTTGTGGGAGAAGGTTCATTCTATTTGTGCGGTGACTGCCACGAGCTAGGCATGGGCAGCCTTGACATGGTCGTGGGCAGCCTCCATCAGGGCTAAGGCCGCCGCTGCGGAATGAACAACTGCTGTGCTGCTCTCGCCAGTTGCTATCACCGAGGCAGATGTTGTTGCCGCCACCTGAGAAGCAACATCGGCCGTTTGGGATGCCTTAGCCACCCGATCGCAGATTGTGGCCACGCTCATGCACCTTGTTAGCATGCGCACGGCGGCTGTGGCCGTGCTCTCGCCGGAGTGGGTCACCGAAGTTGCCCTCACGACACGGGTCCACGTCCCCATCTTTCACCGGTGACGATTGAACAGTGAAATGATATTTGGGGAGCGAGCTAGTGTGCTTGACACACCGGCTGTGGACAATGCACCTTCTCGCGTAATACATACTCCGACGGTGCTCCAAGATATTTTTTACCGCATCTCACACGGTTGGTGATAATAAACTGTGCGTGATCTACTTGATTTTTCATCTTGATTTGAATTACATAATGGGGTCACAACGGCAAAGGAGGGTGTTTGAATTGCTAGAACTTTTATCTGCAGTGAACATGCAACTATAGGTGTGTCGTAAAAAATTAGAATTATTCAGGGTTCGTTTGGACATTTTTATACATTAACTTGGTTTTCTAGCCATTTCAGGTGCACAATTCAAAATTAAACACATGCACATGCTCCGGTTCACCAAAATGGGTTGTGAGATCATGTATGTGTCTGTGGGTTTATGCTTATGTCCCATGCAAGAAATAGGGATGAATTTCGAATACCACGGAACCGTGGCTCTCCGGCAAACGTTGAGGTACTTGTGTTTGTAATTCTAGTAAATCCAAAACCCATCTGAAATTCATGAACCTTGGCACGCTATCATGGAATGGAATCAACAAACCAGAGCTTCTCACGAGAAGCCTCATGGTTTCGTTAGGGAAACATTTCACCTTTCTGGACGAAACGATATCCGTTGCCTCTTCTTGATTTCAATTTTTTTTCTAGTGTCAACATAGAACAAGAGGAGTGTCGTGTTAAATTTTAGAATTTTTCGGGGATCCTTTGGACATTTTTATACGTTAACTGAGTTTTCTAGGCATTTATGTGCATAATTCAAATTTGAACTACATGCACATGCTCCAGTGCATAAAAATGGGTTGGAAACTCAAATGTGTGTCCTTGGTTGCAAGCTTAGGTCACATGCAAGAAAGGAGAATGAATGTCAAACACCTCGAGACTGTCACTCGGCCGCTAACATTGAGATACATGGTTTTAAAATTATAGTAAATAGAAAACTCGTCTAAAATTTATGAAACTTGACATGATATCATGGAACGGCATCCACATGCCGTGGTTAAAATATTGTCCCATTTGGGGCATGTTTGGGTATAAGCTTCTCGCAAACTAGAGCTTCTCATAACAAGCCTGATGGTTTTGGTAGGGAACGTGCCAACTTGGGGGACGAAATGATATCTGTTGCCTCTTCTTACTTTCAAATTTTTTCTCATGTCAACCTAGAACAACGGGAGTATTGTGTCAATTTTTGGGATTTTTCGGGGTTCGCTTGGACATTTCTAGACAATAACTGAGTTTTCTATGCATTTATGTGCATAATTGAAATTTGAACAACATGGAAATGCCCCAGTACATATAATGAAGGAAATATGCCCTAGAGGCAATAATAAAGTTGTTATTTATATTTCCCTATATCATGATAAATGTTTATTATTCATGCTAGAATTGTATTAACCGGAAACTTGATACATGTGTGAATACATAGACAAAACAAAGTGTCCCTAGTATGCCTCTACTTGACTAGCTCGTTAATCAAAGATGGTTAAGTTTCCTAACCATAGACATGTGTTGTCATTTGATCAACAGGATGGACAAGACCCGTCCATTAGCTTAGCATAATGATCGTTAAGTTTTATTGCTATTGCTTCATTTATGACTTATACATATTGCTCTGACTATGAGATTATGAAACTCCCGAATACCGGAGGAACACCTTGTGTGATATCAAACATCACAACGTAACTGGGTGATTATAAAGATGCTCTACAGGTGTCTCCGAAGGTGTTTGTTGGGTTGGCATAGATCGAGATTAGGATTTGTCACTCCGAGTATCGGAGAGGTATCTCTGGGCCCTCTCGATAATGCACATCACTATAAGCCTTGCAAGCAATGTGACCAATAAGTTAGTTGCGGGATGATGCATTATGGAACGAGTAAAGAGACTTGCCGGTAACGAGATTGAACTAGGTATGAAGATACCGTCGATCGAATCTCGGGCAAGTAACATACCGATGACAAAGGGAATAACGTATGTTGTTATGCGGTTCGACAGATAAAGATCTTCGTAGAATATGTAGGAGCCAATATGACCATCCAGGTTCCGCTATTGGTTATAGACCGGAGATGTGTCTCGGGCATGTCTACATAGTTCTCAAACCCATAGGGTCTGCACGCTTAACGTTCGATGACGATTTATATTATGAATTATGTGATTTGATGACCAAAGTTTGTTTGGAGTCCCGTATGAGATCACGGACATGACGAGGAGTATCAAAATGGTCGAGAGGTAAAGATTGATATATTGGAAGGCTATATTCGGACATCAGAATGGTTCCGAGTGATTCGGGTATTTTTCGGAGTACTAGAGAGTTATGGGAATTCGTCGGGGGAAGTTAACGGGCCTTATTGGGCTATAGTGGAGAGAGGGAAGAAGGGCCACGAGGTGGCGCATGCCTCCCTCCTGCCCAAACCGAATTGAACAAGGGGTGGGGGCGTGGCCCCCCTTTCCTTCTCCCTCTCCCTCCTTTCCTTCTTTCCTACTCCAAAAAGGAAAGGGAATCCTACTAGGACTTGGGAGTCCTAGTAGGACTCCCTACTCTTGGTGCGCCCCTAGGAGGGCCGGCCTCTCTCCCTCCCTCCTTTATATATGTGGCAGGGGGCACCCCAAAGGCACTCCAAGATTTGTCTTAGCCATGTGCGGTGCCTCCCTCCACAGTTACACACCTCGGTCATATCATCGTAGTGCTTAGGTGAAGCCCTGCGCCGGTAACTTAATCATCATCGCCGCCACGCCGTCGTGCTGACGGAACTCTCCCTCGGTCTCAACTGGATCAAGAGCTTGAGGGACATCATCGTGCTGAACGTGTGCTGAACACAGAGGTGCCATACGTTCGGTACTTGGATCGGTTGGATCGCAAAGACGTTCGACTACATCAACCGCGTTACTAAACGCTTCCACTTTCGATCTACGAGGGTACGTGGAAACACTCTCCCATCTCGTTGCTATGCATCTCCTAGATAGAGCTTGCGTGATCGTAGGTAAATTTTTTGAGATTGTAGCGACCCAACCTCAGACGGTCAAGCCTCGTATTCTTGTGCCATCCACGGATCAGTATCTTTGGCACACACAGTACATCAATGTATATATCAAAGTGCAATCACATGTATAAATAACGTAAAATGATATATACCTCATAATACTCAGCGGAAACAATCAAGCGGGTGTGGAGTCCCATCAACGCCATCGGCGGGTTGAGTGTAGACCGTAACCAGTATCGTAATTCTTACTGTCGAGGAAATATCTTCAACATGATACGTTGCAGCCGTGTAGGTCAATTACATTGAATGTACCGCAATATCACAATAAAAAGAACAGATGATAAAACTATACTATATGCAATATGGCTTTGTGGCTCAGATCTGAATTTTGTTTTGCGTAAAAGCTGGTTTTATTTTACCTACATCAAAGGCAAAAGTGAAGTCTGTACTATGGAGTTTTCTATCATGACATGGTTCCGCCAACCGATGTCTCATAGCCCAAAATCATCATAAGTTGCCCACAATTAAGTTATCAAATCCGTGTTGAGAGTTCCAAATAGATCCAAGTCCAGATGCTCAAATTGTCCGTAATCGGGACACAGCTAATCGATTAGGTTTAAACCCTCTGCAGAGGTTTGTACACTTTACCCGCAAGATTCGATCCTCTCTTTACGTTCTCGCACTTCGTGGTGTTTGAGAACAAGATGACCAAACATGGTCTTCCAAAGAGTTCCTCGACCACCGTCCGGTACTCAACCCATCCTACCGTAGTTCTACATCCGCTAGTACCATCCCAGCCAGAGTCACAACTAAGGTCAACCAAGCGAGCCCATAATGACTTGCGGTTGCGGGTAAGCTTCCGGCGTGAAGTATTCTTCCGTCTCTTTGAGTCTGGGTGAAGCTTTCCGCAAGATGTCATGGCGCTTCTCCATGCATCCCGCCAACCACTGGTTTCTCCAGGTGCCCGTCAACCGTCCTTCACCCAAGAGTGTGTATTGAATTCTTGTCTCGAGTCTTGAAGTCTTGAGGTCTTGAAGATCCAGTCCTTGCAGATTCCATCATGGAGTTGTCGTCATTGACGTAGAGTCCTCCTTCTTCACACCACTCGAACACTCATACCAAACCCGTCTACTACAGCGTAGCATTAGAATAAAATAACGTCCGGGCTTGGTAACAGGGTGATGGGTTCCTACCTCATGCATACTACTCAACTACAAAATTTCAATAACACTCTTGAGGGGTGGTTGCAAAGGTGCCACTAAATGCAATAAAACATAGGTAAGAAAGCATGGTCAAAGTGAACTTGCTCGGTGATGTTGACGAAGAAGAATTATCGTTCTCAAGAAATAACTTGATAGACTACTCTTCACTCTCGATGAAATCTATATAACAAACATATCATTCACATAAGCACTCACACTAACAATCAAAACAAAAGAGAGAGCGAATAAGAATCAAGGAACTTCAAATAACACTAGGGAGTCTTCTTCTACAACATTCACAAAAATAGTTTTGTCTAACGGAAAATATAACACTAAAATAACAGAGAATAAAATATAAATTTAGTTAAGACAAAATAAAGTATTTTTTTCATAAAGCTATTTTGAAAGTATTTTCAATTGGGAGTTAAAACAGTAGAAATCCATTGCAAGTTATTAGCGAACTTGAATTGATTTCACGATAACAAAATAAAATAAATATAAAAACTTGTTGAACACCTACTGTTTAACTAATAGAAACCAAACATAAACTTTCTGAAATATAAAATAAAATAATTTAAAACAACTATAGAAAAGAAGTAGCTATAATTCAATAGAACTAAAACAGAATTTGTTTTACATGAAACAATAAGCTAAAATACTCAAACAATTTTGAAGTTTTTACCACTGGTAAATATGATCACTAGTGATCAGTAGAAAAAGAATCAAATAAAATCTATTTTTAAACTCCCGAATAAGCAAAACAAGCTTTAGTTCAAATCTGATCTAACTCAATTTTTATAAATCAAACATAGACAAATTATATATTTTGGAAACTACAAGAAAATTGTGATCTAACGCAAAAATAATCAGCATCATTGGACTTCTAGATCAAAAGTTATAAGCTAAACAAGAACGGAACTAAATCTGTTACGGAAATAAATCTGAAAACGAAAACAGAGTTACTCAGACGTGAGGCAGAGATGGCAGGAAGGAGACAGCGATGTGGAGGGCTGCTCGAGGGGGCGAGGTCGCCGGCGAGGTGGGGTGGCGGAGGAGGGGTCGGCGCTTGGGAGGTGGCGCTGGGCGCCTCAGTGCTGCTCACTCTGGCGTCGAGCTCCCGTGGCGTTCTAGGCAGGAAAAGGAGGACGGTGGCGAGGAGGCTACGGGCAGGGAGGCGTGGTGATGGGAAAAATGGAGCGAGGAGAGGAGGGGTTTTATAGGCGGTCTCGGGAGGCGCTGGGATGGAAAGACGAGGAGATCGGGAAGGTGGAGTTTCTGTCTCCATGGATATGGAAAGCTTCAGAACGTGAGAGGAAACAGAGGAAGGAGATGATCTCTTGTTGGGCTAGAATAGGAAAGTGCTTAATGGGCCAGCAGGTTTTCCTAATAAAACGATTCCATTCCTATTTTTAAAATTAGGAAACTAAAACAATAAAAGGAAATCAAATCAATTGAATAAAGAGTTTTATATACTAAAATTATCAGAAAAATAAAATGTAGATGATGAGCATTATTCCACGGCCAAAATAAAAACTTAAAAAATGTTTTCAGAAAATCCCTAAAGGCTTTATTTCTTTTTGCAAATAATTTTTAAATAAAACTTTGGTTTTTCTTGGCTCAAATATTTTCAAAATGCCCCTGATTTTGGAGGGTCATTTTCCTCCGCTCTTTCTTGCTTGCAAGAATTTATTTTCGGGTATTTCTCGGGAAGAAAATAGAGAAGCAAGTGCAAATATTTGAAAGAATTAAATTGCAAAACTCCGCTCAAATTCTTTATAGTTGAAGAAGTCATGTCATCTTCTCTCATTGATTTTAATAGGATGAATTTGAATTTACGGAGAAGGGAAAGTCATTTTATTCCCTCTCTTTCAAAAGTTTTTGAAAAGGTTCAAATTTCACTCAAGTTTAATTCACTCAAGCAAACAAACAAACAATTCAATTAATTATATTAACATTCCAAAATTTGGGATGTTACAAACCTACCACACATAAAATGAATCTAGTCCTCGAGATTCAAGAAACTAGCAAGAAAAGGTTAGGGTTGGGGTCTTCTAGCAAATGTCTTGGTCGAAGGTCGGGGTGCTACCACACTTAAAAACAAGGTCATGGTTCCAATAAACTCAGATATTTCCTCTGGAGGGCTGACAATGTATGTCTCTTCACATATCTTACAATAGCTCCTTCATTAAAGCTCTTCATCGGAAGCATAGAGTTTTCCTCAAAAGCTTGGGTCGGTTCGTCAAAGTTGAAGTTAAATCCGAGACTGGATCTTCTTAGCTGATGGGTCTGTGTCCATTCTAAACAACTATCGAAACACTCATGGTGGTCTACAATTTATGGGTTTCTCCTGCAGAAAACAGGTCAGGTTGAACCTCACCAGATAACCTCGTTTGCAGCGGTTTGCTGTAATGGGGTTCCATCGTCCTACCATTTTATGGTTTTATGGCTTATCGCATCGACACTCTTCTAAGTTTTTCAAGGTTCTCTGATTTTCCATCAACATATGATAGTTCATGATAGAAGTCTCCGGTATGGGGGCCAATAGATCCCGTACTTGAATCATTACCACATACGTAAATATCGAATCACGTATTCTAACACTTGGGCATACTCACAAGCATTGCAGAATTTCTCTTGTTCTCGAACTGGGTTCGAGTAATTCCATGGTTTCTGCAAGCCAAACAAAACATCTATCGTTACTTCACCACTCTCAGGTTTTTGCGTAATCTCCTACGAAACGTATGCTGATTGGACTGCTGATTCCTCCAATTTATTCCTTTTATCAAGGTTACATCAGTTCCTTCTCAAAATCCTGGGCCTGTGGGTTAAGGCCCACTTCAACACTAGTGCAGCTTTAACTTCATCCTTGGAGTAACTCTCTTGTTCCATATTACACCTCCTTTAAATCCAGTAGTACTCTGTTTCTTCATCGTATCAAAAGCAAAATTCCAACCTATTTTGTCCAGCTTCCTACTATGGACCGTCATGGATAACACATTTCTTTCTTCTTTGATCCTGTGGTTTTACAGGGTACTATGACCAAAATAAATGCACAAGTTTATCCATAACATCTCATTATTCTCATATCAATCTTTCATTACATCCTTAATCATTTTTCGTGAATCCAATTCCAAAAAGTACTTTGTTACAAATGCTGCCACCCACATGGTTTGGTATGGTCAGACATTACTTCCAACTCTATTTATTTATCCTCCTCGAGGATTCTTCAGTCCCACTGGAAGTGTACGACATGAGCCTTGAAATCTTCAATCTTCCGTTTCATCATGGTGGTCTTGAGCTTCACCTTCATCATCTCTGTATGCACTTCGTTTAGGTGTTCCTGAGTATAACGGAGTCTTGCTTCAAGTATTTCTCGATCTGACGTATGGCTTCCATGGCTGCTTCACGAACAGCGTCGAAGAAAGTTGCTTGTGGCACACGTGAGATGAAAAAGTAATGCCCCATCCTCTTTGGGCAAACTCCTTTCAAATGGTGGAGGTGTACCTCCACATACCAAAGTTCCACTCCCTTTTGCATGAAAGGGTAGCCTTTGTAGACTGCATCTCCTTCAAGGAGAATATGCTTCATCATGTCCTTCAAGATCTTCGGGTAATCATGATCACTTGTCAGGGTCATGATCATTTCAGGGCCCTTAAGGAAAGACTCATAAAGGGTTGTCATCTGCATGTGTAGGATAAGAGGAGTGCTCGTAACAAGGGATGTATCTCCATGGGAAGTTGCAATTGTCTCGTAAAGGTTTGGTGTTCAGATTGTCCATGGGTTCAAGATTTGGGTGCGGTTGAGATAGAAAGAGAAGGCAATTACCCACTCATCAACAAAATTATCGTTTGTAATGGGCCGTTCTACTATGGTTTCGTTTCTAAGTCCTCATTTCTTCAGTCTTCAATGCTCGGGAGTTTCCAATTTCGATCTTTGTTCCCATATGAAGGCCTTCTACCATTCTTCCAGAACTTACGCCTCTCATGGTTGAAATAAATTCAAACCTACGAATATCGCATCTATCCAACCATTCAATAAACACACAAAAATAATAGCAACCAAGCATTCATTTATTCAATCAATACTACAGTATCGCCACCCACATAATTTTGGTATGGTCGGATACTTAAATCGCGGAAGCGTTCATCTTTATTTCTCTCATGGTGGGATACTACTAAGCTAATTTATTAGGAACTTGGTCATTGTCCCCACTGGGCTTCTTCTGTGTGGACTTGATCTCCTCCAGTTCTTCTGCTAGATTTTCCCTGTCGACTCGGAGTTTCTTGTGACGACCCTGTATGTCCTGAAGTTGTTCCTTGAGCTCGGATTTCAACGTCCTTTGCATGAGACATGGTCCTGCTGTTCTTCGTTCTCGACGCATCCTCGAGATCTCGAGGTTCTCCTCCTCCAGCTTGTTTACCTTGATCTCGAAGTCTTGACCTCTTCTCGCAGTGCTTCATTGTCGAACAGGGCTTCCGGAGGTCCATCTCAAGATTCTTGACGATTGTTCCAGATCCCGATTGTACACTAAAAGTGGAGAGAACTTCATCTTTTGCGCTCGTCAAGGCAATAGTTGCTCCATCGGACTTCGCCATCCAATCCTTCCAAAGAAGTGTGAGTTTAGTGTAGCACGATGGCGATAGCATAAGCGTGCAATAGCATCATGGACGGCAGTGTTGATGCCCATATCACGATCACCATTTATAGTTCGAAGGTGATGTCTGCAGTCTTGGGGGCTTTTTACGACCAAAACTTGGGTCTTGACTCCCCACGATCTGGGCGTCCTCTTAGTTGCCTTGATCTCGGTATTGGTAACTTCAGCAGACTGACTAGCTCCACAAGGAAGGGGCCTCCAAGAACCTTCTCGTAGTGTTCTCTTTTGTTCAGAATGTAGCTCTCCATCTATAGTTTGAAATAAGGAGGGTTTAGTAAAAGGAATCAGGTGTTACGAGAGTAGTACAAAACAAAGGTCATTCCTATTGGGGTCTTCATATTACTAAGTCATTTTCTAGGGTCACGTCCTACAGCCAACATGTGCTCTGATACCATTTCTGTAGCGACCCAACCTCAGACGGTCAAGCCTACGTATTCTTGTGCCATCCTCGGATCAAGATGTCGGCACACAGTACATCAATGTATATATCAAAGTGCAATCACATGTATAAATAACGTAAAATGATATATACCTCATAATACTCAGCGGAAACAATCAAGCGGGTGTGGAGTCCCATCAACGCCATCGGCAAGTTGAGTGTAGACCGTAACCTGTATCGTAATTCTTACTCGTCGAGGAAATATCGCAACATGATACGTTGCAGCCGTGTAGGTCATTACATTGAATGTACCGCAAGATCACAATAAAAAGAACAGATGATAAAACTATACTATATGCAATATGGCTTTGTGGCTCAGATCTGAATTTTGTTTACGTAAAAGCTGGTTTTATTTTACCTACATCAAAGGCAAAAGTGAAGTCTGTACTATGGAGTTTTCTATCATGACATGGTTCCGCCAACCGATGTCTCATAGCCCAAAATCATCATAAGTTGCCCACAATTAAGTTATCAAATCCGTGTTGAGAGTTCGAAATAGATCCAAGTCCAGATGCTCAAATTGTCCGTAATCGGGACACGACTAATCGATTAGGTTTAAACCCTCTGCAGAGGTTTGTACACTTTACCCGCAAGATTCGATCCCTCTCTTTACGTTCTCGCACTTGAGGTGTTTGAGAACAAGATGACCAAACATGGTCTTCCAAAGAGTTCCTCGACCACCGTCCGGTACTCAACCCATCCTACCGTAGTTCTACATCTGCTAGTACCGCCCCACCAGAGTCACAACTAAGGTCAACCAAGCCGAGCCCATAATGACTTGCGGTTGCACGGGTAAGCTTCAGGCGTGAAGTATTCTTCCGTCTCTTTGAGTCTGGGTGAAGCTTTCGCAAGATGTCATGGCGCTTCTCCATGCATCCCGCCAACCTTTGGTTTCTCCAGGTGCCCGTCAACCGTCCTTCACCCGAGAGTGTGTATTGAATTCTTGTCTCGAGTCTTGAAGTCTTGAGGTCTTTAAGATGCAGTCCTTGCAGATTCCATCATGGAGTTGTCGTCATTGACGTAGAGTCCTCCTTCTTCACACCACTCGAACACTCATACCAAACCCGTCTACTACAGCGTAGCATTAGAATAAAATAACGTCCGGGCTTGGTAACAGGGTGATGGGTTCCTACCTCATGCATACTACTCAACTACAAGAATTTCAATAACACTACTGAGGGGTGGTTGCAAAGGTGCCACTAAATGCAATAAAACATAGGTAAGAAAGCATGGTCAAAGTGAACTTGCCTGGTGATGTTGACGAAGAAGAATTATCGTTCTCAAGAAATAACTTGATAGACTACTCGTCACTCTCGATGAAATCCATATAACAAACATATCATTCACATAAGCACTCACACTAACAATCAAAACAAAAGAGAGAGCGAATAAGAATCCGAAGGAACTTCAAATAACACTAGGGAGTCTTCTTCTACAACATTCACAAAAATAGTTTTGTCTAACGGAAAATAAAACACTAAAATAACAGAGAATAAAATATAAATTTAGTTAAGACAAAATAAAGTATTTTTTTCATAAAGCTATTTTGAAAGTATTTTCAATTGGGAGTTAAAACAGTAGAAATCCATTGCAAGTTATTAGCGAACTTGAATTGATTTCACGATAACAAAATAAAAATAAATATAAAAACTTGTTGAACACCTACTGTTTAACTAATAGAAACCAAACATAAACTTTCTGAAATATAAAATAAAATAATTTAAAACAACTATAGAAAAAAGTAGCTATAATTGAATAGAACTAAAACAGAATTTGTTTTACATGAAACAATAAGCTAAAATACTCAAACAATTTTGAAGTTTTTACCACTGGTAAATATGATCACTAGTGATCAGTAGAAAAAGAATCAAATAAAATCTATTTTTAAACTCCCGGAATAAGCAAAACAAGCTTTAATTCAAATCTGATCTAACTCAATTTTATAAATCCAAACATAGACAAATTATATATTTTGGAAACTACAAGAAAATTGTGATCTAACGCAAAAATAATCAGCATCATTGGACTTCTAGATCAAAAGTTATAAGCTAAACAAGAACGGAACTAAATCTGTTACGGAAATAAATCTGAAAACGAAAGCGGAGTTACTGACGTGAGGCAGAGATGGCAGGAAGGAGACGGCGATGTGGAGGCTGCTCGGGGGCGAGGTCGCGGCGAGGTGGGGGTGGCGGAGGAGGGGTCGGCGCTTGGGAGGTGGCGCTGGGCGCCTCAGTGCTGCTCACTCTGGCGTCGGGCTCTGGTGGCGTTCTAGGCAGGAAAAGGAGGACGGTGGCGAGGAGGCTACGGGCAGGGAGGCGTGGTGATGGGAAAAATGGAGCGAGGAGAGGAGGGGTTTTATAGGCGGTCTTGGGAGGCGCTGGGATGGAAAGACGAGGAGATCGGGAAGGTGGAGTTTCTGTCTCCATGGATATGGAAAGCTTCAGAACGTGAGAGGAAACAGAGGAAGGAGGTGATCTCTTGTTGGGCTAGAATAGGAAAGTGCTTAATGGGCCAGCAGGTTTTCCTAATAAAAACGATTCCATTCCTATTTTTAAAATTAGGAAACTAAAACAATAAAAAGGAAATCAAATCAATTCGAATAAAGAGTTTTATATACTAAAATTATCGGAAAAATAAAATGTAGATGATGAGCATTATTCCACGGCCAAAATAAAACTTAAAAAATGTTTTTCAGAAAATCCCTAAAGGCTTTATTTCTTTTTGCAAATAATTTTAAATAAAAACTTTGGTTTTTCTTGGATCAAATATTTTCAAAAATGCCCCTGATTTTGGAGGGTCATTTTCCTCCGCTCTTTCTTGCTTGCAAGAATTTATTTTCGGGTATTTCTCGGGAAGAAAAATAGAGAAGCAAGTGCAAATATTTGAAAGAATTAAATTGCAAAACTCCGTTCAAATTCTTTATAGTTGAAGAAGTCATGTCATCTTCTCTCATTGATTTTAATAGGATGAATTTGAATTTACCGGAGAAGGGGAAAGTCATTTTATTCCCTCTCTTTCAAAAGTTTTTGAAAAGGTTCAAATTTCACTCAAGTTTAATTCACTCAAGCAAACAAACAAACAATTCAATTAATTATATTAACATTCCAAAATTTGGGACGTTACAGAGATACTGCGTTCCCCAACAGTGGCATCCGAGCCAGGTCTATACGTAGATGTTATATGCACGAGTAGAACACAAAAGAGTTGTGGGCGATAATAGTCGTACTGCTTACCACCAACGTCTTACTTTGATTCGGTGGTATTGTTGGATGAAGTGGCCCGGACCGACATTACATGACCGCATTCATGAGACTGGTTCTACCGACGTGCTTCGCACACTGGTGGCTGGCGGGTGTTTGTTTCTCCAACTTTAGTTGAATCGAGTTTGACTACGACCGGTCCTTGTTGAAGGTTAAAACAACACACTTGACAAAAAATCGTTGTGGTTTTGATGCGTAGTTAAGAACGGTTCTTTGCTAGAAGCCCATAGCAGCCACGTAAAACTTGCAACAACAAAGTAGAGGATGTCTAACTTGTTTTTGCAGGGCATGTTGTGATGTGATATGGCCAAGACGTGATGAGATATAATTTGTTGTATGAGATGATCATGTTTTGTAAAAGTTATCGGCAACTGCCAGGAGCCTTATGGTTGTTGTTTTATTGTATGAAATGCAATCGCCATGTAATTGCTTTACTTTATCACAAAGTGGTAGCGATAGTCGTGGAAGAAATAGTTGGCGAGACGACAACGATGCTACGATGGAGATCAAGGTGTCAAGCCGGTGACGATGGAGATCATGACGGTTGATACGTCTCCAACATATCTATAATTTTTTATTGTTCCATGCTATTATATTACCCCTTTTGGATGTTTATGGGCTTTATTTTACACATTTATATCATTTTTTGGACTAACCTACTAACCGGAGGCCTAGTCCATATTGCTGTTTTTTTGCCTATTTCATTATTTCGAAGAAAAGGAATATCAAACGGAGTCCAAACGGAATGAAACCTTCGGGAGCGTGATATTTGGAACAAACATGATCCAGAGGACTTGGAGTGCAAATCAAGAAGCAGCCGAGGCCTCCACGAGATAGGAGGCGCCCTGTCTCGTGGGCCCCTCAATGACCACCGACGTACTTCTTCCTCCTATATATACCTCACGCCCGAAAACATCCGGGGCACCACGAAACACAATTTCCTCCGCCAGAACCTTTCAGATCTGCGAGATCTCATCTTGGAGCCTTCGCCGACACTCTGCCGGAGGGGGAATCAACCACGGAGGGCCTCTACATCAACATCCTTGCCCCTCCGATGAGTTTTGAGTAGTTTACCACAGACCTACGGGTCCATAGTTATTAGCTAGATGGCTTCTTCTCCCTTTTTGGATCTCAATACAATGTTCTCCCCCTCTCTTGTGGAGATCTATTTGATGTAAACTCTTTTTGCGGTGTGTTTGTCGAGATCCGATGAATTGTGGGTTTATGATCAAGTTTATCTATGAATAATATTTGAATCTTCTCTGAATTCTTTTATGTATGATTAAGTTATCTTTGCAAGTCTCTTCGAATTATCAGTTTGGTTTGACCTACTAGATTGATCTTTCTTGCCATGGGAGAAGTGCTTAGCTTTGGGTTCAATCTTGTGGTGTCCTTACCCAGTGACAGAAAGGGTTGCAAGGCACGTATTGTATTGTTGCCATCGAGGATAACAAGATGGGGTTTATATCATATTGCATGAATTTATCCCTCTACATCATGTCATCTTTCTTAAAGCGTTACTCTGTTCTTATGAACTTAATACTCTAGATGCATCTTTGGATAGCGGTCGATGTGTGGAGTAATAGTAGTAGATGCAGCAGGAGTCGGTCTACTTGTTATGGATGTGATGCCTATATACATTATCATGCCTAGATAATCTCATAACTATGCGCTTTTCTATCAATTGCTCGTGATAATTTGTTCACCCACCGTAATACTTATGCTATCTTGAGAGAAGCCACTAGTGAAACCTATGGCCCCCGGGTCTATCTCTTATCATATTTGCTCCCAGTCTACTTTTATTTGCATCTTTACTTTTTGCATCTATATTATAAAATACCAAAAATATATTTATCTTATCATACTATTTTTATTTGATCTCACTTTCACAAGTGGCCATGAAGGGATTGACAACCCCTTTAATGCGTTGGTTGCGAGTTCTCAGTTTGTTTGTGTAGGTGCGTGGGACTTTTGAGGAGCCTCCTACTGGATTGATACCTTGGTTCTCAAAACTGAGGGAAATACTTATGCTACACTTGCTGCATCACCCTCTCCTCTTTGAGGAAAACCAACGCAAGCTCAAGACGTAGCAAGAAGGATTCCTGGCGTTGTTGCCGGGGAGGTCTTCGCTCAAGTCAAGACATACCAAGTACCCATCACAAACCCATCTCCCTCGCATTTACATTATTTGCCATTTGCCTCTCGTTTTCCTCTCCCCCACTTCACCCTTGCCGTTTTATTCGCCCTCTCTTTCCCAATCTCCTCCTCTCTTTTCGCTTGCCGTTTTTCTATTTGCTTGTGTGTTGGATTACTTGTTGCCATGGCGCAAGATAATACCAAATTGTGTGACTTCTCGAATACCAATAATAATGATTTCCTTAGTACTCCGATCGCTCCTCTTAATAATGATGAGTCTTGTGAAATCAATACCGCTTTGCTGAATCTTGTTATGAAAGATCAATTCGCCGGCCTTCCTAGCGAAGATGCCGCTACTCATCTAAACAACTTTGTTGATTTGTGTGATATGCAAAAGAAGAAAGATACAGATAACAATATTGTCAAATTGAAGTTATTTCCGTTTTCACTTAGAGATCGTGCTAAAGTTTGGTTTTCGTCTTTGCCTAAGAATAGTATTGATTCTTGGAACAAGTGCAAAGATTCTTTTATCTCTAAGTATTTTGCTCCCGCTAAGATCATCACTCTTAGGAACGATATTATGAACTTTAAACAACTTGATCATGAGCATGTTGCCCAATCTTGGGAAAGAATGAAATTGATGCTTCGCAATTGCCCTACTCATGGTTTGAATTTATGGATGATCATACAAATTTTTTATGCCGGTTTGAACTTTGCTTCTAGAAATCTCTTAGATTCGGCCGCGGGAGGCACGTTTATGGAAATCACATTAGGAGATGCTACAAAACTTCTTGATAATATTATGGCTAATTATTCTCAATGGCACACCGAAATATCTTCTAGTAAAAAAGTGCATGCTATAGAAGAAATCAATGTTTTAAGTGGAGAGATGGATGAACTTATGAAGATGTTTGCTACTAAAAATACTCCTCTTGATCCCAATGATATGCCTTTGTCTTCCTTGATTGAGAATAACAATGAATCTATGGATGTGAATTTTGTTGGTAGGAATAGTTTTGGAAACAATGCTTATAGAGGAAATTTTAATGCTAGACCGTTCCCTAGTAATCCCTCTAATAATTATGGAAATTCCTACAATAATTCTTATGGTAATTTTAATAATATGCCCTCTGATTTTGAGAATATTGTGAAAGAATTTATGATCTCTCAAAAGAATTTTAATGCTTTGCTTGAAGAAAAATTGCTCAAAGTTGATGATTTGGCTAGTGATGTCCCACAAGTATAGGGGATCTATCGTAGTCCTTTCGATAAGTAAGAGTGTTGAACCCAACGAGGAGAAGAAGGAAATGATAAGCGGTTTTCACCAAGGTACTCTCTGCAAGTACTGAATAAGTGGTAACAGATAGTTTTGTGATAAGGTAAATTGTAACGAGCAACAAGTAACAAAAGTAAATAAGGTGCAGCAAGGTGGCCCAATCCTTTTTGTAGCAAAGGACAATCCAGAACAAACTCTTATAATAGGAAAAGCGCTCCTGAGGACACATGGGAATATCGTCAAGCTAGTTTTCATCACGTTCATATGATTCGCGTTCGGTACTTTGATAATTTGATATGTGGGTGGACCGCTGCTTGGGTGTTGTTCTTACTTGAACAAGCATCCCACTTATGATTAACCTCTATTGCAAGCATCCGCAACTACAACAAAAGTATTAAGGTAAACCTAACCATAGCATGAAACATATGGATCCAAAACAGCCCTTACAAAGCAACGCATACACTAGGGTTTAAGCTTTTGTCACTCTAGCAACCCATCATCTACTTATTACTTCCCAATGCCTTCCTCTAGGCCCAAATAATGGTGAAGTGTTATGTAGTCGATGTTCACATAACACCACTAGAGATTAGACAACATACATCTCATCAAAATATCGAACGAATACCAAATTCACATGACTACTAATAGCAAGACTTCTCCCTTGTCCTCAGGAACAAATGTAACTACTCACAAAGCATATTCATGTTCATAATCAGAGGGGTAATAATATGCATAAAGGATCTGAAGATATGGTCTTCCACCAAATAAACCAACTAGCATCAACTACAAGGAGTAATCAACACTACTAGCAACCTACTAGCACCAATCCCGGACTTGGAGACAAGAATTGGATACAAGAGATGAACTAGGGTTTGGAGATGAGATGGTGCTAGTGAAGATGTTGATGGAGATTGCCCTCTCCCGATGAGAGGAGCGTTGGTGATGATGATGACGATGATTTCCCCCTCCCGGAGGGAAGTGTCCCTGGCAGAACAGCTCTGCCGGAGCCCTAGATTGGTTCCACCAAGGTTCCGCCTCGTGGCGGCGGAGTCTCGTCCCGAAAGGTTGCTTCTGATTTTTTTCTCATCGAAAGACTTCATATAAGAGAAGATGGGCATCGGAGAGCCACCAGGGGGCCCACGAGGTAGGGGCGCGCCCCAGGGGGGGGGGGCCCACCCTCGTGAGCAGGGTGTGGCCCCCTGGCCTTCATCTTTGGTGACGATTTTTCTTTATTTATTTTAAGACATTCCGTGGAGTTTCGGGACTTTTGGAGTTGCACTGAATAGGTCTCCAATACTTGCTCCTTTTCCACCCAGAATTCCAGGTGCCGGCATTCTCCTCTTCATGTAAACCTTGTAAAATAAGAGAATAGCCATAAGTATTGTGACATAACGTGAAATAACAGCCCATAATGCGATAAATATCGATATAAAAGCATGATGCAAAATGGACGTATCAACTCCCCCAAGCTTAGACCTCGCTTGTCCTCAAGTGAAAAGCCGATAACAATGTCCTCATGTTTAGAGGTAGAGGCGTCGATAAAAATAAAATACGGACATGAAGGCATCATGATTATTCTCATAACAACAACATATATATTGATTTGTCATATGATTACTCATGTTCAAATGATGATCTTTTCACAAAGCCAAAGTATGAATCAGAAACTTTACTGGGCACCAACAAATTATAACCTCAGATATTGAAGCAATTGCAATTTATCATAACATCGGAAAGAGTCTATGTCAGAGCTTAAAAGCAAGTCCACATACTCAACTATCACTTAGTCCTTCATAATTGCTAGCACTCACGCAATACTTATGGTTACGGAGTTCTAATCGGACACAGAGAAAGATAGGGGCTTATAGTTTTGCCCCACAACCTTTTACCTCAAGTGTAATGTCAACAATAATAATTCATGCTCCCCACATCCAATTATATATATATATATATATATATATATATATATATATATATATATATATATATATATATATATATAGGACAAATGTTTCCTACAAGCAGTGGTAGTTACCACCACTTGCGTTTTGTATGTTGTATGTAGTATCTGTCGGAACCGAGAGTATGTACGTGTAGTATGTAGTATATAACAATGATTAGGTAGTATATATACAAAATTTTAGGTAGTATGTACCATTTTTTGAGTATGCTCTTTTTTACGTACAAATATGTACGTATTTCACAAATATAACAAAACTATGGGCTCATATGCAATTTTTTCATGTAACTTGTTTTGAAATATCTTAGATATAGTATATAAACATATTTAAAATAATAAAATAGTATATATATAGTACCACATGCTAGTATATGAGACATGTGGGGTAACTACCACCGGGTGGTAGGATGGATTTTCCTATATATATATATATATATATATATATATATATATATATATATATATATATATATATATATCATGTTCTTTCCAACATGCTTGGGCTTGCCAAAGGATAAAATGAAAAAGGAAAGGTGAAGATCACCGTGACTCTTGCATAAGATAGAGGATAATAATAAAAGATAGGCCCTTCACAGAGGGAAGCAGAGGTTGCCATGCGCTTTTATGGTTGGATGCACAAAATCTTAATGCAAAAGAACGTCACTTTATATCGCCCCTTGTATGTGGAAGTTTATTATGCAGTCCCTCGCTTTTATTACTTCCACAACAAGTTCGTACAAAGCTTATTTCTCTGCACTAATGAGTCATGCATATTTAGTGAGCAATTTTTATTGCTTGCACCGATGACAACTTACTTGAAGGATCTTACTCAATCCATAGGTAGATATGGTGGACTCTCATGGCTAAACTGGTTTAAGGGTATTTGGAAGCACAAGTAGTATCTCTACTTGGTGCTGAGAATTTGGCTAGCATGAGGGGGAAAGGCAAGCTCAACATGTTAGAGGATCCATGATAACATACTTTATCTCAGATATAAGAAAACATAACTCATTATGTTGTCTTCCTTGTCCAACATCAACTCTTTAGCATGTCATATTTTAATGAGTGCTCCCAATCATAAAAGATGTCAATGATAATATATCTATATGTGAAACCTCTCTCTCCTTATTACTTCCTATTAATTGCAACGATGACCGGAGCCATATTTGCCAACTCCCAACAATTTTTAATCATCATACTCTTTCTATGTGAAGTCATTAATTTCACTAAGATCAATATGAACTCTTTGTTTCTTTTTTATTCTTTTCTTTTATTCACCCAAGATCATGGCAAAGTAATCAAGCCCTTGACTCAACACTAATCTTTATTATATATAGCTCGCGGACTCGATTACATAGAAGGATCATAAAGCAAAACTTCAAAACTAGATCATGCCATGACTTTATTCTACTAAATCAAGATAGTACTAATAGGATCGAACTAAGAAAAACGGTAAAGATAAGAGTTGTGATGGTGATAGGATACCGGGGCACCTCCCCCAAGCTTGGCAGTTGCCAAGGGGAGTGCCCATACCCATGTGATTATATCTCCTTCTTGGTCGTTGGCGGTGGAGGTGTTGTTGATGGCATAAACTTGTCCCTTAATTTGCGCTTGAGGACGACATTTTGATCCCTCAGATCATCAATCTCCCACTCCAGGGTTAATATCTTCTTGCATAGGTCCTGCTTATTTTCCTGCAAGAGACGAAAAGGGATAAACTCGAACTTTGGTTTCTTTACCCTATCAGGGAGACTTGACTTTTTGAACTCCACATGCATGTCCCTAGGTTGAGGTAATGGGACTTCATCTTCATCTGAGCTCGTCTCCTCCTTCCCTTTGGGTTCATAGTCCTCTTCTTCCTCCGTAGTCCAACCATCGTGCTCCACGTCTCCATAGACCTTAGGATTTGCTAGGTAATCATCCACATAGCTTTCTCCCTCTGAATCCTGGGACGACATGTTGATTTAATCTGCAGCAGCAACAGCTTGAGACAAAAATAGAGGATATCTGCGTGATACGGTCGTCAAAACCTTAGGGAGAATTTATAATGAATTTTTACCGACCAAAATACGTATCGTGCAAGAAAACGGAGTCCGGAGGGCACACGAGGTGCTCACGAGGTAGGGGGGCGCGCCTAGGGGGGTAGGGCGCGCCCTCCACCCTCGTGAAGGCCTCGTGTCCTTCGCAGACTGCCACTTATTTTTCTATTTTTCTAAATATTCCAAAACAGAGAAATATTGCCTTAAAAATTGTTTTGGAGTCGGTTTACTTACCTTACCACATACCTATTCCTTTTCGAGTCTCAAAGCAGTCCGAAAGTGTCCTTATGTATTCCTCCGGTTACGGTTTCAATAATATTGGTTTCAACATTTATGGGATTACCTGAGATATAATGTTTGATTCTTTGAACGTTTACCACCTTCGGATTTGTGCCTTCGAAGTTGTTGATTTTTATGGCACCGGAACGATAGACCTCCTTGATAACGTAGGGAACTTCCCATTTAGAGAGAATTTTTCCTGCAAAAAATCTTAAACGAGAGTTGTATAACAATACATAATCACCTACATTAAACTCACGCTTTTGTATCCTTTTGTCATGCCATCTTTTAGCCTTTTCTTTAAACAACTTGGCATTTTCATAGGCTTGGATTCTCCATTCATCAAGTGAGCTAATATCAAATAACCTCTTCTCACCGGCGAGTTTGAAATCATAGTTGAGCTCTTTAATAGCCCAATATGCCTTATGTTCTAGTTCGAGAGGTAAGTGACATGCTTTTCCATAAACCATTTTATACGGAGACATACCCATAGGATTCTTATATGCAGTTCTATATGCCCATAATGCATCATCAAGTTTCTTGGACCAATTCTTCCTAGACCTATTAACAGTCTTTTGCAAAATTAATTTGAGCTCTCTATTACTCAATTCTACTTGACCAAGACTGTGGGTGATAAGGAGATGCAATTCTATGATTAACGTCATATTTAGCAAGCATTTTACGGAAAGCAGCATGAATAAAATGTGAACCACCATCAGTCATTAAATATCTAGGGACTCCAAACCTCGGAAAAATAACTTCCTTAAGCATTTTAATAGAAGTATTATGATCAGCACTACTAGTTGGAATAGCTTCTACCCACTTAGTAATGTAATCAACAACAACTAAAATATGAGTATATCCATCAGAGGCAGGAAAAGGTCCCATATAATCAAAGCCCCAAACATCAAATGGTTCAATAACAAGTGAATAATTCATAGGGATTTCCTGACATCTACTAATATTACCAATTCTTTGACAGTCATCACAAGACAAAACAAACTTACGGGCATCTTTGAATAGAGTGGGCCAATAAAAACCTGATTGCAATACCTTATGTGCATTTCTATCTCCATCGTGGTGTCCTCCATAAGCTTCGGGGTGACACTTGCGTAGGATCTGTTCCTGTTCATGCTCAGGCACACAACGTCTAATAACACCATCTACTCCTTCTTTATAAAGATGTGGGTCATCCCAAAAGTAATGCCGTAAATCATAAAAGAACTTTTTCTTTTGTTGGTATGTGAAGCTAGGTGGTATAAATTTAGCAACAATATAATTAGCATAATCAGCATACCATGGAGTGCTACGAGAAGTGCTTATGACATTTAATTGTTCATCAGGAAAGCTATCATCAATAGGTAGTGGGTCATCAAGAACATTCTCTAACCTAGATAAGTTGTCTGCGACGGGGTTCTCAGCTCCTTTTCTATCAACAATATGCAAATCAAATTCTTGCAGTAAGAGAACCCATCTAATAAGTCTAGGTTTTGCATCTTTCTTTTCCATAAGATATTTAATAGCAGCATGATCTGTGTGAATAGTTACTTTAGAGTCAGTAATATAGGGTCTGAATTTATCACAAGCAAATACAACTGCTAAGAGTTCCTTTTCGGTAGTAGCATAATTTCTTTGAGCATTGTCTAGAGTCTTACTAGCATAATGGATAACATTCAATTTCTTATCAACTCTTTGCCCTAGAACAACACCTACAACATAATCACTAGCATCACACATAATTTCAAAGGGTAAATTCCAATCAGGTGGCTGAACAACAGGTGCAGAGACTAATGCTTTCTTAAGTATTTCAAATGCTTCTACACAATCATCATCAAAGACAAATGGTACATCTTTTTGTAATAAATTAGTCAGAGGCCAAGAAATTTTTGAGAAGTCCTTCATGAACCTCCTATAAAATCCGGCGTGACCAAGGAAACTTCTTATACCTTTGATGTCCTTGGGACATGGCATCTTTTCAATAGCATCAACCTTGGCTTTATCAACTTTGATACCTCTTTCAGAAACTCTGTGCCCCAAGACAATACCTTCATTAACCATAAAGTGGCACTTTTCCCAATTCAAGACAAGATTAGTTTCTTCACATCTCTGCAAAACTCGATCAAGATTGCTCAAGCAATCGTCAAAAGAGGAACCATAGACGGAAAAGTCGTCCATGAAAACCTCACAAATCTTTTCACAAAAGTCAGAGAATATAGCCATCGTGCATCTTTGAAAGGTAGCAGGTGCATTACATAAACCAAAAGGCATACGTCTATAAGCAAAAGTACCAAAAGGGCATGTAAAAGTAGTCTTTGATTGATCTTTAGCCGACACGGGTATTTGAGAGAAACCAGAATAACCATCTAGAAAGCAATAATGTGTATGTTTGCATAATCTTTCTAGCATTTGATCAATAAAAGGTAAGGGGTAATGATCTTTCTTAGTGGCTTTATTTAATTTACGAAAATCAATTACCATCCTATAACCTGTGATAATTCTTTGCGAAATCAATTCATCTTTATCATTAGGGACAACAGTAATACCTCCCTTCTTAGGGACACAATGGATAGGACTTACCCACTGACTACCAGCAACGGGATAAATTATACCTGCCTCCAGGAGCTTGAGTATTTCTTTTCTTAAAACTTCTTTCATTTTAGGATTCAAACGTCGTTGAGGATCACGAACTGGTTTGGCATCCGCTTCCAAATTTATTTTATGTTGACATAGAGTGGGACTAATGCCCTTAAGATCATCGAGAGTATATCCAATAGCTGCTTGGTGCTTCTTCAGAGTTTTCAATAATCTTTCTTCTTCATGCTCTGAAAGGTTAGCACCAATAATAACAGGATATATTTTCTTTTCATCAAGATAAGCATATTTAAGATTATCAGGCAACGGTTTAAGCTCAACCACGGGATCACCCTTGGGTGGAGAAGGATCCCCTAGGATTTCAACAAGCAAATTGTGTTGCAGAATAGGTTCTTGTTTAAAGAATACTTCATCTATTTCCCTTCTTTCATTCATGAACATCTCATTTTCATGGTCTAGCAAATAGTGTTCCAAAGGATCACTAGGAGGCACAACAATAGAAGCAAGACCAATAATTTCATCCTTACTAGGCAATTCTTCCTCACGATGTTGTTTACTAAATTTAGAGAAATTAAACTCATGAACCATATCATCCAATCCAACAGTAACAACATTCTTTTTGCAGTCTATCGTAGCATTAACAGTATTCAAGAAGGGTCTACCAAATATAATGGGACAAAAGCTATCTTGTGGAGAACCAAGAACAAGAAAATCAACGGGATATTTGGTTTTCCCACACAAGACTTCAACATCTCTAATAATTCCCACTGGCGAAATAGTATCTCAATTGGCAAGCTTAATTGTAACATCAATATCTTCTATCTCAGCGGGTGCAATTTCATGCTTAATTTCTTCATACAAGGTAATAGGTATAACACTAGCACTAGCACCCATATCACATAAGCCATGATAACAATGATCTCCTATTTTAACGGAAATAACAGGCACGCCTACCACATGTCTATGTTTATCTTTAGTGCAAGGTTTGGCAATTCTAGCCGTTTTACCAGAGAATTGAATAACATGCCCATCAATATTATCAGACAAGAGATCTTCAACAATAGCAATATTAGGTTCTACTTTGACTTGCTCAGGAGGTGTATAAGTTCTAATATTGCTTTTACGAAGAACAGTTGAAGCTTTAGCATGATCCTTTACTCTAACAGGGAAAGGTGGTTTCTCAACATAAGAGGTAGGAACGATATGATCATTATAAGTGACAGTCTTTTCTTCAACTTTAATAGGTGCAACTACTTTTACTTCTATGGGAGGATGATATTTAAACCACTTCTCTTTAGGGAGATCAACATAAGTAGCAAAAGATTCATAGAAAGAAGCTACTATCTCAGAGTCAAGTCCATATTTAGTGCTAAACTTACGAAAAATATCGGTATCCATAAAAGATTTAACACAATAAAACTTAGGTGTCATACCTGACTCCTTACCTTCGTCGAGGTCCCAATCTTCAGAGTTGGATTTAATTCTATCCAATAAATTCCATTTGAATTCAATAGTATTCATCATAAAAGAGCCAACACAAGAAGTATCAAGCGTGGTGCGATTGTTATCAGAAAGTCGAGCATAAAAATTCTGAAGAATTGTCACTTTTGAGAGCTCATGATTGGGGCATGAATATAACATTGATTTAAGCCTCCCCCAAGCTTGAGCGATTCTTTCTCATTCGTGAGGCCAAAAATTATATATATAATTGCGATCACGATGAACAAGATGCATAGGGTAATACTTTTGATGAAATTCCAATTTCAATCTTTTATAGTTCCATGATCTCGTATCACATAGCCTATACCACGTCAATGCGTCTTCCTTCAAAGATAAAGGAAAATCCTTCTTCTTAACAACATCATCGGGTACACCTGTAAGCTTAAATAATCCACAAATTTTATCCACATATATTAAGTGCTCAACAGGGTGCTTTGTTCCATCTCCTGTAAAAGGATTAGCTAGCAGTTTTCCATCATACCGAAGGAAATTCAAAAGGAGTTTCATTTTCAATAGGTTCAGTAGGTTGAGTAGGTTGAGGAGCAACTCTTTGCTCTCTTGGGACGGGTGAAGATACCCGAACAAGCCCCTCGACAATTACTTTCCATAGTAACAAGTGATGAAAATTTCAGCACACTAAATAAATTTTTCCTTACCAAATTCCACCTACCAAAGGCGCTTCACTCCCCGGCAACGGCGCCAGAAAAGAGTCTTGATGTCCCACAAGTATAGGGGATCTATCATAGTCCTTTCGATAAGTAAGAGTGTCGAACCCAACGAGGAGCAGAAGGAAATGATAAGCGGTTTTCAGCAAGGTACTCTCTGCAAGTACTGGAATAAGTGGTAACAGATAGTTTTGTGATAAGGTAAATTGTAACGAGCAACAAGTAACAAAAGTAAATAAGGTGCAGTAAGGTGGCCCAATCCTTTTTGTAGCAAAGGACAAGCCAGAACAAACTCTTATAATAGGAAAATCGCTCCCGAGGACACATGGGAATATCGTCAAGATAGTTTTCATCACGTTCATATGATTCGCGTTCGGTACTTTGATAATTTGATATGTGTGTGGACCGGTGCTTGGGTGCTGTTCTTACTTGAACAAGCATCCCACTTATGATTAACCTCTATTGCAAGCATCCGCAACTACAACAAAAGTATTAAGGTAAACCTAACCATAGCATGAAACATATGGATCCAAAACGGCCCCTTACGAAGCAACGCATAAACTAGGGTTTAAGCTTCTGTCACTCTAGCAACCCATCATCTACTTATTACTTCCCAATGCCTTCCTCTAGGCCCAAATAATGGTGAAGTGTTATGTAGTCGACGTTCACATAACACCACTAGAGATTAGACAACATACAACTCATCAAAATATCGAACGAATACCAAATTCACATGACTACTAATAGCAAGACTTCTCCCTTGTCCTCAGGAACAAACGTAACTACTCACAAAGCATATTCATGTTCATAATCATAGGGGTAATAATATGCATAAAGGATCTGAACATATGATCTTCCACCAAATAAACCAACTAGCATCAACTACAAGGAGTAATCAACACTACTAGCAACCTACTAGCACCAATCCCGGACTTGGAGACAAGAATTGGATACAAGAGATGAACTAGGGTTTGGAGATGAGATGGTGCTGGTGAATATGTTGATGGAGATTGCCCTCTCCCGATGAGAGGAGCGTTGGTGATGATGATGACGATGATTTCCCCCTCCCGGAGGGAAGTGTCCCCGGCAGAACAGCTCTGCCGGAGCCCTAGATTGGTTCCGCCAAGGTTCCGCCTCGTGGCGGCGGAGTCTCGTCCCGAAAGGTTGCTTCTGATTTTTTTCTCATCGAAAGACTTCATATAGGATAAGATGGGCATCGGAGAGCCACCAGGGGGCCCATGAGGTAGGGGGCGCGCCCGGGCGCCCACCCTCGTGAGCAGGGTGTGGGCCCCCTGGCCTTCATCTTTGGCGACGATTTTTCTTTATTTTTTAAGACATTCCGTGGAGTTTCAGGACTTTTGGAGTTGCAGAATAGGTCTCCAATATTTGCTCCTTTTCCAGCCTGAATTCCAGTGCCGCATTCTCCTCTTCATGTAAACCTTGTAAAATAAGAGAATAGCCATAAGTATTGTGACATAACGTGAAATAACAGCCCATAATGCGATAAATATCGATATAAAAGCATGATGCAAAATGGACGTATCAACTCCCCCAAGCTTAGACCTCGCTTATCCTCAAGCGAAAAGCCGATAACAATAAATATGTCCTCATGTTTAGAGGTAGAGGCGTCGATAAAAATAAAATACGGACATGAAGGCATCATGATTATTCTCATAACATCAACATATATATTGATTTTTCATATGATTACTCATGTTAAAATGATGATCTTTTCACAAAGCCAAAGTATGAATCAAAAACTTTTTTGTGCACCAACAAATTATAACCTCAGTCATTGAAGCAATTGCAATTTATCATAACATCGGAAAGAGTCTATGTCAGAGCTTAAAAGCAAGTCCACATACTCAACTATCACTTAGTCCTTCATAATTTCTAGCACTCACGCAATACTTGTGGTTACGGAGTTTTATCGTTCTTGATATAGATTGCAATCTTTCTTGCCCTATTATTCTTGGCAGACCTTTCCTTAGAACGATTGGTGCGATTATTGATATGAAGGAAGGGAATATTAGATTCCAATTTCCATTAAAGAAAGGATGGATCACTTTCCAAGAAAGAAAGTTAAATTACCTTATGAATCTATCATGCGTGCTACTTATGAGTTTAGTGCCAAAGATGGCACTCGTTAGATCTATCCTTGCTTTTATGCCTAGCTAGGGGCGTTAAACGATAGCGCTAGTTGGGAGGCAACCCAATTTTCTTTGTGTTTTTTGTTTTGTTTCTGTTTAGGAATAAATAATACATCTACCTTCTGTTTAGATGTGGTTTTATGTTTTAATTAGTGTTTTTGCCAAGTTAAGCCTATAGGATCTTCTTGGATGATAATTATTTGATCTTGCTGTAATTTCCAGAAACTTTCGGCTCACGAAAATAATTTTTAAAAATCACCAGAACGTGATAAAATAGTGACTCCAATTGCTGCTGATCAATAAACAAATTGCCTAGGTCGTCCTATTTTGGATTAATTTTTTGAGTTCCATAAGTTTGCGTTAGTTACAGATTACTACAGACTGTTCTGTTTTTGACAGATTCTGTTTTTCGTGTGTTGTTTGCTTATTTTGATGAATCTATGGCCAATAAAATAGTTTATGATCCATAGAGAAGTTGGAATACAGTAGGTTTAAAACCAAATTAAATAAAGAATGAGTTCATTGCAGTACCTTATGTGGTGGTTTTGTTTTCTTTCACTAACGGAGCTTATAAGATTTCCTGTTGAGTTTTGTGTTGTGAAGTTTTCAAGTTTTGGGTAAAGCTTTTATGGACTATGGAATAAAGGGTGGCAAGAGCCTAAGCTTGGGTATGCCCATGGCACCCCAAGATATTCAAGAATAGCCAAAATCCTAAGCTTGGGGATGCCCCGGGAAGGCATTCCCTCTTTCGTCTTCGTTCATTGGTAACTTTACTTGGAGCTATATTTTTATTCACCACATGACAAGTGTTTGCTTGGAGCGTCGTGTATTATATTTGTCTTTGCTTTTTAGTTTACCACAATCATCCTTGCTATACACACCTTTTGGGATAAGCCTATTTGATTAGAATTTGCTAGAACACTCTATGTGCTTCACTTATATCTTTTGAGCTTGATAGTTTTTGCTCTAGTGCTTCACTTATATCTTTTAGAGCACGATGGTGTCTTAATTTTGAAGAAATTGCTAGTATCTCATGCTTCACTTATATTATTTTGAGAGTCTTTTATAACAGCATGGTATTTGCTATTGTCATAAAATTGGTCCTAGAATGGTAGGCATCCAAGTTGGATATAATAAAAACTATCATAGGAAGTGAATTGGATGCTATGATCAATTTGATACTTGATAATTGTTTTGAGATATGGAGGTAGTGATATTAAAGTCATGCTAGTTGGGTGATTATGAATTTAAAGAATGCTTGTGTTGAAGTTAGCAAGTCCCGTAGCATGAACATATGGTTGAAGTTGTGTAACAAATTTGAAACATGAAGTGTACCTGGCTTGTGCATCCTTATGAGTGGCGGTCGGGGACGAGCGATGGTCTTTTCCTACCAATCTATCCCCCTAGGAGCATGCGCGTAGTACTTGATTTTTGATGACTTCTAAATTTTTGCAATAAGTATATGAGTTCTTTTGACTAATGTTGAGTCCATGGATTATACACACTTTTACCTTTCTGCCTTTGCTAGCCTCTTCGGTACCGTGCGTTGCCCTTTCTCACCTTGAGAGTTGGTGCAAACTTGCCGGCGCATCCAAACCCCGTGATACAATACGCTCTATCACACATAAACCTCCCTATATCTTCCTCAAAACAGCCACCATACCTACCTATTATGGCATTTCCATAGCCATTCCGAGATATATTCCCATGCAACTTTCCACCGTTCCGTTCATCATCATCATGTCATACTTTACTTTTGTCATATTGCCATTGCATGATCATGTAGTTGACATCGTATTTTGGCAAAGCCACCATGCATTATTTTTCATACATGTCACTCTTGATTCATTGCACCATCCCGGTACACCGCCAGAGGCATTCATATAGAGTCATATCTTGTTCTAGTTTCGAGTTGTAATCCTTATGTTGTAATCAATAGAAGTGTGATGATCATCATTATTAGAGCATTGCCCAATCAAAAAAAAGAGAAAGGCAAAAAATAAAAAAAATAAAGGCCCCAAAAAAAGAAAATAAATAAAAAGGGCAATGTTACTATCTCTTTTTCCACACTTGTGCTTCAAAGTAGCACCTTGTTCTTCATGTTGTGAGTCTCATATATTGTGCTTCAAAGTAGCACCATGTTTTTCATATAGTGAGTCTCATAAGTTGTCTTTTTCATACTAGTGGGAATTTTTCATTATATAACTTGGCTTGTATATTCCTACGATGGGCTTCCTCAAATGCCCTAGGTCTTCGTGAGCAAGCAAGTTGGATGCACACCCACTAGTTTTCTTTTGTTAAGCATTTATTTATAGCTCTAGTACATCCGTTACATGGCAATCCCTACTCCTCATGTTGACACCAATTGATGGGCATCTCCATAGCCCGTTGATTATCCTTGTCAATGTGAGACTTTCTCCTTTTTTGTCTTCTCCACACAATCCCCATCATCATATTCTATTCCACCTATAGTGCTATATCCATGGCTCACGCTCATGTATTGTGTGAAGGTTGAAAAAGTTTGAGATTATTTAAGTATGAAACAATTGCTTGGCTTGTCATCGGGGGTATAGAAGTTGGGAACATCTTTGTGTGACGAAAATGAAGCATAGCCTAACTATATGATTTTGTAGGGATGAACTTTCTTTTGCCATGCTATTTTGAGAAGACATGATTACTTTGATTAGTATGCTTGAAGTATTACTATTTTTTTATCAATATGAACTTTTATTTTGTATTCATTTGGATCTGAACATTCATGCCACAATAAAGAAAATTACATTATGAATTATGCTAGGTAGCATTCCACATCAAAAATTCTCTTTTTTATCATTGACCTACTCGAGGACGAGCAGGAATTAAGCTTGGGGATGCTTGATACGTCTCCAACGTATCTATAATTTTTGATTGTTCCATGCTATTATATTACCCCTTTGGATGTTTATGGGCTTTATTTTACACATTTATATCATTTTGGGACTAACCTACTAACCGGAGGCCCAGCCCATATTGCTGTTTTTTTGCCTATTTCAGATTTCAAGAAAAGGAATATCAAACGGAGTCCAAACGGAATGAAACCTTCGGGAGCGTGATTTTGGAACAAACGTGATCCAGAGGACTTGGAATGCAAGTCAAGAAGCAGTCGAGGCCTCCACGAGATAGGAGGGCGCGCCCCTTGTCTCGTGGGCCCCTCAGGCCACCGACGCATACTTCTTCCTCCTATATATACCTCACGCACTCGAAAACATCCAGGGCACCACGAAACACAATTTCCACCGCCAGTACCTTCCTTCAGATCCGCGAGATCTCATCTTGGAGCCTTCGCCGACACTCTGCCGGAGGGGAAATCAACCACGGAGGGCCTCTACATCAACATCCTTGCCCCTCCGATGAGTTGTGAGTAGTTTACCACAGACCTACGGGTCCATAGTTATTAGCTAGATGACTTCTTCTCTCTTTTTGGATCTCAATACAATGTTCTCCCCCTCTCTTGTGGAGATCTATTCGATGTAAACTCTTTTTGCGGTGTGTTTGTCGAGATCCGATGAATTGTGGGTTTATGATCAAGTTTATCTATGAATAATATTTGAATCTTCTCCGAATTCTTTTATGTATGATTAAGTTATCTTTGCAAGTCTCTTCGAATTATCAGTTTTGTTTGGCCTACTAGATTGATCTTTCTTGCCATCGGAGAAGTGCTTAGCTTTGGGTTCAATCTTGCGGTGTCCTTACCCAGTGACAGAAAGGGTTGCAAGGCACGTATTGTATTGTTGCCATCGAGTATCACAAGATGGGGTTTATATCATATGGCATGAGTTTATCCCTCTACATCATGTCATCTTGCTTAAAGTGTTACTCTGTTCTTATGAACTTAATACTCTAGATGCATGCTGGATAACGGTCGATGTGTGGACTAATAGTAGTAGATGCAGGCAGGAGTCGGTCTACTTGTTATGGATGTGATGCCTATATACATGATCATGCCTAGATAATCTCATAACTATGCGCTTTTCTATCAATTGCTCGACAGTAATTCGTTCACCCACCGTAATACATATGCTATCTTGAGAGAAGCCACTAGTGAAACCTATGGCCCCCGGGTCTATCTCTTATCATATTTGCTCCCAATCTACTTTTATTTGCACCTTTACTTTTTGCATCTATATTATAAAATACCAAAAATATATTTATCTTATCATACTATCTTTATTAGATCTCACTTTCATGAAGTGGCCGTGAAGGGATTGACAACCCTTTATTGTGTTGGTTGCGAGTTCTCGCTTGTTTGTGTAGGTGCGTGGGACTTTTGAGGAGCCTCCTACTGGATTGATACCTTGGATCTCAAAACTGAGGGAAATGCTTACGCTACACTTGCTGCATCACCCTCTCCTCTTCGAGGAAAACCAACGCAAGCTCAAGACGTAGCAACGGTGCTTTGGAGATGGAGATCAAAGGCACAAGATGATGATGGCCATACCATGTCACATATTTTGATTGCATGTGATGTTTATCCTTTATGCATCTTATTTTGCTTAGTACGGCGGTTGCATTATAAGATGATCCCTCACTAAATTTCAAGGTATAAGTGTTCTCCCTGAGTATGTACCGTTGCTGCAGTTCGTCAGGCCGAGACACCACGTGATGACCGGGTGTGATAAGCTCTAGGTTCACATACAATGGGTGCAAGCCAGTTTAGCATGTGCAGAATACTCGGGTTAAACTTGACGAGCCTAGCATATGCAGATATGGCCTCGGAACACTGAGACCGAAAGGTCGAACATGAATCATATAGTAGATATGATCAACATAGTGATGTTCACCATTGAAAACTACTCCATCTCACGTGATGATCGGACATGGTTTAATTGATATGGATCACGTGATCATTTAGATGACTAGAGGGATGTCTATCTTAGTGGGAGTTCTTAAGTAATATGATTGTGACGCCCTCGATTCAATCGTACACTAATCATGCACGCAAATGTGTACGATCAAGATCAAGGACTCACGGGAAGATATCACAACACAACTCTACAAATAAAATAAGTCATACAAGCATCATAATACAAGCCAGGGCCTCGAGGGCTCGAATACAAGTGCTCGATCATAGACGAAGTCAGCGGAAGCAACAATATCTGAGTACGACATAAGTTAAACAAGATGCCATAAGATGGCTAGCTCAAAGCGGGATACAGATCGAAGAGGAGCAGGCCTCCGCCGGGATCCTCCTAGGTTACTCCCGGTCGTCGCGGGCTGCACGTAGTAGTAGGCACCTCCAGTAGTAGTAGTCGCCGAGGCGGTGGCGTCGCTCCTGGGCTCCATCGTGCGTTCTGAGCAATCGAGTAGAGATAGGGAAAAGGGGAACAAGGCAACCGTGAGTACTCATCCAAAGTACTGCAAGCAAGGAGCTACACTACATATGCATGGATATATGTGTAAAGGCCATATCGGTGGACTGAATCTGCAGAATGCCGAATAAGAGGGGATAGCTAGTCTTAACGAAGACTACGCTTCGACACCGGTCTTGCATGATGAGGAGGACAACGGAAGTCCTCCAAGTAACATCATATAGCAATAATCCTACCGGCAATCCCTCGCTCATAACCCCGAGCGAGAGCGACCACCGGTTGTATCCGCAATTGGAAGGTGTGTTTTATCAAGTATCCGGTTCTAGTTGTCATAAGCTCAAGGTACAACTCCAAGTCGTCCTGTTATCAAGATCACGGCTATCCGAATAGATTAACTTCCTGCAGGGTGCACCATCTTACCCAAAGACGCTTGATCCCATTTGGCGGACACACTTTCCGGGTCATGCCCGCAGCAGAAGATCAACACGTCGCAGCCCCACCTAGGCACAACAGAGAGGCCAACACGCCGGCTAAACCTAAGCGCCGCAGGGTCCGGGCCCATCGCCATGAGCACACCTGCACGTATGACGTCTGCCGGAAGCAGACCTAGCCCATCAGCGTTCCGGTCCAATCCGCGCGCCGCTCCGTCGCCGACGTCAAAGTGCTTGGCTGATACCACGACGCCGGATACCCATAACTACTCCCGCGTAGATGGTTAGTGCGTATAAGCTCGTAGCCAACCCAGATCAAATACCAAGACCTCGTTAAGCGTGTTAAGTATCCGCGAAGGCCGAACAGGGCCAGGCCCACCTCTCTCCTAGGCGGTCTCAACCTGCCCTGCCGCTCCGCCACAAAGATCCACTCGCGGGTGCTCCATCAGTCGACCCGACTTTAGTCTCCACATGTATCATGTATAAGTATATAGTCTATACCCGTGATCATCTCCCGAGTGATCACGGCCCGATATTATAGCACGGCAGACGGACAAGAAAGTAGGGCCACAGATGAAAGTACTAGCATCCTATACTAAGCATATAGGATTGCAGGTAAGGTAACAATGGTTACAAGGACAAAGCTATGCAGCAAAGATAGGAGTATCTGAAAACAAGAACATGCTATACTACTCTAATGCAAGCAGTGTAGATAAGAGTAGGCGATATCCGGTGATCAAGGGGGCTTGCCTGGTTGCTCTCGGCAAGAGAGAGGGGTAAATCAACACCGTAGTCGAACTGGCCACCGCAGGCGTCGGTCTCGTAGTCTACCGGAGAGAAGAGGGGGAAGAAACAATGAATATAAAGTAAACAGATGCATATCGATGCATGACATGCCAAGAAGCGATGCTAGGCGTGCCCTAACGTGGTATGAGGGGGTACTGGTTAGGCGGGGAAAACATCCGCGAAGTTTTCCCGGTTCCGGACGTCTGTCACACAGATGAAACGGAGAGGAAAGTTTGCAGGTTCGATAGGTTAGGGGTGTGTGGTGGACGAACGGACTGCGTATCCGGATTCGTCTCGTCGTTCTGAGCAACTTTCATGTTGAAAATATTTTAATCCGGATTACGGATTAAAAGATATGATTTTTTTTAAAGATTTTATTAATTTCTGGAATTTAATTAATTATTTAATTGTAACATCCCAAATTTTCAATTTGGAATGTTATACATTAGGTCATTATGCATATCATATTTTCTCGCATTTTCCGATCCTAGGAAATTTCACGCAACTCAAGGACCCTCGGAGAGAGTTGGAAGTTTCATAATTTTCATATTTGGGATTTCTCAAATTTCGAAAATAGGATCATTTGGATTTATTTAAATTATCTTCATAAAGTTTTTCCTATAAAAATTTTAAGAGAGGGAATAATATGACTTTCCCAACATTTAGGAAAAACGAAGGTATTATAAATAAATCAAATTTGGCTTTTGGAAGATTTATTTTGCTTAGGCAAAAAATGAGCATTTTAAAAAAAATATGCATGTTTGCCGTTTTTAAAGTTCATTTTGTTCGACTCATTTTTAGGAGTCGGGGAAAATTGTTTTTATTAAAATCGGAGTTCATTTGGTATTTTTTTTAATTCGTTTGGTAAATTTAAAAAAAAAACATACTTCGGGCCAAGGCCCAGGCCAGCCCAGCCAGCCGCCCCGGCCCAGCCTCCGCCCACCTCCTCACCTCGCAAGACGCCATGGCTGAGGCGCCGCCGCCAAGACGTCCGCCCGCCCCGAGTCCGCCCCACCCGCCGCCTGCCCCTTCCCAAGCCGCCGCCCCCTCTTAAATACCGGACCCTCTCTCATCCCACCGCCGCCCGCCCTCACCCGAGCCCGACCGGAGCCCCGCCGCCGCCGAGGAAGCCGCCGACCCCGCCACGACCGGAGCACCCCCCCCCCTCGCCGCCCTCCCGATCACGGACCCGCCGCCCCGAGCCTCGCCGAGCCTGGCCGTGGCCACCGGAGGTAGCCGCCGCCACCCGCCCGATCCGGTTTTCTTTAAGAAAACCTGATCCGTTTTTTGTGATGTTCGGTTTTTTCCAAAAACCTAGATGGTTTTATTTTTTGGTTTCTTATTTAACGAACGCTCACCGAACCGCTCGCTTCAATGAACGTGTTCGTTGGATTAGTTCTGTTAACGAACGTCCGCTATTTAATCCGTTAAATCGTTTTTCTTAAATCGGAATTAATCCGTTATTTTTCCGATTCGATTTCGATCCGATTTTCAAATCTGTTTTATTTCTTGCTCGTTTATCGAATCAGGTGATTCAAGCGCTGGAGTTTCAGAACGAAACCGCCGTCCGACTAACCTACTTACACAGAGTTTTGCTACTGTAAAATTTTGACCTAGTTTCAGATTGCTAAACCGAGTCGTTCTCTCTCGAAGTTTCGACTTTCGATGCTTTATTTGATTCGATTCTTTTGCAACCAGGGTTCTTAATTTGAACTCTCGGTTAGATCTTTTATTCGAGATTTCCTGTGCATTAGATGAGTACTTATTGTATGCTTGTTGTTTGTCTGCGTTAGATCACCCGGAGTGCGCCGCTTGTTACTTGAATCTCTAGGTCTCATGGATCATCGCAAGGCAAGTAACACTTGATCATACCTTTTCTACTACCCAGCTTTTATTGCATTAGATCAAACCCTCAAACACTTGCATGTTTAGGACCTAATTAAATTGTGGGATTGGGAAGTAGATTGAGGTAGTACCTATTACTGTTTTACTTATGAAACCTTGGGAGTTACTTCTCGTTTGCTATTATGCCATGCTATGCTAGTAGACGTGGATTGGGTGAGTGAATCCATGATGATGTGAGATTGTTAATTAATGGTTTATCTAAGGTGGCAACCTAAACACACATATGGGTGGATTGAGGCACTGGTTTCCATCAGACTTCATGGAGTCTTCCACCGGTTCAAATTAGTAGAAGTCCCCCACATATTAGTAGTATTTCCCTCCATGTAAACATTATAGTACACGCACCTTCGCGATAGTTAGATCGTTGTAAGCCCTTGTTTGATTGAATGAAGTGATTTTGTGTGCTTTTGCTCATGTGCATTTGGGTAGTGATTCCCCTTAGACCTCATTCTATTCTAAATTTCTATTCTTTTCTAAACCCCATCAGATGCCTCCGAGACGCGACCCCGGATTTGTTTTCCCGCCAGAGATCACCAATTGAACCAGCAGCAGAATACCCTGATTCAAACATTGGTACAGAACCAGGGCAACAACAACAACAACCCACCACCACCTGCGGATCATCTGACTCGTTTCCTTAGACTGAACCGCGGTGTATTCCAAGAGCACCGAGCCAATTGTAGCAGATGGTGGCTCCGCAAGTTAGGAAGGAGCTGACCACGCAGGATGCACAGATGGTGAAAGAGTGAAGTTTGCAGCACATCAGCTTGAAGGACCCCAGCAGCATGGTGGGAGAATTTCACAGCCACTTACCCGTAGACAACGCCACATGGGATCAGTTTGACCAAGCCAGACCGCCCATGTTTCAGCAGGAGCCATGGCCATGAAGAAGCGTGAGTTTCGCAACTTACGCCAAGGAGGAAGGACTGTTGGCGATGCGTGGATGACTTTAGCAAATTAGCACGTTATGCCCCGGATGACGTTACTATGACGCCATAAACAGAGAAGTTTCTAGAAGGACTGAATGATGAGTTCAAGATGCCGTTGATGGTAGCAAGTTTCAACAACTACCAGGAGTTAGTAGACCGAGCCCTCATGATTGAAGGAAAGCAGAGACAAATTGAGAACCGCAGCGAAGTATGGACAGGGAAGTATAACTCGAGCCCAAAGAGGCCTCGTTATACCCTAAATCAGGAATTCAGTTTCAAACATACCCATGGAGGAGGTAATTCGATAACCATAATGGCGCCAAGAATGGGAACGGGAATGGAGGAAGCAATGGACAGAACCGCACCAACCCGTCAACACCATCCAAGGTAGACTCGAGTCACATTACTTGCTTTAAGTGCCGCAAGATCGGGCACTATGCAAATGACTGTCCGAAGGCCGAATGGAAATGGCAATGGAAGCTCGAAAGAAGCCCAACCCTTTCAACAGGGGACATGTGAACCACATTGATGTGGAGGAGGTTGAAGATCAGCCCGATGCAAGAATCGGTAAGTTTTAGTTAAGTCATGTATCGCAGTTGTTCTTTTCGATCTTGGTGCATCGCATTCATATATATCAAGGGATTTGTGGATAAGTACAAGTTACCGACCCAAGCCCTTAGGTCACCCATGCTAGTAACCTCACCCGAGCAGAGTACATGGCTAGTAAATGGTGTGATCGATCGCCACTAAGGATTGGACACTATGTTTTCCCCTCGCACCTAATAGTTCGGAATCCCAAGGATTGGATGTGATATTAGGAATGGATTGGTTATCAAAGTATGGAGGAAACATAGATTGTACCACAAGGTCAATTTTGCTCACCACACCGTAAGGAAGAAGGATTAAGTATGTATCACGGCACGAGCCGAGGAGAGCACAAGTTAATTGCTTATCGAGAGTGGTACAGAAGAAGTACCGGTGGTGAAGGATTATCTGATGTATTTCCTAAGAATTGCCGTGAATGCCACCGGATAGAGACATTGAGTTTTTGATCGAGCTGTTGCCGTGAACAGGCCCGATATCGAAGCGACCGTCTGGGATGCCCGCAAAGGATTTGGCGGAAATCAAGAAGCGATTAAGGAACTATTGGATAAAGGTTTTATTCACCCAAGTTCTTCACCTTGGGGATCACCCGCTTTGTTAGTAGAGAAGAAGGATGGATCTTTGAGAATGGTTGTTGATTATCGTGGATTGAATGAAGTAACAATCAAGAACAAGTACCCACTACCTATGATAAATGATCTGCTTGATCGCTTGCAAGGAGCCAAAGTGTTTTCCAAGATCGACTTTGCATCGTGGTACCATCGATTGAAGATTCGGGAGCAAGACATACCCAAGACAGCATTTACCACGAGATATGGACTGTATGAGTATACCGTTATGTCATTTGACCGACTAACGTGCCAGCCTATTTCATGAACCCGATGAACAAAGTGTTTATGGAGTTTTGGATAAATTAAATCGTGGTGTTCATTGATGATATTTTGATTTTCTCAAGAATGAAGAGGAACACAAGGAACATTTGAGATTGGTTTTGGAGAAACTAAGGAACACCGGTTGTATGCCAAGTTCAAGAAATGTGAGTTTTGGCTAAAGGAAGTTGGATTTCTGACATGTTATATCCGGAGAAGGGATAGCAGTTGACCCCACAAAAGTTGAGACCGTAACCAAATGGGAAGCACCAACGACAGCTTGAGAGATTCGAGTTTCCTTGGACTCGCAGGATACTACCAAGATTCATTGAGAATTTCTCAAGGATTGCAAAGCCTATGACTGAATTGTTGAAAAGGAAAACAAATTCATATGGACCGAGGACTGTGAGGCTAGTTTTCAGGAGTTGAAGAAAAGATTGGTTACCTCACCGCTTTGATATTGCGGATCGACTAAGGATTATGAGGTGTATTGCGACGCTCACGCCGAGGACTTGGAGCCGTGCTTATGCAGGAAGGAAGAGTTGTTTCGTATGCTTCACGACAACTTAAGCCCCATGAGTTGAATTATGCCACTCATGATTTGGAGTTAGCAGCCGTTGTGCATGCCTTGAAGACGTGGAGACATTTTCTCATTGGAAATCATTGTGAAGTATATACGGATCACAAGAGTTTGAAGTACATCTTCACACGTATGAATTGAATCTCGCATAAAGGAGATGGTTAGAACTTATCAAGGATTATGATATGAGATTGCATTATCACCCGAAAGGCTAATGTCAGAGTGACGATTGAGCCGTAAGAGCCATGTCAATACCCTAATGATGGGAGGAATACCCAATGAGTTAGCCGAGGACCTTCGAGAACTAGGTTTGGAAATAGTTCCAGAGGCTATGTAGCAGCATTGGAGATTCATCGACACTAATGGACAAAATCGAGAAGCCCAAAAGGCGATAAGGAAGTTGCCTCCATAAAGGAGAAAATGGGCAAAGGAAAAGCTAAAGGATTTCGTGAGGATGAGCACGATACCCTATGGTTTGAAGACCGTATTTATGTGCCCAATGACCCGTAGATCGAAGTTGATTTTGCAAGAAGCCCATGATTCACCCTATTCGATTCACCCAGAAATACCAAGATGTATTTGGATTTGAAGAATATTTTACGTGGACCGGAATGAAGAAGGATATTGCGAGTATGTAGCAATTTGCATTTATGTCGAAAGTAAAGGCGAGCATCGAAGCCAGCAGGATTGTTACAACCGCTGCGATACCGAATGGAAGTGGGATAAACTAGGCATGGATTTCATCACAGGTTTGCCAAAGACTCGCTCAGATATGACTCGATTTGGGTCATAGTCGATCGCTTGACCAAGGTAGCTCATTTCATTCCATCAAGACTACCTATAGCAGTGCTAAGTTGGCAAAGATATACATGACCAGAATTGTGTGCTTACACGGAGTTCCAAGGAGCATCGACGATAGAGGAACCCAGTTTACCTCGAAATTTTGGAACCAGTTACACGAAACATTGGGAACCAGACTAGAATTCAAAGACACTTTCCACCCACAGCACCGATGGACAGACCGAGAGAGTCAATCAGATTTTGGAGGACATCTTTGAGAGCTTGTGCACTAGATTATGGATCTAGTTGGGATGATAATTTGCCGATGCAGAATTTTCCTACAACAACAGATTACCAAACCAGCTTAAAGATGGCACCTTCGAGGCGCAGATGGAAGAAGGTGCAGGACACCGTTGTCATGGGACTAAACGGAGATCGGCGCTTGTTTGGACCAGATTTGATTAAGGAGTCTCAACAGAAAGTTAAGTTAATTCGAGACAGGCTCAAGGTAGCCCACCTGCATGTAAGAGCTATGCCGATTCAAAGCGCAGCGATTGAGTATGAGGTTGGAGACAGAGTATATCTCGAGTATCCCCGCTTCGAGGAGTTAAGCGCTTTGGAGTGAAAGGAAAGTTAGCACCCGCTTCGTTGGACCATATAAGATTTTGCAACACATGGGAGAAGTTGCGATAAGTTGGAATTGCCGTAAGGACTGTCAGGAGTTCATGACGTATTCCATGTTTCTCGCTTGAAGAAATGTCACCCGAGATGGCAGAGGTACCGTTAAGAGATACAGACCTTTGGAAGCAATTCAATTGAAGGATTACTTGACATATGAGGAAAACCGTTAAGATTCTCGATTTTGCCAGCAGAGTTACCCGCAGAAGGTTATCAAGTTTTGCAAAGTGCGGTGGAGCCACCACACCGAGGATGAAGCCACCGGGAAAGCGAGGAAGTTTTGCTCGGGGACCACCTCACCTATTTTCTAGTTAAACCGAATCTCGAGGGCTAGATTCATCTTAAGGGGGTAGGTTTGTAACATCCCAAATTTTCAATTTGGAATGTTATACATTAGGTCATTATGCATATCATATTTTCTCGCATTTTCTGATCCTAGGAAATTTCACGCAACTCAAGGACCCTCGGAGAGAGTTGGAAGTTTCATAATTTTCATATTTGGGATTTCTCAAATTTCGAAAATAGGATCATTTGGATTTATTTAAATTATCTTCATAAAGTTTTTCCTATAAAAATTTTAAGAGAGGGAATAATATGACTTTCCCAACATTTAGGAAAAACGAAGGTATTATAAATAAATCAAATTTGGCTTTTGAAGATTTATTTTGCTTAGGCAAAAATGAGCATTTTAAAAAATATGCATGTTTGCCGTTTTTAAAGTTCATTTTGTTCGACTCATTTTTAGGAGTCGGGGAAAATTGTTTTATTAAAATCGGAGTTCATTTGGTATTTTTTAATTGCTTGGTAAATTTTTTAAAAAATAAAAATAAAAATCACATACTGGCCAAGGCCCACTGCCCAGCCAGCCGAGCGCCTGCCCCTGGCCTCCTCCTCACCTCACAAGACGCTGCTGGAGGCGCCCCACAGACGCCGCCCGCCGCCCGAGTCCCGCCCTCCGCCGGCCGCCTTGCCCTTCCCTGCCGCCGCCCCTCTTAAATACGGACCCTCTCTCTCATCGCCGCCCGCCTCACCCGAGCCCGACCGAGCCCCGCCGCCGAGGAAGCCACGACCCCGCCGCTAACGCCGAGCACCCGCCCGCCTCTCGCCGCCCGACCGCCGGGGACTCGCCCCCGAGTCTCCTGAGCCCGCCCAATGGGCCACGGAGGTAGCCGCCGCCGCTTCGCCCGATCCGGTTTTTTTAAGAAAACCCGATCCGTTTTTTATGATGTTCGGTTTTTTTTCCAAAAACCTAGATGGTTTTATTTTTTGGTTTCTTATTTAACGAACATTCACCAACCGCTCGCTTCAATGAACGTGTTCGTTGGATTAGTTCTGCTAACGAACGTCCGCTATTTAATCCGCTCGTCGTTTTTCTTAAATCGGAATTAATCCGTTATTTTTCCGATTCGATTTCGATCCGATTTTCAAATCTGTTTTATTTCTTGCTCGCTTATCGAATCAGTGATTCAAGCGCTGGAGTTTCAGAACGAAACCGCCGTTCGACTAACCTACTTACACAGAGTTTTGCTACTGTAAAATTTTGACCTAGTTTCAGATTGCTAAACCGGTCGTTCTCTCTCGAAGTTTCGACTTTCGATGCTTTATTTGATTCGATTCTTTTGCAACCAGGGTTCTTAATTTGAACTCTCCGTTAGATCTTTTATTCGAGATTTCCCTGCATTAGATGAGTACTTATTGTATGCTTGTTGTTTGTGCGTTAGATCACCCGAGTGCGCCGCTTGTTACTTGAATCTCTAGGTCTCGCAGATCATCAAGAAGGCAAGTAACACTTGATCACACCTTTTCTACTACCCAGTTTTATTGCATTAGATCAAACCTCAAACACTTGCATGTTTAGGACCTAATTAAATTGTGGGATTGGGAAGTAGATTGAGGTAGTACCTATTACCTGCTTTTACTTATGAAACCTTGGGAGTTACTTCTACGCTTGCTATTATGCCATGCTATGCTAGTAGACGTGGATTGGGTGAGTGAATCCATGATGATGTGAGATTGTTAATTAATGGTTTATCTAAGGTGGCAACCTAAACACACATCTGGGTGGATTGAGGCACTGGTTTCCATCAGACTTGCTCAGATTTCTTCGGACCGCCATCCGTGCTCTAAGGGATCATAAGATTATTCAAACTAGAAACTTCCGTGTGCAGCCACAAGCCAATTATGGGCTCTGGCGAGTTGACTAAGTTGTGCGAACTCTTACGGGTAGGCTAGCTGATGTAGGGGATGTAGGTTGGTACGGTCTACCCACATGTAAGGTGCTAGCGCTCGAAAGACTATGTCTCGGCCATCCGCTTCTCAAACACCTCAGAAAAGCGAGAACCAAGCGAGGCGATCGAGTCTTGTGGGGAAAAGTGCATAAACCTCTGCATAGTGTATAAACTAATCATGATTAGCCGTGTCCCTGTTATGGACAATTTGAGTATCCGTAATTGAATATCATGTGAATCTCAACATGTTACTTCTAAATAAAAGTTATTGGGTTTTGATGAGTACCTTTTAATTGGGATTGAGGATGTGTCAACCATTCTCAATGTTTAACAACCACCATGATAGTTAAATAAAATTATTCCTTTGATGTAGGGAAAACCAGCTTTATGCAATGTAAATCAGAGAGCCTTACCACCAGCCATATATGCATGTAGTATAGGCTTATTCCTTCATTGCTCTTATGTGTTACATTGCCAAGATATTCCATGTGTCTGACCCGTTTTGGCTGCAACTTTCACGCTATGACTTTTCGCACGACAGTAAGGTGCTAGATCGTGGTTCTATACTCGGTGATGCCGTTGGAGTTGATGGACTCGCTTATCTTCCAAGCCTTCCGCTGTTATCATTAGATGGCCTTAAGCCATATTATTGTAATAAGTTCCTCGTGGACAACGATGTAATAAGTGTGTGATTGCTACTCGCTATAAATCCTTCAAGTATTGTGTGGTGTCGACATTCGATCCGTGGATGACATCGAGCACGTAGACTTGATCCATTCGGTCTGGTCGCTACATTAATTAATTTCAAAACGATTTATGACATCAAGATGATGTCATGTCGACATCAAGAATCAATGTGGTTGATCGAGTCAACCCCGGCTGTGGGTCCCATGTCATTCTCTAATATCTAATTAACCTAATCGAGTTAATTAACATTAGTTAATTAAGTTAATTAGTGATTAGGTTAATTAATCAGAATTAATTAGATTAATTAATTACTTAACTAATTAATTAATTAATTAATTAAATCAGAGTTAATTAAGTTAATTAATTAATTAATTTTATTATTAACTATTTATTTTATATATAGATTTCCTTTTAGTTTCTTTTCTTCCTTTTTTGAAGCTGCTCAGGCGGGCCCCACATGTCATGGCCCTAAGGCCATAGCGGGTGTGGTCTTGCGGCTGCCCTGCATGGTTGAGAGCTCGCCTGCGAGGGCACGGGCAAGCAAGGGCGAGGCGACGGGGGCAAGGCATGGCCGCCTTGGGCAGCGCATGCCCTGTGGGCGGCGGTGCAGACGGCAGACGCCGTGTTTAAGAAGGATCTCGGCGGCGCCACAGAGGGCGCGCCATCACAGGGCGGTCTGAGGGCCGAGCCCATGAGGGGAGAAGAGGCCGAGGAGAAGCGGTGACCATGGGCGTGGAGCGCCGGGCGAAGGCCGCCGGGGGAGGGGGGGAACGACGGGAGGTCCGGGGGGGAAAGGCGCCATTGCCTGGGAAGGAGAGGGGGGGCACACGGCCGGGGCAAGAGCGCCCTTCGAGGGGGAAGGAGAGGAACGGGGGGGGTCGGGCGTGGTTTTGGACGGCGGAGCCGGGCGAGGGGCTCCGGCGACGGCTGGCACGGAGGGGAGGGAACCACGGGGGAGGAGGCGAGCACAGCTGTGGGGTGCGCTGGTCTAGGGAAGCGGGCGCGGTGGAGGTCGATCAGGACCGGCGAGGAGGCGGGCGGGGCGCGTGGCGCGGCCGGGAGGCCGGGTGGATCCACATGGGCGAAGGAAGGCATGCTGGGGCGAGGGAGGGGAGGAGGGACCCAGGCGGTGGAGAGGAGGAGGAGGGGTTCGGGCATGGTGGGCGGCGGGGGCCCGGCAGGTGGGGCGTGGCGGGTCTCGCCCCGATCTGGATCGGGCAAGGGAGGGAGAGGGATCGGGGGGTGGTGGAGGCAGAGTGGGGGGCTAGGGTTCGCCATGGGGGTGGGGTTAAGTGGCGGGCTGTTGGGCCGCCTGTGGGGGATGGGCCAGGGGTAGGGGGTGGGGAGGGGGGGCTGGCCAGGGGGTTTCCTCCTCCTCTTTTTGTCTTTCTTTTCTTTTATTATTTTTCTTTTTTTCTTTTTTTTTTGCTTTCTGTTTTTAGCTTATTTAAAATGCCAAAACATTTTACATAATTTTGTGCACCCCACCATAATTAGGTTTGCTATTTTAGACAACCCCCGAACATTTTTAGTTTTAGTTTTGAAACTTTTTATCGTTTGCTTTTGTTTTGTTTTTGTTTTAGAACGGATTCGAATCATCGTGAGGTTAGTCACCATAACCGGGGCGATTACTGTTCATTAATCATCCGGGTGTTACAATGATTAATTGAACTTTAATTTATCATGAATTTAGTCCTGATAGTTTTTTCATATCTATGTTGTAGATCAATAGCTCGCGTATAGCTCCCCTGTTTTATTTTTGATATGTTCCTACAGAAAAATAAGTTGAAAGATGATAGTAGCAATGATGCAGACCGGGTCTGTGATTTGAGGATTATCCTCATTGCTGCACAGAAGAATTATGTCCATGATGCACCTCTAGGCGACAGACCTATTGCAGGAGCGGATGCAGACATTATGAACGTTTGGCAAGGTCGGTATGATGACTACTTGATAGTTTAGTGCACCATGCTTTACGACTTAGAACCGGGTCTTCAAAAAACATTTTGAACACCAAGGAGCATATAAGATGTTCCAAGAGCTGAAATTAGTATTTTAGACTCATGCCCGAGTCGAGAGGTATGAGACCTCTGACAAGTATTTTGCCCACAAGATGAAGGAGAATAGCTCAACCATTGAGCATGTGCTCAGAATGTTTGAGTACTACAATTGTTTGCATCAAGTGGGAGTTAATCTTCCAGGTAATATAGTGATTGACAGAGTTCTCTAGTCACTATCACCAAGTTACTGGAACTTCGTGATGAGCTATAATATGCAAGGGATGACGAAAACGATTCCCCGAGCTCTTCGCGATGCTGAAATCGGCGAAGATAGAAATCAAGAAAAGCATAAAGTGTTGATGGTTGACAAGACCACTAGTTTCAAGTAAAAGGGCAAGGGAAAGAAAGGGAACTTCAAGAAGAATGGCAAGCAAGTTGCCACTCCCATGAAGAAGCCCAAAGCTAGACCCAAGCCTGAAACTGAGTGCTTCTACTGCAAAGGAAATGGTCACTGGAAGCGGAACTGCCCCAAATACTTGGCGGATAAAAAGGATGGCAAAGTGAACAAAAGTATATATGATATACATGTTATTGATGTGTACTTTACTAGTGTTCATAGTAGCCCCTGGGTATTTCATACTGGTTCAGTTGCTATGATTAGTAACTTGAAACAAGAGTTACAAAATGAACAGAGACTATTTGAGGGTGAGGTGACGATGTATGTTGGAAGTGATTCCAAGGTTGATAAGATCACCATCACACACTCCCTTTACCTTCGGGATTAGTGTTGAACCTAAAATAAATGTTATTTGGTGTTTGCGTTGAGCATAATATGATTGGATCATGTTTATTGTAATACGGCTATTCATTTAAGTCAAAGAATAATTGTTATTCTGTTTACATGAATAAAACCTTCTGTGGTCATACACCCAAGGTGAATGGTTTATTGAATCTCGATCGTAGTGATACACATATTCATAATGTTGATGCCAAAAGATGCAAAGTTGATAATGATAGTGCAACATACTAGTGGCACTGCCGTTTAGGTCATATTGGTGTAAAGCGCATGAAGAAACTCCATGCGGATGGACTTTTGGAATCACTTGATTATGAATCATTTGATGCTTGCAAACCATGCCTCACGGGCAAGATGACTAAGACTCCATTCTCTGGAACAATGGAGCGAGCCACTGACTTACTAGAAATAATACATACCGATGTATGCAGTCCGATGAGTGTTGAGGCTCGCGGCGAGTATCATTATTTTCTAACCTTCACAGATGATTTGAGCAGATATGGGTATATCTACTTAATGAAACACAAGTCTGAAACATTTGAAAACTACAAAGAATTTCAGAGTGAAGTGGAAAATCATCGTAACAAGAAAATAAAATTTCTACGATCTGATCGTCGAGGTGAATATTTGAGTTTGGCCTTCATCTAAAAAATGTGGAATAAATTTCACAACTCACGCCACCTGGAACACCACAACATAATGGTGTGTCTGAATGTCGTAACCATACTTTATTGGATATGGTGCGATCTATGATGTCTCTTACCGATTTACCGCTATCACTTTGGGGTTATGCATTAGAGACAACTGCATTCACATTAAATAGGGCACCATCTAAATCCGTTGAGACGACACCGTATGAATTATGGTTTAGCAAGAAACCTAAGCTGTCGTTTCTTAAAGTTTGGGGTTGCGATGCTTATGTGAAAAAGCTTCAACCTGATAAGCTCGAAACCATATCCGAGAAATGCGTCTTCATAGGATACCCAAAAGAAATTGTTGGGTACACCTTCTATCACAGATCCGAAGGCAAGATATTCGTTGCCAATAATGGATCCTTTCTAGAGAAGGAGTTTCTCTCGAAAGAAGTGAGTGGGAGGAAAGTAGAACTTGATGAGGTAATTGTACCTTCTCTTGAATTGGAAAGTAGTTCATCACAGAAAACCGTTCCAGTGATGCCTACACCAATTGGTGAGGAAGCTAGTGATGATGATCATGAAACTTCAGGTCAAGTTACTACCGAACCTCGTAGGTCAACCAGAGTACGTTCCGCACCAGAGTGGTGCGATAATCCTGTTCTGGAGGTCATGTTACTTGACCATGACGAACCTACGAACTATGAGGAAGCAATGATGAGCCCAGATTCTGCGAAATGGCTTGAGGCCATGAAATTTGAGATGGATCCATGTATGAGAACAAAGTGTGGACTTTGGTTGACTTGCCTGACGATCGGCAAGCCATAGAAAATAAATGGATCTTCAAGAAGAAGACTGACGCTGACGATAATGTTACTGTCTACAAAGCTCGACTTGTTGTGAAAGGTTTTCGACAAGTTCAAGGAGTTGAATACGACGAGAACTTCTCACTCGTAGCGATGCTTAAGTATGTCCGAATCATGTTAGCAATTGCCGCATTTTATGATTATGAAATTTGGCAAATGGATGTCAAAACTGCATTCCTTAATGGATATCTTAAAGAAGAGTTGTATATGATGCAACCAGAAGGTTTTGTCGACCCTAAAGGTGCTAACAAAGTGTGCAAGATCCAGCGATCCATTTATGGACTGGTGCAAGCCTCTCGGAGTTGGAATATACGCTTCGATGAGTTGGTCAAAGCATATAATTTTATACAGACTTGTAGTGAAGCCTATATTTACAAGAAAGTGTGTGGGAGCACTACAGCCTTTCTGGTAAGTATATGTGAATGAATATATTGTTGATTGGAAATGATGTAGAATTTTCTGGAAAGCATCAAAGGAGTGTTTGAAAGGAGTTTTTCAAAGAAAGACCTCGGTGAAGCTGCTTACCTATTGAGCATCAAGATCTATGGAGATAGATCAAGACGCTTGATAAGTTTTTTCAATGAGTACATACCTTGACAAGATTTTGAAGTAGTTCAAAATGGAATAGTCAAAGAAGGAGTTCTTGCCTGTGTTGTAAGGTGTGAAGTTGAGTAAAGACTCAAAACCCACCACTACGTAAAATAGAAAGAGAATGAAAGTCATTCCCTATGCCTCACCATAGGTTATATAAAGTACGCTATGTCAGTGTACTGCACCTATTGTGTACCTCACCATGAGTTTGACAAGAGGGTACAATAGTGATCCAGGAGTGGATCACTGGATAACGGTCAAAATTATACTTAGTGGAATAAGGATATGTTTCTCGATTATGGAGGTGATAAAGAGTTCATTGTAAAGAGTCATGTCGATGCAAGCTTTAACACCGATCAGGATGACTCTGAGTCTCAATCTGGATACATATTAAAAGTAGGAGCAATTAGCAAGAGTAGCTCCATGCAGAGCATTGTAGACATAGAGAATTTGCAAAATACATACGGCTCTGAATGTGGCAATCTGCTGACTAAACTTCTCTCACAAGAAAAACATGATCGCACCTTAGTACTTTTGGGTGTTAATCACATGCGATTTGAACTAGATTATTGACTCTAGTAAACCCTTTGGGTGTTGGTCACATGGCGATGTGAACTATGGGTGTTGATCACATGGCGATGTGAATTGTTGGTGTTAAATCACATGGTGATGTCAACTAGATTATTGACTCTAGTGCAAGTGGGAGACTGAAGTAAATATGCCCTAGAGGCAATAGTAAAGTTGTTATTTATATTTCCGTATATCATGATAAATGTTTATTATTCATGCTAGAATTGTATTAACCGAAAACTTGATACATGTGTGAATACATAGACAAAACAAAGTGTCCTTAGTATGCCTCTACTTGACTAGCTCGTTAATAAAAAATGGTTAAGTTTCCTAACCATAGACATGTGTTGTCATTTGATGAACGGGATCACATCATTAGGAGAATGATGTGATGGACAAGGCCCATCTGTTAGCTTAGCAAAATGATTGTTAAGTTTTATTGCTATTGCTTAATTCATGACTTATACATATTCCTCTGACTATGAGATTATGCAACTCCTGAATACCGGAGGAACACTTTGTCTGCTATCAAACGTCATAACGTAAATGGGTGATTATAAAGATGCTCTACAGGTGTCTCTGAAGGTGTTTGTTGGGTTGGCATAGATCGAGATGAGGATTTGTCACTTCGAGTATCAAAGAGGTATCTCTGGGCCCTCTCGGTAATGCACATCACTATAAGCCTTGCAAGCAATGTGACTAATGAGTTACTTGCGGGATGATGCATTATGGAACGAGTAAAGAGACTTGCTGATAGTGAGATTGAACTAGGTATGAAGACACCGACGATCGAATCTCGGGCAAGTAACGTACCGATGACAAAGGGAATAACGTATGTTGTTATGCGGTTCGACCGATAAAGATCTTCATAGAACATGTAGGAGCCAATATGAGCATCCAGGTTCCGCTATTGGTTATTGACCGATGATGTGTCTCGTTCATGTCTACGTAGTTTGAAGGAAATATGCCCTAGAGGCAATAATAAAGTTATTATTTATTTCCTTATTTCATGATAAATGTTTATTATTCATGCTAGAATTGTATTAACCGGAAACATAATACATGTGTGAATACATAGACAAACAGAGTGTCACTAGTATGCCTCTACTTGACTAGCTCATTAATCAAAGATGGTTATGTTTCCTAACCATGGACAAAGAGTTGTTATCTGATTAATGGGATCACATCATTAGGTGAATGATCTGATTGACTTGACCCATTCCGTTAGCTTAGCACTTGATCGTTTAGTTTGTTGCTATTGCTTTCTTCATGACTTATACATGTTCCTATGACTATGAGATTATGCAACTCCTGCTTATCGGAGGAACACTTTGTGTGCTACCAAACGTCACAACATAACCGGGTGATTATGAAGGTGCTCTGTGTGTCTCCAAGGTACTTGTTGGGTTGGCGTGTTTCGAGATTAGGATTTGTCACTCCAATGTCGGAGAGGTATCTCTGGGCCCTCTCGGTAATACACATCACTTAAGCCTTGCAAGCATTGCAACTAATGAGTTAGTTATGGATGATGTATTACGTAACGAGTAAAGAGATTTGCCGGTAACGAGATTGAACTAGGTATTGAGATACCGACGATCGAATCTCGGGCATGTAACATACCAATGACAAAGGGAACAACGTATGTTGTTATGCGGTTTGACCGATAAAGATCTTCATAGAATATGTAGGATCCAATATGAGCATCCAGGTTCCGCTATTGGTTATTGACCGAGAATAGTTCTAGGTCATGTCTACATAGTTCTCGAACCCGTAGGGTCCGCACGCTTAACATTACGATGACAGTTTTATTATGAGTTTATGTTTTGATGTACCAAAGGTTGTTCGGAGTCCCGGATGTGATCACGGACATGACGAGGAGTATCGAAATGGTCGAGACATAAAGATCGATATATTGACGACTATATTCGACACCGGAAGTGTTCTCGGTGATTTCGAGAAAGCCGGAGTGCCGAGGGGTTACCGAACCCCCGGGAAGTATTGGGCCTTAGTGGGCCCGAGGGGAGAGAGAGGGCAGAAGCCCGAGGTGGCTCGCCCCCATGAGGAGTCTGAATTGACTAGGAGGGGCGCGCCCTCTTTCCTCTCCCTCTCCCTCTCTTCCTTCCCTGCCTCTTCCTAGTTGGACTAGGAAAGGGAGTCCCACTCCACTAGGAGGAGGACTCCTCCTTGGCGCCGCACCCTAGGGCGGCCGCCTCCCCCTTGCTCCTTTATATACGGGGCATAGGGCACCCTAGAACACACAAGTTGATCTTCGTGATCGCTCTTCTTAGCCGCAAAGCGGTGCCCCTCCACGATACTCCTCGATAATATTGTAGCGGTGCTTAGGCGAAGCCCCGCGATGGTAGAACATCAAGATCGCCACCACGCCATCGCGTCGACGGAACTCCTCCCCGACGCTTTGCTGGATCGAAGCCCGGGATCGCCATCGAGCTGAACGTGCTAGAACTCGGAGGTGCCGTAGTTTCGGTGCTTGATCGGTCGGATCGTGAAGACGCACGACTACTTCCTCTATGTTGCGTGAACGCTCCGCTTCGGGTTCACGAGGGTACGAGACAACACTCTCCCTCTCGCTGCCATGCATCACCATGATCTTGCGCAGCGAGGAATTTTTGTGAAATTACTACGCTCCCCAACAAAGGAATCAGAGCCTGGTTTTATGCGAGATGTCATATGCACGAGTAGAACACAAGTGAGTTGTGGGCTATATAAGTCATACCGCTACCAAAGATGTCATACTTTGGTTCAGCGGTATTGTTGGATGAAGCGCCCGACCGACATTACGCCAGACGCTTACGCGAGGCTGGTTCTACCGACGTGCTTTTGCACATGTGTGGTCGGGCGGGTGTCGGCTCCAACTTTAGTTGAACCGAGTGTGGCTACCCGGTCCTTGCGAAGGTTAAAACAACACCAACTTGACAAACTATCGCTGTGGTTTTGATGCGAGGTAAGAACGGTTCTTGCTCAACCCGTAGCAGCCACGTAAAACTTGCAACAACAAAGTAGAGGACGCCTAACTTGTTTTTGCAGGCATGTTGTGATGTGATATGGTCAAGACGTGATGAGTTATAAGTTGTTGTATAAGATGATCATGTTTTGTTGAAGTTATCGGCAATCGCGAAGCCTTATGGTTGTCCCTTTATGGCATAAGATGCAAGCGCCAAATAATTGCTTTACTTTATCGCTATGCGATAGCAATAGTTGCAAGAGCAATAATTGGCTAGACGCACCATGTGACGACATTACTGATATAGATCAAGATGATGGAGATCATGGTGTTCATGCGGTGACGATGGAAATCATGACGATGCTTTGGAGATGGAGATCAAAGGCACAAGATGACGATGGCCATATCATGTCACATATTTTGATTGCATGTGATGTTTATCTTTATACATCATATTTGCTTAGTTCAGAAGAGCTTTATAAGATGATCTCTCACTAAATTATCAAGGTATAAGTGTTCTCCCGAGTATGCACCGCTATGGAAGTTCTTCGTGCCGAGACACCACGTGATGATCGGTGTGATAGGCTCTACGCTCAAATACAACGGTGCAAAATAGTTGCACACGCGAATACTCAGTTAAACTTGACGAGCCTAGCATATAATGATATGGCCTCGAACACGGAGACCGAAGGTCGAGCGTGAATCATATAGTAGATATGATCAACATAGTGATGTTCACCGTTGAAACTACTCCATCTCACGTGATGATCGGACATGGTTTAGTTGATATGGATCACGTGATCACTTATAGGATTAGAGGGATGTCTATCTAAGTGGGAGTTCTTAAGTAATATGATTAATTGAACTTAAATTTATCATGAACTTAGTCCTGGTAGTATTAGCATATCTATGTTGTAGATCAATAGCTCGCGTTGTTGCTTCCCTATGTTTATTTTGATATGTTCCTAGAGAAAATTATGTTGAAAGATGTTAGTAGCAATGATGCGGATTGGATCCGTGATCCGAGGATTATCCTCATTGCGCACGTAAGAATTATGTCCTTGATGCACCTCTAGGTGATGACCTATTGCAGGAGCAAATGCGCATATTATGGACGCTTATTAGCTCAATATGATGACTACTTGATAGTTTAGTGCACCATGCTTAACGGCTTAGAATCGACTTCAAAGACGTTTTGAACGCCATGGACCATATGAGATGTTCCAGAGTTGAAGTTAATATTTCAAGCAAATACCCGAGTTGAGAGATATGAAGTTCCAACAAGTTCTATTGCTAAAAGATGGAAGAGAATAGCTCAAGCAAAGGAGCATGTGCTCAGATTGTCCGCAGTACTACAATCACTTGAATTAAGTGGGAGTTAATCTTCCAGATAAGATAGTGATTGACAGAATTTTCTAGTCACCATCACCAAGTTAGTAGAACTTTGTGATGAACTATAATATGCAAGGAGAACGGAAATGATTCCCAAGCACTTCCCGATGCTGAAATCGACGAAGGTAGAAATCAAGAAAACATCAAGTGTTGATGGTTGACAAGACCACTAGTTTCAAGAAAACGGCAAAGGAAGAAGGGAACTTCAAGAAGAATGGCAAGCAAGTTGTTGCTCAATGAGGAAGCCCAAGTCTAGTCCTAAGCCCGAGACTAAGTGCTTCTACCGCAAAGGGACTGGTCATCGAAGTGGAACTGCCCCAAGTATTTGGCGGATAAGAAGGATGGCAAAGTGAACAAAGATATATTGATATACATGTTATTGATGTGTGCTTTACTAGTGTTTATAGCAACCCTCATGCTTCATACTAGTTCAGTTGCTAAGAGTAGTAACTCGAAAGGGGAGGTGCAGAATAAACAGAAACTAGTTAAGGGTGAGGTGACGATGTGTGTTGGAAATAGTTCCAAGATTGATATGATCATCATCGCACGCTCCCTATAATTTTGGGATTAGTGTTGAACCTAAATAAGTGTTATTTGGTGTTTATGCTGAGCATGAATATGATTTGATCATGTTTATTGCAATACGGTTATTCATTTGTTAGAGAACAATTGTTGTTCTGCTTACATGAGTAAAACCTTCTATGGTCATACACACCAACGAAAATGGTTTGTTGGATCTCGATCATAGTGATACACATATTCATAATATTGAAGCCAAAAGATGCAAAGTTAATAATGATAGTGCAACTTGTTTGTGGTAATCGCCGCTTAAGTCATATTATATAAAGCGCATGAAGAAACTCCATGCTGATGGGATTTTGGAATCACTTGATTATGAATCGCTTGATGCTTAAGTAACCATGTCTCTTGGGCAAGATGACTAAAACGCCGCTCTCCTAACAATGGAGCAAGCAATGATTTGTTGGAAATCATACATACCGATGTATGTGGTCCGATGAATATTAAGGCTTGCAGCGGTATCATTATTTTCTCGACCTTCACAGATGATTTGAGCAGATATGAGTATATCTACTTAATGAAATAGAAGTCCAAACATTTGAAAAGTTCATATAATTTCAGAGTGAAGTGAAAATCATCGTAATAAAGTTTGTACGATCTGATCGTGGAGAAGAATATTTGAGTTACGAGTTTGGTCTTAAGTTAAAACAATGTGAAATAGTTTCACTATTCACGCCACCTGGAACACCATAGTGTAATGGTGTGTCCGAACGTCAGAACTGCATTTTTATTAGATATGGTGCGTCTATGATGTCTCTTACGGATTTACCACTATCGCTTTGGGGTTATGCATTAGAGACAACTACATTCACGTTAAATAGGGCACCATCTAAACCGCTGAGACGACACCGTATGAACTATGGTTTGGCAAGAAACCTAAGTTGTTGTTTCTTAAAGTTTGAGGTTGCAATGCTTATGTGAAAAGTTTCAACCCGATAAGCTCAAACCCAAATCGAGAAGTGCGCCTTCATAGGATACCCAAAGAAAATGTTGGGTACACCTTCTATCACAGATCCAAGGCAAGACATTTGTTGTTAAGAATGGATCCTTTCTAGAGAAGGAGTTTCTCTCGAAAGAAGTGAGGGAGGAAAGTAGAACTTGATAAGGTAATTGTACCTTCTCCTTATTGAAAATAGTTCATCACGTAAATCTGTTCCTCGTGACTACTACACCAATTAGTGAGGAAGCTAATGATGATGATCATGTAACTTCGATCAAGTTACTACCGAATCTCGAGGTAAACCAGATTGAAACCGCACTAGAGTGGTACGGTAATCCTGTTCGGAGGTCATGCTACTTGACCATGACGAACCTACGAACTATGAGGAAGCGATGATGAGCCCAGATTCCGCAAAATGGCTTGAGGCCATGAAATCTGAGATGGGATCCATGTATGAGAACAAAGTATGGATTTTGGTTGACTTGTTCGATGATCGGCAAGCCATTGAGATTAAATGGATTTTAAGAGGAAGGCGACGATAGTAGTGTTACTATCTACAAAGCTAGACTTGTCGAAAAAGGTTTTTGACAAAGTTCAAGGTGTTGACTACGATGAGATTTTCTCACCAGACGATGCTTAAAGTCTGCTCGAATCATGTTAGAAATTGCCGCATTTTATGAAATCCGCAAATGGATAACAAAACTGCAATCCTTAATGGATTTATTAAAGAAGAGTTGTATATGATGCAACCGAAGGTTTTGTCAATCCTAAAGGTGTTAACAAAATGTACAAGCTCCAAATGATCCATCTATGGACTGGTGCAAGCATCTCGAGTTAGAATATATGCTTTGATGAGTTGATCAAAGATATAGTTTTATATGATTTCATGTGAAGCCTGTATTTACAAGAAAGTGAGTGGGAGCACTACAACATTTCGATAAGTATATGTGAATGACAGATTGTTGATCGTAAATAATGTAGAATTATTCGCAAAGCATAAAGGAGTGTTTGAAAGGAGTTTTTCAAAGGAAGACCCTGAGAAGCTGTTATATATTGAGCATCAAGATCTATAGAGATAGATCAAGACGCTTGATAAGTTTTTCAATGAGTACATACCTTGACAAGATTTTGAAGTAGTTCAAAATGGAACACCAAAGAAAGAGTTCTTGCCTCGTGGTACAAGGTGTGAAATTGAGTAAGACTCAAGCCCCACCATGGCGTAAGATAGAAAGAGAATGAAAGTCATTCCCTATGCCTCAACCATAGGTTCTATAAAGTATGCCATGCTGTGTACCGATCTATTGTATACCCTACAATCGTGTTAATCAAGGAGTACAATAGTGATCTAAGAGTAGATCACTAGACAGCGGTCAAAATTATCCTTAGTGGAATAAGGAAATATTTTCGATTATGGAGGTGACAAAAGGTTCGCCATAAAAAGTTACGCCGATGCAAGTTTTGACACAGATCCGATGACTCTAAGTCTCGATCTAGATACATATAGAAAGTGGGAGCAATTAGCTAGAGTAGCTCGCAAGAGCATTGTAGACATAGAATTCAAGAAATACTTACTTAATCTGAATGTGATGTAATCTGCTGACTAATATTATCTCACAAGCAAAACATGATCACACCTTAGTACTCTTTGGGTGTTAATCACATAAGCGATGTGAACTAGATTATCGACTCTAGTAAACCCTTTGGGTGTAGGTCACATGACGATGTGAACTATGGGTGTTAATCACATGGTGATGTGAACTATTAGTGTTGAATCACATGGTGATGTTAACTAGATTATTGACTTAGTGCAAGTGGGAGATCAAGGAAATATGCCCTAGAGGCAATAATAAAGTTATTATTTATTTCCTTATTTCATGATAAATGTTTATTATTCATGCTAGAATTGTATTAACCGGAAACATAATACATATGTGAATACATAGACAAACAGAGTGTCACTAGTATGCCTCTACTTGACTAGCTCATTAATCAAAGATGGTTATGTTTCCTAACCATGGACAAAGAGTTGTTATTTGATTAATGGGATCACATCATTAGGTGAATGATTTGATTGACTTGACCCATTCCGTTAGCTTAGCACTTGATCATTTAGTTTGTTGCCATTGCTTTCTTCATGACTTATACATGTTCCTATGACTATGAGATTATGCAACTCCCGTTTACCGGAGGAACACTTTGTGTGCTACCAAACGCCACAACGAATCGGGTGATTATAAAGGTGCTCTCAGTGTGTCTCCGAAGGTACTTGTTGGGTTGGCGATTTCGAGATTAGGATTTGTCACTCCGAATGTCTGAGAGGTATCTCTCGGCCCTCTCGTAATACACATCACTTAAGCCTTGCAAGCATTGCAAATAATGAGTTAGTTATGGATGATGCATTACGTAACGAGTAAAGAGACTTGCTGTAACGAGATTGAACTAGGTATTGAGATACCGACGATCAATCTTGGGTAAGTAACATACCGATGACAAAGGGAACAACGATGTTGTTATGCGGTTTGACCGATAAAGATCTTCAGAGAATATGTAGGAGCCAATATGAGCATCCATGTTCCGCTATTGGCTATTGACCGAGAATAGTTCCAGGTCATGTCTACATAGTTCTCGAACCCGTAGGGTCCGCACGCTTAACGTTACGATGACAATTTTGTTATGAGTTTATGTTTTGATGTACCAAGGTTGTTCGAGTCCCGGATGTGATCACGACATGCCGAGGAGTCTCAAATGGTCGATACATAAAGATCGATATATTGACGACTATATTCGACACCGAAGTGTTCCGGTGATTTCGAGAAAACCAGAGTGCCGGAGGGTTACCAGAACCCTCCGGGAAGTATTGGGCCTTAGTGGGCTTGAGGGAGAGAGAGGGCAGCAGCCCAGAGGTGGCGCCCCATGAGGAGTCCGACTGACTAGAGAGGGGGCCCGCCCCTCTTCCCTCTCCTCTCCTCTCTTTCCTTCCCCCTCTCTTCCTAGTTGATTAGGAAAGGGAGTCCTACTCCCACTAGGAGGAGGACTCCCCCACCGGGCGCCGCTTCTAGGGCCGGCCGGCTTCCCCTTGCTCCTTTATATACGGGGCAGGGGGCACCCTAGAACACACAAGTTGATCTTCGTGATCGCTCTTCTTAGCTGCAGCGGTGCCCCTCCACTATACTCGATAATATTGTAGCGGTGCTTAGCGAAGCCCCGCGACGGTAGAACATCAAGATCGCCACCACGCCGTCAGGTCGACGGAACTCCTCCCCGACGCTTTGTCGGATCGAAGCCCGTGGATCGCCATCGAGCTGAACGTGTGCTAGAACTCGAGGTGCCGTAGTTTTGGTGCTTGATCGGTCGGATCGGGAAGACGACGACTACTTCCTCTACGCTATGCCAACGCTTCGCTTCGGGTTCACGAGGGTACGAGACAACACTCTCCCTCTTGTTGCTATGCATCACCATGATCTTGGCGTAAAGCGTAGGGAATTTTTTGAAATTACTACGCCCCCAACATAGTTCTCGAACCCGCAGGTCTCGCGCGCTTAACGCTTGATGACGATTTATATTATGAGTTTTGTGATTTGATGATCAAGTTTGTTCGAGTCCCGAATTAGATCATGCATATGACGAGGAGTCTCAAATGGTCGAGAGGTAAAGATCGATATATTGAAGGCTATATTCAGACATCGGAATGGTTCGAGTGATTCGGTATTTTCCGAGTAATCGAGAGTTACGGAATTCACGGGGAAGTTAATGGGCCTTATTGGGCTGTAGTGGAGAGAGGGAAGAAGGGCCACGAGGTGGCATGCGCCCACCTACCCAAACCGAATTGACAAGGGTGGGGCGCTCTTCCTTCTCCCTCTCCTCCTTTCCTTCTTTCCTACTACTTAAAAGGAAGGGGAATCCTACTAGACTTGCATACAATAAAATACACTTCCGTGATGATACGGTTTGTCATAGTAGGTGACGTCGTCATGCATGTACATCCATGATGATTTTATGACGTAATCAAGATAGTCATACATGTGCCGTCGAGAAGTGTTCCATGACATTACCAAAATTATCCTCACGAAGTGTCCACTTCCATGACGATAAATCCCGCATCATAGAAGTGCTTTCGTCAAGGGTGACTGACACGTGGCATCGACCGTAACGGGTCTCCGTTAAGCTATCGGGTCTGGTTTTGGATCCGATAACCCGTTAACAGCCCGAACCAATGGGGATTTTCCACGTGTAAAATTCTCATTGGCCAGAGGAAACACATGTTTGCTCACTGTTGGGACAGATGTCATCCACTCATTGGACACGGCCCAACAGAGGCCCATTCCGGTGAAAAGGTCGGCCCAGCTAAAGGCCCACCATGTTTTTTCATACACTAGTGGGCTGACCCGTTAACAACCTGCCATGTTTTGGGCCAAATTGAGGCCCATAGCAGATCAGGCCCGTTCACAGCCTGTCGTGTTTCAGGCAAAATTACGGCCCATATCGGATCAGGCCCGTTAATAGGCCACTGTTCTTTTGGTCCCATTCTAAGACATGTCTGTATTTCAGCCTGTTAAATGCCCGTTAACCAGTTCGGCCCGATAATAGTTGAAAGTGCTATATCGACTAGAGGGGGGTGAATAGGCGATTTTATGAATTCTTCACCGAGGAATTTGTCGGTGAGGAAATTCCTTAGCTAAGAACTACTTGCAGCGGAATAAGTACTTAGAAGTAAGCATACATGTATACGTATATAGTCATCATGATGAAATGAAGACAATCACAGAGTACATAAAGCGAATCACAGGATAACACAAGATGAAGACAAACATACCAAGAAATTGAACTGAGGAAATTGAGAAAGTCTTCAGCCAAAGTCTTCAAACACAGATATGAACAAATAGTCAACACAAGAATGAGGAAATGAAAGAGTTGAGGAAATAGAAACAGAAGGTTGGTGAAGACAATGATTTGTAGACCAGTTCCAACTGCTGTCTGGGCTTGTACATCTGGTTGGAGTGGCTGAGTATTTAAACTCGAGGACACACAGTCCCGACACCCCCAGCCGAAAGCACGCAACTCAGACACCAAGTCCTCACCAGATTCTCCTTGAACTAAGGTCACACAGCACTCGCCCAATCACTGTGGTAAGTCTTCAGCGACTTCCAAACCTTCACAGACTGGTCACTCGCGATCCACAATTCCTCTTGATGTTTCTAGACCATGACGCCTAACCGTCTGGAAGAAGCACAGCCTTCAAAGGTAATAAGCGCCGGATCCACGCAGGATCAATCTCTTCAATGATGCTCAATCACTTTGGGTTTGTAGGTGTTTGGTTTTGGGTTTTTCCTCACTGATGATTTTCGCCAAAGTCCCTTGAGGATGGTTGCTCTCAAATGACAAGTGTCAAGTTCTTCGAGCAGCCAACCAGCTAGTGGTTGTAGGGGCGGCTATTTATAGCCTAGGGAGCAGCCCGACATGATAAGACATAAATGCCCTTCAATGATATGACCGTTAGGTGGATAAGATATTTTGGGACAGCTATGCAAAAGATAGCAACGGTCGAAATTTGACTCTCAAATTCCTCGTGGCTATCATGTTCTCATCGTAGGCAATCCAGACCGGCTAATTCCTAACTCCTTAGTCGTAACAAAATCTCAACACTGTAAGAACTTCGCTCTCGCATTGAAGAAATTGACTGAACTGTATGAGATTTCCAAAGGCTTCACTCAAGGATTGGTAGGTGTAGGATTTTGAGTTGAGCATCACATGGAAATTTTTCCTTAGTATTTCCTGGACCCCTTTAACAAAGATGGTGTTTCCTATGACTCAAGAAATAGAAAACGTAAACTATGAAAACAAAAGTCTTCACGCTTCATGTTCCTCAAATGAATACCAAGTCTTCAAGGTCACACCAATTTCTTCACTTTCAAAGTCTTCGTAAAGTCTTCGTAATATCAAAGTCTTCAATCAAGAACTTCATTTTAGGGTCGACTTTCTCTCAGAATATCAAACTCCTCATAGACTTATAGACCTGTGTACACTCATAAACACATTAGTCCCTTAACCTATAAGTCTTCAATACACCAAAATCACTAAGGGGCACTAGATGCACTTACAATCTCCCCCTTTTTGGTGATTGATGACAATATAGGTTAAGTTTTCAATGGGGATAAACATATGAAGTGTAAGTACTGATATTGAGGAATTTGATTGCAAGATATAGAAGAACTCCCCCGGAAGATGTGCATAGTGAGGAATTTGCTTTTGAGGCAATGCACATTTGAAGAGTTGAATCATGGAGATCTGCCCCTATATCTTGTAATTCATACACGCATTCTACATATAATATGAAGAATTTTAAATGCATGATGAAATATGGTGACTGATGTAATTCAGCATGCGTGTATTAACATATAACGAGGAATAAGCATGCAGAGGAACACATCAAAACTATCAGAGCACCATCGGGTTTAAGATTACAACTCAATCCAATAAAAGTTTCAGAAGAGCGAGAGTTGTAACTTAGCAGAAAAAACGCCATATAATAGACCCGTTTGAAGACTAACTCAAATTTCTCCCCTTTGTCATCGAATGACCAAAAGGATCAAACCGAGGACTAACGCTCAAGAATATCAAGTTGATGGAGGAGCGCCAGTTGTTGGGGTCGGTTGTCGAGTAGGGCCCGCCGAGTGCCGCCCAAGTCTTCATTTTCATCGTTGTCGCGACAAAGAATAGGAGCTGGCCACCAAGGAAGGAACCTTGACCTTCTTGAATTTCTTCTGGAGGTGCGATCAGTCAAATTCTTCCTTCGCACTCCATTTTCTTCAGATATTCTTCATTCAGAGACATGAGGTAGAACAACCTGTGTACGGTTGAAGGTTTCATGGAGGTAGTATTGGCTTTTCTTCACTGCATTGTGTGTTGAGGTCATGTTGTGAAGAATTGAACCAAATTGACGCTTGACCCATTTATGATTGCGATCAACTTTCTGAAGAAGAATGAGGAGTAACTCACGATCAGTCATCACCCGGTGCTCGCTTGAGGATTTTGCTTGGCGAGGTGTTGGCGGCAGAGTCATGTGGCGAGTCATCATTGGTGGAGTAGGATGCAGCCTTGCTGAAATTGACCATCCAATGGACTAATGCCTTGATCTATCACAGCAGCTTGCCTTGCCTTTGTCATCACCGAGGAAAATGTCCGCTTGAGGGCTTCAATTGGAGGCAAGTAGCTGCAGTGGTTCAAAGTATCAGCCTTGTAATTGAGTGAAGACCTTGTCCTTATAAACCTCATAATCCATGGTGCATAAGGCTTCAGCTCAAATGGTGACATAGCAATATTTGCCAGAGTCCTCATGAAGAAATCATGGAAGTTGACGGGAACGCCATGAATGATATTGAAAAGCATATTCTTCATGATGCCAATGACTTCTTCATCATTTGAGTCGTGCCTTTGATAGGACTCCACTGCCTTCGCTGTAATGCGATAGACAGTCCGAGGCACATATAGTAATTCCTTGACAAGGAATTTGGTTCGAGGGGCCTGCCGTGGCTTCAAAGGCTTCATCAGCACTTGCATGTAATGATTTGTAAGCTCAGGTTCGTTGTAGATGCAACGAGCACCTTCAAGGGGAGGATCGAGGGAGGGCACGAAGCAATTCAGCTTGCCGGTGCCTTGTAGTGAGTATTTTCGACATCCAGTCCAACACCCATGAGTTCACATCTTCGAACTTCTCGTGATGTGCAAATCAGATAGAATTGAAGAATGAGTTCTTCATTCCAATCACAGATGTCGCTGAAATTTAGCAATCCAAAGATCGTGAAGAACACCGAGGAATGGCTCAAGCCCGGCGTAGATTCCATGTCCACGTGAGGAATGTGTGCATGATCAAGACTTTGTCTTTGTTCAATAGCACGAGGAATAAAAGTTGGCTTGACTAGCAGTCCGTAAACGCCTCTTCCTTATGCGAGCGTAATCATAAGGGTTGTAATCATGAAGAAAACATGCTCGCCAAAGAAGTCTTCAGCTTTGAACTTTTGCTTGCGCGAGAATGGATCCTTTGGTTTTGGCAGAGGAGTGTCATGAGTTGCATCACTACCTCGTGAATCACAATCTCGTGTTCTTCAGCCGAGGATTTTCTCGCTCCTCTTCATTTGCAGCATCGCGGTTCAAAGGATCAGCAGCAGGTGTTCTTCAACACTAGTGGCTGGAATTTCTTCATGCATGCATTTAGGTGGGATGAGTTTCTTCAGAGCCCAGCAGAACGGTTGGTGCAGGGACCGAGGTATTTGTTGTATAGGGTGAAGAGTGGAGAATTGGGTGCCGATCGTCCCAAAAGTCATCATTCATCATGTGTAGTGCATCCAATATCCACGCCTTCATCTTCACTTTCTTCAACGCCACCTCTTCTCGCCGTGAACCGAGGCATTGGCGAGGAACAACATGCGCTGAAGGGATCCCATCCACTTCAATTTTTCATCAATCTGCTCGACGGCAGCAGAATGATTTTCTTCATCGATCCGCTTAGGGATCTCATAATCTTCACCAAAAGGAACAAGGTCCTTTGATGGCATGGTGGAAATCGAACAGATCAATCGGATTTTCAAACGAGCTTGTCATAGGCTTCATCTTCTTTGAGTCAAGATTCAAGCAAATGATGCTTTCCTTTTTTCATCGCAGCTCGCTCGCAGCCTTTGGTGTTCTTCACATCCGATGCAGATGGAAGGATAGGATTTGGTGTAGGCGCGGAGGAGCGGAGGAATCTGTTTGAATTTCTCAGCGCAATCGATGCAGCTTGTTCTGACTTCTTCGCTTTTTCAGCGCACTCACTAGTGGATGCCCGACAATTTCTTCGCCGGGCCGGAATGGAGTCATCATCCTCGAACTAGCATTTTCTTCAAGAGGGCTGAAAATCATCGCGGTGCCGGCATGTTCTTCAAGAGGGCTGAGCAGAGGCTCCACCGAGGAACTTATTGTTGCGTTGAGCTGCAACATTTGTGAACTTCTTAGTCGTTGACAATCTGACTTTGGCCTTGCCGCCAAAGATAATAAGCATCAAACTCATCACGAGGGCTTTGATTTCAGATCGATCTTGAGGAGATCATCGCTGTCATTTTGACAACGCTTTTCCTCGTGAACTTTCTTCCGAATCGAGCCTTCTTGATCTCGCTTAGCCTTCTCAAATTTCCATTTCTCTTGAGTGATGAAATGGGTCAGATGTGACTTTGTCCAGAGTCAAATGAAAATCAGGCATAGGGGTTTCGGATCCTTGTGTCGAGATCAATGTAATCGAGGATCGCCTTGATCCAAAAGCAAAGGGCACTGTGTGCCTTTGGCTCTAGCGGCCCTTTCTTGTCTGCTCTCGATGATTTCGCAAGTTCATCATCACGCCTTCATCGCCGATGGCACTTGGAAGGCAACTTGTTTTTTCTTCGACTTGGCCGAGGACCTCGACCAGTCAAGGCCTTTTTCTTCAAAGCAGAGTAGGGCCTCGATGAAGAGTTTGTGCAGCCGAGGAACTCACCGAGACACCAGAGGCATGGAGATGCCTGCAGTCCTTGGCACGGGCCGATGTACTGTGTGCCGAGGACTTTGCCGAGCAGCCGAGGACTTTGGAGGAGGAGCCGAGGATTTTGGAGGAGCAGGAGCAGCATGAGGAACTGGCCGTGAGGGCTTTGAAGAATCTAGCCGTGAGGGCATTGCCGAGGAACTTGGCCATGAGGGCAAAGTTGGTGAAGCGCTTGGCTTGTGAGCGGGCTTTGCCATTGATTTCTAGGCTTGACAGAGGCCTCTGGCAGCAGCAGAGCGTAGTCTTCATTGAATTTCTCACCGCTTTTTTTGGCTTGTCTAGCTAACTTGGCTTGGCGCTGGCCCATTATTCAGAAAATCCTCACCACGCTTGATGTCGGTGGGTCGCTTCTTGGCCAAAGCCAATGGAGCTCTTGGGCATGGAGGATTTAGCGTGAATTTCTTCATATACTTTGGAGTCACATACCTGCATTCTCCATTCTCTCGCCCATCTCCTTTCAATCTCTCTCAGATGCGACCTTTGCGCTGATTTGTGTTCTCCTTTCCGAACTTGGCCTCATCAGTGTGCAATAGTCAAGATAGATGTCCTCGTATTTCAAAAGGGCCATGACCTCAGCCTCTTTCCTCCTTTCCGTGGCTTTCACTCGCCCTGCCATATTCTTCAGCTTGAGGAATTTGAACAATCGAATTCTTCGAAGATGTACGCAACTTTTCTTCGAGGAACGCTGCAAATGAGTTAAGTTGATGAGAACCTAGTGATTCAAAGAATGGACATGAGTACCGTGAATAGAGTATAGTTGCGAGGAATTTGGAGAGGTCATATGCGCTCGTAAGGTTTTTAAAAAGAACTAGTTTGAGGAATTTGACCAGATGAGCCTTGAAGAATTTCACTAATGTTCTTTGTCTTAGGTTCCATAGTTGTATAGATCGAGGATCCACACAATTGAGGAATCTTGAAGAAAATGATGCTTAGGGAAACGAATCAAGAATGATGACTAGTTAGGTGTTTTGTGTGTGAGGATTTGAAGAATAAAACACCTTTGAAGATTTTGTAGAGAAAATTTGAATCAAAGAGGGCAGTAAAAGTAACTTTTAATTACCCTGGATGAAGAACACGACAAACTGAGAAGTGTAGGTTTGAAGCTCGCTGGCCAGATCTTCCATGCCCTAACTTGGCGGAGGAAGACAGCTACGACGGCATGGAGTGAAGATTTCATGTCAAGGCGCGAGTACGACGGCGACAAGGCCGAGGCAAGAAGCTCTTCCTCACCGGGCGACGATGGAGTAGCGGCGGCGCTTAGGGTTTGAGAAGCTCGAGCGAGAGAGAGAGCGGTCGAGCGGAGTAAAGGAAGTGAGGAAGGGGAGATGGGTATTTATAGCCACAAAGGAAAAACTGTTCGCTCAAGATTTAGGATGAATGTGCCTCTGACCCTTCTCATTCGCTGACATGTGTCACCCACGCATTAAAAAGTGGAGATCGTGTTAGATCGTGGGTGAATAGATAAGTCTATCAAGGAAACGGAACGGTTTGAGCGGCAAAGTTTAAAATTTGGATAAGATTAGTTTTAAAGTTCCGCTCGCAATTTCTTCAATGACAAGGACACAAAGGAAGATTTTGAACAAGTTTCAAATAGAACGCACATGAAGAATTTGTGTATAGATTGGGTTGAGTATAGCATAGAGGGGAAGGGTCCGATCTCATTCACTTAGCAAAAAACAACTTGAAAAATAGCCATAAGTGAATGTCAGAGGATATAAACCCATATATATATATATATATATATATATATATATATATATATATATATATATATATATATATATAGGGTGGGTCTATTATGATAACACCCTTAAGAGTCTTATTCTGCACACCACTTTCTTATTCTGCTAACACCCCCACCGACCGACCCTACCAAAACAAAAAATGTAAAAGCCCCGCCCACCAGCCTCCTTCTCGCCCGCAACAACCCCCACCCCGACCCACCTTCTCCCACCTCCTCTCGCCGCCCGATTCCAACCAGCCTGCCTCCCACCCCACCTCGGGCGGCTACACTTCAACGGATCCGCCGATCTGCACATGCCGCCTCTACCCACCTTCCTCCCACACCGTAACGGGCCGCAAACCCCTTCCCGGATCCTCGATGGTCGCCGCCCTCCGCCCCAAACCATCACCGTCAGGACCCGAGGCGCCGCCGATCCCGGCGAGCACCACCGCTACCGTCTGCCGCCCACCCCACGCCATGGCTCCGCCCCAACTCCCTCGATCCTCGTGACCTCCGCTGGCCGCCATGGCTGGATCCATCCTTTCCACCTCGGATCCGCAGCGCCCCGCATCCCTCGACCTCCATGTGCGACTCTCGACCACATCTTCACCACCAGCGACGGATCGAGGAGCACGCCCGCCTCCCTCTCCCGCCCCCATCCCGACCCTCCTCTCGTGACGCTTCTTCCTTCGTTGGTTGCGCTGGCCATCGCTTCATCCCCGCAGCTCACCTCCGCCTCTCAGGCAGTTCGCCAGCTTCCCGCCGCTTCTCCAGCGATAGATCGGCAGTCCCCGACCACTGCACGACGGACGGCATGTTCCACCGGTGAGAGCCTCTCAACCCCTCGGCACATCTCGAGCCGGCGGACGACGGCCTGCACTCCACAATCCATCCTGCTGTGTAGTCCGCTAAGCACGCCTGCATGCTTTTTTTTGCCATTTTTCTTTTGTAGTTCATGTAAAATGTATCAGATTTGCAAATAAACAAAGCCGCGCAGTTCTCATCTTGTTTTTTATTTGCTTACCTATTCCATTCTTGCTGTGCGCTCGACGAAAGGTGAAGAGATGCGGTTCGGTCGCTACACCCGTAGTAGTTTGGCTGGAATTCGAGGTGGTGCTCACTATGCAATGGAATTCTTGGTGTGTTTCAGATTTTGTTTTGTGCAGTTCGACGGGACGCTTGTTGTTCATCGCCTCCGGCGCGAAAGGCAAAGTTTGTTTGCTCGCCGCAGTCGGTTGGGTCGCTTGCGCAAAGATGCAGGGGCGTGAGAGGATGATAAGCATGCATTTACTTAGCGCGTGAGAGTTTGCTTTGAACATGAGAGGTCGATGGGCCTGCAGCCTCGGGCGCTTGGGAGTTAGGTTTCGACGTCTGCCATCGCAAAGGCGGATGCGCGACATGCATTTTGCTTGGTCTGGGAGGAGGTTCTCCGCTGCCCCATGCAGTTCTTTTTTGAGGAAAACAGCATCGCTAGGTGCGAGACCGCTGGTTTTCATTTTCATCTGTATTTTTAGAAAATGGCTATGCATTGTGGAGTGCAAGTATGTAATCGGTATGTGTGAAAATGATTAGATCGATAAAGGGAATAGTGAATATGATTCACTAACGCGAGCGTGGTTGTTTGTAAAATATTTCCTTTTAAAGAAGTCCACTTAGCCCATCGACGGGTTGTGCGGCTTTTTGTTAGGAAAAAGTTATGGAATGCGATTCAGCTTAACTCTATTTTGCAGGGAAGACGAAAACAAAGTGCATCGCATATGTTTGTTGAGCCTAAAAAACGGAATTGCACATCTAGGTTTTAGAATAAAGGTGTAATGCAATCGGGTCTCAATCGGTAATACATTTTTTCGCTTTTATGTTCATCGCTCACGCTTGGGGAGCTCACTATATTTTTCTTTTCGCTTTTGGGGTGTTCATACAAAATTAAAGATCTAGTTTGTAATTATTGAGGAGATTTGATGTATTATTTCATTTGTTTGAAGACTTGTGGTTAGCTGTGTAAAAAGAAAAGGAAAACCCACGATGAAGCCCTTTCTTGATTAGGCCACCCGTGCAAACTCGTAAAAAGAAAATGTTATAAAAAACAATGTAGTACGCTAGTCTTCGAGTGGTTCACTACTCTTGACATTGTAGTCCACTCCCACTAAGAAGAATGTGCACGGGTTGAAAAACGGCGCATATAGCCAATGACGGATGCAGTGCGGTTTTGAGTCCAAGCAAGACGGTCGGTCGTAGTGATGTTCTTCATCCCGTAAGTGCAAAAATTGTTACTAAGCGAAAAAAGTAATGTGGTTCGCTTGATAGTGTTGTGGTTCATTTACACCCGATGTGAAGTGCACTCTACTTTCGCCCTGAAAAAATCACGCTTGAATAAAAGAAACCATGCGCTTCTCTTACCCGTGATGCGGTGCGGTTTTTCGTCCGCAAAGGCGGTTTTCAATGGATGAAGTACCCACGCCGATTTGGGTGTCGCTAAAAACAGAGTGTCCGCTGCAAAATCAAAACTGCTCTTAAACCGTAAGGAATTAGAGAGAGTGTTCTACATGAAAGAGTTGCGATCGTCGATATCTTTCCAACGGCGCATAATTTGAATCATTTCGACCAGCGGTTTGTAAAAATTCTCGAAAACGGCGCTGCCTCTCGTAGTCAAGAAGATGATTTTCAAAATTAACTAAAACTGTAAGGAATCTCAAACCATTTCTACATATGAAAGTTGCGCCTTGTCCATAGCTTTCCAACGACGACATAAATGGTTCAAAACTAGAGCGAAAAAAAGACCAAAATTTGAAAAATTTGAAAAATGTAATTCGCGATTTAGTACATTTGAAACTGCTCTTGAACCGTAAAGAATTAGAAAACATAATACATATGAAAAAGATGCGCCTTGACGATATCTTTCCAACGACATATCATTTGCTTTATTCCGATGAGCGGTTTAGAAAAAAACACGAAAATACGCTCATTGCCACTCGTCATCGGCCGCACCATTTTTGAAACTGCTCTTAAACCGTGTGGAATCTCGAAAAGTGTTCAATATGTCAAGTTGCGCCTAATCCATAGCTTTTCAACAGTATATTATACGCCTTTGTTCCGATAAACAATCAAAAATTAGAGCAAAAACAATATCAAAAACATCATGGCAGTTTTTTCCGACGCCAAGTTCACTAGTCTATATTGCGGTTTCGCCGTCAAGAAGATGCAAGGCGCTTCGCTGAGCGTGCAAAGGTCAAGTGGTGTGTAGAATAGTTATTTCGCTAATATTAGCAGAATAGACTGCCTCTATATATATATATATATATATATATATATATATATATATATATATATATATATATATATATATATATATATAGCCAATGAAGAAAGACAACGGAAACAGTGAAGATTTTGCAAAGTTGAAGAATTTGAAAACTCAAGAATTTCAAAACCGAGGAAAACTCAAATTGAAGATTTTCAACTTTGGTGGTGGCTTGTCCCACCGTGATAAGAATGATGATTTCAGACACCGCAGCATAATTGTCGAGGGTTATGAGAATCAAATTCTTCATTAATTTCTTCACACTTAGAGTGTTATTCTTCATTGATTGAAGAAAACGCTTCTTCACGTGTTGCACATCTAAGTCATCAATTTTGCATAAGTGTCGGATGTGTGTCCTTTTCAAAGAACATTTGAAGATTCTAAGATATTTAGCTCACACCGCAACTTGCTAAATCTCTTCTCATCCAAGGGCTTTGTGAAGATATCGCTAGCTGTTCTTCGCCTTCACATGATCAATTAAGATGTCGCCTTCAACACATGATCGCGAAGAAAATGATGACGAATCTGAATGTGCTTTGTCTTCGAGTGCTGAACTGGGTTGTGAGCAATATTGATGGCACTCTCATTGTCATAGTAGAGAGGCACATTCTTCATGTTGATGTCGTAGTCCTTGAGAGTTTGCCTCATCCACAACAATTGAGCACAGCAAGAACCAACAGCAATGTACTCAGCTTCCGTAGTAGACAGTGATACGCAGTTCTGTTTCTTCGAGGACCAACAGAGTAAAGATCGTCCGAGGAAATGACAAGTACCAGATGTTGACTTGTAGTCCACACGATCACCAAAGATAGTCGAGTCGTAATATCCAATGAGATCAAAAGTAGAGCCCTTGGGGTACCATAATCCTAGTGTTGGTGTGTGAGCTAGATATCAAGAATATGCTTCATGCTTTATGGTGTGATTCCTTCGTGTAGCTTGAAATTGGGCACACATGCAAACACTAAGCATTATATCCGCCTAGATGCACATAAGTACAATAAAGAACCAATCATGGAGCGATATACCTTGTGATTGAAGTCAATACCATTTTCATCAAGGCATAGATGGCCATTTATGGGCATAGGAATTTTGACGCTTTGCAATCTTGCATGCCTAATTTCCTCAGAACATCCTTGAGGTATTTCTCCTGAGATATGAATATGCCATTGTGATATTGACGAATTTGAAGACCTAAGTAGAATTTCAACTCTCCCATCATAGACATTTGATATTCTTCACTCATCATATAGGCAAATTCATCACTATAACATTGGTCAGTACAACCAAAGATAATGTCATCAACGTATATTTGGCACACAAACAGTTCACCATCATAAGATTTAGTAAAGAGAGTAGGGTCGAGTGAGCCGGGTGTGAAGCTATTCTTCACGAAGAATTCCTTCAAAGTATCATACCACGCCTCGAGGGCCTCGCTTGAGGCCATAGAGGGCCTTGTTGAGTTTGAAGACTTTGTCGATTCTTTGGATCTTCAAAACCTAGGGGTTGAGCAACTTATACTTCTTCCTCAAGCTTACCATTGAGGAATGCACTTTTCACATCCATTTGATATAAAGTGATATTATGATGGTTAGCATAAGCAAGTATATATGTAATAGCCTCAAGTCTAGCAACAGTGCAAAAGTTTCATCAAATCAATTCCTTCAACTCGTGTGTAGCCTTGAGCTACAAGTCATGCCTTATTCCTCACCACAAGGCCATTTTCGCCTTGTTTGTTGCGGTAGATCCACTTTGTGCCAATGATATTATGCTTGCGAGGATCTGGACGCTTGACCAGTTCCCTGACATTATTGAGCTCGAATCGATGTAATTCTTCTTGCATGGTCTGAATCCACTCAGCTCCGTAAATGCTTCATCTACCTTAGTGGGCTCTGGATAGAGACAAAAGCATAGTGCCCACAAAAGTTAGATGAATGTGAAGCTTTGAGCGTGTGAGAGGACCCGTGCTTCAATGTCATCAATGATCTTTTCAACTTGCACTTCTTTTGCAATGCGAGGATGAGCTGGTTGTCGCCGAGGAACTTGATCAGATTTTCTTCAAAGACCATTTTCTTCAGATTGTCTTCAGTGCATTAGCTCGACGTTCTTCGCGCTCGAATGAATTCTTCAGCAGATTCTTCAAGAGGAATGACATCCTCGCCTCCTTGAACTTGATAGAATCCTCAAGTGCTGGTTCATCAATCACAGAAGGTAGGTGCTCTTTGCAGCCATTAGTTTCATCGAATCAAGACATCTACAGCTTCAACAACCTTGTGAAGAGCGTTGTTGAAGACTCAGAGGTGTGCGTAGTCCTTTCCATAACCAAGAATAAAACCTTCATGTGCTTTCGTGCAAATTTAGCATTGTGATGAGGATCTCTAATCCAACATTTAGCAATCAAGACTTTGAAATAATCACATTGGGTTTCTTGTTAGTGAGGAGTTCATAGGCAGTCTTCTTGAAGAATTTGTGAAGATATACTGCTGATGATGTGGCATGCGGTATCAATTGCATCAATCCAAAAATGACGAGGCGTTTTGTATTCATCAAGCATAGTGCAAGCCATCTCAATAAGAGTTCTGTTCTTGCGCTCCACGACGCCATTTTGCTGAGGAGTATAGGGAGCAAATAACTCATGAGTAATACCAAGTTCATCAAGATAGTCATCAAGACTGGATTTCTTGAATTTAGTTCCATTGTCACTCCTGATGTGCTTGATCTTCACACCAAAGTTGGTTGAAGCCCTCGAGGAGAATCGTTTGAAGACTTCCTGCACTTCATGTTTGTAAGTGACAATGTGTACCCATGTGTAACGAGAGTAATCATCAACAATAACAAAGCCATATAGAGATGCATCATTAGTGACTGCTGAGTAATGATTAGGACCAAAGAGGTCCATGTGAAGCAATTCAATGGACGAGTAGTGGTCATGATAGTCTTCACCGGATGCTTGGCCTTGGTCATTTTTCCAGCTTCACAGTGCTCCACACAAGTGATCCTTGAGGAATTTGACATTCTCAATGCCAATGACATGCTTCTTCTTCGCAAGCGCAGTAAATTCCTCATGCCCGCATGACCAAGTCGTCGATGCCATAGCCAGCCTTCGTAAGCTTTTTGCAAGTAGGCACACGGCTGGTTGTGATCCCAGAGAAATCAACAATATACAAGTCTCCTCTCCTAAAGCCTTCAAGAGTTTGGAATTGTCTGCTTCCATAATCACAACACAATGATACTTGCAAAAGACAACAACCATATCAAGATCACCAAGCATTGAGACTGACATGCGGTTGTATCCTAAGGACTCAACAAGCATGACTTTGTCCATGTGTATGTCCTTAGAGATTGCATCCTTACCTAGACCCAATACCTGTGTAACATCCCAAATTTTCAATTTGGAATGTTATACATTAGGTCATCATGCATATCATAATTTTTCTCGCATTTTTCCGATCCTAGAAAATTTCACGCAACTCAAGGACCCTCGGAGAGAGTTGGAAGTTTTCATAATTTTCATATTTGGGATTTCTCAAATTTCGAAAATAGGATCATTTGGATTTATTTAAATTATCTTCATAAAGTTTTTCCTATAAAAATTTTAAGAGAGGGAATCATATGACTTTCCCAACATTTAGGAAAAACGAAGGTATTATAAATAAATCAAATTTGGCTTTTGAAGATTTATTTTGCTTAGGCAAAAAATGAGCATTTTAAAATATATGCATGTTTGCCTGCTTTTAAAGTTCATTTTGTTCGACTCATTTTAGGAGTCGGGAAAATTATTTTATCAAAATCGAGTTCATTTGGTATTTTTTAATTGCTTGGTTTAATTTAAATAAAAATCGCTACTGGGCTAAGGCCCACTGCCCAGCCAGCCAGCCGCCCGCCCGCCTGCCCACCACCTCCCTCACCTCACAAGACGATGCTGGAGGTGTCCCGCCACTGCTGTCTCCGCCCGAGTCCGCCCACCCGCCGCCTTGCCCTTCCCAAGCCGCCGCCACCCCCTCTTAAATACCGGACTCTCTCTCTCATCCCGCCGCCACTCACCCGAGCCCGACTGAACCCCCGCCGAGGAAGCCGCCACGACCTGGCCACGACGCCGAGCACCCCGCCGCGCCTCCCGATCACGACTTTGCCGAGTCTCGCTGAGCCTCACGGCGGCCACCGGAGGTAGCCGCCACGACTTCGATCCGGTTTTTCTTAGAAAACCCGATCCGCTTTTTTTGAAGATGTTCGCTTTTTTTAAAACCCTAGATGGTTTTTATTTTTTGGTTTTCTTATTTAATGAACGCTCACCGAACCGCTCGCTTCAATGAATGTGTTCGTTGGATTAGTTCTATTAACGAACGTCCGCTATTTAATCCGCTCGTCGCTTTTTCTTAATCGGATTTAATCCGCTATTTTTCCGATTCGATTTCGATCCGATTTTCAAATCTGTTTATTTTCTCGCCGCTTATCGGAATCAGTGATTCAAGCTACTGGAGTTTCATATTTAAACCGCCGCCCGACTACCCTACTTACACAGAGTTTTGCTACTGCGAAATTTTGACCTAGTTTCAGATTGCTAAACCGAGTCGTTTTCTCGAAGTTTCGACTTTCGATGCTTTATTGACTCGATTCTTTTGCAACCAGTGGTTCTTAAGTTGAACTCTCCGTTAGATCTTTTATTCGAGATTTCCGCATTAGATGAGTACTTATTGTATGCTTGTTGTTTGTCTGCGCTAGATCACCCGAGTGCGCCGCTTGTTACTTCAATCTCTAGGTCTCATGGATCATCGCAAGGCAAGTAACACTTGATCATACCTTTTCTACTACCCAGTTTTATGCATTAGATCAAACCTCAAACACTTGCATGGTTAGGATCTAATTAAATTGTGGGTTGGGAAGTAGATTGAGGTAGTACCTATTACCTGTTTTACTTATGAAACCTTGGGAGTTACTTCTACGCTTGCTTATGCCATGCTATGCTAGTAGACGTGGATTGGGTGAGTGAATATCCATGATGATGTGAGATTGTTAATTAATGGTTTATCTAAGGTGGCAACCTAAACACACATCCTGGGTGGATTGAGGCACCTGGTTTCCATCAGACTTGCTCAGATTTCTTCGGACCGCCACCTGTGCTCTAAGGGATCATAAGATTATTCAAGACTTCCGTAGCAGCCACAAGCCAATTATGGGCTCGCGAGTTGACTAAGTTGTGCGAACTCTACGGTAGGCTAGCTGATGTAGGGGATGTAGGTTGGTACGGTCACCCACATGTAAGGTGCTAGCGCTTCGAAAGACTATGTCTCGGCCATCCGCTTCTCAAACACCTCAGAAAAGCGAGAACCAAGCGGAGGCGATCGAGTCTTGTGGGGAAAAGTGCGCAAACCTCTCGCAGAGTGTATAAACTAATCATGATTAGCCGTGTCCCCTGTTATGGACAATTTGAGTATCCGTAATTGAATATCATGTGAATCTCAACATGTTACTTCTAAATAAAAGTTATTGGGTTTTGATGAGTACTTTTAATTGGGATTGAGGATGTCACAACCATTCTCAATGTTTAACAACCACCATGATAGTTAAATAAAATTATTCCTTTGATGTAGGGAAAACCAGCTTTATGCAATGTAATCAGAGAGCCTTACCACCAGCCATATATGCATGTAGTATAGGCTTATTCCTTCATTGTTTTATGTGTTACATTGCCAAGATATTCCATGTGTCAATTGCTTTTGGCTGCAACTTTCACGCTATGCACTTTTCGCATTTATTTAGTAAGGTGTTAGGTCGTGGTTCTATACTCAATGATGCCGCTGGAGTTGATGGACTCGCTTATCTTCCAAGCCTTCCGCTGTTATCATTAGATGGCCTTAAGCCATATTATTGTAATAAGTTCCTCGTGGACAACGATGTAATAAGTGTGTGATTGCTACTCGCTATAAATCCTTCAAGCATCTGTGGTGTCAAGACATCGATCCGTGGATGACATCGAGCACGAGACTTGATCCATTCGGTCTGGTCGCCAGAGAATGGTATCGAGCCAGTTGATCAGAGGACACCACCACTAAGTTAAAGCCATAGATCACTACTCTTCCCATTTTCTAACTCCTCATCTTTTCTACTCTTTAGGATGACGGACACGAAGATCAAGTACACCCAACTAGATGAAGGCACACCTTTTGGATTTCACTTGAAGGAAGTCACCAAGCACCGAACATTGACTACCAAGCTTCACCGGACTTTCAACGCCACTCGCTCAAGAGGAGCGCCGAAGATTCACGCCACGCTCCAGAAGGACATTCGCCCCAATCACCAAGCCTATAGATAGTGTTTTCAGGCACCAACTTGAGTCCGGGAAAGAGCATGGCAGCTCACATCACCATGGGACGATTGGAGAAGTTTATCAAGAAGACCTCAAGGACACCATCTACCAGATTTGCGGACGCCGAGATGACAACCGGGACGTCACAAGACCAAGAAGGATAGATCCATTGCAGCGCTCATCCAGAGTTAAATCAGCACATTCGACGCCAGAGAACCAAATGTGCAACGACATGTTGGAGTTGCGTAAGACAAAAGGAAGGATCCTAGAACCGAAGGAGAACTAAAGACTACACGCAAGGACTACATGGACGAGATCGTAGCTCGCAAGACACAATAACGATCTTAAGTATGAGATCAAGAACTCAAGAAGAAGTTGGCGCCAGAATGAAGACCAGATGTTGAATACCCAAGCGACTACATCAACATCGACGACACCGATTCGGATCCAAGTGAACCCGACTTTGAAGATGAAGTCGAGCAGTACATCATGGAGTCTTCCACCGTTCAAATTAGTAGAAGTCCCCACATATTAGTAGTATTTCCTCCATGTAAACATTATAGTACACACACCTTCGCGATAGTTAGATCGCTGTAAGCCCTTGTTTGATTGAATGAAGTGATTTTGTGTGCTTTTGCTCATGTGCATTTGGGTAGTGATTCCCTTAGACCTCATTCTATTCTAAATCTCTTCTTTTCTAAACCCATCGATGCCTCCGAGACGCGACCTCGGATTCGCTTTTCCGCCAGAGATCACCCAATTGATCCAAGAGCAGTATACCCCGATTCAAACATTGGTGCGTAACTGTGGCAACAACAACAACAACAACAACCCACCACCACCACCACATGCGGATCATCCGACTCGCTTCTTAGACTGAACCCGCCGTGTATTCCAAAGAGCACCGAGCCGATTGTAGCAGTATGACCGGCTCCGCAAGATAGGAAGGAGCTGACCACCGCAGGATGCATGATGGTGAAAGAGTGAAGTTTGCAGACATCAGCTTGAAGGACCCGCAGAAGATGGTGGGAGAATTTCACAGCCACTTACCCGTAGACACCGCCACATGGGATCAGCCAAGAGAAGCCAGACCGCCCATGTTTCAGCAGGAGCCATGGCTATGAAGAAGCGTGAGTTTTGCAACTTACGCCAAGGAGGAAGGATCTGCACAAGACGTGGATGACTTTAGCAAATTAGCACGTTATGCCCCTGATGACGCTGTTACCGACGCCGCTAAACAGAGAAGTTTCTAGAAGGACTGAATGATGAGTTCAAGATGCCGCTGATGGTAGCAAGTTTCAACAACTACCAGGAGTTAGTAGACCGAGCCTCATGATTGAAGGAAAGCAGAAGAATTGAGAACTGCAAGCGGAAGTATGGACAGGGAAGTATAACTCGAGCCCCAGAAGCCTCGTTATACCCCTAAATCAGGAATTCAGTTTCAAAGATACCCATGGAGGAGGTAATTCAGATAACCATAATGGCGCCAAGAATGGGAACGGAATGGAGGAAGCAATGGATGAACCGCACCAACCCGCCAACACCATCCAAGGTAGACTGAGTCACATTATTTGCTTTAAGTGCCGCAAGACGGGCACTATGCAAATGATCGCCCGTAGGCCGAATGGAAATGGCAATGGAAGCTCGAAAGAAGCCAAACCCTTTCAACAGGGGATGTGAACCACATTGATGTGGAGGAGGTTGAAGATCAGCCCGATGCAAGAATCGGTAAGTTTTTGGGTAAGTCATTTATCGCAGCTTGTTCTTTTCGACATCGGTGCATCGATTCATATATATCAAGGGATTTGTGGATAAGTACAAGTTACCCACCCAAGCCCTTAGGTCACCCATGCTAGTAACCTCACCCGAGCAGTAGTACATGGCTAGTAAATGGTGTGATCGATCGCCACTAAGGATTGGACACTATGTTTTCCCTCGCATCTAATAGTTCTGGAATCCCAAGGATTGATGTGATATTAGGAATGGATTGGTTATCAAAGTATGGAGGAAACATAGATTGTACCACAAGGTCAATTTTGCTCACCACACCGTAAGGAAGAAGGATTATATGTATCACGGCACGAGCCGAGGAGAGCACAAGTTAATTGCTTATCGTGAGTGGTACAGAAGAAGTACCAGTGGTGAAGGATTATCCTCGATGTATTTCCTAAGAATTGCCGTGAATGCCACCGGATAGAGACATTGAGTTTTTGATCGAGCTGTTGCCGTGAACAGGCCCGATATCGGCGACTGATGTGATGCCCGCAAAGGATTGGCGGAAATCAAGAAGCGATTAAGGAACTATTGGATAAAGGTTTTATTCGCCCAAGTTCTTCACCTTGGGGATCACCCGCTTTGTTAGTAGAGAAGAAGGATGGATCTTTGAGAATGGTTGTTGATTATCGTGGATTGAATGAAGTAACAATCAAGAAAAAGTACCCACTACCTATGATAAATGATCTGTTTGATCGCTTGCAAGGAGCCAAAGTGTTTTCCAAGATCGACTTTGCATCGTGGTACCATCATTGAAGATTCGGGAGCAAGACATACAAAAGACAGCATTTACCACTTAGATATGGACTGTATGAGTATACCGTTATGTCATTTGGACTGACTAACGCGCCAGCCTATTTCATGAACCTGATGAACAAAGTGTTTATGGAGTTTTTGGATAAATTCATCGTGGTGTTCATTGATGATATTTTGATTTTCTCGAAGAATGAAGAGGAACACAAGGAACATTTGAGATTGGTTTTGGAGAAATTGAGGGAACACCAGCTTGTATGCCAAGTTCAGCAAATGTGAGTTTTGGCTAAAGGAAGTTGGATTTCTGACATGTTATATCCGGAGAAGGGATAGCAGTTGACCCCACAAAAGTTGAGACCAGAACTAAATGGGAAGCACCAACGACAGTTGAGAGATTCGAGTTTCTTGACTCGCAGGATACTACCAAGATTCATTGAGAATTTCTCAAGGATTGCAAAGCCTATGACTGAATTGTTGAAAAGGAAAACAAATTCATATGGACCGAGGACTGTGAGGCTAGTTTTCGGAGTTGAAGAAAAGATTGGTTACCTCACCAGTTTTGATATTGCCGATCGACCAAGGATTATGAAGTTTATTATGACGCTTCACGCCGAGGACTTGGAGCCGTGCTTATGCAGGAAGGAAGAGTTGTTTCAGATGCTTCACGACAACTTAAGCCCCATGAGTTGAATTATGCCACTCATGATTTGGAGTTAGCAGCCACAGTATGCCTTGAAGACGTGGAGACATTTTCTCATTGGAAATCATTGTGAAGTATATACGGATCACAAGAGTTTGAAGTACATCTTCACACGTATGAATTGAATCTCGCACAAAGGAGATGGTTGGAACTTATCAAGGATTATGATATGAGATTGCATTATCACCCCGAAAGGCTAATGTCGAGTCGACGATTGAGCCGTAAGAGCCACGCCAATACCCTAATGATGGGAGGAATACCCAATGAGTTAGCCGAGGACCTTCGAGAACTAGGTTTGGAAATAGTTCCGAGAGGCTATGTAGCAGCATTGGAGATTCAATGACATCGATGGACAAGATCGAGAAGCCCAAAAGGCGATAAGGAAGTTGCCTCTATAAAGGAGAAAATGAGCAAAGGAAAAGCTAAAGGATTTTGTGAGGATGAGCACGATACCCTATGGTTTGAAGACCGTGTTTATGTGCCCAATGACCCGTAGATCGAAGTTGATTTTGCAAGAAGCCCATGATTCACCCTATTCGATTCACCCAGAAATACCAAGATGTATTTGGATTTGAAGAATATTTTCCGTGGACCGAATGAAGAAGGATATTATGGAGTATGTAGCAATTTGCACGTATGTCGAAAGTAAAGGGAGAGCATCGAAGCCAGCAGGATTGTTACAACCGCTGCCGATACCCGAATGGAAGTGGGATAAACTAGGCATGGATTTCATCACAGGTTTGCCAAAGACTCGCTCAGATATGACTCGATTTGGGTCATAGTCGATCGCTTGACCAAGGTAGCTCATTTCATTCCAAATAAGACTACCTATAGCAGTGCTAAGTTGGCAAAGATATACATGACCAGAATTGTGTGCTTACACGGAGTTCCAAGGAGCATCAGACGATAGAGGAACCCAGTTTACCTCAAATTTTGGAACCAGTTGTACACTAAACATTGGGAACCAGACTAGAATTCAAGACAGCTTTCCACCCACGCATCGATGGATGACCGAGAGAGTCAATCAGATTTTGGAGGACATGTCGAGAGCTTGTGCACTAGATTATGGATCTAGTTGGGATGATAATTTGTCAGATGCAGAATTTTCCTACAACAACAGCTACCAAACCAGCTTAAAGATGGCACCTTTCGAGGCGCTCAGATGGAAGAAGGTGCAGGACACCGTTGTCATGGGACTAAACCGAGATCGCCGCTTGTTTGGACCAGATTTGATTAAGGAGTCTGAACAGAAAGTTGTTAATTCGAGATGTGCTCAAGGTAGCCAGCCTGCATGTAAGAGCTATGCCGATTCAAAGCGCAGCGATTGAGCATGAGCTTGGAGACAGAGTATATCTTAGAGTATCCCCGCTCGAGGAGTTAAGCGCTTTGGAGTTAAAGGAAGTTAGCACCTGCTTCGCTGGACCATATAAGATTTTGCAACGCATGGGAGAAGTTGCGATAAGTTGGAATTGCTGTAAGGACTGTCAGGAGTTCATGACGTATTCCATGTTTCTCGCTTGAAGAAATGTCACCCCGAGATGGCAGAGGTACTGCTAAGAGATACAAGACGACCGAAGCAATTCAGTTGAAGGATGACTTGACATATGAGGAAAACCGTTAAGATTCTCGATTTTGCCAGCAGAGTTACCCGCAGCAAAGTTATCAAGTTTTGCAAAGTGCAAAGTGGAGCCACCACACCGAGGATGAAGCCACCGGGAAAGAGAGGAAGTTTTGCTCAGGACCACCTCACCTATTTTCTAGTTAACCCAATCTCGAGGGCTAGATTCATCTTATAGTAGGTTTGTAACATCCCAAATTTTCAATTTGGAATGTTATACATTAGGTCATCATGCATATCATAATTTTCTCGCATTTTTCGATCCTAGAAAATTTCACGCAACTCAAGGACCTCGAGAGAGTTGGAAGTTTTCATAATTTTCATATTTGGGATTTCTCAAATTTGAAAATAGGATCATTTGGATTTATTTAAATTATCTTCATAAAGTTTTTCCTATAAAAATTTTAAGAGAGGGAATCATATGACTTTCCCAACATTTAGGAAAAACGAAGGTATTATAAATAAATCAAATTTGGCTTTTGAAGATTTATTTTGCTTAGGCAAAAAAAGAGCATTTTAAAAATATATGCATGTTTGCCGCTTTTAAAGTTCATTTTGTTCGACTCATTTTAGGAGTCGGGAAAATTATTTTATTAAAATCGGAGTTCATTTGGTATTTTTTTAATTCGCTTGGTTTAATTTTTAAAAAATCGCTACCGGGCCAAGGCCCACTGCCCAGCCAGCCAGCGCCTGCCCAGCCTGCCCACCTCCTCTCTCCTCACAAGACGCTGGAGGTGTCCCGCCACAAGACGTCGCCTCCGCCCCCGAGTCCGCCCACCCGGCCGCCTTGCCCTTCCCCAAGCCGCCGCCACCCCCCTCTTAAATACCGGACCCTCTCTCTCTCTCATCCCGCCGCCCGCCTCACCCGAGCCCGACTGAGCCCCGCCGCCGAGAAGCCGCCGCCGACGCCGAGCACCCCGCCGCCTCGCCCCCTCCCGACCACCGACCCCGAGCCTCGCCGAGCTCCCGCCTGGCCACCGGAGGTAGCCGCCACACCTCGATCCGTTTTTTTAGAAAACCCGATCCGTTTTTTTGAAGATGTTCGTTTTTTTTTAAAACCCTAGATGGTTTTATTTTTTGGTTTTCTTATTTAATGAACGCTCACCGAACCGCTCGTTTCAATGAATGTGTTCGTTGGATTAGTTATGTTAACGAACGTCTGCTATTTAATCCGCTCGTCGCTTTTCTCTTAATCGGATTTAATCCGCTATTTTTCCGATTCGATTTCGATCCGATTTTCAAATCTGTTTTATTTCTCGCTCGCTTATCGGAATCGTGATTCAAGCGCCAAGAGTTTCATATTTAAACCGCCGCCCGACTACCCTACTTACACAGAGTTTTGCTACTGTGAAATTTTGACCTAGTTTCAGATTGCTAAACCGAGTCGTTTTCTCGAAGTTTCGACTTTCGATGCTTTATTGACTCGATTCTTTTGCAAACTGTGGTTCTTAAGTTGAACTCTTTGGTTAGATCTTTTATTCGAGATTTCCCGCATTAGATGAGTACTTATTGTATGCTTGTTGTTTGTCTCGCTAGATCACCCGGAGTGCGCCGCTTGTTACTTCAATCTCTAGGTCTCATGGATCATCGCAAGGCAAGTAACACTTGATCATACCTTTTCTACTACCCAGTTTTTATGCATTAGATCAAACCTCAAACACTTGCATGGTTAGGATCTAATTAAATTGTGGGTTGGGAAGTAGATTGAGGTAGTACCTATTACCTGTTTTACTTATGAAACCTTGGGAGTTACTTCTACGCTTGCTTATGCCATGCTATGCTAGTAGACGTGGATTGGGTGAGTGAATATCCATGATGATGTGAGATTGTTAATTAATGGTTTATCTAAGGTGGCAACCTAAACACACATCCTGGGTGGATTGAGGCACCTGGTTTCCATCAGACTTGCTCAGATTTCTTCGGACCGCCACCTGTGCTCTAAGGGATCATAAGATTATTCAAACTAGAAACTTCCGTGCAGCCACAAGCCAATTATGGGCTCGCGAGTTGACTAAGTTGTGCGAACTCTTACGGGTAGGCTAGCTGATGTAGGGGATGTAGGTTGGTACGGTTCACCCACATGTAAGGTGCTAGCGCTTCGAAAGACTATGTCTCGGCCATCCGCTTCTCAAACACCTCAGAAAGCGAGAACCAAGCGGAGGCGATCGAGTCTTGTGGGGAAAAGTGCAAACCTCTCGCAGAGTGTATAAACTAATCATGATTAGCCGTGTCCCCGGTTATGGACAATTTGAGTATCCGTAATTGAATATCATGTGAATCTCAACATGTTACTTCTAAATAAAAGTTATTGGGTTTTGATGAGTACCTTTTAATTGGGATTGAGGATGCTGTCAACCATTCTCAATGTTTAACAACCACCATGATAGTTAAATAAAATTATTCCTTTGATGTAGGGAAAACCATTTTATGCAATGTAAATCAGAGAGCCTTACCACCAGCCATATATGCATGTAGTATAGGCTTATTCCTTCATTGTTTTATGTGTTACATTGCCAAGATATTCCATGTGTCGACCCGCTGGCTGCAAATTTCACGCTATGCACTTTTCGCATTTATTTAGTAAGGTGTTAGGTCGTGGTTCTATACTCGTGATGCCGTTGGAGTTGATGGACTCGCTTATCTTCCAAGCCTTCCCTGTTATCATTAGATGGCCTTAAGCCATATTATTGTAATAAGTTCCTCGTGGACAACGATGTAATAAGTGTGTGATTGCTACTCGCTATAAATCCTTCGGCATCGTGTGGTGTCAAGATTATCGATCCAGGATGACATCGAGCACGAGACTTGATCCATTCGGTCTGGTCGCTATAACCTCGACTTTTGCCTTTGTCAAAGAAGATGATATGCTTCAGATGTGACGGTGATAAGGAGCATCCATCAATAGGTTCTTGTCACCAATCATGTGATTTGTACATCCACTATCGAGGACCCACTCGGTGGCTTTGGGTTGATCATCCCGCAGATGAATTAGTGCAACTTATTTAACTCATATACTTCATCGCTGAAGAATATGATATCAAATTCATCGATGAGTTTCATCAAAGAGTAAAACAGATATAGCAGTATGAGGACATGTGAAATGAAAGTTCATTTCATCATGATTCGCCTGTGTCCTTTCAGGAAATTTTTGCCAGGCCCCCAACAATTTCTTCAGACGTTAAAGCACGTCTGGAGACCTGACCCTGCAGAAGAAATTAGTTCTTTTTCTTCACCACCCACATCTGAAGGGGTGGCAAAGAGTTCATCACTCTACAAGCTCCATAAGATAATGGTGGCATAAAAGCCAATCCATTTCGTTTCACATAAGAGGGGTTAGGGTAAGCATATGAATAAGCAGAGAAATTCTTCGAGGACTTATGAACATAATGGTTTGAAGAATAATGCACATATTCATAGCCCTTAGCTCTACCCTGCAAAACAGAGTTATTAGCACGATGATAATCATATGAGGACTTTGATCCCTTTGAGGAATTTGATCCACGTGAGGACTTTGGTCCGTATGAGGACTTGAATCCATATGAAGCATTTGGTCCATATGAAGAGTTTGATCTGGGGTTCCTATTCTTCACAGGTGGTGTCATGAGGACATTCACCTGAAGACTTTCAAGGCACCTTTTGGGAACCCAGATTTTCTTCATAGGAGAACCGCTCTGCAGCTTAGTGCCAACATATCTAGCAAATACTTCACCATTCTGATTTTTGAACATTTTATAGTTGAGTCAAATGACTCATCGTAAGAATGAGGAGATTCACATGTAAAGCCAGATAAGTTAGATGGATCAACTGAGGTCCCTTTGCAAAGAACCCATGAGGTTTTGGGGTACCGCCAAAGCTTCCAATATGTTCCATCAAGATTGAGTTTCCTCTCAAAGGCAATACCTCTTTCCTAGGGTTTCGTTGAGGATCTGCTTTTAAGCACATCACAAAGAGTCTCGATGCCCTTTGAGGCTTTTGTACATGCCTGTCATGTACAATTCCTTCAAACCGCATTGTCGTTGATACTAGCAATGTCCTCGATGAGGAATTAGTGATAGCAAGAGGTAGGTGAAGAATTTGTAACAGTTGAAGCATTTGAACATTCAGTGAAGAATTAGCGATTCACGCTCAATGCACTTTAAGCATGGAGGAACAAATTCTTCCTGATAAGCGCTGATTTGTTGAGCTAGCAATGAATCGCGCTCCTTCTGAAGATCTTCATAACTCACTCTTAGCTTCTTAAGATCTTGCTTTCTTTGAAGAAATTCATAAGAAAGCTTCTCATGATCAGATAAGAGAGTGTTATGATGACCTTGAAGGCTGTCAAACCTAGACTGAAGTCTTTGAATATTTTCAGTCAGGGCTTTAGTGCGATCCATTTCTTCACCCAACATATCATCACTTTTGTCTAGCATGTTTTGAACCTTTTCAAAACCCTTTGTTGTTTTACAGCAATCTTAGCAAGTTTAGAGTAGCTAGGCTTGAGGTCATCATCAGATTTATTCTCACTAGATTCAGAGGATGTATATTTAAGTAACTTGGCACCCTTTGCCATGAAGCAATAGGTGGGAGCGTAGTCATCATTATCTTCATCACTTTGTTGGTGAGGACAGTTTTTCAGAGTTGAAGATAGACTTGTCGATTTAATGCAAGAGCGAGAGCCGACTCGCCACACTGCACTCGGACTCCTCAGATGCCTCCTCTTCCTCATGTTCCTCGATTCAGTTTTTGAGTCCATTTCTTGCCAATGAATGCCCGAGCCTTCTTGAGCTGCTCTTCTTGTGAGATGAAGACTTTGAGGATTTTGATGATGAAGATTTTGATGATTTCTTCTTCTTCTTAGCGTCATCAGAACTGTAATCCTTGTATGCCTTCTTCTTTAGTTCCTTTTCCCACTGAGGACAATCTTGAATATAGTGACCAGGTTTCTTGCATTTGTGGCATAGCCTTCTCTTATAGTCACTTGATGAGGAATAACTGCTCCTTGAGGATTTTCCAAAGCGACCATGTCTTGAGAACTTCTGGAACTTCTTCATGAGCAGTGCTAGCTCCTGGCTCAATTCTTCAGGATCACCAAGGCTACTACCAGAATCTTCACATTCAGATTTAGACACAGACTTGGCCTTCAGGGCACGTGATTTGCCATAGCTCGAACCATAGAGATCTCTTTTCACCAAGCCGAACTCATGAGTATTTAGCCTCGAGGATATCACGGATCAAGTGAATTGTAGTCAAGACGCTCTTGTATCATCGTGCGTGAGTATCAAAAGAGGAATCTGTTTATCTCAATAATTTCTTCACCACCTCATGGTCGGTGATGTCAATGGCACCAAGTGCTTGAAGCTCATTTGAGATGTCGTGAGGCGATCAAGGTTTGTTGAACATTTTCATTATCGAGTCTTTTGAAGCGTTGAAGAGATTTCAAAGAACATCAACTCGAGAGTCACGCTGAGTTGAGACACCTTCATTTACTTTGGACAGCCTGTCCCTGATAAGCTTAGCAGCTTCCAAAGCACTCACTCTTCCATACCGTCCTTTGCTCGATGGCCACATATGATATTCTTCGCTTGAGAATCGAGTTGCTTGAATCTCTTCACATTGGTAGCGTTCAAAGGAGGGTGAGACAAGGGAACACCATTTTCCACAACATACCGTAGATCGTTATCAATTGCCTCAAGATGCATTCGCATCTTATTCTTATAAGAAGGGTAGTCTCGTCCCATCAAGGTAGGACAGCCAACAGAGACCTTGATCATACCTGCTATCGACATAACTAAAACTCCGGTGGTTAAACTAAAATCACACGTAACAAGGGAGTACCTTGCTCTAATACCAATTGAAAGTGTTATATCGACTAGAGGGGGGGGTGAATAGGCGATTTTTATGAATTCTTCATTGAGGAATTTGCGGTGAGGAAATTCCTTAGCTAAGAACTACTTGCAGCGGAATAAGTACTCGTAAGTAAGCATAACAGAATCACGATATAGTCATCATGATGAAATGAAGACAATCACAGAGTACGTAAAGTGTAATCACAGGATAACACAAGATGAAGACAAACAGATCAAGAAATTGAACTGAGGAAATTGAGAAAGTCTTCACCAAAGTCTTCAAACACAGATATGAACAAATACTCAACACAAGAATGAGGAAATGAAAGAGTTTAGGAAATAGAACTAGTAAGGTTGGTGAAGACAATGATTTGGTAGACCAGTTCCAACTGCTGTCTCGGCTTGTACGTCCCTGGTTGGAGCGGCCGAGTATTTAAACTCGAGGACACACAAGATCGACACCCCACCGCTGAGCACGCAGCTCAGACACCAAGTCCTCACCGATTCTCCTTGAACTAAGGTCACATGACTCGCCCAATCACTCGTGGTAAGTCTTCAGCGACTTCCAAACCTTCACGACTCGGTCACTCGGCGATCCACAATTCCTCTTGATGTTTCTAGACCATGACGCCTAACCGTCTGGAAGAAGCATAGTCTTCAAAGGTAACAAGCGCCGGACCCACGCAGGATCAATCTCTTCAAGGATGCTCAATCACTTTGGGTTTGTAGGTGTTTGGGTTTGGTTTTTCCTCACTCGATGATTTTCGCCAAAGTCCTCTTGAGGATGGGTTGCTCTCAAATGACAAGTGTCAAGTTCTTCGAGCAACCAACCAGCTAATGGTTGTAGGGGCGGATATTTATAGCCTAGGGAGCAGCCCGACATGATAAGACATAAATGCCCTTCAATGATATGACCGTTAGGTGGATAAGATATTTTGGGACAATCGGCACAAGACAAGAACGGTCGGAAATTTGACTCTCAAATTCCTCGTGGCTATCATGTTCTCATCGTAGGCAATCCGACTGGCGAATTTTTAACTCCTCGGTCAGAATAAATTCTCAACGACTAGAAGAACTTCGTCTCACATCAAGAAATTCAACGAATCGTATGAGATTTCCAAAGGCTTCACTCAAGGGATTGGTAGGTGTAGGATTTTGAGTTGAGCATCACATGGAAATTTTTCCTTAGTATTTCTACCCCCTTTAAAAGATGGTGTTTCCTATGACTCAAGAAAGAGAAAACGAAACTACGAAAAATGTAAGTCTTCACGCTTCATGTTCCTCAAATGAATACCAAGTCTTCAAGGTCGCACCAATTTCTTCACTTTCAAAGTCTTCGTAAAGTCTTCGAATATCAAAGTCTTCAATCGAAGAACTTCATTTTTAGGGTCGGCTTTCTCTCAGAATATCAAACTCCTCATAGACTTATAGACCTGTGTACACTCATAAACACATTAGTCCCTTAACCTATAAGTCTTCAATACACCAAAATCACTAAGGGGCACTAGATGCACTTACAATAGTTTCGGCCTGTTAGCGGCCCGTGGTGTATCTGGGACGTTGTCGGCCCGATTTAACTTTAGGCCCTTTAAAGGCCCATGCAGAAACTGGGCTATTTCTTCTCCGAAGTAACTTTAGGCCTCTTAACGGCCCGTAGTCTTCGTGGATAAATTTCAGCCCAACAGGCCTGTCGGCCTATTAATGGCCCGTGGAACAATTGGGCCTAATTACAACCCGCGTTGAATCAGGCCTACTTACAGCCCATCTGAAAATGGCCTGTGACACTTTTGGGCCTATGGCCCACGTGGATACCGGCCTGCTTAAAGCCCATAATTTTATTGGTCCAAACTGGCCCGAGATATATTTTGGCCTATTAACTGCTCGTCCTATTTTGGCCAAGCATGGGCCTTAGGCAGTTTCGGCCTATATTGGCGCGTGAATTATTCGGCCCAACGTTGGCCCAATATAGGTTTTAGCCCGTTAAAAGCCCATGGTATTCTCTGGCCCAGCTGGCTAGAACTTTAACTACTGTAGGTTTAGACCTGTAAATGGCCCAAGATGATTATAGGCCCATGTTTTGGCCCATATGAGTAACGGGCCAGCCTAAAGACAGACAACACTGGGATCCACTGAACCCTCCGGCCTAAATTACATCAACCGACCAAAGAATAAACCTAGACTGTACAATAAAGAAATTACGACATATTACATCCACTGGGAATCAAAGTTCGCTACCGGTGATAATAAAGCGCAACGTGATTGCGGATTACATACACTGGGCATCAATGGTCGCCACCAGTGCATATAAACGCGTCGACAAAAGAGTATACAAAACCGAGAGCACTTCAGAAGGCACTAGGCCTGGCTAGGGCGGGCCCCGCAAGCAACCGAACAAGCTGATGAGACCTTAGTTGTGTTAACGATAGATGCTCCATCCCTAGCTGTATGGCACCATAGTGCGCAAGGCAGTCCTCTGACACCTTCCTTGCATCTTTGACTTCAATTCGGAGCTGAGCTGAAGCAAGCCTTTCCAGTTTAAGTTGAGGCTGAAGAAGTCGAACTGATTGAGGCAGTGACTGCCCAGAGGCTGTCTCACACCTGCTGGTGAGTATCTTCAACTCACTATCTTCATCAAGACAGGACCTTGGGGTCATCTCGTTGTCCTCAATATGATTTGGCTCACTATCTTCCCTAAAGTTCTGCCTGGCATAAGAGATATGACTCTGAAAGAGTAACAAGGAGACACGTAACATGTTTCACAATTATATAAGCAAATAAATGGATCTGTTCTGCATAAGGAACATGTTTTTACAACTACAATTTAAAACTGGTAGTTGTTGCAAACATCCAATCAGATGTAAACAACAAAGTAAATAGAAGTGGAGGAAATGATGCCTATCCAACTCTATACTAGAACAAAGTTTGAAGGCTTGAGAAGGATGAACTTACATTACATGTTAACACGGGCTGGACAAAGCCCATCTCCATGTTGATGGATGGATAATTCAATAAATTCCCCAAAGAAAATTCTTTATAAGTGTTGCCATTTTTCTACATCTTACAAAGAGTAAATATAGATCAAATAATATTGGAAGAAACCGATGATAATGAAGCTCAGGTGCAGACTGATGATACATAATCAAATAGCAATTAATTAAGTACAAGGTTACAAGGCAAAAGGTACTGACAAGAGGAATGCAGACATCAATGTGTGAGTGGCATTGGCTTTACTCAATATTTTGGTAAGAGTAAAAGTAGATATGATAATTTGGAGAAAAGTGGAGGGCAGGGTAGATAAGATGCAGAGTAATGCTAGACAATCAACTATCTCGCGATGCAAGTACAGTAATACCACCACCGTCTGTTATTACTTGTCGCTCAAATGGATGTATCTAGCACTATTAAGTTAAAAATACATCCAATTGATCAACAATTAATTCGATACAGAGGGAGTACATGACAACAGGTACTTACACGAGCAATCCAAAACTTCATAACCATTGTGTTAATTCTACATTTATCTAAGAGTAAATATAAATCTTATAATTTCAAGCAAAGGGAGGATAAAGAAGCGAACATTTACATTGATGCTACATAATCAAACAACAATGAGTGTAAGTATGCTGACAAAGGGCAAGAGGAACTGACAAGAGCAATGCAGAGCCCATATTGTTGTGAGATCCTATGACCCTTTGAGAAAGGAGCTTCATCTGAAATTAGTTCTCATACAAGAGAGAAGGTAAGGCACATGCAGAAATTTAGGAGTTCAAATTTTGAATTGATATCATAGACAGTACCTGACGCTGGGCTCTCAGCAGTTCAAATAGGGGTTTGGCTAGTGGAGCAGGGGTAGAGTGTGGTATAGTTGGGGTGTTTTCTGTGGTGCTGATCTATCTGATTTATCAGGTATCACTACCTTTTCCAAATACCTAGTTTGTACTCCTTGAGGATCTGCACTCACCCTCTTCCTTTTGGACATCTATTACGAAAGAACAACATTTGACTGGAAAAACATAGTATGACGACACATGGAATAGGTACAGAAAATGGATAGGTATGGCATATACTCATATATGATGCTTAAACTAAGCAGATGGTGTAAGAAAGTAGAAGTAATGCAAGAGGTCAGATGCAAAATATGTGCGACCAATACAACCTTGCCAAGTTAGAACAAGCACCTTGATGGGTGAATAAGATAGGCCATCCACCACCATGCCAAGTTTGTTAGCCAGTGGATTGTTCCGCAATATTCCTCTCGTGCGCCTATTCTCATATTCATTTTGATAATGTTCAGTACTTGACATGCATGAAAACATAAAAACAAGTGAGATTATCTTTATAATACAGAAGTGATTCTAATCCAATACTGCCTCCCTGTAAACCCCTTTGTGCTATCTCTGCAATTCTTCTGAGAGATGCCATGCATGCTGCAACTTGGTGTGTGCATTAATATAATGTGGCCTACTGCTCAAAATATGGGAGTTCCAGAAGTGATGATACTTCGCAGATGACATGTAACATCCCAAATTTTCAATTTGGAATGTTATGTATTAGATCATCATTGCATATAATATTTTATTGCATTTTGGTTTGATCCTAGAAATTCTACGCAACTCAAGGACCCACGGAGAGAGTTGGGGATTTTGTTATTTTCATATTTGAGTTTTCTCAAATTCTGAAAAGAGGATCGTTTGATTTTAATTATTTTTCTCTTCGAATATTTCTTTTATGAAAATAAAAGAGAGGAGATAAAATGACTTCCCCAAAATAAAGAAATATTGGAGATTTAATATTGAAATCAAATAAGATTTTTATTCAGAGTTTTCTCGCTATTTTATTTGAATTAGGAAAAATATGCGTTTTTCAAAATTGCATTAGAGGCCCAATTAAATGTTCACCTTGTCCGGTAGATTTTTAGAGGACGGGGAAAATATATTTAAGGATTTCTGGAGTCTGTTTAGTATTTCTTTATTCGTTTTTCTAAGCGGATTTTTTTAATAAAAAAGTCAACCATCATACCGGGCCGTGTCCGACCGGGACACTGCGCCCGGGCGGCTTTAAAAGCCGAGGCCCGTGACCCCGAGGCCCAAATCGCCGCCGCCGCCCGAACCCTAGCCCACCGCCGCCGAGCGCCGCCGCCGCCGCCGCCGGTCCCTTCGCCACCGCCATCGCTGCTGCTGCATTGCCATTGGCGCCCAATACGCCGCCGGACGCCGCCGCCGCCGCCGCGTCTCCGCCACCGGATTTCTTTTGAAACCCAGATCCCGTTTTTTTTATTTTAGATTGGTGTTTTTGGTTTAGTTATTTAGCGAACGCCCGTTCGTACGTTCGTTTTAATGAACGGTTTTCACCGGTTAACCACAGACAATGAACGTTCGTTCGTTAGTCTGTTCGTCAGTTTTTCTTTTTCTCCGATTTTTCGCGATTATTTTCGATCGTGATTTCTGATCCGATTTTCGTTTTATTTTAACTTTTCACTCGTTTATCAGAATCAGGCGATTCAAGCGCCTAGATCTTCGTCTCGAAGCCCTCTTTCTGTTTAACCAACTTGAACAAAATTTTGCTACTGTAAAACTTGACTGTAGTCCAGATTAGTAAACGGATCTTGTTTCATTCGCAGTTTGAGTTTCATTGCTTTGCTCGATTTGATTCTTTTTGCAAACCGGAGTTCTTAAGTTGAAATTTTTGGTTAGATCTCTGATTTGAAGTTTTACCCGTGCTTCTAGTTGAGTGCTTATAGTATGCTTGTTTGTTTGCGATAGAGTACCCGGAGTGCGAAGCGTGCTACCATGAGTCTCTAGGTTTCACGGATCATCAGCAAGGCAAGTAACACTTTGATCATACCTCTTTACTACCCAGTTTTATTGAATTATATCAATCCTCAAACTTTTGCATGGTTAGGATCTGACTAAATTGTGGGTTTTGGGAAGCAGACGAGGTAGTACCTATTCACCTGTTTATTATCAAACCTATGGGATTTACTTCTACGTTATGCTTATATTGCTATGCTATGCTCATAGACGTGGATTGGGTTTGAGTGTATTCCATGACAGATGTGAGATTGTTAATTAATGGGATGTAGGTGGTACTGTCTATCCAGAGTAGAGTGCTTCTGAAAGACTATGTCTCGGTCATCTGTTTCTCAAACACCATGTAGTGCGATAAATCCAATGGAGGAGATCGAGTCTTGTGGGCAAAAGTGTGCAAACCTCTGCAGAGTGTATAAACTAATCATGGTTAGCCGTGTCGCTGGTTATGGACATCTTGAGTATCTAGTTCTTGGATTATCATGTGGATCTCATCACTCTTAATTTAAATTGATTGGGTTAATGATGATGCTTAATTAGGATTGAGTTGGAGGAACCTTCTCAATGTTCAACAACTACCATGATAGTTAAATAAAATTTATTACTTTGTTGTAGGGAAAAATTGGCTTTTCACAAAACATATTAACCATATAGCCTCCACCAGCCATATTATGTAGTGATAGCATTATTCTAATCTTTATTCTCTTGTGTTACATTGCCAGCATATTCCATGTGCTGACACGTTTTCGAGCTGCAACGTATCATGTTGCAGACTTTTCAAATGACGATTAAGGAGCCATAGGTCGTTGTCTTTCACTCAGTGATGCCGTTGGAGTTGATGGACTCACTTTATCTTCCAAGCCTTCTGCTGTTATCGTTTTAGATGGCCTTAAGCCATATTTATTGTAATAAGTTATCTTTTGATACATTCATTGTAATAAGTGTGTGATTGCTACTCTGTTATAAATCCTCAAGTACTGTGTGTGTCAGCATTACCGATCCAGGGATGACACTGATGAACAGAGATCAGACTGTTTGAGGTCTGGTCGCTACAAGATGGTATCATAGCACAGACTGACTGTAGGACACGACCGCTAAGCTAAAACCCTAGATCACTACTCTCTTCTCATTTCTGACCTCTCTCCATTTTCTACTCTTTAGGATGGCGGACGCAAGGAACAAGTTTGCACAACCAGATGAAGACACACCTTTTGGACGACACTTGAAGGAAGTCACTAGGTACCTGAACATTGGAATACCAAGCTTCACCGGGACTTACAACGCCACTTTACCAGAAGAGGAGCGCTGGAGGATCCAAGTTCAAGTTCCAGGAAGGACCTTCATGCCAGTCACTGAGCCCATAGAGTTTTGCTTTGATGCACCAACCTGGAGTCTAGGCAAGAGCATGGCAGCCCACATCACCATGGGCCGCATTGGAGAAGTTTACCACAAGGATCTTAAGGATACTATTTACCAAATTTGTGGGTGCCGAGATGAGCAATGGGAGATGATCAACACCAGGAAGGATAGATCTATTGCAGCTTTCATCCAGGAGTTAAACTAGCACATTCGTCGCCAGGAGAATCAAATGTGCACAGGCATGATGGATCTGAAGAAAGCAATGACAAGGATCACGGAGCTGGAGGAAGAACTCAATGCTACTCACGAAGATTATGAGGAGAAAATCGTCGTACTAGTGGAGAAGAATGATGACCTGACAAGGAAACTCGGAGTATTCATGGGAGATCCCGCACAAGGAGGAGAAGACGATGATTCCACATGTCTGGAGAACTAGATCATCATCGACGACACCGATTCGGACCCCGACGATAGCGATGATGACTTTGTTGATGAAGCTGGAGCAGATATTATGGAGTCTTCCACCGATCAATTTTTCTAGTCGACCACCATGTTCAGTAGTAGTATTCTCCCATGTATATAGTATAGTCCGAGCACTTTTGTAACGATAGTTAGACCGATTGTATGCCTTGTTTGAATTGATTGAAGTGATATGATTGTGTTTGTCTCATGTGCATATGGGTAGTGTTTCCCCCTTAGACCTCATTCTACTCTATTTTCTCACCTTTTCCTAAACCCAGCAGATGTCTCCGAGACGCGACAATGGATTTGCTTTCCCACCGGAGCTCACTCAGTTGATCCAGCAGCGGAATGCATTAATGCAGATACTAGTACAGAATCAGAATCAGGGGAACAACAACAACAACCCACCACCACCACCACCACCTGTTGATCACTTAACCCATTTTCTAAGGCTGAATCCGCCGGTGTTCTCCAGTAGCACCGAGCCGATAATTGCAGATGATTGGCTCCGCAAGGTTGAAAGGGAGTTAACCACTGCAGGATGCACAGACGCGGAGAGAGTGCGTTTTGCCGCACATCAGCTTGATGGACCCGCAGCATCATGGTGGGAGAATTTCACAGCCACTTACCCCATCGACACCGTTACACCAGTTTCAGTAGGCTTTTTGCATTGCCCATGTATCAATAGGAGCTACTAGTACAAATGCCCGTGCGTTGCACCGGGTGAAAAATTAAATATAACCTGCTTCATGTGGCGTTATGCAACATTTTTATAGTCCAGTTTTTTGCAAGCGCCAAAAATAAGGTTACACTGAGTAATTTTTTAAATCAATGAATTATTTTTTAATTTATGCATGGCAGGTGGAAGGAGATAATGAATGGCTTGTTGTCTTTGCTGTCAGCACTGATGCAGCAGAGGGGATGTTCTGATGGCTCGTTGTCTTTGGTGTTAGTGGTGATGCCGGCGAAGCGACGTGCAAAGCTGAGTTGCTAAGTACTTACTTGACCAAAGACTTAGTATGCTATAAGGGTGTTGTATATGTATATATTTATATATTCTAGTGATATATTATATATGTATCTAAATAGGATTCAGATTCCAGTACCTGGTATGATTCGTACTCATGTATTTAGCTTGTCATGAGATCTAACATACCTCAGATGAGCACGCACGGGCTGTACGTCGAGATTGTAAGACGGCGTCTAAAGGCAATTTGTAATGCAAAACTGACGTTGGAAGCTAGCCAAGCCAGTGGAAGCTGTGTGTTTGCATTTGTAGCACCACGGCGTGTGTAGGTAATTAGAATTCGGACTCTTGCTAAATAAAGCAATGAGAAGCCGTGTCTTTGTACATACCGAATTAGGATTCTGATTGCTATTTTGTAACAAAGACGTGTATTGTTATGTGCGTTTCTTATTCTTATTCAGTAAAACCAAATTGATGTTGCATAGTCACCTTGATGTTATGTATAAATGACACTTGACAGCCAGTATGTTGTTCAGTATTGCTCAAACGGCAAAAGTGACACCCTATCAGTCCTGGACCTAATGAGCGACACAAAAAATGTAATTTCCCAACCTGACATGAAATCTATATTCTCCCTGAAAGAGAGAAATGCAAACACAATAGATTGAGCATGCAATATATTGATTGTTTTCAGCCCATAATTAAATATGTTGACACAGCAAAACACATGTTATTCGAATCAAGGTACAACATGGAGTGGACCTAGCCAGACACATTTACTTGTTTTCATCTCCTAAAATTATAACTCAATTCCGTGTCATCAAAATTCACACGCCAAAGAAAGCACTCCAAGGACCACAACAACAAAAGCATAGACAAACGGAAAATGCCATGTAAACTGTAACTGTTTCTGTCTCTCTCTGAATATGAGCAACCTGCTATGTATGACTATCTATATGATCTTGATGAAAAATACCAACATAATAAATTTGGAGGAAGGTGAACAAACGGTTGCAGAAAGCAAACTGGTACAAAAAGATGAAAATGGGTACCTTTCGCAAATTTGGAAATCAAGAAAAAGGCTCGTGCGCTGCAACAGGAGAAAAAGAAACTTAGCAACATCCGTAAGCATAACTCGAGGGCCCTTAGCAGACTTGCACATACTAAATATGCAATACTCAACAGGGGGGTAACGCTGACAGTTCCCTACTAACGCTGACAGTAAACTACAATATATGATCGTAGAGGTCAAGGAAATGAGCAGCTTTTTTTCCATGTTTACGTGCTCTGATCGTGGTGCTGCCGTTGTTGAAGGCACACATGTGGGCCCCACGGTCGACAACCGCTATGGGATAAACTCTGGCCATGATGCAGACCCTGCCACCACCGCCATGAAGGAAATATGCCCTAGAGGCAATAATAAAGTTATTATTTATTTCCTCATATCATGATAAATTTTTATTATTCATGCTAGAATTGTATTAACCGGAAACATGATACATGTGTGAATACATAGACACACTTAAAGTCACTAGTATGCCTCTACTTGACTAGCTCATTAATCAAAGATGGTTATGTTTCCTAACCATGGACATGTGTTGTCATTTGATTAACGAGATCACTTCATTAGGAGAATGGTGTGATTGACTTGACCCATTCCGTTAGCTTAGCACTTGATCGTTTTAGTATGTTGCTATTGCTTTCTTCATGACTTATACAAGATCCTATAACTATGAGATTATGCAACTCCCGTTTACCGGAGGAACACTTTGTGTGCTACCAAACGTCACAACGTAACTGGGTGATTATAAAGGAGCTCTACAGGTGTCTCCGAAGGTACATGTTGAGTTGGCGTATTTCGTTAGGTTTTGTCACTCCGATTGTCGGAGAGGTATCTCTGGGCCCTCTTGGGAATGCACATCACTATAAGCCTTGCAAGCAATGAAGCTAATGAGTTGGTTACGGAATGATGCATGACGTAACGAGTAAAGAGACTTGCCGGTAACGAGATTGAACTAGGTATTGAGATACCGATGATCGAATCTCGGGCAAGTAACATACCGATGACAAAGGGAACAACGTATGTTGTTATGCGGTTTGACCGATAAAGATCTTCGTAGAATATGTAGGAGCCAATATGAGCATCCAGGTTCCGCTATTGGTTATTGACCCGGAATGGTTCTTGGTCATGTCTACATAGTTCTCGAACCCGTAGGGTCCACACGCTTAAGGTTTCGATGACAGTTATATTATGAGTTTATGAGTTTTGATGTACCAAAGTTTGTTTGGAGTCCCGTATGTGATTACGGACATGACGAGGAGTCTCTAAATGGTCGAGACATGAAGATTGATATATTGGACGACTATATTCGGACACCAGAAGTGTTCCGGAGAAGTTTCGGATAAAACCGGAGTGTCGGAGGGTTATCGGAACCCCCGGAGGAACTAATGGGCCTCGATGGGCCTTAGTGGAGAGAGAGAAGGGCAGCCAGGGCAGGCCACGCGCCCCCTCCCCCTCTGGTCCGAATTGGACTAGGAGAGGGGGGGGGGCGCCCCCTTTCCTTCTCCCTCTCCCTCTCCTTCCTTCCCCCTCTCTCCCTTTAGGTGGAAACCTACTAGGACTTGGAGTCCTAGTAGGATTCCCTCTTGGGGGGCGCGCCATAGAGGGCCGGCCGGCCTCCCCCTTGCTCCTTTATATACGGGGGCAGGGGTACCCCAAACACACAACAATTGATCCTCGAGATCTCTTAGCCGTGTGCGGTGCCCCCCTCCACCATAGTTCACATTGATAATATTGTAGCGGTGCTTAGGCAAAGCCCTGCGCCGGTAGAACATCAAGATCGTCACCACGCCGTCGTGCTGACGGAACTCTTCCCTGACACTTCGCTGGATCGGAGTCCGGGGAACGTCATCGAGCTGAACGCCTGCAAGAACTCGGAGGTGCCGTAGTTTCGGTGCTTGATCGGTCGGGCCGTGAAGACATACGACTACATCAACCGCATTGTGCTAACGCTTCCACTTTCGGTCTACGAGGGTACGTGGACAACACTCTCCCCTCTCGTTGTTATGCATCACCATGATCTTGTGTGTGCGTAGGAATTTTTTTGAAATTACTACGTTCCCCAACAGTGGTATCAGAGACTGGTTTTATGCGTAGATGTTATATGCACGAGTAGAACACAAGTGAGTTGTGGGCGATACAAGTCATACTGCTTACCAGCATGTCATACTATGGTTCGGCGGTATTGTTGGATGAAGCGGCCTGGACCGAGATTATGCGTACGCTTACGCGAGACCGGTTCTCCCGACGTGATTTGCACAGAGGTGGATAGCGGGTCTCAGTTTCTCCAACTTTAGTTGAACTGAGTGTGGCTACGCCCTGTCCTTGCGAAGGTTAAAACATCACTAACTTGACGAACTATCGTTGTGGTTTTGATGCGTAGGTAAGAACGGTTCTTGCTCAGCCCGTAGCAGCCACGTAAAATTTGCAACAACAAAGTAGAGGACGTCTAACTTGTTTTTGCAGGGCATGTTGTAATGTGATATGGTCAAGACGTGATGATATATTTTATTGTATGAGATGATCATGTTTTGTAACCGAAGTTTCGGCAACTGGCAGGAGCCATATGGTTGTCGCTTATTGTATGAAATGCAATGCTCTGTAATTGCTTTACTTTATCACTAAGCGGTAGCGATAGTCGAGAAGCAATAGATGGTGTAAACGACAACGATGCTACGATGGAGATCAAGGTGTCGCGGTGACGATGGTGATCACGACGGTGCTTCGGAGATGGAGATCACAAGCACAAGATGATGATGGCCATATCATATCACTTATAATGATTTCATGTGATGTTTATCCTTTATGCATCTTATCTTGCTTTGATTGACGGTAGCATTTTAAGATGATCTCTCACTAATTATCAAGAAGTGTTCTCCCGAGTATGCACCGCTATGAAAGTTCTTCGTCTTTGAGACACCACGTGATGATCGGGTGTGATAGGCTCTACGTTCAAATACAACGGGTGCAAAACAGTTGCACACGCAGAATATTCAGGTTAAACTTGACGAGCCTAGCATATACAGATATGGCCTCGGAACACGAAGACCGAAAGGTCGAACGTGAATTATATAGTAGATATGATCAACATAGTGATGTTCACCATTGAAACTACCCCATCTCACGTGATGATCGGACATGGTTTAGTTGATTTGGATCACGTGATCACTTAGATGACTAGAGAGATGTCTGTCTAAGTGGGAGTTCTTAAGTAATATGATTAATTGAACTTAAATTTATCATGAACTTAGTACCTGATAGTATTTTGCTTGTCTATGTTTGTTTTAGATAGATGGCTCGTACTGTTGTTCCGTTGAATTTTAATGTGTTCCTTGAGAAATCTAAGTTGAAAGATGATGGTAGCAATTACACGGACTGGGTCCGTAACTTGAGGATTATCCTCATTGCTGCATAGAAGAATTACATCCTGGAAGCACTGCTGGGTGCGAGGCCTGCTGCAGATGCAACTGACGACGTTAAGAACGTGTGGCAGAGCAAAGCTGATGACTACTCGATAGTTCAGTGTGCCATACTTTACGGTTTGGAACCCGGTCTTCAACGATGTTTTGAACGTCATGGAGCATATGAGATGTTACAGGAGTTGATGTTAATATTTCAAGCAAATGCCCGGATTGAGAGATATGAAGTCTCCAATAAGTTCTATAGCTGTAAGATGGAGGAGAATAGTTCTGTCAGTGAACATATACTCAAAATGTCTGGGTATAATAATCACTTGATTCAACTAGGAGTTAATCTTCCTGATGATAGTGTCATTGACAGAATTCTTCAATCACTTCCACCAAGCTACAAGAGCTTCGTGATGAACTATAATATGCAAGGGATGGACAAGACTATTCCCGAGCTCTTCGCAATGCTAAAGGCTGCGGAGGTAGAGATCAAGAAGGAGCATCAAGTGTTGATGGTCAATAAGACCACCAGTTTCAAGAAAAAGGGTAAAGGGAAGAAGAAGGGGAACTTCAAGAAGAACAGCAAACAAGTTGCTGCTCAAGAGAAGAAACCCAAATCTGGACCTAAGTCTGAGACTGAGTGCTTCTACTGCAAGAAGACTGGACATTGGAAGCGGAACTGTCCCAAGTATTTGGCGGATAAGAAGGATGGCAAGGTGAACAAAGGTATATGTGATATACATGTTATTGATGTGTACCTTACTAATGCTCGCGGTAGCACCTGGGTATTTGATACTGGTTCTGTTGCTAATATTTTCAACTCGAAACAGGGACTACGAATTAAGCGAAGATTGGCTAAGGACGAGGTGACGATGTGCGTGGGAAATGGTTCCAAAGTCGATGTGATCGCGGTCGGCACGCTACCTCTACATCCACCATCGGGATTAGTTTTAGACCTAAATAATTGTTATTTGGTGCTAGCGTTGAGCATGAACATTATAACTGGATCTTGTTTGATGCGAGACGGTTATTCATTTAAATCAGAGAATAATGGTTGTTCTATTTATATGAGTAGTATCTTTTATGGTCATGCACCCTTGAAGAGTGGTCTATTTTTATTAAATCTCCATTGTAGTGATACACATATACATAATGTTGAAGCCAAAAGATGCAGAGTTGATAATGATAGTGCAACTTATTTGTGGCACTGCCGTTTGGGTCATATAGGTGTAAAGCGCATGAAGAAACTCCATCTCGATGGACTTCGGAATCACTTGATTATGAATCACTTGGTACTTATGAACCGTGCCTCATGGGCAAGATGACTAAAACACCGTTCTCGGAACTATGGAGAGAGCAACAGATTTGTTGGAAATCATACATACAGATGTATGTGGTCCGATGAATCTTGAAGCTCGTGGCGGATATCATTATTTTCTCACCTTCACAGATGATTTAAGCAGATATGGATATATCTACTTGATGAAACATAAGTCTGAAACTTTTAAAAAGTTCAAAGAATTTCAGAGTGAAGTTGAAAATCACCATAACAAGAAAATAAAGTTTCTACGATCTGATCGTGGAGGAGAATATTTGAGTTACGAGTTTGGTCTACATTTGAAACAATGCAGAATAGTTTAGAACTCACGCCACCCGAACACCACAGCGAATGGTGTGTCCGAATGTCGTAATCGTACTTTACTAGATATGGTGCGATCTATGATGTCTCTTACTGATTTACCGCTATCGTTTTGGGGTTATGCTTTAGAGACGGCCGCATTCACATTAAATAGGGCACCATCAAAATCCGTTGAGACGACGCCTTATGAATTGTGGTTTGGCAAGAAACCAAAGTTGTCGTTTCTTAAAGTTTGGGGCTGCGATGCTTATGTGAAGAAACTTCAACCAGATAAGCTCGAACCCAAATCAGAGAAATGTGTCTTCATAGGATACCCAAAAGAGACCATTGGGTACACCTTCTATCACAGATCTGAGGTCAAGATTTTTGTTGCTAAATTCGGATCCTTTCTAGAGAAGGAGTTTCTCTCGAAAGAAGTGAGTGGGAGGAAAGTAGAACTTGATGAGGTAACAATACATACTCCCTTATTGGAAAGTAGTTCATCACAAGAACCGGTTCATGTGACGACTACACCAATCAGTGAGGAAGCTATTGATAATGATCATGAAACTCCAGATCAAGTTACTACCGAACTTCATAGGTCAACCAGAGTGAGATCTGCACCAGAGTGGTACGGTAATCCTATTCTGGAAGTCATGTTACTTGACCATGGCGAACCTATGAACTATGAGGAAGCGATAATGAGCCCAGATTCCGCGAAATGGCTTGAGGCCATGAAATCTAAGATGGGATCCATGTATGAAAACAAAGTATGGACTTTGGTTGACTTGCTCGATGATCGGCAAGCCATCGAGAATAAATGGATCTTCAAGAAGAAGACTGACGCTGATGGTAATGTAACTGTCTACAAAGCTCGACTTGTTGCGAAAGGTTTTCAACAAGTTCAAGGGGTTGACTACGATGAGACTTTCTCACCCGTAGCGATGCTTAAGTCTGTCCGAATCATGTTAGCAACTGCAGCATTTTATGATTATGAAATATGGCAAATGGATGTCAAAACTGCATTCCTGAATGGATTTCTGGAAGAAGAGTTGTATATGATGCAACCGGTGCAAGCTCCAGCGATCCAAAAGGTGCTAACAAAGTGTGCAAGCTCCAGCGATCCATTTATGGACTGGTGCAAGCCTCTCGGAGTTGGAATAAACGCTTTGATAGTGTGATCAAAGCATATGGTTTTATACAGACTTTTGGAGAAGCCTGTATTTACAAGAAAGTGAGTGGGCGCTCTGTAGCATTTCTGATATTATATGTAGATGACATATTATTAATTGGAAATGATATAGAATTTCTGGATAGCATAAAGGGATACTTGAATAAAAGTTTTTCAATGAAAGACCTCGGTGAAGGTGCTCACATATTAGGCATAAGATCTATAGAGATAGATCAAGACGCTTAATTGGACTCAATGGATCAGGCAAAGAAAGGGTTCTTGCCTGTATTACAAGGTGTGAAGTTGAGTCAGACTCAATGCCCGACCACAACAGAAGATAGACAGAAAATGAAAGATGTTCCCTATGCTTCAGCCATAGGCTCTATCATGTATGCAATGCTGTGTACCGCACTGACGTATGCTTAGCAATAAGTTTGGCAGGAGGTACCAAAGTAATCCAGAGTGGATCATCGACAGCGGTCAAGAATATCCTGAAATACCGAAAAGGACTAAGGATATGTTTTCGCTTATGGAGGTGACAAAGAGCTAGTCGTAAATGGTTACGTCGATGCAAGCTTTGACACTGATCCGGACGATTCTAAATCGCAAACTGGATACGTGTTTATATTAAACGGTGGAGCTGTCAGTTGGTGCAGTTCTAAACAAAGCGTCGCGGCAGGATCTACATGTGAAGCGGAGTACATAGCTGCTTCGGAAGCAGCAAATGAAGGAGTCTAGATGAAAGAGTTCATTTCCGATCTAGGTGTCATACCTAGTGCATCGGGACCAATGAATATCTTCTATGACAATACTGGTGCAATTGCCTTAGCAAAGGAATCCAGATTTCACAAGAGGACCAAGCACATCAAGAGACGCTTCAATTCCATCCGGGACCAAGTCCAGGTCGGAGACATAGAGATTTGCAAGATACATACGGATCTGAATGTTGCAGACCCGTTGACTAAGCCTCTTCCATGAGCAAAACATGATCAGCACCAAGACTCCATGGGTGTTAGAATCATTACTGTGTAATCTAGATTATTGACTCTAGTGCAAGTGGGAGACTGAAGGAAATATGCCCTAGAGGCAATAATAAAGTTATTATTTATTTCCTCATATCATGATAAATTTTTATTATTCATGCTAGAATTGTATTAACCGGAAACATGATACATGTGTGAATACATAGACACACTTAAAGTCACTAGTATGCCTCTACTTGACTTGGTCATTAATCAAAGATGGTTATGTTTCCTAACCATGGACATGTGTTGTCATTTGATTAACGAGATCACTTCATTAGGAGAATGATGTGATTGACTTGACCCATTCCATTAGCTTAGCACTTGATCATTTTAGTATGTTGCTATTGCTTTCTTCAGACTTATACAAGTTCCTATAACTATGAGATTATGCAACTCCCGTTTACCGGAGGAACACTTTGTGTGCTACCAAACGTCACAACGTAACTGGGTGATTATAAAGGAGCTCTACAGGTGTCTCCAAAGGTACATGTTGAATTGGCGTATTTCGAGATTAGGTTTTGTCACTCCGATTGTCGGAGAGGTATCTCTGGGCCCTCTCGGTAATGCACATCACTATAAGCCTTGCAAGCAATGTAGCTAATGTGTTTCTTACAGAATGATGCATTACGTAACGAGTAAAGAGACTTGCCAGTAACAAGATTGAACTAGGTATTGAGATACCGACGATCGAATCTCGGGCAAGTAACATACCGATGACAAAGGGAACAACGTATGTTGCTATGCGGTTTGACCGATAAAGATCTTAAATAGAATATGTAGGAGCCAATATGAGCATCCAGGTTCCGCTATTGGTTATTGACCCGGAATGGTTCTCGATCATGTCTACATAGTTCTCGAACCCGTAGGGTCCGCACGCTTAAGGTTTCGATGACAGTTATATTATGAGTTTATGAGTTTTGATGTACCAAAGTTTGTTCGGAGTCCCGTATGTGATTATGGACATGACGAGGAGTCTCTAACTGGTCGAGACATGAAGATTGATATATTGGACATCTATATTCGGACACCGGAAGTGTTCCGGAGAAGTTTCGGATAAAACCGGAGTGCCGGAGGGTTATCGGAACCCCCGAAGGAACTAATGGGCCTCGATGGGCCTTAGTGGAGAGAGAGAAGGCGGCTGGGGGCAGGCCGCGCCCCTCCCTCCGGGTCTGAATTGGACTAGGAGAGGGGGCGCCTTCCTTCTCCTCTCCTCTCCTTCCTTCCCCTCTCTCCCTTTAGGTGGAAACCTACTAGGACTTGGAGTCCTAGTAGGATTCCCCTCTTGGGGGGCGCACCATAGAGGGCCGGCCGGCCTCCCCTTGCTCCTTTATATACGGGGGCAGGGGGCACCCCAAACACACAACAATTGATCCTCGAGATCTCTTAGCCGTGTGCGGCGCCCCCCTCCACCATAGTTCTCCTCGATAATATTGTAGCGGTGCTTAGGCAAAGCCCTGCGGCGGTAGAACATCAAGATCGTCACCACGCTGTCGTGCTGACGAAACTCTTCCTCGACACTTTGCTGGATCGGAGTCCGGGGAACGTCATCGAGCTGAACGTGTGCAAGAACTCGGAGGTGCCGTAGTTTTGGTGCTTGATCGGTCGGGCCGTGAAGACGTACGACCATCAACTACGTTGTGCTAACGCTTTCGCTTTCGGTCTACGAGGGTACATGGACAACACTCTCCCCTCTCGTTGCTATGCATCACCATGATCTTGTGTGTGCATAGGATTTTTTTTTTGAAATTACTACGTTCCCCAACACGCCAAAGCTCTTCACCGCTGACGGATCAATCTGCATGACACATTATTCATGTTCAGTAGTGCGTGAAGTGAACACCAAGAGAAATGAAATAGCTTCCAAAACTCACCAGAGTTCTCAGCGATATCTTCTTTTACTTTTGAATATCAAATTCAAAGAAGCCTCCATAGGCTGGTGTGCATAGTCCTTGTCTCAATGAAGAACTGTGCAAAGAAAAATAGAAATTCCTTTTACTCATGAAGGCAAAAACCATAAGCATTTACCTTCTTAGATCAGAGCACATGAGTATCATGTAACTCTGCTCTGACTTGTACACCCGGAAGTGAATAGCAGTGTGCTCCTATATGTTATCAGAGGCTAGGACAATATGTCCAAATGGCCCTATGCCTCCATGAACTGATGCACCCGCTTCCCGGCAATGCTTCTCCACGTCCAAAAGTCAGGAAGGATCGAAAGGATTGGCGCTGTCGATTGATGTCATTTCAAAATCTATCTTGACATCAGCCTGTTTCAATAGAACGACGTGTCGGATTTGCCACAGTTGTTCTGAAAAATGTACAAACCACCTAAGCATGCCAACCGTTTTGTTACCAAATATGTAAATTTTTATATAATTGCTAACTTCAGAAGACCCTACATTACTGGCCTGAAACTTTTTGAGGTAATTTTTTGTTTGAATGACCAAGGAGGGCATGTTTGTGTAAAGGAAAGTACCTGAAATCTGTCAGTTCGCTTAATCTCAAGTAGACCTTCCTTCTGTCAGTTTGTCAGCTGGTTCGCTTTTCATAAATCTCCCTCCGATTCAGTCGCCGACGAATGATTTTGTAACAGAAACTAACTTTACAGATTGCATGCTTGTAAAAAATAATACACCATAATGTTATTCTGTTCATTAGTGTTCACATCGCAAGAGAACATAGCTGGACATATACTAAAAATAAAGAAAGGTTCCTGCAACTCATAATATGACTAATTTGTATGGAATGGAACTGAACCACTTTGAATAAAAAAACATTCGCAGGCAAGACCAAGAGATCGGAATCTAGCTGCAGCAGAACTTGAGACACGGTGTTACTCTTGTTCTTGAGGCATTTGGTGCATCAGTACATCTCATGTGGCTAGTGCACCATTTGTGGCCACAATTTACTTTTGTGCAAGGGCTGCCATTGTGTTCCAAGGTAAGTAACAGGAAATAAGTTTTGCTATCTAACTCAGGCATTTTTTTGGTTCAAAGAATGTATACTACCTCCGTTGCAAAGACATGTGGATGTGATCAACTTGTTGCAACTCTTTAAGTCAATTGCTTCCTTCTAGTCTTTGATTCAGAAGTTGTCGTATCAGACTATGTTTCCGCTGTAAACAACACAAACAAAAATTTCAGTTATGCTATGTGCATTGCAACGGGAGTTTAAAAAAATCAACTACCACCCCCTCCCCAACCCACCCTCGAAGTTCAAAATCTAAACGTTTGATTCATCTGTATGCCCATACATGTCAATCGGAACTTTATATTATTAAAGCAACTTTAAATTCTAAGATTTGCAAGCTTGAATATTTTTACATGTCTAGTTTTCAGAAACAAAAGATTGATGTTTGCTTGCAATTATATAGAGTTTTCAGCTTTAAACTTCATTGTCAGTCTACTTGTAAATTTCCAGTAAGCCCATGTGCCAGCAAAACTTCAGCCACTTCAGCTGAATGGGGCACTGTATACGTTGGCACAATGCCCAGTGTTTTCAATGGCCAGCCTCAAAAGATAGAAGTACTTTAGCATATATGTGTATATTCAGACCAAGAACCCTTGCCAATTCCAACAATAAATACATGAAAAGTACATGTGATTGAAGTATACTACAGAAGAACCTCAACAGAGTAACTATTGTCAGCCAGTTAGAGCAGAATACGAAATAAGCATTGACAAGAACAACATATATAACATTTTGGATCATGAGTAAGTTAATACATCCGTTCCCTAACTTTATGTAAGAATTATATCTGGCATTGTATGGCTCGTATGTCAATAGTAGTTTGTGTTCTTTACTTGGTATACATATCAATGCATATTTGAAATTTGAATGCTATTAAGCAAAGAACATTGCAGAAACAAAAATCTTACCAAGGAAACAGGGAAGACAAAGACTGAAAAGTTCGAGAAAATAAAATAGTATTTGGATATCAACCTTTTCTTATCTTTCTCTCCAGCAAACTTTTTGAGAAGCACTGGAATGATGTAGATAGGGACTTTGATTCCAAAGTACTGTAGGAAACATATGTGATATATTCTAAGGTTGCACCAGAGGTATTCAAAGTAGATCTTCCAATATTACACTCTGTTCTTTTAATAAAAAATGTGTCATTTGGTCTCTTTACATCAAAAAAAGTCTGGTTTGGATTCAGGATGAACTGCATTTCTGCTTGCATGATACAGATACTCTATTTTTGATATATAGACACGGTAATTTTTCAATCACATCTGAAGGAAAGTCTACAGCAAAAACAGAGACAACTCGGAGATGGTTTCAGATAAATACACTGTTGATTCACTTGGAGTAACTGAATGGAACAGTAAAAGAAGGGAAAAACATCGACACAACCACTTCCATTGAGTAACAGGTGCCCTGTTTAAATATCGTCTCTCTCAAGTAAAGCAACGAGCACACCAAGCAACGACGAGGACTCCATGAAGCTGGAGTAGAAGCCACTGCTAGCTAGTATTCACAGGCTAATTGTTTTATCTAAGTAATAAAAGCTTACTACTTATAAGCAAGCCAACAAATGCTGTCGTCTTGGCTTTCTAGCTCCACGGCTCCGCTTGTGACCTGGCGGCTACCAAAAGCAGATAGAAGCAGTGTTTGCGGCCGACAGCGCTTTTTGGGCGATGCGGCCATAGCAGAACAGGTGGACGCCTGCCGTGTGAAGGAGCGTGATACATCCATTTTGCATCATGCTTTTATATCGATATTTATTGCATTATGGGCTGTTATTACACGTTATGTCACAATACTTATGCCTATTCTCACTTATTTTACAAGTTTACATAAGGAGGGAGAATGCCGACAACTGGAATTCTTGGCTGGAAAAGGAGCAAATATTAGAGACCTATTCTGCACAACTCCAAAAGTCCTGAAACTCCATGAAAGTCATTTTGGGAAATAATAAAAAATATCCAGCGGAAGAAGTTCACCAGAGGGGGCCCCACCTGGCCACGAGGGTGGGGGTCGCGCCCTACCCCCTGGGCGCGCCCCCTACCTCGTGGGCCCCTTGGTGGCCCTCTGATGCCCATCTTCTGCTATATGATGTCTTTCGTCGAGGAAAAAAATCATAAGCAACCTTTCGGGATGAAACTCCGCCGCCACGAGGCGGAACCTTGGCAGAACCAATCTAGGGCTCCGGCAGAGCTGTTTTGCCGGGGACACTTCCCTCCGGGAGGGGGAAATCATCGCCATCATTATCACCAACGCTCCTCTCATCGGGAGAGGGCAATCTCCATCAACATCTTCATCAGCACCATCTCCTCTCAAAATCCTAGTTCATCTCTTGTATCCAATTCTTGTCTCCAAGTCCGGGATTGGTACTAGTAGGTTGCTAGTAGTGTTGATTACTCCTTGTAGTTGATGCTAGTTGGTTTATTTGGTGGAAGATCATATGTTCAGATCCTTTATGCATATTAATACCCCTCTGATTATGAACATGAATATGCTTTGTGAGTAGTTACGTTTGTTCCTGAGGACATGGGAGAAGTCTTGCTATTAGTAGTCATGTGAATTTGGTATTCGTTCGATATTTTGATGAGATGTATGTTGTCTAGCCTCTAGTGGTGTTATGTGAACGTCGACTACAGAACACTTCACCATTATTTGGGCCTAGAGGAAGGCATTGGGAAGTAATAAGTAGATGATGGGTTGCTAGAGTGACAGAAGCTTAAACCCTAGTTTATGCGTTTGATTCGTAAGGGGCTGATTTGGATCCATATGTTTCATGCTATGGTTAGGTTTACCTTAATACTTTTGTTGTAGTTGTGGATGCTTGCAATAGAGGTTAATCATAAGTGGGATGATTGTTCAAGTAAGAACAACACCTAAGCACCGGTCCACCCACATATCAAATTATCAAAGTACCGAACGCGAATCATATGAACGTGATGAAAACTAGCTTGACGATATTTCCATGTGTCCTCGGGAGCGCTTTTCATATTATAAGAGTTTGTCCAGGCTTATCCTTTGCTACAAAAAGGATTGGGCCACCTTGCTGCACTTTATTTACTTTTGTTACTTGTTGCTCGTTACAAATTATCCTATCACAAAACTATCTGTTACCACTTATTCCAGTACTTGCAGAGAATACCTTGCTGAAAACCGCTTATCATTTCGTTCTACTCCTCGTTGGGTTCGACACTCTTACTTATCGAAAGGACTACGATAGATCCCCTATACTTGTGGGTCATCAAGACTCTTTTCTAGCGACGTTGCCAGGGAGTGAAGCGCCTTTGGTAGGTGGAATTTGGTCAGGAAAAATTTATATAGTGTGCTGAAATTTACTGTCACTTGTTACTATGGAAAGTAATCCTCTGAGGGGCTTGTTCGGGGTATCTTCACCCCGACCAGTAGAGCAAATAGTTGCTCGTCAACCTAATGAACCTACTGAAAATGAATATGAAAATGTTCCCTTTGAATTTCCTTCGGGTATGATGGAAAAACTGCTAGCCAATCCTTTTGTAGGAGATGGAACAAAGCATCCTGATGAGCACCTAATATATGTGGATGAAGTTTGTGGACTATTTAAGCTTGCAGGTATACCCGATGATGTTGTTAAGAAGAAGGTCTTCCCTTTATCTTTGAAGGGAGATGCATTGACATGGTATAGGCTATGTGATGATACGAGATCATGGAACTATAGAAGATTGAAATTGGAATTTCATCAAAAGTATTATCCTATGCATCTTGTTCATCGTAATCGCAATTATATATATAATTTTTGGCCTCGCGAAGGAGAAAGCATCGCTCAAGCTTGGGGGAGGCTTAAATCAATGTTGTATTCATGCCCCAATCATGAGCTCCCAAGAGAAACAATTATTCAAAATCTTTATGCTCGGCTTTCTGAAAACAATCGCACCATGCTCGATACTTCTTGTGCTGGCTCTTTTATGATGAAGACTATGGAATTTAAATGGGATTTATTGGATAGAAAATGCAACTCTGAAGATTGATTGTGTTAAATCTTTTATGGATACCGATATTTTCCGTAAGTTTAGCATTAAATATGGACTTGACTCTGAAATAGTAGCTTCTTTCTGTGAATCTTTTGCTACTTATGTTGATCTCCCTAAGGAGAAGTGGTTTAAATATCATCCTCCCATAGAAGTAAAAGTAGCTGCACCTATTAAAGTTGAAGAAAAGACTGTCACTTATAATGATCCTATTGTTCCTACTTCTTATATTGAGAAACCACCCTTCCCTGTTAGAATAAAGGATCATGCTAAAGCTTCAACTGTTGTTCGTAAAAGTAATATTAGAACTTATACACCTCCTGAGCAAGTTAAAGTAGAACCTAATGTTGCTATTGTTAAAGATCTCTTGGCTGATAATATTGATGGGCATGTTATTCAATTTTGTGGTGAAACTGCTAGAATTGCTAAACCTAGCGCTAAAGATAAACATAGACCTGTGGTAGGCGTGCCTGTTATTTCTGTTAAAATAGGAGATCATTGTTATCATGGATTATGTGATATGGGTGCTAGTGCTAGTGTTATACCTTATACTTTGTATGAAGAAATTAAGCATGAAATTGCACTTGCTGAGATACAAGGTATTGATGTTACAATTAAACTTACCAATAGAGATACTATATCAGCTGTGGGAATTGTTAGAGGTGCTGAAGTCTTGTGTGGTAAAACTAAATATCCTGCTGATTTTCTTGTTCTTAGTTCCCCAGAAGATAACTTTTGTCCCATTATATTTGGTAGACCCTTCTTGAATACTGTCAATGCTAAGATAAATTGCGAAAAGAATGTTGTTACTGTTGGCTTGGATGATATGATTCATGAGTTTAATTTCTCTAAATTTAGTAAACAACACCGTGAAGAAGAATTGCCTAGTAAGGATGAAATTATTGGTCTTGCTTCTATTGCCGTACCTCCTAGTGATCCTCTAGAACATTATTTGCTAGACCATGAAAATGATATGTTTATGAATGAAAGAAGGGAAATAGATGAAGTATTCTTTAAACAGGAACCTATTCTGAAACATAATTTGCATGTTGAAATCCTAGGGGATCCTCCTCCACCCAAGGGTGATCACGTGTTTGAGCTTAAACCGTTGCCTGATAATCTTAAATATGCTTTATCTTGATGAAAAGAAAATATATCCTGTTATTATTAGTGCTAACCTTTCAGAGCATGAAGAAGAGAGATTATTGAAAACTCTGAAGAAGCACTGTGCTGCTATTGGATATACTCTTGATGATCTTAAGGGCATTAGTCCCACTCTATGTCAACACAAAATAAATTTGGAAGAAGATGCCAAACCGGTTTGTGATCATCAACGAAGGTTGAATCCTAAGGTGAAAGAAGTGGTAAGAAAAGAAATACTAAAGCTTTTGGAGGCAGGTATAATTTATCCCGTTGCTGATAGTCAGTGGGTAAGTCCTGTTCATTGTGTCCCTAAGAAGGGAGGTGTTACTGTTGTTCCTAATGATAGAGATGAATTGATTCCGCAAAGAATTATTACAGGTTATAGGATGGTAATTGATTTCCGCAAATTAAATAAAGCTACTAAGAAAGATCATTACCCTTTACCTTTTATTGATCAAATGCTAGAAAGATTATGCAAACATACACATTATTGCTTTCTAGATGGTTATTCTGGTTTCTCTCAAATACCTGTGTCAGCTAAGGATCAATCAAAGACTGCTTTTACATGCCCTTTTGGTACTTTTGCTTATAGACATATGCCTTTTGGTTTATGTAATGCACCTGCTACCTTTCAAAGATGCACGATGGCTATATTCTCTGACTTTTGTGAAAAGATTTGTGAGGTTTTCATGGACGACTTTTCCGTCTATGGTTCCTCTTTTGACGATTGCTTGAGCAATCTTGATCGAGTTTTGCAGAGATGTGAAGAAACTAATCTTGTCTTGAATTGGGAAAAGTGCCACTTTATGGTTAATGAAGGTATTGTCTTGGGGCACAAAGTTTCTGAAAGAGGTATCAAAGTTGATAAAGCCAAGGTTGACGCTATTGAAAAGATGCCATGTCCCAAGGACATCAAAGGTATAAGAAGTTTCCTTGGTCACGCCGGATTTTATAGGAGGTTCATGAAGGACTTCTCAAAAATTTCTCGGCCTCTGACTAATTTATTACAAAAAGATGTACCATTTGTCTTTGATGATGATTGTGTAGAAGCATTTGAAATACTTAAGAAAGCATTAGTCTCTGCACCTATTGTTCAGCCACCGGATTGGAATTTACCCTTTGAAATTATGTGTGATGCTAGTGATTATGCTGTAGGTGCTATTCTAGGGCAAAGAGTTGATAAGAAATTAAATGTTATCCATTATGCTAGTAAGACTTTAGACAATGCTCAAAGATACTATGCTACCACTGAAAAATAATTCTTAGTAGTTGTATTTGCTTGTGATAAGTTTAGACCTTATATTGTTGATTCTAAAGTAACTATTCACACTGATCATGTTGCTATTAAATATCTAATGGAAAAGAAAGATGCTAAACCTAGACTTATTAGATGGGTCCTCTTGCTACAAGAATTTGATTTGCATATTGTTAATAGAAAGGGAGCTAAGAACCCCGTTGCAGACAACTTGTCTAGGTTAGAAAATGTTCTTGATGACCCACTACCTATTGATGATAGCTTTCCTGATGAACAATTAAATGTCATAAGTACTTTCCGCAGTACTCCATGGTATGCTGATTATGCTAATTACATTGTTGCTAAATTTATACCACCTAGTTTCACATACCAACAAAAGAAAAAGTTTTTCTATGATTTGAGACATTACTTTTGGGATGACCCACATCTTTATAAAGAAGGAGTAGATGGTGTTATTAGACGTTGTGTACCTGAGCATGAACAGGAGCAGATCCTACGCAAGTGTCACTCCGAAGCTTATGGAGGACACCACGCTGGAGATAGAACTGGGCATAAGGTATTGCAATCCGGTTTTTATTGGCCTACTCTCTTCAAGGATGCCCGTAAGTTTGTCTTGTCTTGTGATGAATGTCAAAGAATTGGTAATATTAGTAGACGTCAAGAAATGCCTATGAACTATTCACTTGTTATTGAACCATTTGACGTTTGGGGCTTTGATTATATGGGACCTTTTCCTGCCTCTAATGGATATACACATACTCTAGTTGCTGTTGATTACATTACTAAGTGGGTAGAAGCTATTCCAACTAGTAGTGCTGATCATAACACTTCTATTAAAATGCTTAAAGAAGTTATTTTTCCGAGGTTTGGAGTTCCTAGATATTTAATGACTGATGGTGGTTCACATTTTATTCATGGTGCTTTCCGTAAAATGCTTGCTAAATATGATGTTAATCATAGAATTGCATCCCCTTATCACCCGCAGTCTAGTGGTCAAGTAGAATTGAGTAATAGAGAACTCAAATTGATTTTGCAAAAGACTGTCAATAGGTCTAGAAAGAATTGGTCCAAGAAACTTGATGATGCATTATGGGCCTATAGAACTGCATATAAAAATTCTATGGGTATGTCTCCGTATAAAATGGTTTATGGAAAAGCAAGTCACTTACCTCTCGAACTAGAACATAAGGCTTATTGGGCTATTAAAGAGCTCAATTATGATTTCAAACTTTCCAGAGAGAAGAGGTTATTTGATATTAGCTCACTTGATGAATGGAGAACCCACGCTTATGAAAATGCCAAGTTGTTTAAAGAACAAGTTAAAAGATGGCATGACAAAAGGATACTGAGTTTAATGTAGGTGATTATGTATTGCTATACAACTCTCGTTTAAGTTTTTTTGCAGGAAAACTTCTCTCTAAATGGGAAGGCCCTTACGTTATCGAGGAGGTCTATCATTCCAGTGCCATAACAATCAACAATTTCGAAGGCACAAATCCGAAGGTGGTAAATGGTCAAAGAATCAAACAATATATCTCAGGTAATCCTATAAATGTTGAAACCAATGTTATTGAAACCGTAACCCCAGAGGAATACATAAGGGACACTTTCCGGAACGTTTCAGACTCTGAAAAGGAATAGGTATGTGGTATGGTAAGTAAAGCGACTCCAAAACAGTTTTTAAGGCAATATTTCTCCGTTTCGGAATATTTAGAAAAATAGAAAAATAAGTAGCAGTCCAAGAAGGACACGAGGGCCCCACGAGGGTGGAGGGCGCGCCCTACCCCTGGGCGCGCCCCCTACCTCGTGGGCACCTCGTGTGCCTTCCAGACTCCATTTTCTTGCATGATACGTATTTTGGTCGGTAAAAATTCATTATATATTCTCCCGGAGGTTTTGACTCCCGTATCACGCAAATATCCTCTGTTCTTGTTTCGAGCTGTCCTACTGCAGATTAGATCAACATGTCACCCCATGATTCGGAAGGAGAAAGCTATGTGGATGATTACCTAGCAAATCCTAAGGTCTATGGAGATGTGGAGCACGATGGTTGGACCACGGAGGAAGAAGAGGACTATGAACCCAAGGGGAAGGAGGATACAAACTCAGATGAAGATGAAGCCCCATTACCTCAACCTGGGGACATGCATGTGGAGTTTAAAAAGTCAAGTCTCCCTGATAGGGTAAACAAACCAAAGATCGAGTTTATCCCCTTTCGTCTCTTGCGAGAAAATAGGCAGGACTTATGCAAAAAGATATTAACCCTGGAATGGGAGATTTATGATTTGAGGGACCAAAATTTCTTCCTTAAGCGCAAATTAAGGGAGAAGTCTATGCCATCAACTAAGTCAACATCACCACCACCTTCTTCACCAACAAAGGATACATAATCACATGGGTATGGGCACTCCCCTTGGCAACTGCCAAGCTTGGGGGAGGTGCCCCGGTATCGTATCACAATCACATCTCCTATCTTTACCGTTTTTCTTAGTTCGATCCTATTAGTAGTATCTTGATATAGTAGAATAAAGTTTATGGCATGATCTAGTTTTGAGTTTTGCTATTATTGACATCTTTTATGATTTTGAGCACTCATTAAAATATGACATGCTAAAGAGTTGATGTTGGACAAGGAAGACAATGTAATGGGTTATGTTTTCTTATATCTGAGATAAAGTATATTGTCATGGATCTCCCAACATGTTGAGCTTGCCTTTCCCCCTCGTGCTAGGCAAAATCTCAGCACCAAGTAGAGATACTTCTTGTGCTTCCAAAAGCCCTTAAACCAGTTTTGCCATGAGAGTCCACCATATCTACCTATGGATTGAGTAAGATCCTTCAAGTAAGTTGTCATCGGTGCAAAGCAATAAAAATTGCTCTAAATATGTATGATTGATTAGTGTGGGAGAAATAAGCTTTATACGATCTTGTGATGTGGAAGTAATAAAAGCGACGGACTGCATAATAAAGGTTCATATCACAAGGGGCAATATAAAGTGACGTTCTTTCGCATTAAGATTTTGTGCATCCAACCATAAAAGCGCATGGCAACCTCTGCTTCCCTCTGCGAAGGGCCTATCTTTTATCATTATCTTCTACCTTATGCAAGAGTCATGGTGATCTTCACCTTTCCTTTTTGCATTTTATCCTTTGGCAAGCACAATGTGTTGGAAAGATCCTGATTGATATATCTAATTAGATGTAGGGGGGCATGAGTTATTATTGTTGACATTACCCTTGAGGTAAAAGGTTGGGATGCGAAACTATAAGCCCCTATCTTTCTTTGTGTCCGATTAAAACTCCGTAACCACAAGTATCGCGTGAGTGTTAGCAATTATGTAGGACTAAATGATAGTTGAGTATGTGGACTTGCTATTAAGCTCTGACATAGACTCTTTCTGATGTTATGATAAATTGCAGTTGCTTCAATGACTGAGATTATAGTTTGTTTGTTTTCAATAAAGTTTATGATTCGTACTCTGCATTGTGAATGGATTATTACTTGAACATAAGCAATCATATGACATTTCCTATATATGTTGCTGTTATGAGAATAATCATGATGCCTTCATGTCCGTATTTTGTTTTTATCGACGCCTCTACCTCTAAACATGGGGACATATTTATCATTATTGGCTTTCGCTTGAGGACAAGCGAGGTCTAAGCTTGGGGGAGTTAATACGTCCATTTTGCATCATGCTTTTATATCGATATTTATGCATTATGGGCTGTTATTACACATTATGTCACAATACTTATGCCTATTCTCTCTTATTTTACAAGGTTTACATAAGGAGGAGAATGGCAGCTGGAATTCAATGGAAAAGGAGCAAATATTAGAGACCTATTCTGCACAACTCCAAAAGTCCTGAAACTCCACGAAAGTCATTTTGGGAAATAATAAAAAATATCTAGCGGAAGAAGTTCACCAGAGGGGGCCCCACCTGGCCACGAGGGTGGGGGGCGCGCCCTACCCCCTGGGCGCGCCCTACCTCCTGTGCGCGCCCCCTACCTCATGGGCCCCCTGGTGGCCCTCCAATGACCATCTTCTTCTATATGAGGTCTTTCGTCGAGGAAAAAATCATAAGCAACCTTTCGGGACGAAACTCCGCCGCCACGAGGCGGAACCTTGGCGGAACCAATCTAGGGCTCCGGCAGAGATGTTCTACCCGGGACACTTCCCTCCGGGAGGGGGAAATCATCGCCAGCATCATTACCAACGCTCCTCTCATCGGGAGAGGGCAATCTCCATAAACATCTTCACCAGCACCATCTCCTCTCAAAACCCTAGTTTATCTCTTGTATCCAATTCTTGTTTCCAAGTCCGGGATTGGTACTAGTAGGTTGCTAGTAGTGTTGATTACTCCTTGTAGTTGATGCTAGTTGGTTTATTTGGTGGAAGATCATATGTTCAGATCCTTTATGCATATTAATACCCCACTGATTATGAACATGAATATGCTTTGTGAGTAGTTACGTTTGTTCCTGAGGACATGGGAGAAGTCTTGCTATTAGTAGTCATGTGAATTTGGTATTCGTTCGATATTTTGATGAGATGTATGTTGTCTAGCCTCTAGTGGTGTTATGTGAACGTCGACTACATAACACTTCACCATTATTTGGGCCTAGAGGAAGGCATTGGGAAGTAATAAGTAGATGATGGGTTGCTAGAGTGATGAAGCTTAAACCCTAGTTTATGCGCTTGATTCGTAAGGGGCTGATTTGGATCCATATGTTTCATGCTATGGTTAGGTTTACCTTAATACTTTTGTTGTAGTTGTGGATGCTTGCAATAGAGGTTAATCATAAGTGGGATGCTTGTTCAAGTAAGAACAACACCTAAGCACCGGTCCACCCACATATCAAATTATCAAAGTACCGAACGCGAATCATATGAACGTGATGAAAACTAGCTTGACGATATTTCCATGTGTCCTCGGGAGCGCTTTTCATATTATAAGAGTTTGTCCAGGCTTATCCTTTGCTACAAAAAGGATTGGGCCACCTTGTTGCACTTTATTTACTTTTGTTACTTGTTGCTCGTTACAAATTATCCTATCACAAAACTATCTGTTACCACTTATTCCAGTACTTGTAGAGAATACCTTGCTGAAAACCGCTTATCATTTCCTTCTCCTCCTCGTTGGGTTCGACACTCTTACTTATCGAAAGGACTACGATAGATCCCCTATACTTGTGGGTCATCAGAGCGCCATAGGAGAGCAGGCGCAGCCCAGTCGAAGCATAGGCAGATGCGCATCCGGAGGCATCAGGGCCCCTTGGCGGCGCGTGCGTGGCGAGTGTTAGCTCCGAAGGAACACCTGCCGCCACTTCAACTGCCGCTCCCACTATGCATGTACTATATGTACGGCCACGCCGTCGTCTCCATAGTCTTCAACACCAGGGGATGGACTGGCGGATCCGGCGGTTTTTTGGTGGCTGGCACGTCTCCGTTGGGGCAAGCTCATCCCCGCACATCACCTTCTTCTCTTGCCGACCGCCACCGGAACAACCCACTGCCCCTCAGCTGCCTCCTCTCTTTTTTCCCTCCTCTCTATTCTCTCTCGATTTTCTCCTCTGACTTTCACCTCTCCCTGCAGAATTACTCGCTCCAAGCCATCCTCACCCGCGCTAGATCTTGCTCCAGCGACCGAGCCATGATCTGATAGGGAGAGCCGAATTTATTTTTATTAGGGGTAGGGGTAGGCTCATCGACGGGGTGGCGGCGGTGCGCGGCTGTTGGTGTATAAAAATAGGGGTACACTTTTTGTACCCCTATAACTGTCTGCACGGCAGTCTGAGCCGGGCACCACCAAGACCGAAAGCAAGGCAAGGGAGGTGAGCCAAGGTAAGGCCGAAGCTCGAAAGAAGCAGAACAACGCCAAGACCAAGACCACAAAGAGCAAAGGGGACAAAGCAGACTCCCCCGTCAAGATCCTTGCCGGGAGGCAGTTTTAGCAAACCCGGCAAGACCCTGGCCGTGGCAGCTCGCCCCACACCTACGGAGCGAATCACCCTTGAGTCCACTGCCCCCATGGGGCAAGGATTTGGGAGACATCCCCATGGTGGCATGCAGATCTTTGTGAAGACATTCAAGATCAGATACACACTATAGAAGATGACGACCCTTGGCGGGATCCCAGCCAAGGAGGACCACAAGGCCCCCGGCAAGAGCCTTGCCGGGGATGACAGCAGGCGCCACGGCAAGACCCTTGCCGGGGCTACGACGAGGCCCTTGCCAAGAACACCCGTAGGGCTACCATCAGGCCCACGCCAATCAAACCTCCACCATCGTTCGCATGCAGCTGCCGATCCAACCAGTTGGGCAGGCACTGCGTGGCGGCAAGCGGATCTTCGTGGAGACCCACCATCGCGCCACCTCAGCTGCTGCGCCGCCTACATGGCACCACGAGCATCGCTGGCAGGCGCGTGTCGACACGAAGGGAGCGGCGATGGACGAGACAGGCTCTCCCCGCCCCCGATAAAGCAAGGACACCTAAGCAAGACGCATTAAAGGCGCTTTGTCATGTAATGCGAGGATAAACTCGCATCATCAGACCCTTTCCACCTCCATGTGCCCTTTGTGACAACCCTTTCCCTATAAAAGGAGGCCCAAGGCGACCAGGAGGAGGATTCGGCTTTTGGAGCTCCTCATGCCCCATCGCTAGTTCAAGAACACAGATAAACAAACCACCAAAGCAGGAGTAGGGTTTTACGCATCCTCGCGCCCGAACCTGGATAAGGAAACCGTGTGCTATCTGTTTGATCTGCTCTTCTCACGACCCCATGCCCCGCGACCGTAGTAGGTATTTTTGTGATCCCATAGGTGTCGTTCCCACCGACATCTTTGGCGCGCCAGGTAGGGGGGCACAGTTGTGAGAATCAGCTCTAGCAGTTAGTTCGACGCTTCTTCATCGTCATGGCGCCCAAGAAGAAGATGACGGTGGCGGTTGGCCCCTCGGAAGCCGGACATCCCGTCCCGACGCGGGCGAGCAGCAGACCGGTCGCAGAAAGGACCCGGGGCGCCATTCGCAAACACCAACACCGTCCCAGCAGCCGAAGTTTGGGAGGCGGCGATGTTCGTGCGCCTGGTAATGGGCCGCACGCCGCCAAATCCAAAGACGGAGCGAGGCCCTCCGCGGGTGGCGCGGGGCCTTCCAAGATCGCTGCCACCCCGCCCGAAGGCGACACGAGGGCTTCCAAGACTCCCACGCCGGTGCCGACGGCGCGCTCCTCTCAAGCGGCGCGCGATGAACGACGTAGTCACGCCGAGGACCCCGGGCGTCGCCGCGGAAAGAGCCCCGATCGCCACTCCCGGGATTTAGAAGACCTGCCCGCTCGCCTAGGCGCTGGTGAAGATGGCATGCGACCGCGGGGTCGTGATAGAGCCCTTTGACATGGTCAAGTCGAGCGCCGCGATCCGTGCAGGTTTCGCTGCCACCAACGCCAGCAGGCCTCGCGCGCGCGTGCAGCTGTCCTCGATTTTCTCCCACTACGGGAAACTTGACGAATGGAGAGCCACTATCCGAAGCCTTGTTGCGGTGGCCAACAAAGACGATCCGAGTCCGGTGGAGCCCCCGGGTCGACGCTCCGACGGAGTCCCACGCACCAGTGGCAGGAAAGCCGGCGGCGCCGCGACCACGGTGCACTCGCCTCCTCGTCGCCCAGTACCGTGGACGCCAGCCCGTCGTGACGTTACGGGCAACAAAATCTCCGTAGCATCGTCCGACCCGCGGGCCCACTGCGACCAGCGCCAAGTTCTACGGGAACGAGAACATGAAGACGCTCGAACCACTATCGAGCGCCGGTGCGGAGCGCGCCACCAATCAGACGGGCGAGCAGGTCCTGCTGTGAGCCACCCGGCACTGGGGAGCCCTGGAGGCCTACCTTATGAGGTAGGCTGTCCGACTTTTACCCATGAGCTGCGGCAGTTCCAGTGGCCCACTCACCGCACCTTCAAACCCGACGTGGGTGAAAAGTACAGCGGCAAGACCCACCCGTCCAAGTTCCTCAGCATCTACACCATTGCGATGCAAGCTGCCGGAGCTGCGACGATAAGGTGCTTGTGAATTACTTTCATTGGCTCTTAAACCCAACACCATGTCATGGTTGATGCACTTGCCGGTAGACTCTATTTCCTCCTGGTCGGATTTGTGCCATGAGTTCGTGGGCGCCTTTACTTGAGGCCACCAAGCCCATGGCCAAGCAAGCGACCTGCACGTCATTCCCCAGAAGGGAGGCGAGAGTCTCCGCAAGTATATACAGAGGTTCAGCCGGTACAGTATAATATCCCTGATGTTCACCCTGCCGCCATCATCAGCGCGTTCCATCAGAACGTGCGTAACCGCAAGATGCGCGAAGAGCTGGCAATGAACAAGGTGAAAGATGTAGCAGAACTCTATGTTCTTGCTGACAGATGTGCCCGGGCTGAAGAGGGAAGGAAGTACCCCGGCGAAGATGCCGGCGTGGAAACCGACTCCTCAGATGAGGATATTGCCGCCCCGGCGAAGAAAGGTCGACGCCGCAACAGGAAGCGCAAAGGTAAAGCCGTGCTTGCCGTCGAGGGATCTGATGACGCCGGCTCCACCAAGAAGACCAAGGCAGATGACCCCGGCAAGGAAATTGCCGGATGTGTCGCCTGCCGGGCCTTGGCGGCTGCCGAGAAGCTAGGAAACTCCGACAAGCGATACTGCAAGATCCATCGCACCAAAGGCCATGCTCTCCAAGACTGCCGACAGGTTGAGCTCCTCGCTGAGAAGCAGAGGGCTGAGTATGAGAGGCGGGACAAGGAGAAGGGCCTGACCGTCGCCGAGGGTCAGAAGAAGCGTGACAGCCGATGGGCCGCCACGACAAGGATAAACAACAGGAGAGGCCGCCTGGGCCGTGATGAAAGCCGTAAGACGACGATCACGAAGAGGACAACGAATCCGCGACCAAGAGTTTCGTAGCTACAGAGGCCATGTGCATCGACGGCGGCGCCTCGCTGCATACTTCTCACCGCTGGCTTAAACAGTGGGCGCGAGAGATTACAGCGGCAGAGCCGTCGTTTGATGCCCAAAGGCCGCTGAAGTGGTCCAGCACACCTATCATTTTTGACACTGAGGATCACCCTCATCGCACTACTGCGGTCGGGTGCTTGCCATTGTTGGTTTCACCAACAATACGCAACCTCAAGGTGACGAAGATGCTAGTCGATGGCGGGGCCGGTCTGAACTTGATCTCGCCTGCCGTGATCGAGAAACTGCAGATTCCTGATGGAGACCTCGAAGAGACGGGCACGTTTCAGGGGGTCAACCCGGGAAGAAGCCAACCCAAGGGAAAGGTCACGCTGCCCGTGACTTTTGGAAGCGACCTGAACTACAGGACAGAGAGGATCGTGTTTGATGTTGCCAAGATCCCCTTGCCCTACAACGGGATCCTTGGCCGCCCAATACCGCCAAGTTCATGGTGGCGCCACACACGCCTACAACACCTCAAGATGCCAGACTGTGACGATCATCACAATCCCCTCCGATAAGAAAGATGCGCTGATTTGCGCTGACCAACTATACCAGCAAGCAGTTGCAGCAGCTGCCGCCACTAGGGCACTTGCTCCTACCGCTGGGATCCCGGGAGGGAAGAAGAAGAAGAAGACCGGTGAGACCTCGGACACCCACTCCGGCAAGCGCACCTGTTCGGAGTGTAGCGCTGCCGTCGAGGACGTGCCAGAGAGCTCCACCGGTGGAAACAAGAAGCCCAGGGCCATACCGCAGGGAACCAAGAGGGTTCCTGTCAATGAGGACGGCACGGGAGGGGCTTTTACCATAAGCTCCACCCTTGACGACAAATAGGAAGATGCGCTCGTCACCTTCCTGCGGGCGAATGTGGATGTGTTTGCATGGCAAGCTCCGACATCCCCGTGTTCCTGTGGAGGTGATTGAGCACCACCTTGCTGTCTGCCCTCATGCGCGCCCGTCAAGCGAAGGTCGAAGCAAGCTTTGGAATGACAAGAGTTCATCATGAAGAGATCCGAAACCGAAGTAGCGGGTTTGGTAAGAGGAGTGCTCCATCCAACTTGGTTGGCTAATCCGTCGAAAAGCGCAAGGCAAATGGGAAGTGGAGACTGTGTATTGATTACACAAATATCAATAAGGCTTGCCCTAAAGACCCCTTCCGCTGCCACGATCTACCAGATTGTTGACTCCATGGCTGGGTGTGATCTCGTTGTCATTCCTCGACGCCTACTTCGCTACCACCAGATCTTCATGACAAGAGAAGACGAAGAAAACAGCATTCATCACCCCATGCGGTACGTATTGTTTCATGCGGATGCCTTTCGGGTTGAAGAGTGCTGGTTCGACGCTTGTAAGGGCGGTCCAGTTGGTTTTGAACCCCAGCTCCATAGAAATATGGAAGCTTATATGGATGACATAGTGGTCAAAACCAAGGACAGGGCAACCTCATACCAGATTTGCAAGAAACATTTGCAAACCTGCGCAAGATCAATCTCAAGCTGAACCTCGAGAAGTGCGCCTTTGGCGCCCCGTCCGCAAGCTTCGGTTCTTGGTGTCATAGCGTGATAGAGGCCAATCCGGACAAAATCAAAGCTATAGAGCAGATTGAAGCACCCAAGCGAATCAAGGATGTACGTCGGCTTGCTGGTTGCGTCACCGCTATGGGCAGGTGAATTTCCAAGTCTGCCGAGCGCGCCCTTCCCTTTTTCAAGATCCTGAAAAAGGCGGGCCCGATGGAGTGGACGCCAGAAGCCGAAGCAGCATAGCAAGGTTTGAAGAAGTACCTCTCCTCCGCGCCAATACTAGTTGCGCCTAGGCCACAGGAGCCGTTGTTGCTATACCTGGAAGCAACGGACCAGGTGGTCAGCGCCGCACTAGTGGCGCAGAGAGAGGTTGACGACGAGGTTATGGCAGCGGCAGAGCCCGACACCACCAATGCAGGGACGACAAAGCAAGTTGAAGTGCCGCCGAAGAAGAAAATGATGCAGCACCCGGTCTACTTTGTTAGTTCCCTCCTGTAGGGGGCTAGATCAAGGTACTCCGGCGTGCAGAAACTGCTCTTCGGACTTCTTATGGCCTCGAGGAAGCTGCGTCACTACTTCCAGGCACACGAGATCACTGTCGTCACTCGCTTCCCTCTACAACGGGTATTGCACAATCCGGATGCAACGGGAAGAATTGTGGAATGGGCACTGGAGCTGTCCAGCTTTGGCCTCAAGTTTGAAAGTACCTCGACAATTCAGAGCCGAGTCCTAGCGGAGTTCATTGTAGAATGGACCGCAACGCCTGACGAAGAAGCCCAAGAGACTGCTCTCCCCGGCAAGGAGGCAAGTTGTGATTGGATCATGTACTTTGATGGAGCTTTCTCCTTACAAGGCGCCGGGCTAGCGATCGCTTGTCGCGCGCCACGGAGAGCACCTCAAGTACGTGATCCAGATGCACTTCCCCAGGGAGGTGTCAACAAACAATATGGCAGAGTACGAAGGGCTGCTTGCCGGTCTTAGGATCGCGGCAGACCTCGGAATCAAGAAACTCATGTCAGGGGAGACTCGCAGCTTGTCGTCAAGCAAGTCAACAAGGATTACCAGAGCCCGTTGATGAAGGCCTACGTCGATGAAGTGAGAAAGCTGGAAGAGCGTTTTGACGGTATACAAAGCTGAACATGTTCCCCGGCGAAGAACGATATCGCCGACACTGTCAAAACGCGCTGCCCTCAAGCTACCGTGGAACCGGTACCTTTGTGCTTCACTAACTCAGCCATCCGTTGATCCATCAACATAGCAGAATAAGAGGAGGAAATCAGGACCCGGCAAGTACTTTCCCGCAGAGCTCCCCGGAGCCGCCGGCAAGGATGTTGCCGGGGATACTGAGCCCGCCATGGGACGACTGGCTCCGGCGGAGCGTCAAGCTCCTGCCATCGAGACAGCCACTCCTATAGCAGAAGAAATGCCTTTAGTACTCGCCGTCGAGCCCCAAGCTCCAGCGTGGGCATAGCATACCGTCCGATTCCTCCAAACAGGGGAGCTTCCCGAGGAGCAGGAAGAAGCGGAAAAAGTAGCCCGTCGCTCTACCATGTACCAGTTCTTCGATGAAGTCCTATACAGAAAGAGGCCGAACGGTGTGAAATTGAAGTGTATCCCTCGAGAGGAAGGATCTGGAGCTGTTGGCGAGAGATACACGAGGCATATGTGGATCCCACATTGGGTCAAGGGCCCTTGCCGCAAGGCATTTCGCAAGGCTTCTTCGCCCACCGCCTCCAGATGCGACGACACTAGTCACCAGTGTGAAGCCCGCTGGCCCATTCAAAGAAGCTTCATCAGCCAGCTCAAGCCCTTCAAACCATTCCTCTCTCCTGGCCCTTCTCGCTCTGGGGGCTCGACATACTGGGCCCTTTCCCCCGCGCTGTCGGGGGCTTTGAGTACTTGTATGTTGCAATCGACAAGTTCACAAAGTGGCCGGAGGTGGAGGCAGTGAGGAAGGTCACAGCTCAGTCAACCGTCAAGTTCTTCAAGGGACTAGTGTGCCGTTTTGGCGTACTCAACCGGGTTATCACCGACAACGGCACACAGTTCACAAGCCGCACCTTCATGCAATATACCCAAGACCTCGGCAGCAAAGTCTGTTTCGCTTCCGTTGCTCACCCACGAAGCAATGGTCAAGCTAAGAGGGCAAATGCTGAAGTACTGCGAGGCTTAAGGACCAAGACCTTTGACAGGCTGCACAAGAGTGGAAGGCGCTGGATTGATGAGTTGCCGACGGTTCTTTGGTCGATCAGGACGACGCCAAATCGAGCCACCGACCAGACACCTTTTGCCCTAGTATACGGGGCAGAAGCAGTTCTCCCCACTGAACTCATATACGGGTCACCTCGAGTGCTCTCTTATGACGAGCTTGAGCAAGATCAACTACGGAAAGATGACGCAATGCTCCTTGAGGAAGATCGTCTTCGGGCGGCTGTGAGAGCAGCACGCTACCAGCAAGCCTTGCGCCGCTACCATAGCCGCAAGGTTCATGCCCGAAGCCTTGAGGAAGGTGACCTTGTCCTTCGGCGCGTTCAATCGGCCAAGAATTCTAACAAGTTGACGCCAACGTGGGAAGGCCCTTATCGGGTAATACGAGTCACCAGGCCCGGCATAGTCCGCCTGGAGACCGAAGATGCCGTTCCGGTGAGTAACTCCTGGAACATTGAGCATCTTCGCAAGTTTTACCCATGAGGCGCGGCTTGCCGGGCCCCCCGGCAAGCCACCTTTTGTACAAGCATTGCCGATGATGCATGTAACCCTTTGTACAAAGCCAGGCGCAGACCCTGAGCATAAATAAATGAAGCGCTAGCGCCCTAAGTTATAGCATGCATGCTAGGTCGAGTCTCGTCCTTGGTTAGGGTTGATAGTGCTTAGCGGCGACTAACCCCTAGCTTAGAGGTCGAGTGTGCATCTCTTTGCCGTTCCTTTGTCTTCTTTGGTTCGCAGGACTCACAGATATCCTTGCCGGATCACTTGAGGGCGAAAAAGGAAAGAGGGACAGGCCCGCATCTAGACCTCGGCAAGCCAGTATTGCCGGGGGCTGCAAGTGCAAAGATTCACCCACGGCAAACCAGAGTTGCCGGGGGCTACAGCTTCAGATAAGTTCTTCATCCCTTATCATGCATTCCCTTATGGACTGAGGTATGTGAAACCTCGTTTTTTCCCAAAGCTACCATGCTCCACTAAAACTCTAGGCCCTAGGGCTCGTTCCTGGGGCCAGGTTTGGTCGTAGTCGCGGCAGCAAAAGGATGAAACGAGGAGCCTGAACCCACCTCATCCCTGCCTCCGCCAAAAGCGTGAGAAAGGTCGAGCGAAGTGGCAAGACGACGGGGCCTGTTGCCGGGCAAGGAAATGTTTATCTTAGGGATATCAAGGATTTACTCCTTGTCATGGGTTCTACCCGCAAACAAATGACCCGGCGAGCATCCCTTTTTCACTAAAAACATTCCACTCAGTTACAGCCCATGGGGAATGAAAAACATGAATGATGGGATTACAAGTTTTAAATTCAGCCAAGGCCCAAAGGCTTACAAGCTAAAAAGAGATAAGGTGCCTGTAACCCCTTTTTTGTCCCTCTCCTCAGGAGGCAGGTCAAGGAGGCGAAAAGGGCAGAAGGGGTGCCTAGGCAAGCTACGAGTGGCAGGAGACACCAAGAGAACATCTCGGTGGACGTCCGAAGGCTGGATGGTGATGGCGGCGCCGGAAGCAGAGCTCGAAGATGAGGCGGCAGGACGTCAGCACGCGTTGAAGGTGTTGATGCCCGCGTACTCCGATTTGACGGCCTTGCCGCCCGCCCTCTTCCTCTTCCGCAGCCTCCCAACTCCAGCCGCCCAAGGAGACGACCCCGAGAAGTTCAGGAAGCCGGCGACACGGATGATGGGGTCGCCGGTGTCAAGACGGAGCGGCGCCCGACACCTAGTCGGACCCGCCATCCTGGCGCCTGCTACTCCTCGTCGTCGCTGCCGCTGTCCTCCTCGCCACTCCCGCCCGAGGAGGAGTCTCGCTATCGAAGAGCTTCCACGCAGCACCTTGCCCAGTCCGAAGAGCCCGAAGACCTTGACGGAGAGGAGGTCGCCCTCCATCAGCTTGAAATGGAGAGTGAGCCCCTCCGTCAAGCGGTGGATATGAGCGAACGTCTTCCATCCCCGACGAAGATACATCACGTGAGGGGCTGGGAAGTCGACACGAACTCGCGTACCGCTGATCCAATAGCCCCTCATGTGCAGCCGCAATGACTCCGGCGGATCTAGCTCCATCTCCCGCGCGAATGGAGTCGGGAGACGAAGACGACGGCGAGGCGGCCGGCGCAGCCTGACGAAGAACTCGCAAGGGTCATCCCCAACATGGCCCTCCATGGGGGGAGGAACTACTGGCGGAGGCGAGACCGGCGCGCCGCCCGCCTCCTCCTCTCCCCGGCGCCTCGGCTCGCCCACGCCTCGCCCCTCCCCTTCCCAAGCGGCTAGCTCGCACCGCAGGTGCAGGAGAAGGAAGGACGCGTTGTCGAGCGGCGACCCTCGCCGCCACCGTTGAAGGGCCAGGATTCCCTGTCTCCATGGCAGGTGGAGGGGGGAGCAGAAGCTGAAGGAAGGAGGAGATGGAAGAATGCGGGACGCCATCCCCCCGTCCCGCTCTTTATAAAGGAATAGGGTGGGGGCTCGGCCACCCCGCTCAGCCAATCAAGACGCGGAAGGCGCAGGGAACTGGGACCAACCCGATGCCCCAGCCCGCGACGGCCCGGTTTCCCGCCTCCACCATTCGCCACCCCGAGCACATGAGAACCACGTGGCAGGTGTGCGGGACCAAGGCGACGGGTGAGGCGACCTCTCCCCACCCCGTGATCGTGGGGAGTGGACGCTTGAAGACCACGCCAGCCCTGCTCAAGAATGGGCGCGCCCACGCCTCCCTCCATTTATGGGGAAGGCGCGAACCGCCTTTACTACGTGACGGACGACGCGCCAGAGCTCAGCCCCACGCATGCCGCCATGTCACGACGCCCCCACACAGAGCCACGCTTGAGAGGCATGGGAAGCTCAGCGCCAAGAGACTTATCAGCGGTAAAACCACCTGCCCTGCCCACAAGATTATTTTTGGGTTTAGCCCAACGACGCGATTTCGCACGTGTGGCCCAGGCCGGAGGCTCTGTCGGTGATAAAACGAGGGGTACACTTTTGTACCCCTATAACTGTGCACAGGCAGTCTGAGCCGCTGGCACTGCCAAGACTGAAAGCAAGGAAAGGGAGGTGAGCCAAGGTAAGGCGAAGCTCGAAAGGAGCAGAACGACGCCAAGACCAAGACCACAAAGAGCAAAGGGGATTAGAGACTCCCGGCAAGATCCTTGCCGGGAGGTGGTTTTAGCAAACCCGGCAAGACCCTTGCCGTGGCAGCTCGCCCCACACCTACGGAGCGAATCACCCTTGAGTCCACTGCCCCCATGGGCAAGGATTCGGGAGACATCCTCGTGGTGGCATGCAGATCTTTGTGAAGACATTCAAGATCAGATACACACTATAGATGATGACGACCCTTGGCGGGATCCCAGCCAAGGAGGACCACAAGGCCCCCGGCAAGAGCCTTGCCGGGATGACAGCAGCGCCACGAAAGACCCTTGCCGGGGCCCGCAAGACCCTTGCCGGGCTACGGCGAGGCCCTTGCCAAGAACACCAGAGGGCCACCATCAGCCCACGCCAATCAAACCTCCACCACCGCTCGCATGTGGCTGCTGACCCAACCAGTTGGGCAGGCACTGCGTGGTGGCAAGCGGATCTTCGTGGAGACCCACCCGCGCGCGACCTCAGCTGCCTGCCGCCTACATGGCACCACGGGCATCGCTGGCTGAGGCGGCGTGTCGACACGAAAGGAGCGGCGATTTAACGAGACAGGGCTCCCCGCCCCGATTGTCAGATGTACTAGAGTAGGGTACCCTAGTACCCCGAACTCGCACGACGAGTTGCAGCGCCCCACGGCCGGGCCGGCTTGATGGCCGCCAAGATCCTCAGCAGCTCCCTTGGAGCCATTCAAGAACAATGCAGTCAAGACCCCGGCAAGAGGATCTTGCCGGGAAGGCCACTCAGGGCGCAAAGGAAACAAGGCCCCGGCAAGAGGAGCTTGCCGGGAAGGCTTGGCGGGCGCTGAACCCCCAAGCGCGACAAGGTTCCCACCGCGGCAAGGCGCTTGCCGGGGCGGGCGACCTCTCTTCATCTCCGCTCCAGCTCACCCGCCAACGTGTCGCCACGGGGCTCCCCCAAAGTACGTGTGTCGGTGGGCTGTGCAGCCAGCGGGGAGTAGCGACAAACAGCGCTGACAAGCCACCATCGTGGCAGGCCTAGGCGCACTTAACGGTCCTGTTACCTTGTTTCAGCGATCGACGGGCATTGATGACTCTTGTCCCTTGCCGTCGAGTTAGGTATAGGTTCTTGTACCTTTGTACAAAGCGGTGTACCTACCCAGGTTTTTACCATTGTAACCTTGTCTACTTGCCATATGTGGTAACCCCTTGTGCCTATAAAAGGAGGCTCGAGGGCAACGTAGAAAGGGTTCGGCTGGTTTCGGTCCAGCTCCAGCTTAGTTCATCACAATCAGGCTAGGTTTTGTAGCCCGCATTGCTCCCTAGCAAGAAGAGAAGAGAATCCACAAAGCAGCAGTAGGAGTATTATCTCTCCGGAGAGCTCCGAAGCTGGGTAAAAACCCTCTCGTGTGCATCGCTCGACCCGCTCTTGCACAGATCTCCGCCCCCCTCCGAACCACAAAGGGACCTAGGTCCCATAGGTGCTCGTGGGCACGATCAGCTCTTCCCCGACATCTTTGGCGCGCGGTAGGGGCAGAGGCTGTGTGAACCGGTCCGGCGGTCGCACTAGCAACTCCATCAACGTCTTCGTCGGCATGGCGCCAAGAAGAAGCCTTCGGCAGCAGCTGAGCCGTCCGCGTCGAACCCACCACCACCGGAGCCGTCAGGTGGTGGGGGAAACGCTGGCGGAGGGACCGGCGTCGTCGAGGGAGCCCACGATGCCGCCAGGTCCAAGGACAACGCGGCGCGGGCGTCGGCGTCCGAATCTGCACCGCGTCCATCACAGGAGATGCGGGACAAACAGCGTCATGATACCCGCGGCACCATACGGCCTTTGGACCAAGGCCAAGCTGGAGGATCCCGAGGCCCTCGAGACCCGCATGCACTTCAGCATGCCGGTACGAGTGGGGTACGGCCGCTGGGGCGGGATGCTGCTCCTCCTAACTTGGTTAGGAGTCCGAGCATATCCCGTTCTTCGCTCCGTACGCCCTTGCCGCCAACCACACCAGCGGAAGCCTTGGCGAGAGCTCAGTTACTACTAGATTACCCTCCGGCGGCCGATAAGGTCGACGAGTGGAGGGCCACAATTCAAAGTCTCATCGGCTTTGCCAACGGCGACGTCCCGCGGCAACCGAGCGCTTCACAACCGCGGCGAGGCGACAAGACGCGAGCCAATGGCGACGAGACTTGCGGGGGTGCACCCACCGTACACTCCCCTTCCCGAAGGCCAAGATCGCCGACTCGCCGGATCTACCTCGACATCGACTCCACAGCATCGTCGGATCCGCGAGCTCGTCGCGACCAGCGCCAAGTTCTTCGGGAACGGCAAGAAGAGGACGCTCGAACCCGTATCGAGCGCCGAAGAGAAGCGGCGCCGTCAATCTGACCAACGCGCCGGGCCCATTGTCGACATGCACGCGCCAGGGGAACCAGGCGACTTGCCGTACGCGGTGGGTTGCCCTGCGTTCACCCGTGAGCTGCGGCAAGTCCGGTGGCCCGACAAGAAAAACTTCAAACCAGACGTGCGGAGAAGTACGACGGCAGGACACACCATCGGAGTTCCTCAAGATCTACACCATCGCGGTGCAAGCTGCGGGGGACGAGCGACAAGATCTCGCCAACTACTTCCCTTGGTGCTCAAGCCAAACGCCGATCTTGGCTCATGCACTTGCCGGATGGCTCTATCTCTTCTTGGGCAGATTTGTGCCACCAATTTGTTGGCGCCTTCACAGGCGGCCACAAGCCTCATGGCTAGGAGAGTGATCTCCACCTGCTTGCCCAGAAGGAGGGGGAGTCTCTGCGCAAATTCATCCAGAGATTCAGTCAAGTGCACTACAACATCCCAGACGTCCACCCTGCTGCAGTAATTAGTGCATTCCATCAGAATGTACGAAATCGCAGGATGAGGGAGGAGATGGCGATGTGCAAAGTGAAAGACGTCACCGAGCTATACGCCCTGGCCGACAAGTGTGCACGCGCTGAAGAAGGAAGAAGACTCCCAGGAGAGAATGTGGGAGCAGAATCTGACAGTGAGGGGATCGCCCCGGCAAGGAATAGCCGGCGGCGGAACAACAGGAGGAAGAAAAACCAAGAAGTACTAGTTGTCGAGCAGTCCGGCAAGGATGGTGCCGCCAACCAAGCCAAGGCCGGTGGCTCCGGCAAGGAGGTTGCCGCTGATGCCAACCACCAAGCTGTGGCAGCCGCCGACAAGCCTGGCAGCTCCAACAAGCAGTACTGCAAAATCCACCGCACCAAGGGCCACGATCTCCAGAGCTGCAAGAAAGTCGAGCAGCTTGTTGAGCTACAAAAAGCTGAATACGAGCGGCGAGACAAGGAGAAAGCCCAAGAAGGTGCAGGTGCAGCAAGTAAGAAGAGACCCGGTCGGGGAGGACGCCGCGGCAAGGCCAAGCAGCGGCAAGGAGACAGACCTCCCCGTGGCCGCGACAAAGAAGAAGATGAAGATGAAGATGACGAGGACTATGAAGACGATGAAACTGATGAGCATGAGTTTCAAAAGGCAACAGAGGTCCTTTGCGTCGATGGTGGTGCGTCTCTGCATGCCTCGCACCGCCAACTCAAGCAATGGATGCGTGAGGTCAATGCAGCAGAACCATCCATAGAGTCACGCAAACCTCTGAAGTGGTCCAGCACGCCCATCATCTTTGACATTGAGGATCACCCTAATCGCATCACTGCGGTCGGGTGTTTGCCGATGTTGGTCTCGCCAACCATCCGCAACCTCAAGGTCACAAAGATGCTGGTTGACGGCGGGGCCGGCCTAAATTTGATCTCCTCTGCAGTGCTCCAGAAACTTCAAATCCCGACAATGAGCTCAAGAAATTGGTACTTTCAAGGAATCAACCCAGGAAGGAGCAAGCCCAAGGGAAGATCACGTTGCGGTAACATTCGGCAAAGTGAGCTCAACTTCAGAAGCGAGAGGGTCACGTTTGGCGTCGCCGATTTCCCATTGCCCTACAATGGCATACTTGGCCGTCCAGCACTCGCCAAGTTCATGGCCGCCTCTCATTATGCATACAACCTACTCAAGATGCCCGGCCCGATAAGTGTCATTTCTGTCCATGGAGACAAGAAAGACGCGCTTATCTGCGCCGACAAGATTTACCGGGATGCAGCAGCCGCGACGGATAGCAAACCACTTGCCGCTGAAGCTCCCGGGGGAAAGAAGACCACTAGGTCCGACAAGAGCTCTGTTGCCCACTCCGGCAAGCGCACCTCTTCGGAGTGCTGCGCTACCGTCGAGGACGCACCATCGAGCTCCACCGGCAAGTGCAACAAGGCGATGGCAGCTCCGCCAAAGACCAAGAAAGTGCCCGCCAAGGAGGACGGCACTGGTGGTACCTTCACCATCAGTGCCACACTTGATCCTAAATAGGAAGGCGAGCTCGTTGCTTTCCTGCGGGCGAATGTCGATGTGTTTGCGTGGCAACCATCTCATATCCCCGGTGTTCCCAGGAAAGTAATTGAGCAGCACCTAGCTGTCTGTCCTCACGCGCGGCCCGTCAAGCAAAAAGTTAGGAAACAGGCAGTGGAGCGCCAAGAGTTCATAGCAGAAGAAATCAAGAAATTGGAAGCAGCAGGGCTTGTCAGAGGAGTCCTCCACCCCACGTGGTTGGCCAATCCGGTAGTGGTGCGCAAGGCTAATGGGAAATGGAGACTTTGTATTGACTTCACAGATGTTAATAAAGCTTGTCCCAAGGACCCATTTCCCTTGCCGCGTATCGACCAGATTGTTGACTCCACGGCTGGATGCGATCTGCTTTCATTTCTTGATGCATATTCAGGATATCATCAGATCTTCATGGCAGAAGAGGATGAAGAGAAAACCGCATTCATCACACCATGTGGCACGTACTGCTTTATACGGATGCCTTTCGGTTTGAAGAATGCTGGTTCAACCTTTGCAAGGGTAGTCCATGATGCTTTTGGACCACAGATACACAGAAATGTAGAAGCCTACATGGATGATATAGTGGTCAAGAGCAAAGACAGGGCAACCCTGGTTCAAGATTTGGATGAGACGTTTGCAAACCTGCGCAAGATCAACCTCAAGCTCAACCCCGAGAAGTGCGTGTTTGGAGTCCCTTCCGGCAAGCTTCTCGGGTTCTTTGTATCTCAGCGGGGAATTGAAGCCAATCCCGACAAGATCAAGGCCATTGAGCAGATCGAAGCACCAAAAGCGTTAAGGATGTCGAAGGCTTGCGGTTGCGTGGCTGCTCTCAAGCAGGTTCATCTCTAAATCTGCTGAACGCGCCTGCCCTTTTTCAAGATTTTGAAAAGGCAGGTCAATGAAATGGACTCGAGGCGGAGGCTGCGCTGCAGACTTGAAGAGATACTGTCCTCCGCTCCAATACTTGTCGCACCTAAGCCACAAGAGAAGTTGCTGCTATATATAGCGGCGACCAATCAAATGGTTAGTGCTGCGTTAGTAGCGGAGAGGGAGGCAGATGATGAGCCGGCAACCGAGGCAGGCGCATCCAGCGACAAGCAAGACGCTTCGCCGTCATGCTCTGGTCCCGACAAGGACGGATCAGCGCAGGGTTGCGACAAGATGCGGAAGAAGATGGTGCAGCGCCCAGTCTACTTTGTCAGTTCCCTTCTGCAGGGGGCTAGATCAAGGTACTCTGGTGTGCAGAAGCTGCTTTTCGGCCTGCTCATGGCCTCGAGAAAGCTGCGCCATTACTTCCAAGCACATGAGATAACAGTCGTCACTCGCTTTCCGCTGAAGAGGATATTGCAAAATCCAGAAGCAACAGGCAGGATTGTTGAGTGGGCACTGGAGCCGTCAAGCTTTGGTCTCAAGTTCGAAAGCACTTCAACTATCCAGAGCAGGGCATTGGCAGAATTCATAGCAGAGTGGGCGTAGCGCAAGATGAAGAAATTCGAGGCGAGCATCCCGTCAAGGAGGCAAATAAAGAATGGCTGATGTACTTTGATGGTGCCTTCTCGCTGCAAGGCGCGCGGTGCTTGGCATCTTTGCTTATCGCACCCACCGGAGAGCACCTCAAGTACATAGTCCAGATGCACTTTCCCAAGGAACAAGCAACAAACAATACTGCAGAGTATGAAGGCTTGCTTGCGGTCTCGAGATTGCGGTGGACCTTGGGATTAAGAAGCTTATTGTCGGGAGACTCACAACTTGTCGTCCGCCAAGTAAATAAAGATTACCGAGTCCGTTGATGGAAGCGCACGTCGATGAAGTGAGGAAGCTGGAAGAGCACTTTGAAGGCTCGCAAATGGAACACGTTCCAAGAGCACAGAATGATATAGCTGATGGCCTCTCCAAATGTGCGCACTTAAGTTACCGTGGAACCAGGATTTTTGTGCTCAAGCTGACTCAGCCAACCGTGACACCATCGACAGACAGAGCAAAAGAGAAAATTGGTTTCGGCGACTACTTTCCGGCAGAGCTCCCGAAGCCGCCGCCAAGAAGGTCCCTAAAACCAACGCAAATATCACTGAGGAGCAGTCTGCTCCGACAAACCATGCAGTTTGTATCGTTGAAGCAAACGCTCTCGACAAGCTTAGCTCCGGCAAGCTTGACGGGGATCATCGAGCTCGGCGGACCTGCAGGTCCTTGCCGAGAAGCTGATGGTCCCGCAGTGATAGATGAGCCTTTAGTCCTTGTTGTCGAGCCACAGGCTCCAACATGGGCACAGCAGATCGTCCATTTCCTTCAGACAGGAGAACTTCCCGAAGAGCAAGAAGAAGCGGAAAAAGTAGCCCGGCAGTCAAGTATGTACCAGTTTGTTGACAACATCACTGCATGTAAGAAGACTCAATGGAGTGAAATTGAAGTGTATTTGCGGGAAGATGGGCAGAAGCTGTTGGCGGGATATACGGAGGCATATGTGGTCACCACATTGGCGCAAGAGCTCTTGCCGCAAAGCTTTCCGACAAGGTTTCTTCGGCGAAGCCCTCCAGATGCAATCGCACAACTAACCAAGTGTGAAGCGTGCGGTTCCATTCAAAGCAGATACACCAGCCAGCTCAAGCTCTCCAGACGATCCCTTTATCCTGGCCCTTTCGGTGCTGGGGCTCGACATCCTCGGCCCCTTCCCCGAGCTGTCGGGGCTTTGAATACTTGTGCGTCGCAATCGACAAGTTCACAAAGTGGCGGAAGTGGAACCAGTGAGGAAGGTGACATACGATCACCGTCAAGTTCTTCAGTCAATTGTTTGCCGCTTTGGGATTCCTAACGGATCATCACCGACAACACACACAGTTCACGATTCGCACCTTCATGCAATCGCCCAAGATCTTGGCGCCAAGATCTGCTTTGCTTCCGTTGCTCATCCGAGAAGCAGCGGTCAAGCGAGAGAGCAAACGCTGAAGTGCTGCGAGGACTCAAGACCAGAACTTTCGACGGGCTACACAGTGCGGAAGGAACTGGATCGAGGAGCTGCCGGTGGTTCTTTGGTCGATCGGGGCGGCGCCGTCGAGCCAGCGGCGGACACCCTTTGCTCTAGTCTACGGAGCAGAGGCAGTTCTCCCCACGGAACTTCGTATCTGGGTCACCTCGAGTGCTCGCTTATGATGAGCTTGAGCAAGAGCAGCTGCGGCAAGATGACGCGCTGCTCCTCGAGGAAGATCGTCTTCAGCTCTTTGTACTAGCTGCTCGTTACCAGCAAGCTTTGCGTCGCTACCATAGCCGCAAAGTTAATGCCGAAGCTTCGAGGAAGGCGACCTTGTTCTTGGCGTGTTCAATCCGCCAAGAATTCCAACAAGTTGGCCTTGAAGTGGGAAGGCCCTTATCGGGTAAAACGAGTCACTAGGCCGGCGCTGTCGCCTTTGAGACCGAAGGCGGCTTTCCGGTGAGCAATTCCTGGAACATAGAGCATCTTCGCAAGTTTTACCCATGAGCGCGGTTGCGGAACCCGTTCAAGCAACCACCCTTTTGTACAAGTCTTGCCGCTGTTGCATGTAATCCTTTGTACAAAGCCGGGCGCAGACCCCGTGCATCAGTAAAGCCTATGGTTGCGCACATTTTTGTTAATACATGCTTTCATGATCAAATATGCATGTGTTTACTAACATCTTGTGCAGCACCCGCACCCGGTAAGCGATAATGAGCTACTAGGCTCCATAACTTTCTTTTTCTCTTCTTTCTTCTCAAACAAGAAGGAGGTTCATCCACCCACAAGTTAACCGGGGGGAAAGAAGGAAAGAATGGTGTGGGCCGACAAGCGTCGCTCGAGGAACTGTCGCCTTGCCGGAGAATGGACAACAGAAAAGCTAAGTTGCTAAGTTTAAGCGACCAGTTTTAAATTTTCAAGTTATTTTCCTCGAACGATAGTACTTTGTATGGAAAACCTGTGCGCGGAGGAACCAAATCGTGACTGGTCGCGCCCTTACTTTGTTTGAGTCCGCTCAACAATTTAAGTGAGTTGCGGCTAGTCATGACGAGGTTGCTTGTCGATAGCGACCCCTTGCCAAAAAGCTGCTGAAGTTCGCTTTTCGGGCTCGCGGCAAGGGTGCCTGCACCGGCAAGTTTCCCTGAAAGCGTAGGGTGAAAACATACAAGGGAAGAAATCGAGTAAAGGAAATAACATTGCATTCGATTGCCTAAGATAGTGTATATTACATGATAACTTGTCGCGGATCTAATAGCTTTTAAGCCTAAACATGATCTCTGACGACAAGAAAAAGATAGACTTGGCGGCCTAGTCCAGCGGTAAGCCCTCGAGCCTCTTGACTCCGCTCACCCTGTCCACAATGGGTGCGACAAAGGGTCTTGAGCGCTTCAACATCGGCGGATGAAGGCAGGGACTTGAGGGCCTTGGAGAAGTCGGCCTTTGGGTTGCGGAAGGCCACCTTCATCAACACCTTACGAGAAACCTCGGCACAGACTTGGCGTGATTCCTCCACCAGTTGCTTGGGAACCTCATCCGGAGCCGCGGATCTCGCCAACACGCCTTTGAAGAAAAGGCTGAGCTTGACGCTGGGTTGGAGGTTCTCGTCGGTGGAATATCCAAGATCTGTCATGCCCAACTCTATCAGCTCATTATGGATACCGGCGGCGGTGTCCACTAGGCCTTCCGTCCAATGCATTATGCTGTCCCGAAGATTATTCTGGGCGGTCACGGCATTCGACAACAACTCCTCGGTGGCCTTGATTTTCTCCAACAGGCCCGTCTCCGCTCCTCGAGCGCGTTCAGCGTCTCCGTCAAGGTGGTCAACTTCAGCTCCAGATCTGCCTTGGCGACCTTGGCGGCATCGATCTCCTTGATTTTTTCAGCCAAAGCGGCCTTGCAGCTTCGCCGAGGGTGTGGCGTCCTTCTCACGCTTCGCGTTTCAGCCCGTGACCTCCTCGGCACTCTTACGGAGGTGGACTCGGCTGAGCCACCCTGCGTCTCCGGTTCCCTTTGGCGGCCTCGGCAGCTGTGGCAGCATCCTTTGCCTCTGAAGCGGCCCGCCCGATCGTTTGCTTTCAGCGGCGAGATCTTCCTCAAAGCTGTCGAGGTTGATCTTCCGCTGCGCTTGACTCACCTCTCTCCGGAGAGCTTCTCACCGGCAAGCCTCTGCTGCTCCTCAACCTCGCCTTTCTCCAAGATAAAGGCCGTGCGCTCCTCGACAAGCTGCTCCCGGGCCTCTGCTATGTCCCGGAGAGTCTCTTTGTTGGCGTTGGAGCTCTTCCGACGCTTCTCCAAGTCGGCTCCGCCCTCGCGACAAGCGCCTCCACAGACTCGGTTTGGCTTGTCGAGGCGCGGTAGAGCGACAACAACCTCCTTAGCAGCTGCTCCTCCTCGGGTTCATCATCGCTGCTGCTCGGGCGTCAACCAGCGACAGCCGGCGGAGGCAAGCAGCTCGCATCGAAGGTCTCCCCTTGGTGGCACCTGGAGCTTGATGCCCATGGGAGCTTGATGAAGACACCCTCACCGGCTCTCAAGTAGGCGTCGAGGCTGGGGCTCCTCGGAGTCAGTGCGGCGTCGGTGGCGGGAGATCGTGATCGGCGCTGGCGCTGGCGCTCCTGCGGCCCGGGCCGTCGGTCACGATCGCGGGTTCCTCCCAGCCTCTGCGCCCGTGCCTCGGCAACCTCCTCGGGCGGGCTTGTCGGCCACCAGCTTCCTTCTCCTCCATGTTGGCGGCATCGACACTATCGCCGCGGCGTCTTCCTCACCGGCAGCCTCGGTTTCCATCGGGTCTCCGGCAGATGGATCGATGGTCGAAGGAGGAAGCACAAATCAAGCAGACATTGAAAGAGAAAGCGGAAGAGCAGAACCAAGGAAAACTATCAAGACAAGAAGATTACTGCAGTAGGGCACATGGTGGCGGCCTCCCTGCCGGAGGATCGTTGGCGCCAGTCCTTGTCGGGAAGCTCCCCTTGTCGGGAAGCCTCCCTGGCGGAGGCGCTCCTTGGCGAGAAATTCTCCCTTGGTGGCGTGGTTGAAGCAAGTAGAATCTCGGGAGGCGGCCTCGGGGCCTCTGATGAGGCTGGACCTCGGGGTAACCTCCGGTGCTCCATGATGTGGCTGCTCTGCTCCTACAAAATCAATAAACCAGATATAAATGTGGAAAAGCACCCAGCGCGCCTAACCACGGAAGCATACAGATACTTACTGCTGGGGGCTGTCTTTGAGGGCTGCTTTGTTGAAGGTTGCGGGTCCGGCAAGGAGTCCGGGACGTGCTCCCTGTTGCTACTGTGGGGGTCATCTGAGGCAGCGACCACCGGCGTCTTGGCCCTCTTGGCGCCCTCTGGTGGCATACGAAGAAGAAAGTTCGAGTGGAACGATCGGATATAAGATAAAGCAATAAATTAGAAGAGTACAAATAGCAGCGGCAAGATCTTACTCTTCCTCTTCTTCCTCGGAGCTGAGGCGGAGAGATCGAACTCTGCTCGGCATGACGGATCGGGGAGAAGACTCCCTCTGGCGCTTAAGCGGGTGCGAGGCCACAACTCGAAGGCCCGAGCCGTCGCCGTGGCGAGAATGAGACGCGTTCAGCAGCTTGATGCTTGCAGTGTAGAGCGGCGTCGAGGCGGCGGCGGCTGTTGGACCGTATGCTCCCCACCATTTCTCCGGTCCTCGGAGCGTCTCCTTGGCGGCGGCGGCGAGCTCCTCCTGCGGCAAGCTACTTGGCCAGCGGAGGGAGGCGTCCCGGCGAGCTCACTGGAGTCGTTGTCGGGCTCGATCTGCTCCTCCTCACCGATGAACTCTTCTCGGTCGGCAAGGCTTGCCGCCTCGGCCCTCTCGCTTCCTCGATTGTGAACCCAAAGCGCACCAGCGGCGGCGGCCTCTGCAGCCTCCTCCACCCTTGTAGCGTCGCGCCATCTCTGGCGATGGTGTCGCGGGTGAGCCGCCTCTTCTCGTCGGCGCGGACGGCACCAGACAAGTCGTCGAAGAACTGCTGCACTATGTCATCGGCGGGTTCTGCCAAGTTGGAGCGATCCATGGGAATCGCTGGCGGCATTATCGCGGATGCGATCAAGCGCCGAGTTGTTGCACAAGGGCACAACTCCCTCGGCAACATGCACCATCGAGGGTTGTCGCTTGAGGCTTGAACAGCTCCCCATGACATGCCGACAAGCTCCATGGTGGTGAAATTCCAATTTAGGCCTGGGCGCAGCCTCATGATATCCACCGCGTTCGGAATTCCCAAGCAGGTCTCCTTTATCCTGCAAAGGGTGCAATGTGGCGAAGGAAGTCGCGCCAACTGCCCTACGGTAAGCCACCTTGCGGGGCTAAAATCCTAGTAGTGGCAATCTTCAACTTGTCGTCCTCCGGCGTAAGTTACTCAATCGTTGCCACGAACTATGGGGGTCTTCTTGAGGCGGTAAAGGCTGTGGCTCCTCCTCTAAGATCCAGCACCGGTCAGCCCTCCACTCCTCCCACTTGCTGCGCAACTCTCCGTCAAAATGCGCTTCCTTCTTGCCGATCCTAGAGGTCCATGCAATTCCTCCGACAGCGGCTCTCCTCTCTCTACGGGGTGAGAAGTAATGGTGGAAGAGGCGACATTTGGGTGGACCCGACAAAGTTCTCGCAGAGATGTGCGAAAACAGCCAAGGTGAGGGCGGCGTTGGGGTGAAGTCAGAAGGCGGAGGCCATAGGTGTTCATGACATCACGAGAAAAACTTCAGAAAAGGCGGGCAGAGCCCGCACTGTAAAAAAATCGCAAAGAAGGGTACCGAAGGAGACCTTAGCAGATGTGGCGGCGAGATGACCCTCGTCGCGCGGATCGCCAGGTCACCGTCGACGAGAAGAGGTAGTACAGCTCCGCAGCTCCTTCTGTTGGCGGGGATCGAAGAGCCCGCTCCTTCCGCAGCGCCATGAGCCGCGCTGCGCCTCGGCAATTCCGCCCTTCCCTTATCGGCCTTGAGCCATAGGGGTCGTGGTGGAGAAGCCGGCGGCGTGGGTGGCATCGGTGGCAATGGAGGCGGGTGTCGCTCTTTGTGGACTAGAGAAGGAAGGGAAGGCGATGGGGGTTTTCGATGTGACAGCGAGGGCAAGTGGGCGTCTGCCCGGTTCCTCCGCTTATAAAGGGAGAGGCGAGCGCTCGATTTTCCCATTAAAAAAGCCCACGATCTCCCCTCGACGCCACGTCCGTGGCGTGCCGTTAAGTGGGAGCGTGGTGGGTCCAAGGCAAATGTGGCGTAATCAAGACCACAGCAGCGCCCGTGCACTTTTTTTGGGCCTGGCCCAATAGAGCTTAGCGCCGTGTGTGGCCCAGCCCGGGGCTCCTATCGGTGTACTAGGTAGGGGTACCCTAGTACCCCAAACTTCGTCTGCAGACGATTCTGGCCACGGCGGGCGGCTTGATGGCCGCCAAGATCCCAGCAGCTCCCTTGGAGCCATTCATGAACAATGCAGTCAAGACCCGGCAAGAGGAGCTTGCCGGGAAGGCCACTCGAGCGCAAAAAACAAGGCCCGGCAAGAGGAGCTTGCCGGAAGGCTTGGCTGTGGCGCTGAACCCCCAAGCGAAGGTTCCCACAGCGGCAAGGCGCTTGCCGGGCGGCGACCTCTCTTCATCTCCGCTCCAGCTCACCCGCCAGCGTGTCGCATGCGGGGCTCCCCAAAAATGCTGGCGTGTCGGTGGGCTGTGCAGCCAGCCAGGGAGTAGCGACAAACAGCGCAGACAAGCCACCATCGTCGGGCGGAGGCGCCTTAACGGTCCTGTTACCTTGTTGGGCGGCCAGGGCGGGCATTGATGACTCTTGTCCCTTGCCGTCGAGTTAGGTATAGATTCTTGTACCTTTGTACAAAGCGGTGTACCTACCCAGGTTTTACCATTGTAACCTTGTCTACTTGCCATATGTGGTAACCCCTTGTGCCTATAAAAGGAGGCCGAGGGCAGCGTAGAAAGGGTTCGGCTGGTTCGGTCCAGCTCGACTTAGTTCATCACAATCGGGCTAGGTTTTGTAGCCGCATTGCTCCCTAGCAAGAAGAGAAAAGAATCCACAAAGCAGCAGTAGGAGTATTATCTCTCCGGAGAGCTCCGAAGCTGGGTAAAAACCCTCTCGTGTGCATCGCCTCGACCCGCTCTTTGCACAGTCTCCGCCCCCCTCCAAACCACAAAGGGACCTAGGTCCCGTAGGTGCTCGTGGGGCACGATCAGCTCTTCCCCCCCGACACCGATAAAGCAAGGACACCTAAGCAAGACGCATTAAAGGCGCCTTGTCATGTAATGCGAGGGATAAACTCGCATCACTGTACCCTTTCCACCTCACTGTGTGCCACCGTGGCAACCCCTTTCCCTATAAAAGGAGGCCCAAAGGCGACCAGGAGGAGGATTCGACTTTGGGCTCGTCGCCCCATCGCTAGTTCAAGAACACGGATAAACAAACCACCAAAGCAGGAGTAGGGTTTTACGCATCCTCGCGGCCCGAACACAGATAAGGAAACCGTGTGCTATATGTTTGATCCGCTCTTCTCATGACCCAGCCCCATGACCGTATTAAAGATTCTTGTGATCCCATAGGTGTTATTCCCACCGACCGGTGGCTCGGCGTGTGAAGTGCGGCGGCGGCACGGTGGCTCGGCTCGGCGGCGGCGGCCGCAATGATGGCGTGGTGGAGGTGTGAGGAGGTGACGATGGGCGAGGTGGGATCGGCGGATCGGCAGGCAAGCTCATGCGAGTGTTTTTTCCTTTTTCCCCACGTACCGATTCAGGTTGACATACTATGAGGATTGCAGGTTGAATACCCAAAACTATAGGGTCTTTTTGCAAAACTAACGACGACGTACCATCAGAAGCAATAACTGGTTTATTAGTAGGTAAAGATGGCCATGAAGAAGTGCGAGTTTTGCTACTTACACCAAGGAGGGCGCACCGTAGGCCAGTATGTGGATGACTTCAGTAAGCTAGCACCTTATGCCTCAGATAACGTCGCTGCGGATGCAGCTAAGCAGGAGAAGTTTCTGGAAGGACTGAATGATGAGCTGAGCATGCAGTTGATGGTGGCAAATTTAATTAACTACCAGGAGTTGGTAGATAGAGCTCTCATGATTGAAGGGAAGCAGCAGGAGATTGACAACCGCAAGAGGAAGTATGGACAAGGGAAGTACAATTCTGGAGCTCAGCAGAGACCCCGCTTTACCCCGAACTCGGGAGGACTTGTCCATAACCATGGAGGCCACACTCACAATGGAGGAATTTCGCACAACCATAGTGGCTCCAAAAATGGGAATGTTAACGGAGGAAGCAACGGACAGAACCGTTCCAACCCAGCAACACCAGCCAAGAAGGATCTAAGTCACATTACTTGTTTCAAGTGCGGGAAGAATGGACATTATGCCATGGAGTGTTCTGAAGCAAAGAATGGGAATGGCAATGGAAGCTCTGGGAAGAATCCCAACCCTTTCAACAGGGGACAAGTGAACCACATTAGCGTGGAGGAGGTTGAAGCGCAACCCGATGCAGTAATAGGTAAGTTTTTGGTTAAGTCATTTACTGCAATCGTTCTTTTGATACAGGTGCATCGCATTCATACATATCAAGGGGATTTGTGGATAAGTTTAAACTGCCAACCCAAGCCCTTAGGTCACCCATGTTAGTACCCTCGCCAGGAGCAGAGTATATGGCTAGTCTATGGTGTGATCGATTACCATTAAGGATTGGTAACTACATATTTCCCTCAGACCTAATAGTATTGGAGTCACAAGGACTGGATGTGATATTAGGCATGGATTGGTTATCGAAGTATGGAGGGAACATTGACTGCGCCATTAAGTCGATTTTGCTTACCACCCCAGAAGGAAGAAGGACCAAGTATGTATCCCGGCATGTGCCGAATAGGACTCAAGTAAATTCCTTATCAGGAGTTGTACAGGAGGAAGTACTAGTGGTGAAGGATTTCCCGGATGTATTTCCAGAAGAGTTGCCAGGCATGCCACCGGATAGAGACATTGAGTTTTGGATCGAGCTTTTGCTAGGCACAGGGCCAATATCAAAGAGACCGTATAGGATGCCCGCAAAGGATTTAGAGGAAATTAAGAAGCAGATTAAGGTTACTGGATAAATGTTACATTCACCCAAGTTCGTCACCTTGGAGATCACCAGTACTTCTAGTGGAGAAGAAGGATGGATCGTTGAGGATGGTTGTTGACTATCGAGGATTGAATGAGGTGACGATTAAGAACAAGTACCCACTGTCGATGATCAATGATTTGTTTGACCAGCTGCAAGGAGCTAAGGTGTTTTCCAAGATCGATCTGCGATCAGTGTACCACCAGCTGAAGATTCGAGAGAAGGATATACCTAAGATAGCTTTTACCACAAGGTATGGGCTATATGAGTATACCGTTATGTCATTTGGTCTGACTAACGCACCTGCCTATTTTATGAACATGATGAACAAGGTGTTTATGGAGTTTTTGGATAAGTTCGTCGTGGTGTTCATTGATCATATTCTGGTCTACTCTAAGAATGAAGAGGAACATAAGGAGCATTTGCGTTTGGTATTTGGGAAGCTTAGAGAACACCAGTTGTATGCCAAGTTCAGCAAGTGTGAGTTTTGGTTGAAGGAAGTTGGATTCCTTGGACATGTTATATCCGGAGAAGGAATAGCAGTAGACCCTACCAAGGTTGTCACTGTGACAAATTGGGAAGCACCCACGTCAGTTGGAGAGATCCGGAGTTTTCTTGGACTCGCAGGATACTACAGGAGGTTCATTGAAAATTTCTCGAAGATTGCGAAGCCCATGACGGAGTTGTTGAAGAAGGACACAAAGTTCAAATGGATAACGGAATGTGAGGCCAGTTTTCAGGAGTTGAAGAAACGCTTGGTTACAGCTCCAGTGTTGATTCTTCCAGACCAACGCAAGGATTACCAGGTGTATTGCAACACTTCTCGTCGAGGACTTGGAGCGGTGCTTATGTAGGAGGGAAGAGTTGTCTCATATGCCTCACGACAGCTTAAACCCCATGAGTTGAATTATGCTACCCATGATTTGGAGTTAGCAGCCATAGTGCATGCGTTGAAGACATGGAGACATTTTCTCATCGGAAACCATTGTGAGGTGTACACGGATCACAGGAGTTTGAAGTACATCTTCACGCAGAAGGAGTTGAATCTCAGGTAGAGGATATGGTTGGAGCTCATTAAGGATTATGATATGAAGTTGCATTATCATCCCGGAAAGGCTAACATAGTAGTTGATGCGTTGAGCCGCAAGAGTCATGTCAATACACTCATGACCGGAGAGTTACTCAAGGAGTTAGCAGAGGATCTTCATGAACTATATTTGGAAATAGTTCCGAGAGGTTATGTAGCAGCATTGGAGATTCAGTCTACTTTCATGGATAAGATCCGAGAAGCTCAGAAGACGGACAAAGAGATTGCCGAGATAAAAGAGAGGATGAGAAAAGGAAAGCTAAGGGATTTTGTGAGGGTGAGCACGATACCCTATGGTTTGAGGACCGCGTTTATGTGCGAAATGATCCAGAGATCAGGAAGTTGTTCTGCAAGAGGCCCATGATTCGCCATATCCGATTCACCCAGGAAATACCAAGATGTATCTGGATTTGAACGATAGTTTCTGGTGGACCGGAATGAAGAAGGATATTGCGGAGTATGTAGCAGTTTGTGATGTAGGTCAGAGAGTGAAAGCAGAACATCAGAAGCCAGCTGGATTGCTACAGCCATTGCCGATACCCGAATGGAAGTGGGATAAACTAGGCATGGACTTTATCACGGGATTGCCCAGGACCCGTTCAGGCTATGATTCGATATGGGTTGTAGTCGATCGTTTGACGAAGGTAGCTCATTTCATCCCAGTGAAGACCACTTACACCAGTGCTAAGTTGGCAAAGATATACATGACCAGGATCGTATGTCTACATGGAGTTCCGAGGACCATTGTATCGAATAGAGGAACCCAGTTTACCTCAAAGTTTTGGAATCAGTTGCATGAGACTTTGGGAACCAGGCTAGAGTTCAGTACAACTTTTCACCCGTAGACGGATGGACAGACTGAGAGAGTCAATCAGACTCTGGAGGACATGTTGAGAGCTTGTGCGCTAGACTATGGATCTAGTTGGGACGACAATTTTCCATATGCAGAGTTCTCTTACAACAACAGCTATCAAGCCAGTTTTAAGATGGCCCCTTTCAAAGCATTGTATGGAAGGAGGTGCAGGACACCATTATTGTGGGATGAAGTTGGAGACCGTCAGTTGTTTGGACCAGATTTGATTAAAGAGTCTGAAGAGAAGGTTAAGCTGATTCGCGATAGACTCAAGGTAGCCCAGTCCAGGCAGAAGAGCTATGCGGATTCTAAATGCAAGGAGACAGTTTACGAAGTCGGAGATAGAGTGTATCTTCGTGTATCACCACTCCGAGGAGTGAAGCGTTTTGGAGTTAAGGGAAAGTTAGCCCCGAGATTTGTAGGACTATACCGTGTTTTGGAACGCATGGGAGAAGTTGCTTACAAGTTGGAAATTGCCCGAAGGATTGTCAGGAGTTCACGATGTGTTCCACGTTTCTCAGTTGAAGAAGTGCCACGCAGAGATGGCTGATATTCCTCTGATAGATACAGTGCCACTAGAAGTGATTCAGTTGGATACCGACTTGGCCTACGAGGAGAAACCTGTCAAGATTCTTGAGTTTGCCAGCCGAGTCACCTTGATAAGGTTATCAAGTTACGCAAAGTTGATTGGAGCCACCATACGAGGATGAAGCCACACAGGAGCGAGAGGAAGACCTACGGAAGGATCATCCTCACATATTTTCTAGCCAACCCAAATCTCAAAATGAGATTCATTTTAAGGGGTAGGTTTGTAACATCCCAAATTTTGATTTGGAATGTTATGCATTAGATCATCATTGCATATCATATTTTATTGCATTTTGGCTTGATCCTAGAAATTCTCATAACTCAAGGACCCTGAGAGAGAGTTTGGGATTTCGTTATTTTCATATTTGAGTTTCACAAATTTTGAAAAGAGGATCGTTTGATTTTAATTATTTTTATCTTGAATATTTCTTTTATAAAATAAAAGAGAGGATAAAATGACTTTCCCAAAATAAAGAAATATTGGAGATTTAATATTAAAATCAAATAATATTTTTATTTGGAGTTTTATCACTATTTTATTTGAATTAGGAAAATATGCGTTTTTAAAAATTGCATTAGAGGCCCAAATAAATTTTCACCTTGTCCGGTAGATTTTTAGAGGACGGGGAAAATTTATTTCAGGATTTTTGGAGTCTGTTTAGTATTTCATTTATTCATTTTTCTGAGTGGAATTTTTTTTATTTAAAAAAGTCAACCGACTTAACGGGTCGTGTCCGACCGGGACCCTGCGCCTGGGTGGCTTTAAAAGCAGAGGCCCGCGACCCCGAGGCCCAAATCGCCGCCGCCGCCCGAACCCTAACCCGCCGCCGCCGCCAGTGCCATTTCGCCGCTGCCACGGTCCCTTCGGCGACCGCCGCCCGCCGCCACCGCCCGACCCGCCACGAAGCCACTCGCCGCCGCCGCCGTCCCGCCGACCGCCGGAGGTAGTCGCCGCCGCCGTCGGTTTTCGTGAGAAAACCGATCGGTTTTCTTTCGAAACCCTAGGTCCCCTTTTTTTATTTTAGATCGTTTTTTTGGTTTAGCTATTTAGCGAACGCCCGTTCGTACGTTCGTTTTAACAAACGGTTTTCACGGTTAACCACAGACAGCGAACGTTCGTTCGTTAGTCTGTTCGTCAGTTTTTCTTTTTCTCGGATTTTTCGCGATTATTTTCGATCGCGATTTCTGATCCGATTTTCGTTTTAGTTTAACTTTTCGCTCCTTTATCTGAATCAGGCGATTCAAGCGCCTAGATCTTTGTCTCGAAGCCCTCTTTCTGTTTAACCAACTTGAACAAGATTTTTCTACTGTAAAATTTGACTTTAGTCCAGATTAGTAAACAGATCTTGTTTCTTTCGCAGTTTGAGTTTCGTTGCTTCGTTAGATTTGATTCTTTTTGCAAACTAGAGTTCTTAAGTTGAACTTTCTGGTTAAATCTCTTATTTGAAGTTTTACCCGTGCTTCTAGTTGAGTGCTTATTGTATGCTTGTTTGTTTGCGATAGAGTTCCCGGAGTGTGAAGCGTGCTACTACGAGTCTCTAGGTTTCGCGGATCATCAGCAAGGCAAGTAACACTTTGATCATACCTCTTTACTACCCAGTTTTATTGCATTAGATCAATCCTCAAACTTTTTCATGGTTAGGATCTAACTAAATTGTGGGTTTTGGGAAGTAGATGAGGTAGTACCTATTCACATGTTTATTATCAAACCTATGGGAGTTACTTCTACGTTATGCTTATATTGCTATGCTATGCTCGTAGACGTGGATTGGGTTTGAGTGTATTCCATGACAGATGTGAGATGGTTAATTAATGGTTCAACTTAAGGTGGCAACTTAAATACATATCTGGGTGGATTGCTTGTGGGCACCTGGAGAATCTAGTGTTGTCCTAGGATATCCCGAAGGACTCGTGTGATCATCCTACGGCCCGCCACCCAGGCTCAAAGGGATCATAAGATTATTCATGCTAGAAACTTCCGTGTGCAGCCACAAGCCATTATGGGCTCTGGCATAGTTGAGTATGTTGCGTGAAGCTCTTGAAGAGGTAGACTAGCAGATGTAGTGGGATGTAGGTGGTACTGTTTATCCAGAGTAGAGAGTTAATGCTTCTGAAAGACCATGTCTCGGTCATCTGTTTCTCAAACACCATGTAGTGCGAGAAATCCAACGGAGGAGATCTAGTCTTGTGGGGAAAAGTGCGCAAACCTCTGTAGAGTGTATAAACTAATCATGGTTAGCCGTGTCCCCAGTTATGGACATCTTGAGTATCTAGTTCTTGGATTATCATGTGGATCTCATCACTCTTAATTTAAATTGATTGGGTTAATGATGATGCTTAATTGGGATTGAGTTGGAGGAACCTTCTCAATGTTTAACAACTACCATGATAGTTAAATAAAATTTATTCCTTTGTTGTAGGGAAAAATTGGCTTTTCGCAAAACATATTAACCATATAGCCTCCTCCAGCCATATATGCATGTAGTGATAGCATTATTCTATTCTTTATTCTCTTGTGTTACATTGCCAGCATATTCCATGTGCTGACCCGTTTTTGGGCTGCAACGTATCATGTTGTAGACTTTTCAGACGACGAGTAAGGAGCCATAGGTCGTTGTCTTTCACTCAGTGATGCTGTTGGAGTTGATGGACTCACTTTATCTTCCAAGCCTTCCGCTGTTTTAGATGGCCTTTAGCCATATTTATTGTAATAAGTTCTCTTTTGAGACATTTGATGTAATAAGTGTGTGACTGCTACTCTGTTATAAATCCTCAAGTACTGTGCATGTCAGCATTACCGATCGAGGGATGACATTGATGCATAGAATCGAATTTGTTTGAGGTGCAGTGGCTACATGATGACTTCAACATATAGTAAAGAAGAACAAGTCGACTGACTGACAGAAAATATACTAACGGAGAACAACTCAACCTGACACATCGACCACAAATGTCTCGCTACTCTTACCAACAAGGAACATACTTATTAAAGAAGTGAAGAGGATCATCTTAAAGAAGTGCGAGAAGAGCAAGCAGATTGAAGATATTACAAGTCTTTCTATACAATGTGGTTTGCCCACCATGATGAACGAGGAAACGCGGAGAAATAGTATTCATACGGTCTCTCCATATGTGTCTCACATGCATTTAGAAACTAAAGTAGAACATTTAGCTGACCAATTAAACACCTCTCAGTTTTACTAATATTAGCATAATATCAGATTTGAATTTGTACAACTAAGCTTGTTTAGCTTGATGGGTGGAGAAGTGTTATTACGACACAAACCATGTAGGCTGACCGTGGTCATATAAAATGGGGAAACCGTAAGCATGATGAGTATAGTGTTGACCGTGGCAGTGGGATGGCAGATCTGAAGCTGCAAACCGCGCAAAGGGTAGTTAGCAACCGATTTTGCTTTGAAATAACAATTAAGATTTGGTATGGAAAAGAAAGTACAGTCAACAAGTGACAAAGAAATGCAATTCTGCTATCTCTCTATATGTCGTGACATGCATTTGGAAACTCAAGTGGGACCTTTAGCTAACCAATTAAATGTGTCTGTTAACTAATATCAGTATCATATCACAATCATATTTGAACAACTAAGCTTTGGAATTTTGAGTGTTGTGTTATTTAGCTTGAAGGGTGGAATAATGCTAGTCTGACGAGAAAGCACCTCGCAGATCATAGTAGAGTAGAAAGGGAAAACCCTAAGCATCAAGAGTAAAATCAGGAAAGTGGAACTAAATTTGGACGATTGGGTGGCGCACATGCTTTTTGAAATGAATATAGGAACATTAGGTGACCAATTAAACACTCTCTATTTTAGTAATATGAGCATCATATCAGATTTGTATTTCAACACCTAAGCTTTGGAATTATGAGTGACATGTTGTTTCGCTTGATGGGTCGATGTCTTGAGGAGCAGCGCTAGCACGACACGAAGCACCTACGATGATGGTAGTGAATATAAAGGGGGAAAACCATAAGCTTTACGAGTATAGTGACCATGCCATGGCAGATCTGAAGGTGAAAACCAGACAAAGCTACTTCGCAACCAATGTTTGCTTTCAACTATGTCTGATTTAGTACGGACAAGAAAAGTCGATAAACAATTTACGATCTATTTTCTAGGTGAGATTGATACGTCTCCAACGTATCTATAATTTTTGATTGCTCCATGCTATATTATCTATTGTTTTGGACTATATTGGGCTTTATTTTCCACTTTTATATTACTTTTGGGACTAACCTACTAGCAGGAGGCCCAGCCGAATTGTTATTTTTTGCCTATTTCAGTATTTGAAGAAACAGAATATAAAAGGGAGTCAAAGGAATGAAATCTTGAGCGTGATTTTCTCATCATATAAGATCCGGAGACTTGGACCCTCGGTCAAGAAAGGAGGAGGCGGCCACGAGGTGGGGCGCGCCCCTGCCTCGTGGGCCCCAGCTCCACCGGCGTACTCCTTCCTCCTATATATACCTACATACCCCCAACAGATCGAATCTGAAGCCAAAACCTAATTCCAGCGCCGCAACTTTACAGCCGGTGTACTAGAGTAGGGTAACCTAGTATCCCGAACTTCGTGCAGGCGTCATGGCGCCAGCAGCAAGGCTTGCACAGTGACCGCTAAGGTCCTCCGTGGTTCCTTTGGAGCCATTCAAGAACAAAGTATTTAAGCCAAGGAGACAAGGCCCGGCAAGAGAGGAGCTTGGGAAGGAATACTCAAGGCACGCAGAAGACAAGACCCGGCAAGAGGAGCTTGCGGGAAAATGATGAGCGACAAGCTTCCGGTAGCGACAAGGATTCAGCAGCGGCAAAGGCGCTTGCAGCGGTGGGCAACTCTCTCTTTATCTCGCTCCGGCTCATCCACCAGCGTGTCGCCATGGGACCATTCGGCGACGTGTCAAGAAGGCTGTGCAGCGGCGGAGGGCAGCGATGTGGCGCTGATAGGAGTGCCATCGTGGCAGCGGTGGCGCCCTTGATAGTCCCTTCTGCCTTTGTTTAGGCGACATGGATGGGCATTTATTGCTTTTGTCCCCGCCGTCGAGTTAGGTAGAATACTTTGTACAAAGTAGATGTACCAACCGCAGCTCATTTTCCCATTTTGCCCTTGTCTACGTTGCCACTGTTGGTGACCCCTTGAGCATATAAAAGGAGGCCCATGCGCGCGTAGAGGGGGGTTCGACTCATTGAGACTACACACACTCAAGCTAGGTTTTGTAGCTCTCGGTGCTCCCTAGCAAGAACACAATACAACCGGACAAGCAGCGGTGGGGTATTATCTCTCCGGAGAGCTCGAAGCTGGGTAAACTGCTTCGTGTGTTTCGCCTCGATCTGCTCTTCGTGCAATCTCCGCCCCCCCACCGAACCAAGGGAATCGGTCCGCCGGTCCCATAGGTGTTAAGTGGAGTTCTGATCAACCTCCCGACATCTTTGGCGCGCCCGGTAAGGGCGTCGAGGCTGTGTGAACCTGATCCGGCGTTCACGAGCAACATCTTCATCATCTTCATCAACATGCCACGAAGAAGAAGGCTTGGCGGCAGCGAGCCGTCGCGTCAAACCCACCACCACGGAGCCGGCGAGTGGTGGGGAAGAAAGCCAGCGGAAGAGCGGGCGTCGGCGAGGGAGCCCGTGTCGCTGCTAAGTCCAGGACAAGCCGCCGCAAACCTCGGCGTCCGTTCACGTGCAGCGTCCATCTCGGGAGGCGCGAGACCGACAGCGTCATGGTGCTCGCAGCGCCATGCGTTCGTTGGGCCAAGATCGAGCTGGTGGATCGGGGGCGCTCAAGAACAGCTTGCGGCGCCAGCGAGCTAGTGCGAGTGGGGCACGGTCGCTGGGCGGATCTGCTCCTTCTAACATATTTAGATGTCGAGCATATCCGCTCCTCGCGCCGTTCGCCATTGCCGCCCACCACTCAGCGAAGCTTTGCACGAGCTCAAGCTGCTCTGGATTACCCTCCGACGGCGAGACAAGGTCGGCGAATGGAGGCCACCATTCAAAGTCTCATCGGCTTTGCCAGCGGCGCGTTCGCGGCAGCCAAGCACATCGCTGCCGCGGCGAGGCGACAAAACACGAGCCGGTGGCGGCGAACCTGTGGGGTGCAACCGCCATGCACTCTCCACCGAAGGCCAAGATCGCCGACTCGTCGGATCCACCTCGGCAGCGACTCCACCGCGTCGCCGGATCCACAAGCTCGCCGTGATCAGCGCTAAGTTCTTCAAAACGGCAACAAGAAGGCCTTTCGAACTCGCATCAAGCACCGAAGAAGCGGCGTCAATCCGACCAGCGCTGGGCCCTTTGTTGGCGATGCATGCGCCCGAAGGAACGGGTGACTTGCCGTGCAGCGGTAGGTTGCCCTGCGTTTCTCGTGAGCTGCGGCAAGTCCGGTGGCCCGACAAGAAAAATTTCAAGCGGGCGTGCGGAGAAGTATGATGGCAGGGCGCATCCATTGGAGTTCCTCGGCATCTACACCATCGCGGTGCAAGCTGCGGGGGGCGAGGCGACAAGATCTCGCCAACTACTTCCCGCTGGTACTCAAGCCCTATGTTAGATCTTGGCTCATGCACTTGCCGGACAGCTCCATATCCTCTTGGGCAGATTTATGCCATCAATTTGTCGGCGCCTTCACAGGCGGCCACAAGCCTCATGGCCAAGAGAGCGACCTTCATCTGCTCGCCCAGAAGGAAGGAGAGTCCCTGCGCAAGTTCATTCAGAGATTCAGCCGTGTGCACTACAACATCCCAGATGTCCACCCCGCCGCGGTGATCAGTGTGTTTCATCAAAACATGCGGAACCGCAGGATGAGGGAAGAGATGGCGATGTGCAAAGTCAAGGACGTCGATGAGCTGTATGCCTGGCCGACAAGTGTGCACGTCTTGAGGAAGGAGGAGACTCGAGGAGAGAATGCTGAAGCGAGGATCGATAGTGAGGAGACCGCCCGGCAAGGAAGAGTCGGCTGCGGAACAAGCGAAGGAAGAAGAGCAAAGAGGTACTAGTTGTCGAGCAGTCCGGCAAACGGTGGTGCCGCCAAGAAAGCCAAAGTTGGTGGCTCCGGCAAGGAGGTTGCGGCTGGCGCCATTTGCAAGCCTGTGGCGGCCGCCGACAAGCAGGACAGCTCAACAAAGCGATCTTGCAAGATTCACCGCACCAAGGGCCACGACCTCGAGCTGCAAGAAGGTCGAGCAGCTTGTTGAACAACGAAAGCTGAGTCTGGCGGCGCGACAAGGAGAAGGCCCAGGAAGGTCTTTGGGGAGCTAGCAAGAAGCGACCCGGCGGGGAGGGCCTTGCAGCAAGGCCAAGCAGCGGCAAGAGACAGACCTCCCAGCGGCGCGACAAGGATGAAAGACGGCGATGATGATGAAGATATGGAAGGCGATGAGGCTGACGAGCGGGGAGTTTGAAAGCTACGGAGGTCCTCTGCATTTGGCGGTGCTTCTGCGCATACCTCACACCGCCAACTCAAGCAATGGATGCGGGAGGTTAATGCAGCAGAACCATCCGTAGAGTCACGCAAGCCTTTGAAATGGTCCAGCACGCCTATCATCTTTGATATTGAGGACCACCCTGATCGCATAACAGCGGTCGGGTGCTTGCCGATGTTGGTCTCACCAACTATCCGCAACCTCAAGGTCACCAAGATGCTAGTTGACGGCGGGGGCGGCTTAAACCTGATCTCATCGCGGTGCTCCGAAGCTTGGATCCGACGGCGAGCTCGAAGAGGCGGCACATTCAAGGAATCAACCCGAGGAAGGAGCAAGCCAAAGGGAAGATGGCGTTGCGGTTACATTTGGCGATGAACTAAACTTCAGGGATGAGAGGGTCACGTTTGACGTCGCTGATTTTCCATTGCCTTACAATGGAATACTTGGCCGTCCAGCACTCGCCAAGTTCATGGCAGCCTCTCATTATGCATACAACTTGCTCAAGATGCCCGGCCCGATAAGTGTCATTTCTGTCCATGGCGACAAGAAGGATGCTCTTATCTGCGCCGACAAGATCTACCGGGAGGCAGCAGCTGCAACAGATAGCAAATCACTTGCCGTTGAAGCTCCCGGGGGGAAGAAGAAGACCAAGTCCGGCAAGAGCTCGGATGCCCACTCCGGCAAGCGCACCTCTTCGGAGTGCTGCACTACCGTCGAGGACGCACCATCGAGCTCCACCGGCAAGTGCAAGAAGATGATGGCAGCTCCGCCAAAGACCAAGAAGGTGCCCGCCAAGGAGGGCGGCTTGGTGGTACCTTCACCATCAGTGCCACTCTCGACCCTAAATAGGAAGGCGCGCTCGTTGCTTTCCTGCGGGCGAATGTCGACGTGTTTGCATGGCAACCGTCTGACATCCCCGGTGTTCCCAGGAAAGTAATTGAGCATCACCTAGCTGTCTGTCCTCATGCGCGGCCCGTCAAGCAAAAATTCAGAAAACAGGCAGTGGAGCGCCAAGAATTCATAGCAGAAGAAATCAAGAAGTTGGAAGAAGCGGGCCTTGTCAGAGGAGTGCTCCATCCCACGTGGTTGGCCAATCCGGTAGTTGTACGAAAGGCAAATGGGAAATGGAGACTTTGTATCGACTTCACAGATGTTAATAAAGCTTGTCCCAAAGACCCATTTCCCTTGCCGCGCATCGACCAGATTGTTGACTCCACGGCTGGATGTGATTTGCTTTCATTTCTTGATGCATATTCAAGGATATCATCAGATCTTCATGGCAAAGAGGATGAGGAGAAAACCGCATTCATCACCCCATGTGGCCCATCTGTTTTTGTACGGATGCCTTTTGGACTAAAGAATGCTGGTTCAACGTTTGCAAGAGTAGTCCATGGCGCTTTTGAGCCGCAAATGCACAGAAATGTAGAAGCTTACATGGATGACATAGTGGTCAAGAGCAAGGACAAAGCAACTCTGGTTCAAGATTTAGATGAGACCTTTGCAAATCTGCGCAAGATCAACCTCAAGCTCAACCCGAGAAGTGCGTGTTTGGAGTCCCTTCGGCAAGCTTCTCGGGTTCTTCATGTCTCGTGAGGGAATTGAAGCCAATCCCGACAAGATCAAGGCCATTGAGCAGATTGAAGCACCAAAGCGCGTCAAGGATGTCGAAGACTTGCGGTTGCGTGGCTGCTCTCGGCAGGTTTATCTCTAGAGTCTGCTGGCGCCCGCCATTTTCAAGATTTTGAAAAAGGCAGGTCAATGAAATGGACTCGAGCGGAGGCTGCGCTGCAGAGACTTAAAGAGGTACACATCCTCCACTCCAATACTTGTCACACCTAGGCCACAAGAGAAGTTGCTGCTGTACATAGCGGCAACCAATCAAATGGTTAGTGCTGCGTTAGTAGCGGAAAGGGAGGCTGATGATGAGCCGGCAACTAAAGCAGATGCATCCAACGACAAGCGAGGGGCTTCACCGGCGAGCTCTGGTCCCGACAAGGACGGATCTGCGGGATTGCGAAGATGCGAAAAAAGGATGGTGCAGCGCCAGTCTACTTTGTCGGTTCCCTTCTGCAGGGGCTAGGTCAAGGTACTACGGTGTCAGAAATTGCTTTTGGCCTCCTCATGGCCTCGAAAGCTGCGCCATTACTTCCAAGCAAATGAGATAATAGTCGTCACTCACTTCCCTCAAGAGAATATTGCAAAATCCGAAGCAGCAGGCAGGATTGTCGGTGGGCTTTGGGCTGTCAAGCTTTGGCCTCAAGTTTGAAAGCACTTCAACTATCCAAATGTAACGCCCCGGATTCGATGCGCCAGGTGTCCGTCAGTTATTCGCCGTCATTGCCATGTCATGTGCTTGTGTGTCTCTCTTTGCCATGTCATCATCTGCATTTCATATCATGTCATCATGCACATTTCATTTTGCATACGTGTTCGTCTCATGCATCCGAGCATTTTCCCCGTTGTCCGTTTTGCAATCCGGCACTCCTATGTCTCCCGGCGCCCTCTTTTACCTCTTTTCGTGTGCGGGTATTAAACGGTCTCGGAATGGACCGAGGTTTGTCAAGCGGCCTTGGTATAGCACCGGTGAACCGCTTTGTCAAGTTCGGATCATTTGGAGGTCGTTTGGTACTCCAACGGTTAACCGGGTAACCGCAAAAGCCTCTTTTGTTGCAGCCCAACACCCCTTCCAAAGTGGCCCAAAACCCACCAAACTCCTCTCCATGCTCTTCGCCATTCGATCACGATCGCGTGGCCGAAAATCGCACCTCATTTGGACTCTCCTAGCTCCCTCTACCTATTTAAACACCCCTCCTCCCGAAATTCCGGATCAATTCGCAGATCAACCCTAGTCATCCCTCTCCTCGCGCCGCCGGACACTTCTCCCGCCGCCGGACGTGTCCGTTCCACTCCAGCGCCTTACCGCAGCCAATGGCGCGCCGCGCGTGGCGCCGTCGGCTCCCAGCGCCGCCCGCCGCGAGCCGTGGTGGCCCCAGACCCATCCGTCGCCGCCCGCCCATAAGCCTCGGCGGGCTCCAGCCTTGCCGCCGCCCGGTGCCCGCTAGCCTCCCTCGCCGCCCGCCGCGGGTCCGCCCGCCGCCTGTCGCCAGCGTGCCCGCGCGCGGGCCTCGCCCGCCGACCGCGCGAGCCTCGCGCCCGGCCCCGCCGGCCGCGGCCGCCTCCCGGCGCCGCTCTCCGCCCCGGCCGGCGCCACATCGCCGCTCCGGCCGCCGCCCCTCGCCGGCCCTCCTCCTCCACCGCTCCGTCGCCGCAGCGGATCGGGAGGAGCCCGATCCGGCCTCGGTTCGCGCGCCCAATCCCGCCGGTTGACTTTTCCCCCCTCCAATTTCATCTAAGTCCTTTTTCTGTTAACTTTTTGTTGCATTTTCATCATGCTATAACTCCGTCATCGTTGCTCCGTTTTGTGCGTGTAATATGTAAAAATGTTCGCCTCGATGAGTAGATCATTTCATCTCATTGCATCATTTTCATTTGAGCTCATCTTGATGCCCGAAATGCTGTTAGAAGAGTGCTATGTGATGTTAGTTTCTGATTTTTATCAGAACATGCACTATTGTCATTTTTGCCATGATTGATGTGTGCCTCCTATAGACTTGAGTCCTACATGTGTTTTGTAATATGCCATGCCATCTTTCCAGGGGTGTATGCCATGTATTTTTGTGATCTATGTGGTGACTAGCACAAGCATGCAAACTAGGCATCTTGATGTTGCTGATTTCAATACTGTTTCTTGATATTTTTATGCCATGTTAACTTGATGCTACTGAGAGATCCATGCTTATTTTGAGATACTTCAGTAAGGATGCTTTGTTATACATGTCTTGCTCTATCCATCCATGCCCTTATTTGTAATTATGGAGTGCCATAGCTGGAGTCAATCGAGCTCTACTTTTGCTATAAAATGTTTCCTGGCAGATTGTTTACAGGTTATTCAAATTTGCCAAGGTTGTTGTGATTGATCCTTGCATGCTATGATGTTGTTCTTGACATGTATAGCTTCTATGCCATGTCTTCTTACTGTTGGTTGCCTTTCCATGCCTTGTATTGCTCTGTGGTGAGTGGTTCAAGCTCACCAACATGCCTACTTGTTGTTGTTCCTGCCATGTTCAAATCTGTAATATAACTTGCCATGTTTACGTGGGTGCCATCATATCTTCTGATCCTTTTTGGCTTATGGTCAGTAAGGGACTTTTGTTCTATGCAATTAGTAGATTCATGCCATGCCTTTGTTTGCCATGATATGTTCCTGTATCATGTTGTTTCATAGCTCTAAACATTGCAACTTTGATGTTATTTTCTGCAAAGTCTGAAGCTGTTATTATTTGCAATCTTGCCATGTCATTTTGAGCATGTTCTAGTTGTTTCTGGAGATAGCTCAGTGTTCATGTTTTGTAATGCTTTACCTGTACATCATGCCCAAGCCTTTTGTTTTCTTGTTGAGGTCCTGTAGAATGTTGTTTTGATGCTTGCAATATGCCTAGTTGCTGTTTTGGACAGATTGTTGCTATAACTTGTATAGGGTGTATGGGTTGAACCGTTGCTCCGTTTTGAGTGTGCTCTATATGAAACTTGCTTGATTTTGCATGTAGTTTCATATTATCATGTTGCATCCTTGTTTTGAGGTGTTTTCTTGATGTTTGTATGCATTTTGCATCAATGCCATGCTTATCTTGTTTTGCTCATATCTTCTAGGCCGTAGCTCCGATTCTAATGAACTTTATATGTAACTTGACTAGAATTTCGTGTAGATTATCGTGGTGCATCTTAACTTTCTGTTTAACAACTTGAACTTAAGGTTTAATCATATCTGGACCAATTTCGAAATTTGCATATGAGGACTTACCGGAATTGTTATAGGTTGTTTCCGGCCTCATTTAAACTTGCCTTGATGTGTTCTTCTTGTTTGCATCATCTTTTGCCATGAGTAGCCTCATCTAGCTTTGTCATGCATCATGCTTGTTGTGCATCATGTCTTGTTCATGTGTGGTGTGTTTACCTATGTTGTGTGCTTCTTCTTATTAGTTCCTGTTTCGTTGCGATCGTGAGGATTCGTTCGTCTACGCTTAGTTCGGCTTCATCCGTTCATCTTCTTCATGGACTCGTTCCTCTTCCTTGCGGGATTTCAGGCAAGATGACCGCTACTACGGATCTCACTACTATCATTGCTATGCTAGTTGCTTCGTTCTTCGCTATGCTGCGCTACCTATTACTGTTTATCAAGCCATCTCAAATTGCCATGTCAGCCTCTAACCTTTTGCACCCTTCCTAGCAAACCGTTGTTTGGCTATGTTACCGCTTTGCTCAGCCCTCTTATAGCGTTGTTAGTTGCGGTGAAGATGAAGTTTGTTCCTTGTTGGAACATGGAGATGTTGTTCCTTGTTGGAACATGTTTACTTGTTGGGATATCACAATATATCTTATTTAATTAATGCATCTATATACTTGGTAAAGGGTGGAAGGCTCGGCCTTATGCCTGGTGTTTTGTTCCACTCTTGCCGCCCTAGTTTCCGTCATATCGGTATTATGTTCCCGGATTTTGCGTCCCTAAGCGGTCGGGTGATTTATGGGACCCCTTGACAGTTCGCTTTGAATAAGACTTTTCCAGCAAGGCCCAACCTTGGTTTTACATTTGCCTCACCTAGCCCTTTTTCCCTTGGGAGTCGCGCTCTCAAGGGTCATCTTATTACCCCGGGCGGTGCTCGTCGTGAGTGCTGGTCCAAACCGTCGACCGCGGTGCCACCGGGGCAACTCTGGGTTAGCCTACTGGAAGTTTGGACAATCGGTGTGCCACGAGAGCGAGATATGTGCAGCTCCTATCGGATTTGTCGGCACATTAGGGCGGCTTTGCTGGACTTGTTTTATTACCGTCGAAATGTCTTGTAGCAGGATTCGAGACTGATCGGGTCTTCCGGGAGAAGGAATATCCTTCGTTGATCGCGAGAGCTTATCATGGGCTAAGTTGGGACACCCTGCAGGGTTTGAACTTTCGAAAGCCGTGCCCGCGGTTATGTGGCAGATGGGAATTTGTTAATGTCCGGTTGTAGAAAACCGAAGTTGATCTCAATTAAAATACACCAACCGTGTGCGTAAGTGAGTGTCTCTTTTGGGGTTGATCGAGAGGAGAACACGGTTTCGGGTTATGTTTGGCGTAAGTAGGAGTTCAGGATCATTTCTTGATCATTACTAGTTGACGACCGTTCCTTTGTTTCTCTTCCGCTCTCATTTGCGTATGTTAGCCACCATATATGCTTAGTCGCTGCTGCAACCTCACCACTTTACCCTTCCTTTCCCATTAAGCTTTGCTAGTCTTGATACCCATGGTAATGGGATTGCTGAGTCCTCGTGGCTCTGATTACTACACCACCAGTTGCAGGTACAGGTTTGCGATGATCATGGCGTGAGGCGATGTTTGCTTGTGTTGGAGTTCTTCTTACGCTTCTTCGATCGGGGATAGGTTCGGTCGGGCTGGGCTAGCAGGTGGATGTCGTTTGAGTTTCGTTTATGTTTCATCCGTAGCGGATGTTGTTCTTATATGTGATGTTGATGTATTCTTGTGGCATTTGTGCCTTATGTTTGTATCCCCATCTATTATGTAATGTTGATGTAATGATATCCACCTTGCAAAAGCGTTTCAATATCGGGTCTATCCTTGGTGGGACCTTGAGTTCCTTTTGGATAGGGTCGCATATTAGGCGTGACAAGTTAGTATCGAGCCGACCCTCATGATTTACGGATGGTTGCGGACAGGTGCGTGGTCATGTTGTTCATAGCGTTTGTGACCCGTCGTGGCACCCGACATAGCACATGTACCGGATGGAAGCCGAGCGTTTGTGCCAAGAGGGAGCGTTCTGTGTGGCCACGAGGGCGTCGGTTCCTCTGAGTGGGGGTGTATGTAATAGCCTGGCTTATTAGGGATGATAGACTACTCATATCAATAAGGAATTCCTTCTTTTAGGGAGCCCATTGGAGAACTCCAAAGTTAAGCGTGCTCAGCTTGGAGTAGTGTCACGATGGGTGACCGCCGAAGATTGCTCCCGGTGCGCGCAGTGAGGACAAAGTGCGCAGAAAAGACTAGTATTGATCTGTGGGGCCAGTCTAGATCCCGCCAGAATAACGACCACCGGCGGGTGTGTCAAGGCGTTACAAGTTGGTATCGAGCCTCGACCGACCCTAGGGCCCCTTGATTGATCGTGTAGTTTGGTGGTTGTTGAGTCTAGAATAAAATTGTTTTGAGTCTAGTTATATCGAGAGTAGGAATTCTTTTTACTCCTCGCTTAAATCGCTCTGGTAAGGAATCTTGACGTAGGTGTTTTGAATTACTCCTCTTCCCCTTCAAATTTTTTTTCTTTAGGATCACGCAGTTGGTTTTCCGATCGTGGGTTCTCATCTCTTTTCATCCGGTGCATTTCTCGTCAAGTTGACTCGACAATCTTCATCTTTGCCAAGTTCAATCCTCAGTTCTTCCTCCGACGTCGTTGTTTTTCCTTGTCCGAAGTTGTCCTTGTTTTCCCGCCCGCCCACCCTTCTTCTTCTTGGAACCGGAGTCCGTAATCGAGTATCCATTCTACTCGTGCGAAGTCTTTGCCTTCTTTCCTCAATGTTTTCAACCGGTGTTTTCTCTTCAAGATATTCGTCGGTTTCCCCTTCCAAGTTGCCTTTGTTTTCCCGCCCTCCCACCCTTTTTCTTCCCGGAGTCTGACTCTCTCTCGACCAGCTATCTCATTCGTGCAGAACTTCTTCAGTCTTTCGTAAATCATTTCAACCGGTGAATTCTCGTCTCATTCGTCATTCTTCATCCCTTTTTCTTTTTCCGGTGCACTCAATTCAAGTTTTTCGGGTTGATCACATTCTTTTCCTGGATCAAGTTTTCTCCCTGCTCGTTCGTCTCTCGCCAGTTTATCCTACGGAGTGCTCAAGACATCTCGGAGACTAAATCGTGTTCCAATTAATTGAGGTTGTCACCTCATTCTAATATTTCAATTGTTCCGGTGCATCATCTATCTCTTCAACAATCCTTTTCAACGGTGTTTTCTCTTTAGTGGGCCCTAACCCACAGGTCTTTTCCCAGGATCTTACCTGACTCTTCTAATTATTCCGGAGCCATTCGTAATTCTTTTCGAAATTTGACGTAAGAGTGGATCCCACCAGTCAGATGCCTTTTCCAAGATCAATTTCAAATCATTTCATTGTTGGCTCAACCTCTTTGCTTTCCATTCTTCCGGAGTATCTCATTAATTTTGGTGGTGTTTCTCGTCGTCATTTGAAGACCAAAGTAGAGTTCCTCTTAAATCTTGTCCGTTCCCCCGGAGATTCATGGTTCTAGCTCGATGTTATCCTATCTAATTGTTTCCAGTCATGCAAATTCTTTTCATCCATCCGGAGTATTTCAGGAGTTGTTTTCGCCGTCTCGATCATCCGGAGGCCATCTTTTCAGAATATTGCTTCGTTCCAAGTTTTCAGATTCATTCCCCATTTATTTTATATCCGTGCCCCTTCGTTCGTCTCAATATTCTTCCGGTGTTTCGTTCAAGTATTCTTCAATCAGTTTGCGATCTCTTCAATCTCTTTTCTCTAAATTCCCTCAAGTATCTATGTGCTTCTCTAATTCTTCCCGGTGGTTCATCCTCTTTCATCATTCATTTTCGAATTCTTACGGTGGTTCATTCAAGATTCCTTTTCTTTGATTATCATTTAATTCATTCGTTCTATCCAATCCTACCGGTGATTCATGAAGACCTTCTCAAGTTTGCGATATGTCACTTCTCAATTCTTTTTCAAGAAGAATAAGTAGTATGCAAAATCCATTGCTTATCATCAATTTAATTTGATGAAGGTTAAGCATACAATAAATCTTATTCTTATTCCATCCAAGTGATTAATCCCTTTCTTGAGTTTGTTCTTGAGGAATAAATTCTAGTTCCAAGTGCTTTCATCTTTTCTTTTCCGGAGTTCAATTAATTTCCTCGGCCATCTCATCGGAACCCCCATCTAAATCATCGCAAGGCTCATCTTATTCTTTCTTCCTTCATTCTATCTCACCATCCTTTTGTTACGAGTTCTTCACGGTGGTTCTTCATGATTTATTTCTTTCTTCAGGAGTTCATCAAGATCTTGTTGGAGGAATTCAAGTATCTTTTCTTCTCGCGTCTCGAAGTGCAATTAAGTCTCCGTATTCTTTTGCAGTGGAGTTTTTGCATTCCTTCGTTCTTCTCAGCTTTTCAATCATTTTCGTTTGCGGCCGGTTATCACCTCATTAATTTGAGATGTTTTCCATAAGTCCACAACAACCTTATTCTTTCATTGTTGATTTTCTCAACAACTCCATTCAACCTTCTTTCTAAAGATGCTTTCTATTTCATTAAGTGGCACAAGTTGTCATTTTCTTCTTCGTTCTTTCATTCAATTCTTTTAATTCTTTCCGGAGGTTTTGTGTCATGTCTTCATCAAGTATCATTCCGTCCTCTCAAGCTCGTGTTCTATTCTTTCCATCTTCAGCCGGAGTGCTGCCTAAATCCTTTCAGTCTTATCCGTTTCTTTTCTCATTCTAACCACTCCGGTTAGAACGAGTTGTTTCATCGTCTATTTGATTCAGTGAGCTTTCGATTCTCGTCAATCTCGTCAATTCTCTCTTCTTCTCGAGTGCTCTCGATTCTTTGCCTCTTCTCTCTTGTGTTTCTTGTTTCACCTCATCCTTTTCCCTTCCATCTAGGTCCTAAGATCTGGGGCGAGATCTCTTGATAGTGGAGGAGTGTTGTGCGCCCGGATTCGATCGCCAGTGTCCGTCACTTATTCGCCGTCATTGCCATGTCATGTGCTTGTGTGTCTCTCTTTGCCATGTCATCATCTGCATTTCCTATCATGTCATCATGTGCATTTCATTTTGCATACGTGTTCGTCTCATGCATCCGAGCATTTTCCCGTTGTCCGTTTTGCAATCCGGCACTCCTATGTCTCCGGCGCCCTCTTTTACCTCTTTTCGTAATGCGGGTATTAAGCGGTCTCGGAATGGACCGAGGTTTGTCAAGCGGCCTTGGTATAGCACCGTGAACCGCTGTCAAGTTTCGGATCATTTGGAGGTCGTTTGGTACTCCAACAGTTAGCAGGGTAACCACAAAGCCTCTTTTGTTGCAGCCCAACACCCCTTCCAAAGTGGCCCAAAACCCACCAAACTCCTCTCCATGCTCTTCGCCGTTCGACCACGATCGTGTGGCCGAAAACCGCACCTCATTTGGACTCTCCTAGCTCCCTCTACCTATTTAAACACCCCTCCTCCCGAAATTCCGGATCAATTCGCAGATCAACCCTAGTCATCCCTCTCCTCGCGCCGCCGGACACTTCTCCCGCCGCCCGGACGTGTCCGTTCCACTCCGCGCCGCCCGCCGCAGCCAATGGCGCGCTGCCGCGCCAGCGCCGTCGGCTCCCAGCGCCGCCCGGCCCCCTGGCCCATAGCTAGCCCGCAGCCCATCCGTCGCCGCCCGCCCGCCGCGCCTCCCGGCCGGGCTCCAGCGCCGCCGCCCGGTGCCGGCTAGCCTCCCTCGCCGCCCGCCGCTGGGTCCCGCCCGCCGCCTCGTCGCCCGGAGTGCCCGCGGCCGCGACCTCCTGCGCCGCCCGCCGCGCCCGGCCTCGCGCCCGGCCCGCCGGCCCGCCGCCGCCTCTCGCGCCGCCGCTCTCCGCCCGGCCGGCGCCACATCGCCCGCTCCGACCGCCGCCCCTCGCCAGCCCTCCTCCTCCACCGCTCCGTCGCCGCAGCCGGATCGGAGGAGCCCGATCCGACCTCGGTTCGCGCGCCCAATCCAGCAGTTGACTTTTCCCCCTCAATTTCATCTAAGTCCTTTTTACATTAACTTTTGTTGCATTTTCATCATGCTATAACTCAGTCATCGTTGCTCCGTTTTTGCGTGTAATATGTCAAAATGTTCGTCTCGATGAGTAGATCATTTCATCTCATTGCATCATTTTCATTTGAGCTCATCTTGATGCCCGAAATGCTGTTAGAAGAGTGCTATGTGATGTTAGTTTCTGATTTTTATCGAACATGCACTTTTGTCATTTTGCCATGATTGATGTGTGCCTCCTATGACTTGAGTCCTACATGTGTTTTGTAATATGACATGCCATCTTTCCAGGGTGTATGCCATGTATTTTTGTGATCTATGTGGTGAGTAGCACAAGCATGCAAACTAGGCATCCCGATGTTGCTGATTTCAGCCCTGTTTTGCTGATATTTTATGCCATGTTAACTTGATGCTACAGAGAGATCCATGCTTATTTTGAGATACTTCAGTAAGGATGCTTTGTTATACATGTCTTGCTCTATCCATCCATGCCCTTGTTTGCAATTATGAAGTGCCATAGCTTGAGTCAATCGAGCTCTACTTTTGCTATAAAATGTTTCTGGCAGATTGTTTACATGTTATTCAATTTTGCCAAGGTTGTTGTGATTGATCCTTGCATGCTATGATGTTGTTCTTGCCATGTATAGCTTCTATGCCATGTCTTCTTACTGTTGGTTGCCTTGCCATGCCTTGTATTGCTCTGTGGTGAGTGGTTCAAGCTCACCAACATGCCTACTTGTTGTTGTTCCTGCCATGTTCAAATCTGTAATATAACTTGCCATGTTTACGTGGGTGCCATCATATCTTTGATCCTTTTGGCTTATGGTCAGTAAGGGACTTTTGTTCTATGCAATTAGTAGATTCATGCCATGCCTTTGTTTGCCATGATAAGTTCCTGTAGCATGTTGTTTGATAGCTCTAAACATTGCAACTTTGATGTTATTTTCTGCAAAGTGAAAGCTGTTATTATTTGCAATCTTGCCATGTCATTTTGAGCATGTTCTAGTTGTTTCTGGAGATAGCTCAGTGTTCATGTTTTGTAATGCTTTACCTGTACATCATGCCCATTCCTTTTGTTTTCTTGTTGAGGTCCTGTAGCATGTTGTTTTGATGCTTGCAATATGCCTAGTTGCTGTTTTGGACAGATTGTTGCTATAACTTGTATAGGGTGTATGGGTTGAACCGTTGCTCCGTTTTGAGTGTGCTCTATATGAAACTTGCTTGATTTTGCATGTAGTTTCATATTATCATGTTGAATCCTTGTTTTGAGGTGTTTGCTTGATGTTTGTATGCATTTTGCATCAATGCCATGCTTATCTTGTTTTGCTCATATCTTCTAGGCCGTAGCTCCGATTCTAATGAACTTTATATGTAACTTGACTAGAATTTCGTGTAGATCATCGTGGTGCATCTTAACTTGCTGTTTAACAACTTGAACTTAAGGTTTAATCAGATCTGGACCAATTTCGAAATTTGCATATGAGGACTTACCGGAATTGTTATAGGTTGTTTCCGGCCTCATTTAAACTTGCCTTGATGTGTTCTTCTTGTTTGCATCATCTTTTGCCATGAGTAGCCTCATCTAGCTTTGTCATGCATCATGCTTGTTGTGCATCATGTCTTGTTCATGTGTGGTGTGTTTACCTATGTTGTGTGCTTCTTCTTATTAGTTCCTGTTTCGTTGCGATCGTGAGGATTCGTTCGTCTACGCTTGGTTCGGCTTCATCCGTTCATCTTCTTCATGGACTCGTTCTTCTTCCTTGCGGGATTTCAGGCAAGATGACTGCTACCCTGGATCTCACTACTATCATTGCTATGCTAGTTGCTTCGTTCTTTCGCTATGCTGCGCTACCTATTACCTGTTTATCAAGCCATCTCAAATTGCCATGTCAGCCTCTAACCTTTTGCACCCTTCCTAGCAAACCGTTGTTTGGCTATGTTACCGCTTTGCTCAGCCCCTCTTATAGCGTTGTTAGTTGCAGGTGAAGATGAAGTTTGTTCCTTGTTGGAACATGGAGATGTTGTTCCTTGTCGGAACATGTTTACTTGTTGGGATATCACAATATATCTTATTTAATTAATGCATCTATATACTTGGTAAAGGGTGGAAGGCTCGGCCTTATGCAGTGTTTTGTTCCTCTTGCCGCCCTAGTTTCCGTCATATCGGTATTATGTTCCCGGATTTTGCGTCCCTAACGCGTCGGGTGATTTATGGGACCCCCTTGACAGTTCGCTTTGAATAAGACTTTTCCAGCAAGGCCCAACCTTGGTTTTACATTTGCCTCACCTAGCCCCTTTTCCCTTGGAGTCGCGCTCTCAAGGGTCATCTTTTATTACCCCGGGCGGTGCTTCGTCGTGAGTGCTGGTCCAAACCGTCGACCGCCCGGTGTACCGAGGGCAACTCTGGGTTCGCCTACGGAAGTTTGGACAATCCGGTGTGCCACGAGCGAGATATGTGCAGCTCCTATCGAGTTTGTCGGCACATTGGCGGCTTTGCTGGACTTGTTTTATTACCGTCGAAATGTCTTGTGGCGGGATTCCGAGACTGATCGGGTCTTCCGGGAGAAGGAATATCCTTCGTTGATCGCGAGAGCTTATCATGGGCTAAGTTGGGACACCCTGCAGGGTTTGAACTTTGAAAGCCGTGCCAGCGGTTATGTGGCAGATGGGAATTTGTTAATGTCGGTTGTAGAAAACCGAAGTTGATCTCAATTAAAATACACCAAGCGTATGCGTAACCGTGAGTGTCTCTTTTGGGGTTGATCGAGAGGAGAACACGGTTTCGGGTTATGTTTGGCGTAGGTAGGAGTTCAGGATCACTTCTTGATCATTACTAGTTGACGATCGTTCCTTTGTTTCTCTTCCCGCTCTCATTTGCGTATGTTAGCCACCATATATGCTTAGTCGCTGCTGCAACCTCACCACTTTACCCCTTCCTTTCCCATTAAGCTTTGCTAGTCTTGATACCCATGGTAATGGGATTGCTGAGTCCTCGTGGCTCACAGATTACTACACCACCAGTTGCAGGTACAGGTTTGCGATGATCATGACGTGAGAGCGATGTTTGCTTGTGTTGGAGTTCTTCTTCTGCTTCTTCGATCAGGGGATAGGTTCCAGGTCGGCAGCCTGGGCTAGCAGGGTGGATGTCGTTTGAGTTTCTGTTTATGTTTCATCTGTAGCTGGATGTTGTTCTTGTATGTGATGTTGATGTATTATTGTGGCATTTGTGCCTTATGTTTGTATCCCCATCTATTATTTAATGTTGATGTAATGATATCCACCTTGCAAAAGCGTTTCAATATCTTGGGTCTATCCTTGGTGGGACCTTGAGTTCCTTTTGGATAGGGTCGCATATTAGGCGTGTTCCTAAGCGAGCACTAGCAGAGTTCATAGCAGAATGGACGCCAGCATAAGATGAAGAAATTCGAGCGAGCATCCCCATCAAGGAGGCAAGTAAAGAGAGGCTGATGTACTTTGATGGTGCCTTTTCGCTGCAAAGCGCCCGGTGCAGGCGTCTTTGCTTGTCGCGCCACACGGAGAGCACCTCAAGTACATAGTCCAAATGCACTTTCCCAAGGAGCAAGCAACAAACAATCTTGCAGTATGAAGGTTTGCTTGCGGTCTGAGTGCGGTAGACCTTGGGATAAAGAAGCTCATTGTCGGGGTGACTTGCAGCTTGTCATCCGCCAAGTAAACAAAGATTATCGAGTCCGTTGATGGAAGCCTCGTTGATGAAGTAAGAAAGCTAGAAGAGCACTTTGACGGCCTACAAATGGAACATGTTCCAAGAGCTCAGAATGATATTGCTGATGGCTTGTCGAAGCGCGCCTCAAAGTACACAATGGAACTAGGATTTTTGTGCTCAAGCTGACTCAACCATTGTGGCGCCATCAAGCTGGACAGAACAAGAAGAGGAAGTTTATTTCTGGTGACTACTTTTCGGCGAGCTCCCGAAGCCGCCGCCAAGGTCCCCAAGTTTAACACCAAAAATCTTGAGAGCGGTCTACTCCAACAAGCCCTAGGGTTTGTTTCGTTGAAGCGGGCGCTCCCGACAAGTTTTACTCCGGCAAGCTTGCGGGAACATCAACTCGGCTGAACCACGAGTTCTCGCCGTGAAAGCGGATGTTCCGCAGCAGCAGATGTGCCTTTAATCCTTGTTGTCGAGCCACAAGCTCCGGCATGGGCGCAGCAGATTGTCCATTTCCTTGATAGGAGAACTTCCGAAGAGCAAGAAGAAGCGGGAGAGTAGCCCGGCGGTCAAGTATGTATTAGTTTGTCGACAACACGCTGTCTGAGAAGAAGACTCAGCGGTGTGAAATTGAAGTGTATTCACGGGAAGATGGGATGAAGCTGTTGGCGAGAGATGCGGAGGCATATGTGGTCACCACATTGGCGCAAAACACACTTGGCAAAGCTTTCCGGCAAGGTTTCTTCTGCCGACAGACCCTCCGAGGATGCAACTGCACAAGTAACCAAGTGTGAAGCGTGCGGTTCCATTCCAGCAGATACACCAGCCAGCTCAAGCTCTCGGACGATCCCTTTATCACGGCCATTTTGGTCTAGGGCTCGACATCCTCGGCCCCTTTCCCGAGCTGTCGGGGCTTTGAGTACTTATGCGTCGCAATCGACAAGTTCACAAAGTGGCGGAAGTGGAAGCAGTGAGGAAGGTGAAAGCCACGATCGGCGATCAAGTTCTTGGTCAATTGTTTGCCGTTTTGGGATTCCTAACAGGATCATCACCGACAACGGCACCCAATTCCTGAGCCGCACCTTCATGCGATCGTCCAAGATCTTGGCGCCAAGGTCTGTTTTGCCTCTGTTGCTCATCCAAGAAGCAGCGGTCAGCGAAGGGCAAATCTGAAGTGTTGCGTGGGCTCAAGACCAGAACTTTCGACGAGGCTGCACAAGTGCGGAAGAAACTGGATTGAGGCTGCGGTGGTTCTTTGGTCGATTAGGGCGACACCGTCGAGCCACCGGCGGACACCTTCGCTCTAGTCTATGGGCGAGGCAGTTCTCCCCATGGAACTTCGTATCTACGGGTCACCTCGAGTACTCGCTATGATGAGCTTGAGCAAGAGCAGCTGCGACAAGATGACGCGCTGCTCCTTGAGGAGGACCGTCTTGAGCTGCTATGACGAGCTGCTCGTTACCAGCAAGCTTTGCGCCGCTACCATAGCCGCAAAGTTAGTGCGGAAGTTTCGAGGAAGGCGACCTTGTTCTTTGGCGCGTTCAGTCCGCCAAGAATTCCAACAAGTTGGCCTTGAAGTGGGAAGGCCCTTATCGGGTGAAAGCGAGTCACTAGGCTGGCGCTGTCGCCTTGAGACCGAAGATGGCATTCGGTGAGCAACTCACGGAACATAGAGCATCTTCGTAAGTTTTACCCATAGAGGCGCGGTTGATGGAACCTGTTCCGGCAACCACCTTTAATACAAGTCTTGCCGATGTTGCATGTAATCCTTTGTACAAAGCGGGCGCGAGACCCGTGCATCGATAAAGCTCATGTGTTGCGCACAACTTGTCAATTTCATGCTTTCATCATCATTTTGCATGTGTTATCGACATTTTGTGCAGCATCCACACCAGTAAGCAATAACGAGCCACAAGGCTCCATAACTATTTTCTCTTCTTTCCTTTCTCAAAGAAAGGAAGGTTCCTTCGCCCACAAGTTAGCGGGGAGGAGAAGATAATGGTGTGGGACGCCAAGCGTCGCTCGAGGAAGTTTCGCCTTATCGGGAAGCAAGCAAGCAGAAAAGCTAAGTTGCTAAAGTTTGAGCAATCAGTTTTAAATTTTTAAGATTATCTTCCTCGAGCGATAGTACTTTGTATGGAAAACCTGCGGCGGAGGAACCAACTCGTAGCTAGTTTGCGCCCTTACTTTGTTTGAGTCCGCTCAACAACTTAAGTGAGCTGCAACTAGTTGCGACAAGGTTGCTTGTCGGGGCAACACCACCAGCGAGGCTCTTGACGTTCCGCACTCGGCGCTTCATGACAAAGGTGCCAGCGCCGACAAGTTCCCTAAAAGCGTAAGGCACAAATATACAAAGGAAGGAATCAAGTAAAGGAAATAACATTGCAATCATTGCCTAAGATAGAGTTATATTACAAAATAGCTTGTCGCAGATCTAATGAATTGTTCTCCTAAACATGATCGGCAGCGACAAGGAAAGATAAAATTGGCGGCCTAGTCTCGCGGTCGCCATCAACCCGCTTGATCTTGCCCACCTTGTCCACAATGGGTGCGGCGAGGGCTTTGGCGCCTCCACATCGGCATCCGGCGGCAAGGATCGAGGGCGCCGTTGAGGTTGAGGCTGGATTGCGGAAGGCCACCTTCATCAACACCTTACGGAGGGCTCTGCCTTGATCTGGCGCGATTCCTCGGCCGATTGCTTTGGGATCTCTTCCGGAGTCATTGGAAGCCGTCTGCGCCCTTGAGAAACAAGCTGAGCTTGGCGCTGGGTTGGGCGCTCGTCGGAGGAGTACCGAGATCCACCATCCCAGCTCCATCGGCTCCTTGTCGATGGCGGCGGTGATATTCACAAGACCTTGATCGAGCTCCACATTCTCCACTGAAGGTGTTACGGCGGCGTGGCACTTTCGCCAACAGCTCCTCGTTGGCCTTGATCTTCTCCGGCAGACCCACCTCTCGCTCCTTGGCGCCGTCCGGCGTCTCCATCAGGGGTGGTCGGCTTCAGCTCAAGATCTGCCTTGGAATCCTTGGCGGCATCGAGCTCTTTGATCCTTTCGGCGAGGCGGCCTGCAACTTCGCCAAGAGTGTGGCGTCCTTCTCGCTTCGTGCTTCAGTGCAGTAAGCTCTTCGTCGCTCTTCAGGCTGGCCTCCAGCTGCATCACCTTTGTCTCCAACTCCTTCTTGGCGGCCTCGGCAGCTGCGGCGGCGTCCTTTGCTTCCTTGAGAGCTCCGCCAATTGATTGCTCGCGCGGCAAGATCCTCCTCATAGCTGTCGAGGTTGATCTTCCGCTCGCCCAACTTCGCCTTCTTCGCGGATAGCTTCCTCGGCAAGCCGTTGCTGCTCCTCGACCTGAGCCTTCTCAAGGATGAAGGCTTTGCGCTCTTCAATAAGTTGCTCCGCTCTTTTGCCACGTTACGGAGAGCTTCTTGGTTGGCGCCCGGAGCTCTTCGGCGCTTCTCCATGTCTGCTCCGCCCTCGCGACAAGCGCTTCCGGGACTTCAACTTGGCTTGTCGGCGCGGTAGGCGAGCGGCGGCTGCTCCTCCTCGGACTTCGCCGCTGCTGCTTGGCGCATTCACCGGCGTCAACCCAGCGGAGGCAAGCAGCTCTTCGTCGAAGGTCTCCCCTTGACCGGCGCCACAGAGCTCGGCGCCCGGGGAGCTTGATGAAGACGCCGTCGCCGGCCTTGAGATAGGCGCGGGCTGGGGCTCTTGAACTGACGCTGCATCGGTGGCGGAGGATCGGCGGTCGGCGTGGCGCTGGCGCTCCTGCGGACCTCGGGGTCGTCGATCGATCGCCGGACCCCTCGCCCGGCCTTTGCGGCGGCAGCCTTGGCGGCCTCCTCGGCGGCGGACCCATCGGCGCCAGCCTCTTCCTCCATGGTGGCGACGTCGTCGGTGTTGCGTCTGCCTCCTCGCCTGGCGACCTCGGTCTCCATCGGATCTGCGGCGGATGGATCGGCGATCGAAAAAAGAAAAAACAGTCAAGCAAATGTTGAAAAGAAAAAACAGAAGAAAAAGAACCCAAGGGAAATTTTCAAGCAAGAAGATTACTGCGATGGGATCTGCAGCCATGGTCTCGACCACGGAGGATCCTGGTGATGTCCCTTGGCGGAGAAGTCTCCTTGCGGAGAATCGCTCCCTTGCGGAGAATTCTCCCTTGGTGGCGTAGTTGAAGCGAGATGGAATTTGGGGGCGGCTTCCGGGCACTCTGATGAGGCTGCTCTGCTCCTACACAAATCAACAAGTCGGTAAAAAGTAAACCATATATCAGCTGAAAGAAGGAGCACCCATGCACACCTAACTGGGCCAGCGTCACGAAAGGAAAAGTTGAAACCATATACTTCGAAGCAACAAAATTGGGGCTGTCTTTGGAGGATCAAATTCGGCTCTCTCCGGTGAGGTAAAAGCTTGCGGGGTCAGCGGTGGCAAGGGAGTCTCGGTGTAGGGTGAGCGCACCTCCTAGCGTGTGCCTGCGGCTGTTGGCCCGTCTGCCGCCCCGTCTCGTCTCCTCCCTTGCGGAGACGCCTCCTTGGTGGATCCGGGGGCTCCGTTTGCGGCAAGCTGCTGGATGGTGGGGAAGAGGCGCCCTCGGCTGGTTCGTTCGACTCGGCTTCGGGTTCGGCGAGCTCTTCCTCACCGGCGAACTCCCTTCGCTCGGCAAGGCTTGCCGCCTCTGTTGCCTCTGCCTCCTCCACGGTGAACCCGAATGCGCCAGCGGCAGCAGCTGCTGCCGCCTCCTCCAACCTGGTGGCAACGTGCTACATCTAAATCGTCGTGGTGTGTCATGGTGGCTATGCGCCCAGATTCGATGTGCGGTGTCCGCCCGATTATTAGCCGTCTTTTCCATGTCATGTGCTTGCGTGTTGCACTTTGCCATGTCATCATCTGCATTTCATATCATGTCATCATGTGCATTTCATTTTGCATCGTGTTTGTCTCATGCATCGAGCATTTTCCCGTTGTCCGTTTTGCAATCCGGCACTCCTATGTCCCCAGCGCCCCTTTTACCTCTTTTAGTGTGTGGGTATTAGCGGTCTCGGAATGGACCGAGGTTTGCCATGCGGCCTTGGTATAACACCGACGAACCGCTGTCAAGTTCGGATCATTTGGAGGTCGTTTGGTACTCAGCAGTTAACGAATGCAAGTAAAACCTCCTTCTCCTTGCAGCCCAACACACTTCAAACTGGCCCAAAACCACCAAACTCCCTCCATGCTCTCGATCGTTCGATCACGATCGTGTGGGTGAAAACCGCACCTCATTTGGAGTCTCCTAGCTCCCTCTACCTATAAATATGTCCTCCCGTCCAAATTCGCGGTCAAAACCCCGTAACCCTAGCCTTTCCCTCGCGCCCGGACATGTCGGCCAGCGGCGGACACGTCCGGCCGCCCCGTCGCCGGGCAATCGGCGCTTCGCCCGTCACCCAACCGCCTCCGCCTCCAATCCGCCGCCGCCACCTGTCCCCGCCGCCCGTCCGCGCGCGGCAGCCTTGCTTCCGCGCCGAGCCAGGCGAGATCCGATCCGCCGCCCGGCCGCGGCGCCGCGCCGCTCCCGGCTACTGCCCGGCTGCCGCGCCCGTCGCCCGCCGGCAGCGCCGTCTCGCCAAGTAGCGCGCCTCGAAACCCGCGCGGCTCCCGCCGCCCAGCGCGTCTCCCCCGCCGCCCAGGAGTACCTACGCGGCGCTTCGCGCCCGGCAGCGTCCGCCGCCCGGTGCCGCGCACCCGCCGCCTCCTCCGTCGCCTCGCCCCTCGCCCGGGCCTTGGCGCCCCGCCGCCCAGCCCGCCCCGCCCCAGCCGGCCTCCTCCCCAGCCGCCCGGCCCTCTCCACCACCGGCGCGCGCAGATCCGGCGAGATCCGCCGCCGCCTCGGATTCGCGTGTGAGTTGACTCCCGAGATCCACAAGTCCCAGTTTTCTTATATTTTCATGCATTTTCATCATGCCATAACTCTGCATCCGTAGCTCCGTTTTGTGCGTGCAATATGTCAAAATGTTCGTCTCGAAGAGTAGATCATTTCATCTCATTGCATCATTTTCATTTGAGTTCATCTTGATGCCCGAAATGCTGTTGGAAGAGTGCTATGTGATGTTAGTTTCTGTTTCTTAACAGAACATGCACTTTTCTCATTTTTGCCATGATTGATGTGTGCATCCTATGAACTTGAGCCCTACATGTGTTTTGTAATATGCCATGCCATCTTTCCAGGGGTATATGCCATGTATTTTTGTGATCTATGTGGTGACTAGCACAAGCATGCAAAGTAGGCTTCCTGATGTTGCTGATTTTAGCCCTGTTTAGCTAATATTTTGATGCCATGTTAACTCGATGCTACCGAGAGATCTATGCATATTTTGAGATACTTCAGTAAGGATGTTTTGAACATATGGTTATGCTCTATCCATCCATGCCTTTTTTTTGCAATTATGGAGTGCCATAGCTTGAGTCAATCGAGCTCTACTTTTGCTATAAAATGTTTCCTGGCAGATTGTTTACATGTTCTACTTTTGCTATAAAATGTTTCCTGGCAGATTGTTTACATGTTATTCAATTTTGCCAAGGTTGTTGTGGTTGATCCGTGTATGCTATGATATTTTTCTTGCCATGTATGTCTTCTATGCCATGTCTTCTTGATATATGTATGCTTAGTTTATCATGTAAGGCTCTGTAGTGAGTGCTTTGAGCTCTTAAACATGCCTACTTGTTATCTGTTTTTGACATGTCATGTTGCTGAATCTGTTAACGAAACTTGCGATATTGACATGGGTGTTACTATATTTTCTGATCCTTTTTGGCTTATGGTCAGTAAGGGACATTTGTTCTATGCAATTAGTAGATTCATTCCATGCCTTTGTTTGCCATGATAAGTTCCTGTAGCATGTTGTTTCATAGCTCTAAACATTGCAACCTGATGTTATTTCTGCTAAAGTCTGAAACTGTTATTATTTGCAATCTTGCCATGTGTTTTTGAGTATGTTCTAGTCTTTTATGGAGATAGCTCAGTGTTCATGTTTTGTAATGCTTTACCTGTACATCATGCCCATGCCTTATTTTTTCATATTGAGATGCTGTAGCTTGTTGTTTTGATGCTTGCAATATGCCTAGTTGCTGTTTTGGACAGATTGTTGCTATAACTTGTATTGGGTGTATGTGTTGAACCGTTGCTCCGTTTTGGGTGTGCTCTATATGAAACTTGCTTGATTTTGCATGTAGTTTCATATTATCATGTTGCATCCTTGTTTTGAGGTGTTTGCTTGATGTTTGTATGCATTTTGCATCAATGCCATGCTTATCTTGTTTTGCTCATATCTTCTAGGCCGTAGCTCCGAATCTAATGAACTTTATATGTAACTTGACTAGAATTTCGTGTAGATCACCGTGGTGCATATTAACTTGCTGTTTAACAACTTGAACTTAAGGTTTATTCACATCTGGACCAATTTCGAAATTTGCATATGAGGACTTACCGTAATTGTTATATGTTGTTTCCGGCCTCATTTAAACTTGCTTTGATGTGTTGCTCTTGTTTGCATCATCTCTTGCCATGAGTAGCCTCATCTAGATTTGTCATGCATCATGTTTGTTGTGCATCATGCCTTGTTCATGTGTGGTGTGTTTACTATGTTGTGTGCTTCTTCTTGTTAGTTCCTGTTTCGTTGCGATCGTGAGGATTCGTTCGTCTTCGCTTGGTTCGGCTTCATCCGTTCGTCTTCTTCATGGACTCGTTCTTCTTCCTTGCGGGATTTCAGGCAAGATGACCGCTACCCTGGATCTCACTACTATCATTGCTATGCTAGTTGATTCGTTCTTTCGCTATGCTGCGCTACCTATCACTTGTTCCTCAAGCCTCCCAAATTGCCATGTCAGCCTCTAACCTTTTGCACCCTTCCTAGCAAACCGTTGTATGGCTATGTTACCGCTTTGCTCAGCCGCTCTTATAGCGTTGCTAGTTGCGGGTGAAGATGAAGTTTGTTCCTTGTTGGAACATGGAGATGTTGTTCCTTGTTGGAACATGTTTACTTGTTGGGATATCACAATATATCTTATATTATTAATGCATCTATATACTTGGTAAAGGGTGGAAGGCTCGGCCTTATGCCTGGTGTTTTGTTCCACTCTTGCCGCCCTAGTTTCCGTCATATCGGTGTTATGTTCCCGTTTTGCGTCCCTAGCAGCGGTCGGGTGATTTATGGGACCCCTTGACGGTTCGCTTTGAATAAGACTTTTCGGCAAGGCCCAACATTGGTTTTACCATTTTCCTCACCTATGCCCTTTTCCCTTGGGTTTCGGAGCCGAGGGTCATCTTTATTAGCCCCGGACGGTGCTCCCAGTGCTGGCCGAACTAAACCTTGTCGCGCCCCTCAAAACTTGAGGTCTGGTTTTAGTTATGCGGACTGCTCATCCGGGTGTGCCACGAGAGCGAGATGCGTCGACTCCTGCTCGGGATTGTCGGCACATCGCGGCTTTGCTGGTCTTGTTTTATTCTGTCGAAATGTCTTGTGGCAGGATTCGAGACTGATCGGGTCTTCGGGGAGAAGAATATCCTTCGTTGATCGCGAGAGCTTATCATGGGCTAAGTTAGGACACCCCTGCGAGGTATAAACTTTCGAGCCGTGCAGCGGTTATGTGGCAGATGGAATTTGTTAATATCCGGTTGTAGTAAACTTCGAAGTAAAGTCTTCTAAAATATACCAACCGTATGCGTAACCGTGAGTGTCTCTTTTGGGGTTGATCGAGAGGAGAACACGGTTTACGGGTTATGTCGGCGTAAGTAGGAGTTCAGGATCACTTCTTGATCATTGCTAGTTGACGACCGTTCCTTTGTTTCTCTTCTCGCTCTCATTTGCGTATGTTAGCCACCATATATGTAGCACGCTGCTGCAACCTCACCACTTTACCTCTTCCTTACCCATTAAGCTTTGCTAGTCTTGATACCCATGGTAATGGGATTCTTGAGTCCTCGTGGCTCACAGATTACTACACCACCGATTGCGGTACAGGTTTGCGATGATCATGGCCGAGGCGATGCTTGCTTGCGTTGAGTTCTTCTTACGCTTCTTCGATCGGGGATAGGTTCGGTCGGCCGGCACTGGGCTAGCAGAGGTGGATGTCGTTTGAGCTTCATTTATGTTTCTTCCGTAGTCGGATGTTGATCTTGTATATGGTGTTGATGTATTCTTGTGGCATTTGTGCCTTATGTATATCCCCATCATTATGTAATGTTGATGTAATGATATCCACCTTGCAAAAGCGTTTCAATATCTGGTCTATACTTGGTGGGACCTTGAGTTCCTTTTGGATAGGGCGCATATTAGGCGTGATTCAAGTTAGTATCGAGCCTCGACGAACCTAGAGCCGCTTGATTGATCATGTAGTTTGGCGTTGTTGAGTCTAGAAGAAAACTATTTTCAGTCTAGTTATATCGGAGAGTAGGAATTCTTTTTACTCCTCAGCCCTTTTGTCGCTCTGGTGAGGAATCTTGACGTAGGTGTTTTGAATTACTCCTCTTCCCGTTCAAATATTTCTTTAGGTTCACGCAGTTGGTTTTCTGGTAGTTGTTCCTTAGTTCTTTTCATCCGGTGCATTTCTCGTCAAGTTGACTCGAGCCTCTTCATCATTGAGTTCAATCCTCAGTTGTCCTTGTTTTCCCACCCGCCCTCCCTTCTCCTTTTCGGAACCGGAGTCCGTAATCAAGTATCCATCCTACTCGTGTGAAGTCTTTGCTTTCTTTCCTCTATGATTTCAACCGGTGTTTTATATTCAAGATATTCGTCGATTTCCCCTTCCAAGATGATTTTGTTTTCCCGCCCTCCCACCCTTTTCTTCCCGGAGTTTGCCTCTCTCCCGACCATCTATTCCATTAAATGCGAGCCTCTTGATCTTCCTCAATTATTTCAACGGTTAATTCTCGTTTTGTCGACATTCTCCATCTCTTTTCTTTTCGGTGGACTCAATTCAAGTTTTGAGGTTGATCATATTCTTTTCCTCGAAGTGTTTTTCTTTCGTTCTCCTCTTGCGGTTTATCCTTAGGAGTTCGAAGACATCTCGGAGATTCGTGTGTGTTCCAATTAATTCGAGGTTGTCACCTTAGTCTAATATTGCAGTTCTTCGGTGCATCATTTCTCTTCAACATCCCTTTCCAGCGGTGTTTTTCTTTTAGTGGGCCCTAACCCACAGGTCTTTTCGAGGATCTTACGACTCTTGATTTTCGGAGTTATTCTCAAATCCTGTTCATAGTTTGGCGTAAGTATGTATTTCATCAGTCAGATGCTTTTCCAAGATCGATTTCGAATCATTTCATTGTTGGCTCAACCTCTTCGTTTTTCATTCTCGGAGTATCTTAGTAATTTTTGGTGGTGTTTCTCGTCTTCATTTGAAGGCGTCGTGAATCCCTCTCTTAAATCTTGTCCGTTCCCCCGGAGATTCATGGTTCTAGCTCGATGTTATCCTATCTAGTTGTTTCCAGTTGTGCAATTCTTTTCATCCATCCGGAGTATATCAGGAGTTGTTTTCTGTCTCGATCATCCGGAGGTCATCTTTTCGAAAGATTTCTTCGTTCCAAGTTTTCAAAGTCGCTCTCCAATTATTCTATATCCGTGCCCCTTCGTTCGACTCAATATTCTTCCGGTGCTGCGTTCAAGCATTCCTTAATCAGTGTGCGATCTCTTCGATCTCTTTTCTCTAAATTCCCTCAAGTATCTTCCTGATTTTCTAATTCTTCCTAGTGATTCATTCTCTTTCGTCAGTCATTTCGGAATTCTTACGGTGGTTCATTCAGATCTTTGTTTATCATCTTAATTCATTCGTTCTTTTAATCCCACCGGTGGTTCATGAAGACCTTCTCAAGTTTGCGTTATGTCACTTCTCAATTCTTTTTCAAGAAGAATAAGTAGTATGCAAAAATCCATTGCTTGTCACCAATTTGATTTGATGAAGGATAAGCATACAATAAATCTTATTCTTGGTTCATCATCATCACGTAATCCCTTCCTTCGGAGTTTGTTCTTGATGAATAAATTCTAGTTCCAAGTCTTTCCATCTTTTCTTTTCCGGAGTTCAAATTTCCCCCGTCCATCTCGTCGGAACCGCCATCTAAATCATTGCAAGGCTCATCTTATTCTTTCTTCCTTCTTTCTACCTCATCATCCTTTTGTTACCGGAGTTCTTCATGGTGGTTCTTCATGATTTAATTCTTTCTTAAAGAGTTCATCAAGATTCTTGTTGGTGGAGTTCAAATATCTTTTCTTCTCTTCTCGAAGTGCAATTAAGCCTCCGTATTCTTTTGAAGTGGAGTTTTGCATTTCTTCGTTCTCCTCAGCTATTTCATCTTTCCTGCTTGTGGTCGGCGATCAGCTCATAATTTTGAGACGTTTTCCATAAGTCCACAACAAGATTATTCTTTCGTTGTTGATTTTCTCAACAACTCCGTTCAATCCTTCCTTCTAAGTTCTTTTCATTCAATTCTTTCAATTCTTCCGGAGGCATTGCGTTGTTTATCTCGCCAAGTTTCATTCCATCTTCTGAAGTTCGTGTTCTATTCTTTCCTTGTTCAACGGTATGCTTTCTAAATCCTTTCGGTCTTATCCGTTTCTTTTCTCATTCTAACCACTCCGGTTAGAGCGAGTTTGTTCATAGTCTATCGATTCGGTGAGCTTTGATTCTCGTCATTCTCATCGTTCCTCTCTTCTTTTAGTGCTCTCGATTCTTTGCTTCTTCTCTAGAGTTCTTTTTCACCTCATCCTTTTCCTTCCGTCTCGGTCCTAAGATCTCGGGGCGAGATCTCTTGTTAGTGGAGGTGTTATAACGCCCCGGATTCGATGTGCCAAGTGTCCTTGATTACTCATGATCTTTGCCATGTCATGTGCTTGCGTGTTGCACTTTGCCATGTCATCATCTGCATTTCATATCATGTCATCATGTGCATTTCATTTTGCATACGTGTTCGTCTCATGCATCCGAGCATTTTCCCGTTGTCCGTTTTGCAATCCGGCACTCCTATGTCTCCGGCGCCCCTTTTACCTCTTTTCGTGTGTGGGTATTAAGCGGTCTCGGAATGGACGAGGTTTGCCATGCGGACCTTGGTATAGCACCGGCGAACCGCTGTCAAGTTCGGATCATTTGGAGGTCGTTTGGTACTCAGCGGTTAACGGGTAACCGTAAAGCCTCCTTCTCCTTGCAGCCCAACACCCTTCAAACTGGCCCAAAACCCACCAAACTCCCTCCATGCTCTCGATGCGTTCGATCACGATCGTGTGTGTAACCGCACCTCATTTGAGTCTCCTAGCTCCCTCTACCTATAAATATGTCCTCCCCGTCCAAATTCGCGGTCAAACCCCGTAACCTAGCCTTTCCCTCGCGCGCGGACATGTCCGCCGACGGCGGACCGTCCAGCCGCCACGTCGCCGGGCCAATAAGCGCTTCGCCACGTCACCCAGCCGCCTCCGCCTCCAATCGCCCCGCCGCCTGTCCCCACGCCGCCCCGTCCGCCGCGGCCGCCCAGCCCGCATCGAAGCCCCTTGAGGCGAGATCCATACCGCCCGCGCGCATCTCCCAGCGCTGCCCGCCGGCCTGCCGCCTTGGCCGTCGCCCGCCGGCCGCGTCTCCCTCGCCTTGCGCGCGCCTCCGAAAACCACCGGCTCCCGCCGCCCAGCCGCGTCTCCTCCCCGCCGCCCGCGAGTACCTACGCCCGGCCTTCGCGCCGTAGCGTCCGCGCCCGGTGCCGCGCACCCGCCGCCGCCTCGATGCGCCTCCGCCCTTCGCCGGGCCAGCGCCCCTCGCCCGCCCAGCCGCCCCAGCCGCGGCCTCCTCCCCAACCGCCCGGCCCTCTCCGGCCACCGGCGCCGCGCCGATTCGCGTGGCGAGTTGACTTCCCCAGAGATCCACTAAGTCCCGGTTTTCTTATATTTTCATGCATTTTCATCATGCCATAACTCTGCATCCGTAGCTCCGTTTCGTGCGTGCAATATGTCAAAATGTTCGTCTTGAAGAGTAGATCATTTCATCTCATTGCGTCATTTTCATTTGAGTTCATCTTGATGCCCGAAATGCTGTTGGAAGAGTGCTATGTGATGTTAGTTTCTGTTTCTTAACAGAACATGCACTTTTGTCATTTTTGCCATGATTGATGTGTGCATCCTATGAACTTGAGCCCTACATGTGTTTTGTAATATGCCATGCCATCTTTACAGGGGTATATGCCATGTATTTTTGTGATCTATGTGGTGACTAGCACAAGCATGCAAAGTTGGCTTCTTGATGTTGCTGATTTCAGCCCTGTTTAGCTAATATTTTGATGCCATGTTAACTCGATGCTACCGAGAGATCTATGCATATTTTGAGATACTTCAGTAAGGATGTTTTGAACATATGGTTATGCTCTATCCATCCATGCCTTTGTTTTCAATTATGGAGTGCCATAGCTTGAGTCAATCGAGCTCTACTTTTGCTATAAAATGTTTCCTGGCAGATTGTTTACATGTTATTTAATTTTGCCAAGGTTGTTGTGGTTGATCCATGTATGCTATGATATTGTTCTTGCCATGTATGTCTTCTATGCCATGTCTTCTTGATATATGTATGCTTAGTTTATCATGTAAGGCTCTGTAGTGAGTGCTTTGAGCTCTTAAACATGCCTACTTGTTATCTGTTTTTGACATGTCATGTTGCTGAATCTGTTAATGAAACTTGCGATATTGACATGGGTGTTACTATATTTTCTGATCCTTTTTGGCTTATGGTCAGTAAGGGACATTTGTTCTATGCAATTAGTAGATTCATGCCATGCCTTTGTTTGCCATGATAAGTTTCTGTAGCATGTTGTTTCATTGCTCTAAACATTGCAACCTGATATTATTTCTGCTAAAGTCTGAAACTGTTATTATTTGCAATCTTGCCATGTGTTTTTGAGCATGTTCTAGTCTTTTATGGAGATAGCTCAGTGTTCATGTTTTGTAATGCTTTACCTGTACATCATGCCCATGCCTTATTTTTTCATATTGAGATGTTGTAGCTTGTTGTTTTGATGCTTGCAATATTCCTAGTTGCTGTTTTGGACAGATTGTTGCTATAACTTGTATTGGGTGTATGTGTTGAACCGTTGCTCCGTTTTGGGTGTGCTCTATATGAAACTTGCTTGATTTTGCATGTAGTTTCATATTATCATGTTGCATCCTTGTTTTGAGGTGTTTGCTTGATGTTTGTATGCATTTTGCATCAATGCCATGCTTATCTTGTTTTGCTCATATCTTCTAGGCCGTAGCTCCGAATCTAATGAAATTTATATGTAACTTGACTAGAATTTCGTGTAGATCACCGTGGTGCATATTAACTTGCTGTTTAACAACTTGAACTTAAGGTTTATTCAGATCTGGACCAATTTCGAAATTTGCATATGAGGACTTACCGGAATTGTTATATGTTGTTTCCGGCCTCATTTAAACTTGCTTTGATGTGTTGCTCTTGTTTGCATCATCTCTTGCCATGAGTAGCCTCATATAGATTTGTCATGCATCATGTTTGTTGTGCATCATGCCTTGTTCATGTGTGGTGTGTTTACTATGTTGTGTGCTTCTTCTTGTTAGTTCCTGTTTTGTTGCGATCGTGAGGATTCGTTCGTCTTCGCTTGGTTCGGCTTCATCCGTTCGTCTTCTTCATGGACTCGTTCTTCTTCCTTGCGGGATTTCAGGCAAGATGACCGCTACCCTGGATCTCACTACTATCATTGCTATGCTAGTTGCTTCGTTCTTTCGCTATGCTGCGCTACCTATCACTTGTTCCTCAAGCCTCCCAAATTGTCATGTCAGCCTCTAACCTTTTGCACCCTTCCTAGCAAACCGTTGTTTGGCTATGTTACCGCTTTGCTCAGCCCCTCTTATAGCGTTGCTAGTTGCAGGTGAAGATGAAGTTTGTTCCTTGTTGGAACATGGAGATGTTGTTCCTTGTTGGAACATGTTTACTAGTTGGGATATCACAATATATCTTATATTATTAATGCATCTATATACTTGGTAAAGGGTGGAAGGCTCGACCTTATGCACGGTGTTTTGTTCCCTCTTGCCGCCCTAGTTTCCGTCATATCGGTGTTATGTTCCCGGATTTTGCGTCCCTAACGGTCGGGTGATTTATGGGACCTCCTTGACAGTTCGCTTTGAATAAGACTTTTCAGCAAGGCCCAACATTGGTTTTACCATTTGCCTCACCTATGCCCTTTTCCCTTGGGTTTCGGAGCCGAGGGTCATCTTTATTTAGCCCCCGGACCAGTGCTCCTTGAGTGCTGGCCCGAACTAAACCCTGTGCAGGCGCCCCTCAAAACTTGAGGTCTGGTTTTAGTTATACGGACTGCTCATCCGGGTGTGCCACGAGAGCGAGATGCGTCGGCTCCTATCGGGTTTGTCGGCACACGGCGGCTTTGCTGGTCTTGTTTTATTCTTGTCGAAATGTCTTGTAGCAGGATTCGAGACTGATCGGGTCTTCCGGGAGAAGAATATCCTTCGTTGATCGCGAGAGCTTATCATGGGCTAAGTTGGGACACCCTGCGGTATAAACTTTCGAGCCGTGCCAGCGGTTATGTGGCAGATGGGAATTTGTTAATATCCGGTTGTAGTAAACTGAAGTAAACTCTTCTAAAATACACCAACCGTAATGCGTAACCGTGAGTGTCTCTTTTCGGGGTTGATCGAGAGGAGAACACGGTTTCTGGGTTATGTCTGACGTAAGTAGGAGTTCAGGATCACTTCTTGATCATTGCTAGTTGGCGACCGTTCCTTTGTTTCTCTTCTCGCTCTCATTTGCGTATGTTAGCCACCATATATGCTTAGCCGCTGCTGCAACCTCACCACTTTACCTCTTCCTTACCCATTAAGCTTTGTTAGTCTTGATACCCATGGTAATGGGATTCTTTGAGTCCTCGTGGCTCTGATTACTACACCACCGATTGCGGTACAGGTTTGCGATCATCATGGCGAGGCGATGCTTGCTTGCGTTGAGTTCTTCTTCTGCTTCTTGATCGGGGATAGGTTCGAGTCGGCAGCACAGGCTAGCGAGTGGATGTCGTTTGAGCTTACATTTATGTTTCATCCGTAGTCGGATGTTGATCTTGTATATGGTGTTGATGTATTCTTGTGGCATTTGTGCCTTATGTATGTATCCCCATCTGTTATGTAATGTTGATGTAATGATATCCACCTTGCAAAAGCGTTTCAATATCGGGTCTATCCTTGGTGGGACCTTGAGTTCCTTTTGGATAGGGTCGCATATTAGGCGTGTTTATGAATGTCGGGGGGTGACTTGCGGCTTGTCATCCGCCAAGTAAACAAGATTATGGTCCGTTGATGGAAGCCTCGTTGATGAAGTAAAAACTAGAAAAGAGCACTTGTGACCTACAAATGGAACATGTTCCAAGGCTTTCGAGAATGATATTGCTGATGGCTGTCGAAGTCGCCCGCCCTCAAAATGCACACTGTGGAACTAGGATTTTTTGTACTCAAAATTTGACTCAACATTGTCGCATCAATCAGACGGAACAAGAAGAGGAAGTTTATTTCTGGTGACTACTTCGGCCGAGCTCTGAGCGCACGCCTTGAAAATCCCCAAGTTCAAAAAATCTTTGAGGAAGCGGTCTACTCAACAAGCCCTAGGGTTTGCCGTTGAGCGGAGCGCTCCGACAAGTTTTACTCCGGCAAGCAGCCGGGGAACATCAACTCGGCTGAACCACGAGTTCTTCTTAGTGACTGATGTTCGCAGCAGCGGATGTGCCTTTAATCCTTGTTGTCAGGCATAGCTCCGGCATGGCGACCGTTGTCCATTTCCTTGGATAGAACTTCCGAAGAGCAAGAAGAAGCGAAAAGTAGCCCGCGGTCAAGTATGTATTAGTTGTGACAACACGCTGTCTGAGAAGAAGACTCAGCGGTGTGAAATTGAAGTGTATCCACGGGAAGATGGACCGAAGCTGTGGCGATACGGAGAGGCATGTGGTCACCACATTGGCGCAAAACACTTGCCGGCAAAGCTTTCCGGCAGGTTTCTTGGCCGACAGACCCTCCGAGATGGCTGCTACAAGTAACCAAGTGTGAAGCGTGCGGTTCCATTCCAGCGAGATACACAGCCAGCTCAAGCTCTCCGGGCGATCCTTTATCACGGCCATTTTTCGGTCTAGGGGCTCGATATCTCGGCCCCTTTCCCGGCTGCCGGGGCTTTGAGTACTTATGCGTCATGATCGACAAGTTCACAAAGTGGAATGGGAAGCGATGAGGAAGGTGGCCTGATCGTGATCAGTTCTTGAGTCAATTGTTTGCGTTTTGGATTCCCGGGATCATCACCGACAACGGCACCCAATTCTGAAACACCTTCATGCGTTCAAGATCTTGGCGCCAAGTCTGTTTTGCCTCTGTTGCTCATCCAAGAAGCAGCGGTCAGCGGAAGGGCAAATCTTTAAAGTGCGTGGGCTCAAGACCAGAACTTCGACGGCTGCACAAGTCTGGAAGAAACTGGATTGAGGAGCGGTGGTTCTTTGGTCGTCGAGGGCGACACCGTCGAGCCCTGGCGGACACCTTCGCTCTAGTCTATGGAGCGAGGCAGTTCTCCCCATGGAACTTCGTATCTGGGTCACCTCGGTACTTCGCTATGATGAGCTTGAGCAAGAAGCGGTTGCGACAAGATGACGCTGCTCCTTGAGAAGAGACCGTCTTGAGCTGCTATCTGAGCTGCTTTCGTTACAGCAAGCTTTGCGCGCTACCATAACCGCAAAGTTAGTGCGAGAAGTTTCGAGGAAGCGACCTTGTTCTTTGGCGCGTTCGATCCGCAAGAATTCCAACAAGTTGGCCCGAAGTGGAAACCCTTATCGGGTAAAAGCAGTCACTAGGCTGGCTGTCCTTGAGACCGAAGATGGCATTCGGTGAGCAACTCCTGGAACATAGAGCATCTTCGTAAGTTTTACCCATAGGCGCGATTGCAGAACGTTCCAACCACCTAATACAAGTCTTGCCGATGTTGCATGTAATCCTTTGTACAAAAGCGGGCGCGAACCCGTGCATCGATAAAGCTCATGTGTTGCGCACAACTTGTCAATTCCTTTCATCATCATTTTGCATGTGTTATCGACATTTGTGCAGCATCCACACCAGTAAGCAATAACGAGCCACAAGGCTCCATAACTATTTTCTCTTCTTTCCTTTCTCAAAGAAAGGAAGGTTCTATTACAAGTTAGCCGGGGAGGAGAAGATAATGGTGTGGGCATGCCAAGCGTCGCTCGAGAAGTTTACGCCTTACTGCGGGTAGCGCAACGAGAAAAGCTAAGTTGCTAAGTTTGAGCAATCAGTTTTTAAATTTTAAGATTATCTTCCTCGAGCGATAGTACTTTGTATGGAAAACCTGTGCTGCGGAGGAACCAACTCGTAGTAGCTAGTTTAGCCCTTACTTTGTTTGAGTCCACTCAACAACAAAGTGAGCTGCAACTAGTTGCGACAAGGTTGCTTGTCGGAGAGCAACACCACCAGCAGTGGCGGCGTTCACTTTTCGGCCTTTCGCAGCAAGGTGCCACGCCCGACAAGTTCCCTAAGCGTGAGCACAAATATACAAAGGAAGGAATCAAGTAAAGGAAATAACATTGCAATCATTGCCTAAGATAGAGTTATATTACAAAAATAGCTTGTCAGATCTAATGAATTGTTCTCCTAAACATGATCGGCGACAAAGGGAAAGATAAAATTGGCGGCCTAGTCTCTGCGGTGGAATCAACAACTTGATCTTGCCCACCTTGTCCACAATGGGTGCGGCAAGGGCTTTGGCGCCTCCACATCGGCATCTGACAGCAAGGATCGAGGGCGCCCGTTGAGGTTGAGACCTGGATTCGGAAGCCCACCTTCATCAACACCTTACAGGCTCTCGCGAATCTGGCGCGATTCCTCGGCCCGCTTGCCGGGATATCTTCCGGAGTATTGGAGAAACCGTCCTGCATTGAGAAACAGGCTGAGCTTGGCGCTGGGTTGGGCGCTCGTCGGAGGAGTACCAGATCCACCATCCCGACTCCATCGGCTCCTTGTCGATGGCGGCGGTGATGTTCACAAGACCTTGATCGAGCTCACATTCTCCACGAAGGTGCTGCAGCGGCGGTGGCTTTTCGCCAGCAGCTCCTCGTTGGCCTTGATCTTCTCCGGCAGACCCACCTCTCGCTCCTTGGCGCCGTCCGTCTCCATCGGTGGTCAGCTTCAGCTCAAGATCTGCCTTGGAATCCTTGGCGGCATCGAGCTCTTTGATCCTTCGGTGAGGCAGCCACCAACTTCGCCAAGATGTAAGCGTCCTTCGCTCGTGCTTGGCCAGTAAGCTCTTCGTCGCTCTTCGTAGGCGGCCTCCAGCTGCATCACTTTTGTCTCAACTCCTTCTTGGCGGCCTCGGCAGCTGCGGCGGCGTCTTTGCTTCCTTGAGAGCTCCGCCAATTGATTGCTTCATGCGGCAAGATCCTCCTCATAGCTGTGAGGTTGATCTTCCGCTCGCCAACTTCTTGCAGATAGCTTCCCATGGTGAGCCGTTGCTGCTCCTCGACCAGGCCTTCAAGGATGAAGGCTGTCGCTCTTTGAGATTGCTCCGCTCTTACGCTCGTTAGGAGAGCTTCTTGGTTGGCGCCTCGGAGCTCTTCTGGCGCTTCTCCATGTCTGCTCCGCCCTCGCGACAAGCAGGACTCAACTTGGCTTGTCGGGCGCGGTGCAGGCGAGCCTTCTCCTCTCGGACTCGCGCTCTTTTTCTTTATGCGCATTCAGGCGTCAACCCAGCGGAGGCAAGCAGCTCTTCGTCAAGGTCTCCCCTTGACCGGCGCCACAGAGCTCGGCGCCCGGGGAGAGATGAAAACGCCGTCGCCGCCTTGAGATAAGCGCCGGGCTGGGGCTCTTGAACTGACAACGCATCGGTGGCGGAGGGATCGTGATCGGCGTGGCGCTGGCGCTCCTGCTGACCTCGAAGTCGTCGATCGATCGCCGGACCCCTCGCCAGGCCTTTCGGCCTTCGCCAGCCTCGCCGGCGGACCCATCGGCGCCACCTCTTCCTCCATGGTGGCGTCGTCGGTGTTGCATGACCTCCCCTCCATCGGATCTGGCGGATGGATCCAGCGGTGAAAAAAGAAAAAACAGTCAAGCAAATGTTGAAAAAGCAGAGAAAAAGAACCCAGGGAAATTTTCAAGCAAGAAGATTACTGCGATGGGATCTGCAGCCATGGTCTCGACCACGGAGATCGCTTTGTGATGTCCTGGCGGAGAAGTCTCCTTGCGGAGGCGGCTCCCTTAGAAGATCACGGCTATTCAGAATAGATTAACTTCCCGCTGGGGTGCACCAACTTACCCAAAGCACGCTTGATCCCATTTGGCTGGGACACACTTTCTCGGGTCATGCCCGCCGCGGAAGATCAACACGTCGTAGCCCCACCTAGGCTGTGAGAGGCCAACAGCGCCGGTCTCAAACTTAAGCAGGGTCTGGGCCCATCGCCTCTGAGCACACTGCAAGACGTTGAGTGGGCCGGAAGCAGACCCCAGCCTAGTGGCGTTCCTATCCAATCCGGCCAAGCGCTTGCCTCAGTTGTTGACGTCACGAAGTGCCGGCCGATACCACGACCACGGATACCCATAACTACTCCAGCGCCAGATGGTTAGTGCGTATAAGCTCAGAGCCAACTCAGATCAAGTACCAAGACCTTGTTAAGCGTGTTAAGTATCCCATGACGCCCGAGCAGGGCCAGACCCACCTCTCTCCTAGGCGGTCTCAACTGCCACAATCGCTCCCCTCAAGATCCACTCATGGTGCTCCACCACCGAGCCGACTTTAGTCTCCACATGTATCATGTATAAAGTATATAGTATATACCGTGATCACCTCCCGAGTGATCACGGCCCGATATCAATATAGCACGCGAGCGGACAGAATGTAGGGCCACAGATGAAAGTACTAGCATCCTATACTAAGCATATAGGATTGCGGGTAAGGTAACTTGATAGTAACAAGGACAAAGCTATGTGAAGCAATATAGGAGTATCACGAAAGCAGTAACATTCTACACTACTCTAATGCAAGCGGTATAGAGAAGAGTAAGGCGATATCGGTGATCAAGGGGGGCTTGCACTGTTGCTCTGGCAAGGGAGAATTCGTCAACACCGTAGTCGGCAGGAGCAGCGGCGTCGGTCTCGTAGTCTCTGGAGAAGAAGGGGAAGAAACAATGAATACCAAGTAAGCAGATGCATATCGATGCATGACATGACAAATGCGACGCTAGGTGTGCCCTAACGTGGTATGGTGAGTCTTGGTTAAGAAACATCAGGAAAATATTCCGGTGTTTAGCGTTACCGACGAAGGGCGGAGGAAAGTTCTTGAGTTCGATAGGTTAGGGGGTGTGGCGGACGAGCAGATTGCGTGTCCGGATTAGATCTCGTTGTTCGAGCAACTTTCATGTTGAAAATATTTTAATCGAGATTCACAGTTAAAAGATATGATTTTCTAAAGATTTTATTAATTTAAGAATTTACTTAATTAATCATTTAATTGAAAAATGAATTTATGGCGTCGGCATGATGTCATCTTGGCGTCGGCGATCAACGAGGTTGACTTGGTCAACTGACATGTGGGTCCCGTTAAATGGGTATTTGTTAACTAATTACCTAGTTTAGTTTAATTAACATTAGTTAATTAGGTTAATTAGCCATTAGGTTAATTAATCGGATTAATTAAAGTAATTATTTACTTAATTAATTATTTAATTAATTAATTTTATTCATTTTTAATTTTATTAATTATATTTATTATTATTATTTATTTTTAGCGTTACGGGGGGGCCTATGGATTAGATGGCATGGCAGTCGATCGGCATATTGGCTAGGTCAGCAGTATGCGAAGCCCCTAGGCCCTGGTCGATGACCTGAGGTGGCCCAGTCGGCCACGTCGGCGGCGTTGAGGAGCTCGAGGCGTTCAGCGGCGGGAAGCGCCGGACCGCCGAGATTCGCCGTCCGTGCAAAATAACTTGTAGTGGTGCGTTCGAAAGTGGAAGGCCGCGTCCAGCGGTGGCGGAAAACGGCGGACTTGGCGGAAGCAGCGCCAGCGGCGAGTTCTGTGCGCGGATTCGGTCGGCGGGGAAAAGATGCTCTGGCGCTATGCCGCAAAAGGAAAAGGACGAGGGAGGATCTCCACGGGCGGCGAGTCAGCGGTGCGACCCGTGACCAAGTCACCGGAAGAAGCGCCGGCGGCAGATCGCGGCAAGCGCTGGGCAGGTGCGGAGAGCGAGGAAGGAGGGGCCTCGACCAGCGGAGGAGCGCGAGGAGAATGCGTGGAAGCGCGGTGAGCAGGCCGAGACGAGCGCGGCAGCAGCACGGAGGCGAAGCTCCGGCCATGGCGGCCAGTGCGGAGGTCGACCCCTGGCTGCAGGCGAAGCGGGGAGGGAGAGCTCATGGGGGGATCGTGGGGTCTCGAGCGGGCTCGGGCGGTCAGGCGTCCGTGAGAGGAAGGCGGGAAAAGCGCTCGGCGGCAGAGCGGTGGGCGGCGAGGTGGTCGTCGAGGCGGCTCGAGCGTGACGAAGGCGTCGGAAGCGCCCGTGGCTGTCAGGGGAGGAGGAGGAGGTGAGGGACAGGCGGTGGGTCGCCGGCGTCAGAGACGGATCAGGCGGATCCGATCGGATCAGCAGGAGGGAGGAGAAAGGGATCGGGGAATGGGGTGGTCGGCTGAGGTTTCCAGCCCGATAGGAAGTAAGGGAGTGAGGGTGGGCACGATGGCCATGGGGCCCGGCTGGGCAGTGGGCTAGCCCAGTTGGGCCGAGGGGGTTTCCTTTTTCTCCTTTTGTTTTATTTTCTTTTCTTATTTTTCCTTTCATTTAATTCATTTAATAATATCAGACACTTTACAAAAATGTGCACCCACCATAATTATCTTTGTAATATTTGACAACCCCAGAACATTTTAGTTTTAATTTTTGAAAACTTTTATTGTCATTATAACTTTGAATTTTAATTTCGAAACCGTTTCGATCTAACCCGAGATTATCTGATGTGATGAGGTGGCGTGAGATTCTTTGTAGCATGATTATCAAGGAGTTACACCATCTCCGTCGGCCTGACATGCTGCCTAGCCTCTGAGCCGCCGGGATGCTTTGCGGAGTTCTTGTTGATAAGCGGTCTGCCTTTCGGCAAGCCAAAAGTCATGCGAGCGTGGTTGTGAGGTGGGCCCTCAGGCGTCCCACTGTGAGGCTGAAAATCTCTGAGAGGCGGCCTGTTGAGCCTGGGACAGCGATGCGAGCCGCAGCCCGGCATCCTCGCTGGATGGGGAGCTGCGCCGGTGGCGGCGGCGGCCGCGCGCATGGCCTGCGTCTTGCAGTTCCTGAGTGGTCTTGGTGATGAACTCCTGAACGGTGGGCACTCCTTCCCCTGTGTCCTCTTGAGGGAAACGTGCCATGAAGCACGCCTCCAAGTGGTGCCCAAGCGCCTCCCTCGTGATGTTGGCAAAGTATGAGGCCCTCCAGAAGAGAGCCCCGAGCCCTGCCCGAGAGGGGCGCCGGGCGCGCTTTCCTATGCAATGGAGGGAGGCGCCCCAGGTGAGGGCGCCGATCCTGACGAGGTACCGCTTGCCTGAGGCCCTACGTGGTGTTGCTGCTTCTTCTTCTTGGGGGTGGCCTCAGGAGGGCGCTCGCCCTTGCTGTCGGGGTTGTCGATCGCTGCGGCTTCGAAGGCACGCTCGAGGGAGCACACCGCATCTCTTTCTTCGCACGGGACTGTGATGATTCCGTCGCTTCCTGGCATCTTGAGGACATTGTAGCCGTGGTGGGTCACCGCCATGAACTTGGCCAGGCCTGGGTACACGAGGATCGCATTGTATGGCAGGCGGATGTAGGTGACGTCGAAGTCGATGAGCTCGGTGCGGTAGTTGATGTGTTCTCCGAAGGTGACTGGGAGGCGGACCTGCCCTATCGGTGTGGTGGAACCGTCGGTAACTCCTGAGAAAGGCTTGGTAGGCTGAAGCTGGTCATATGGCACTTGGAGGTTATCAAACGTGTCGACGGACAGGACGTTGAGCCTTGCGCCGCCGTCGATGAGGGTCTTGGTAACTTGCACGTTGCTGATGACTGGTGAACAAAGCATTGGGAGGGCACCTGCGGTAGCCGCACACTTGAGTTGATCTGCCGAACTGAAGGTGATGGCGCACTTGGACCACTTGAGCAGGCGTGTGGCCTCAAGCTTGGGGAGGACTGCATTCACTTCACGAGCAAATTGTTTGAAGATACGCTGCAGGCTGGGGCCCGAGCTCCGCCCAAGATCTTGCGATGGCCAGCGGCTCTGAAGCCCCAGCCCCTCGTCTTGATGGTGGGCGTCATTCCTTCTTGGCGGTGGCAGTAGTGGAGGAGGCCGGCGTTGCCTTGAGGACGATCCTCAGGCTGGTCCCTCGAGGCGCCCTCGCGAGGCTGATCCTGTCAGCGGTCCTCACGAGGCTGGTCGCGCCACTCGTGGCGCGGGCACGGTCGTCCCAGCGTCCGCCACCACGTCATCCTCCTCGGCCGTAGCCCCGGTCGCTGCGCTCGGGGCATCGGCCGAAGCATTCTTCTCAAATGGCTTTGAGCTCTGGACAGTCGCTGGTGTTGTGGGTATGCAGGTTATGGAAGGCGCAGAATGGTCGGCTGCTCTTGGATGACTCGGGCTGGTCCCTGCCGTGCTTGGTGTCTAGTTCCACCGCAAGCACGGCTGCTCCCTTGCGCTTCATGTCCTTGTCCTTGGCTTTCTTCTCTTCCGGGTCAGCAGCTGGGAGCTCGAGGAGGGAGAGGCGCCCCTCCTCAGCTCTTGCGCACTTGGTCGCCAGGTTGAGCAACTCCAGGGACGTGCACAACTCGTTGTGGATAGCGAGATCCTCCTTCATCTTGACGTCGCGGACGCCATCAGAGAACCGGAGATTATGGCCTCGTCCGTCACCTTGGGGACCTTGGGGCGGACATTGTTGAAGAGCTGGATGTACTACGGAGGTCTCTCACAGTTGTTGCTTGATGGCGGCACAGGTCACCCGGGCGATCGGGCGCGGCGGTCGCGAAAGTGCCACGAAGTTGGCGATGAAGCGGTTGCGCATCTCGTCCCAGGAGGAGATCGAGCCTGGGCATAGATTCAGGACCCAGGAGCGGGCGCCATCCTTGAGGGCCATGGGGAACCAGTTCGCCATGACTTTCTCGTCGCCGTTGGCCGCCTCGATGCTCAGCTCGTAGAGCTGCAGGAACTCCGCCGGGTTGGGGGTGCCGTCGTAGCGAGGGGGCAGATCTGGCTTGAACTTGCCTGGCCAGGCGATGCTACGCAGCTCTAGGGTGAAGGCGCAGCAGCCGGCCATGGTCACCGGGGCCCGCCTTGGAGGTGGAGCTTGGTCTTGGTGCCCGTGCACCGCTACGGCAAGCGGCGCGTGGCCTTGCCGCAACAAACGATCCTGGCGCGGTGGTGCGAGGAGTGGCGGAGCGTTCTCTTGCTGTCGAGGGACTTCTTGACAGCTTCTTTCTTCACGCGCGGATGCCGGACATTGTGGGTCGCGCCATGGGGCCGCGCGCCTTGGTGCCAGGGCGACATCTTGGGGCAGAGGTGGTGGAGGTGCTCCGTGAGCTACATCGCCCGTAGCTGGCGGAGGGCGAGGCGGAGAGAGGGACGGTGCAGGGGAGCCCCCTGCGGCGCTAACAAGCTCGGCGATGCGGTCGAGCCAGTCCTCGTAGAGGTCATCGACCGGGCGGTAGCGCAGGAGCTCATGCGCCATGGGGAGCACGGCCCGCGCGTCCATGGGAGCGCGACGTTTATGGGACGCGGAACAGGCCGGGGTCCGTGATGGAGTGGTGGTGCGGCCATCCCTCCGCACCAAGGGGTGCATCGAGGATGCTTGTTGCTCGTTCCCCGCCGGGCCGGTGGCGGCTTTGGCGGCAGGTGACGGGGAACGACGAGGTGGCCTACCGACGGGGGCCGTCTGAGCGACGCGGGTGGCGAGGGTGTCAGGACCCCGATTCCAAGTCACATCGATCTAGCCGGTAACACCTCATATCACTTTGTGGCCTCACGCACGGTATTCCCACGGGTGTCGCCTTACCATGGCCCGGACCGATTCGTGCTTTTTGGCTCACGATATGATAGTGTCGCTAGCATCCATATGACAGAGAACCCGAGCCGACATGGCTAGTCGTGAACCCAAAGCGGCACTAACCCATGGGGACAGGCATACATGAATCACATCGAGCATGTCGGTCAGCAGCGTGTGAATCCGGGCTGTAGCACTGGGCTAACAGGACTCCGGTAACCCGGTCTATAGCAGGCTAGGCAAGACTCCGGATATCACTGCGTGACATTTCCCCGAAGGGACATACATAGGAACGGTGAAACACATGCGGCCGGTCAAGTGTCCAAAGCAGAGTTTGGGCTAGCGAGGACTCGATGAACCGGCAGAAGCGGACTACTATCGCCAGAAGCACTAGACTACATTTCCCCATATGAGAGGCTGCCAAGGATAGACAACTAGATTGTCGGATCCCACACATACCAAGCATTTCAAACATACACACAATATGCTCAATATGTGCAGATACAACATGGGATCACAACATAACTCTACGACTCCAATATTTATTCATTAGGCTCCGAGGAGCGAGATATTACAAACATGGGTCTCATGACCCAACATACAGAGCATACAAGCAACAAGCACAAGCGGAAGCTTAACATGTCTGAGTACAGACATCTACAAATGGAAAAGGCTGAGAAGCCCGACTATCTACCAGATCCTGCTGAGGGCACAAGATCGTAGCTAAGGTAACAAGCTAAACGTCGAAGTCCACGCGGAACTACTAGCGAGACTGAAGTCTCTCTGTAAAAACATAAAATAGGAAAACATGAGTAAAAATGTACTCAGCAAGACTTACATCAGAACTAACTACATATGCATCGTTATCAACAAAGGGGGTGGTGGGGTTTGACTGCAGCAAGCCAGCTTTGACTCGGTGGCTATCCTGAACTATGACTGCAAGTAACTCTTTTGAGGTGGCGCACACGAGTCCACATATTCACCATATCAATACACCACTATGGATCCGCTCCCGTCTACCTACCAGAACGCCATCCATAGCACTCACGCTTATCTTGCGAGTTTTAGAGTATCCACTTTCATTTGTCTATGAACTATGCAAGGGGTCCAAGTTTCCATATCCGAGGAATCCGGCTATTCGAATAGATAATGATAACCCTGCACGGGTGTACTTCTCCACACACGCTCTCGCCACTTATCGCCCTGTACACGTCATGTACCTCGGCAACCTTCAAGCGGAAGCCGGGCGAGGGAGTTGGCCATGACCTGACTAACCACACAAGTCTCTAGTCCAGGTTTATCGCCTATTTGGGTTCCATCCGCAAGGAGATCCGGCCGAGATGTCGCTCACGGACCCAAACGATGTGTGCAGGGTTCCCAAGCCCACCTCGACGGGTGGTTCTACGCTTGGTACACCGTGCCATGGTGCCTAGTCTGTCCCAAGCCCACCTGTACCGGGTGCCACTTGGTAGACTACTAACACTACCTACAAACGCCAGAAACTAGTTGCAACTCCTAGACAGAGATCAGGTTGATTAATAAGTCGAGAGGGGCACTTAAGCATTCCAATGCGTGGTAGTAACTGTTCATGGATCACAAACACAGAACTCAGTTCCTGAGGACGTCTGCAATGAGACAACCCACCATGTACTCCTACATGGCCTCTCACCGCTACCTTTACCAAATCGTGTTCACACACTTAGCTCTCAACAGTAGGACATGTTCACACACCTCCAATTCATCCCCGATGAATCATACCTGACTCAACTCTAAGCAGTAGCAGGCATGACAAACAAGCATGAATGAGTAGGCACATCAGGGCTCAAACAACTCCTACTCATGCTAGTGGGTTTCATCTATTTACTGTGGCAATGACAGGTCATGCAGAGGAAAGGGGTTCAACTACCGCAGCATGTAACAGTTGAATCGTTGTTGTCCTAATGCAGTAAAAGAGAGAAGGAGCGAGAGAGTGGGATTGTATCGGAATGAACAAGGGGGTTTTGCTTGCCTGGCACTTCTGAAGATAGTATAGTACTTCATCGGTGTCATCGATCACATCGCCGGTACACGTCTACTGAGAGGGGACAAGCACCGACAAACAAGAAGAAACACAATCAATGCAATGCAACAATATGATGCATGAATGGAAATATGCTGTGGTTTGAGCTAATGCATCTAGCAGTAGGTTAAATGGAGTTGGTTTGAATCCAAGATTCAAATTCAAACTCCATATGTGAAGGTTTAAATGCCATTTAATTGAATTGTCCTAAACAGTAGTCATAAGTTGTTCTAACATGCATGAAAACATTAGAGATGGATAGACTGGATTTTTCTGATCATTTTTCATATATAAATTATTTCATTCTGAGTTACGGTTGAATTTATATGAATTTTTGAAGTTTTGGATATATTCTGGAATTTCCTGAATAAGAATAAATCTAGTAAATGATTTATTGCGTAAGCATCAACGCCACCGTGACATCAAGAAGTCAACAGCGCCATCAAGAGGTCAAACCTGACCAGTGGGGTCCATTGGTCAGTGACACAACTAACTAACCGAGTTAGTTAGTGTTAGGTTAAGTACTAATCTAGGTTAATTATTACTAACTAAACCTAACTAATATCTAACAGGGGCGGGTCCACACGTCAGTGACTTAGTGGGTTAACTAAAATTTAATTAAACTAAGCTAAAATTAGCAGGGCTCTGGTCCCACCTGTCATTGACCCAGGGGAGGTCAAACCCCTGGTCAAACGAGTCAATCCCGCCGGCGTTTAGTCGCCGGCGAGGCCAAGGCGGCGGAGGCCTTCGGTTTTCTTGCTCCGGCGACCAAACGGACGGCTCTACGGATAGCTGGAAGAGCGCCGCATCTTCCTGTGTGAGTGGAAGATGCTGAGACGGCCCGAGCTCGCCGGAATGGAGCTCGCGGTGGTCGCCGGAGTTCGGGTGTGGACGGGGTCGACGCTACGGGGCACTAGGGATTAAATTGGCAGGTGCTACGTGCTCCTGGGGGTTCACCGAGCACGGTGACGCGCTCAGGCGTGGGCTGAAGTGGCCCTGGACACGGAAGCAAGGAACCACGACAGCGGTGAGCTCTCCGCTCCGGTGGACATTGGCGTTAGCAGGAGGAAAAGAGCCAGGGGAGAGAGGGGATCGACACAGCAGCTCACAGCGGATCGAACGAAGGGGTTGGCGAGCTCGAGGGCGTCCTCGTTGCTGCGAATCGAGCGACGATGATCTCCGGCCATGGCGATGAAGACGGTGGTGATGGCGGCGTTGCAGGGGCTCCCGCAGTGCGTTTCTCGGCGAGAAGGAAGAGCTGATCGAGGCAGATCTCCTGGGAACTTTGGGTGGCCGTGAGGAGCACGGTGGCTACGGCAAACGGCGTCGGTGACTACGACGGTGTTTGGCTTTGGGAGAGAGAGAGCGAGGGAGAGGGCGAGGGGAAATTGAGTGGCGCTGCCGTTCTGCACGTCTGCAGTGAGGTCTTCCAGGCGTCCGCCCACGCAAGCAGTGCAGAGGTGGTCGGGCGCGTGGTCACAAGACGGGCACACGCCGCCCGGCCCCACTGTCGCGAGGAAGACGACAGGAGGGGAGGCTGGATGGGCTGGGCCGCCCGGTGAGCTGGGCAGCACAGTAAGTTAGCCGTAAGCCATTTGTTCTTTTCCTATTTTTATTTCTCTTTTCTATTTCTTACGAAACTTCATGGCTTTATTAAAATACTTAGGCACACTCAAAAATCACCAAACTGCTCATGGACACTGTTTGGAATATATCCAACATGGAACATTTCAGTTTAGGATTATTTGGACATTTTAAATATTTTATAGTATTTAAATGCCCAAATTCAAATAGAGTATGATTTAATTCAGAGCCCAAATATGTCATGGAAAATGTGCATCACCTGCCATCACATGATTTTCCATAAATGATGAACATTTTTGAAAGCCATTTGGACTCACTGAAAATATTTTAGGTGAACCTAGTGAATTCCTTTAATGCTAGGGTTTAGGAAATCCCCATCTCAACTTTAAAAGAATTTAAACATGATGCAACACATAACTAGCTAGCTCAGAGCAAACCAGAATCTAGGGATGTGACAACTCACCCCCACTAAACGAGAATCTCGTCTCGAGATTCAAGCGTCGGGTAAGATGACGGGGGGATGCAAACTAACACAATCTTCACGATCCAAGGTGCACTTCATGAGAACGTTGATTCGATCACCATCTTTGTTCCGTCGTCTTGCTCTGAGAACTCCAACTAGCATGACAGCAAGAGGAAAGGGAAAACCCTAGAAGGATCGATCTCCTCAAAGAACGAACAACTTAGGATCAACTCATGGAGTGAGACATTGAAATATCTCACGAGTTGAGACACGTAGCACACATCCAAAGGAATGGAGTGAAACAGATGACGAAAATTCACTAGGTAGACAACAATTCTACACTTAAGAGGGTGCTGAATGGTTGTCAACGTAGCGAGGAGTTGAGTTACCATGATACCATAACGAGACATCCTAGATGAGGTGACTCGCAGAATCTTCCCTTAAGTGGCAAAAGAATTACCTTTGATTTAGAGATCATTGAAACTCTTCATACCAGCTTAAGACAATTTACAATTGATCGATTGGAAGAACTCGAAGGAATGGCAAACTCGAAGTAGGATGGATGATGTGGACTACCTTGTTGAAGACAACGCAATGGATGACTTTTGCTTATCATCGAAAATGGATGGGACCCATGGTAGGACCACTTTTGAAGATGATCCTAAACAAAGATTACCGAGAAGGGTAGCCCATGGTTGGATGGCACAATGGCGGTGCAAGCTAGGGACAAGGTGCTAATGCTAGGAATGTTCCAACCATCATATCTGCCTGAGATTCAGAACAGGTTGGTGTCAGGATAATCCAGACTCATCAAGTCTAGAAGGAAAAATGAAAGTTTGCAACACAAATCGACGAGATGACGTTGCGACACTCTCAGGGGATGAACTATGATAGCAAGCTCCAAAAGATGAGCTGGTTCTGCTACAAACCTATGAACACACTGTCCAAGACAAGCATGATCACGTGGTAGTCTTATAATGAAACACTACCAAGTTCGTGGGGAACCATCATCGAGGATATCGAAGTCCTAGCATAAGTCATGATTAGCTCTTATGAAGGAACTCCTTCTCCTTGAACAAATCAATCAGTGGCTTGGTGTGCTAGGAAACACATATGGAGTGGAGGCGGCCAACCTATCAAACCATAGAGCACTTCGCACGTGCATGACTGACTTGGGATGGTACCATAGGAAACAAAACAATCTTTCTCGAATCCACGGCGACAACTTACATCAAATGCACGTGAGTTCGAGGAAGTCACTTCTTCCATCCAAGCATAGGCTTCATGAACGGATCACGAAGGCATTGCTTACAAAGTTTCCAACACTAGGTTGATGTTCAACATGAATCATGGGGGAGACAAAATGCTGCTAATGGGCTCAACAACAACTCATCGGAATTTCCATATCACTGGACTTCCGCCATCATGTGAACACGGTGATAGCATTGGTCAGACCAAAAGATGTAATGGGGTATGCTCGAGGGATCAACCACGAGTAAGACAACATTACGAACATCGTTGGTTCTGATTTGACTTAATAATAGCCCATACTCAAGTCAAAGTTTGATAAGACAATAGGTTCAACAACTGATCACGAGGATCAATCAACGAAGATATCATCTTTCTTCAACACACACACACACAAGGATATCCCATAGTGATGAACTAAGTGGATTAAGCTTTTATCTTCCAACTCTCCAAGTTGTTGTTTAGCTCAACCAACTAGCTCAGGGTATCCAACACAGATTCCTGGAGAAAGGGTGGTTCACAAGAAACCAACTTGTTCACGAGCTCAACATCGCAGTCAGGGGTCAACCTGGTAATACTTCCGAGAAGATATTTGGAAAATCACGAACCACCGATATGTTACTAAGCTCGAGAACAATCTTGTTTTACAGGGCAAGATGATATGATCAAAATAGTGAGGGATTGACACAATCCTAACTCATTGATCGAAGAGTGCACCAGAAATAAGGACTAGGTAGCACAATCTATCTTAGAATGATGATTCAAGAACCAACACGCTAAGAATGAAATTATTATCCTTTAACTACCAAGCAACTCGTTGCTAGGAGTATTGATTTCACACATCACAATACACTTGTCGGCATTCCGGTTACAACAACTCGGGACCGAGGAATGAATAATGATGGCGAGAAGTATCACTGCGTCAAGAATTCATAAGAGAAGGTGCAATTCTCATGACGTTCCTGACATAAAGTGGGTAATACTTCAGGATAGAACAGAATCAAAAGCTTGATTGCATTTGATCTGCAGATTACGACTGCTTTGACCCAATCCTGGATATGGATGAGGTACTGGAGTTTGTTTCTCCTAGTCATTCCAGAACAGAATGGCTTGACGGACCACAAGAAAAAAAATGGCATCGATGAGGACGAGAGCACGACTACTCCTGACTATCAACTGATAGACGGGGATCGGAATTAAAACTAAGGAGGAACAACTCGAGGAACATATAACTTTTCGAGTTGTGGAGGCATGGATTAGTATATCGAGCAAAGCTCAACATTTCTCCGGATAGCCCATGCAGAGAGGGTAGAACTGGCAGAGTCACAATTATGAATGGAGAACTCTTCAAGAGTACTGATTATGATCTTTAGGCTCAAAGAGGAACTTCGCCATAACTAGTTCATGGTATGTGGAAGAATGAGATACCACGGACCTCGAGGACTATCGCAAGGTTACTAATATCCTAAAGGAACTAGCAAATACTAACAACATGAAGTAGGGTGAATCTCGGTTCAAGAACCCGTGGATAGAAAGCCTACTAACTAATAACATCACGGGATGCTTTCAAGAATAATGGTCGAATCATCACACTGGGGATACAAAAGCATTGCTAAATTACTAGGTGACTTCCTAAACACCTAGGGTCATAATAATAGCTCCAACATCTACGCCGAGGCAACAAAGTACCTCAACTTACCGATTAGTGTGCTTATTCTCGACCATAAAGGACATTGGGAATGGAAATAAAGGATTTGCAAATGCATCGACTATTTAGAGACTGGATGACTCGGACAAAGATAACGGCTGTAAATGCTCAAAAGATTTGAGACATCATGCAAAATGGTGGCATAACCACTCAACAACATCATATCAAGGTTCCGAGGCCAGCTATGAACATACGTAGTATTAGAAACTGAACTGAGATTTGAAACTAACAATTCTATAGGTCTATGGATTAGTAACACGTCATCCTGATAGATAGATGAGAAGCCTAGTTCTTAATCCCCGTAGAAAATAAGAGGATGACTCAGATCAGAAGGCCATGAGGTATAAGGAGTAAAAAGAGCCTTACGTTCCCTTCCACAATCAATTCCCTTATATAACTAAAGCATTTCTAGACACAACTTCGACCAGTTTGGCTTGGTAATCCTACAGGCACTCAGGCTCTGATACCAAAGCTGTCAGGACCCCGATTCCAAGTCACGTCGATCTAGCCGGTAACACCTCATATAACTTTGCGGCCTCACGCACGGTATTCCCACGGGTGTCGCCTTACCATGGCCCGGGACCGTTTGCATCTTTTGGCTCACGTATATGATAGTGTCGCTAGCATCCATATGATGAGAACCCGGCCGACATGGCTAGTCGCGAACCCAAAGCGGCACTAACCCATGGGGACAGCATACATGAATCACATTGAGCATGTCGGTCAATCAGCGTGTGAATCCGGGCTGTAGCACTGGCTAACAGGACTCCGTGACCCGGCTGTAGCAGCTAGGCAGACTCCGGATATCACCGCGTGACATTTCCCCAAAGGGATGACATAGGAACGAAGTGAAACACATGCCGCCGGTCAAGTGTCCAAAGCAGAGTGCCGACTAGTAGGACTCCGTGAACCGGCTGTAGCGGACTACTATCGCTCAGAAGCACTAGACTACATTTCCCCATATGAGAGGCTACCAAGGATAAACAACTAGATTGTCGGATCCCACACATACCAAGCATTTCAAACATACACACAATATGCTCAATATGTGTAGATACAACATGGCATCACAACATAACTCTACGACTCCAATATTTATTCATTAGGCTCCGAGGAGCGAGATATTACAAACATGGGTCTCATGACCCAACATACAGAGCATACAAGCAACAAGCACAAGCGGAAGCTTAACATGTCTGAGTACAGACATCTACAAATGGAAAAGGCTGAGAAGCCCGACTATCTACCAGATCCTGCTGAGGGCACAAGATCGTAGCTAAGGTAACAAGCTAAACATCAAAGTCCACGCGGAACTACTAGCGAGACTGAAGTCTCTCTGCAAAAACATAAAATTGGCAAACGTGAGTACAAATGTACTCAGCAAGACTTACATCAGAACTAACTACATATGCATCATTATCAACAAAGGGGGTGGTGGGGTTTGACTGCAGCAAGCCAGCTTTGACTCGGTGGCTATCCTGAACTATGACTGCAAGTAACTCTTTTGAGGTGGCGTACACGAGTCCACATATTCACCATATCAATACACCACTATAGATCCGCTCCCGTCTACCTACGAGAACGCCATCCATAGCACTCACGCTTATCTTGCGAGTTTTAGAGTATCCACTTTCACTTGTCTATGAACTATGCAAGGGGTCCAAGTTTCCATATCCGAGGAATCCGGCTATTCGAATAGATAATGATAACCCTGCAGGGTGTACTTCTTCACACGCTCGCCACTTATCGCCTTGTACACGTCATGTACCTCGCAACCTTCAAGCGGAAGCCGGGCGAGGGAGTCGGCCACGACCTGACTAACCACACAAGTCTCTAGTCCAGGTTTATCGCCTATTCGGTTCCATCCGCAAAGAGATCCGGCCGGGTGTCGCCACGGCCCCAAACGATGTGTGCAGGGTTCCCAAGCCCACCTCGACGGTGGTTCCACGCTTGGTACACCGTGCCACGGTGCCTAGTCTGTCCCAAGCCCACCTGCACCGGTGCCACTTGGTAGACTACTAACACTACCTACAAACACCGAAACTAGTTGCAACTCCGGACAGAGATCGGGTTGATTAATAAGTCGAGAGGGCACTTAAGCATTCCAATGTGTGGTAGTAACTGTTCATGGATCACAAACACGTAACTCAGTTCCTCGAGGACGGCTGCAATGAGACAACCCACCATGTACTCCTACATGGCCTCTCACCGCTACCTTTACCAAATCGTGTTCACACACTTAGCTCTCAACAAGATGGGACATGTTCACACACCTCCAATTCATCCCCCATGAATCGGACCTGACTCAACTCTAAGCAAGAGCAGGCATGACAAACAAGCATGAATGAGTAGGCACATCAGGCTCAAACAACTCCTACTCATGCTAGTGGGTTTCATCTATTTATCGTGGCAATGACAGTCATGCAGAGGAAAGGGGTTCAACTACCGCAGCATGTAACAGCTTGAATCGTTGTTGTCCTAATGCAGTAAAAAGAGAGTAGGAGCGAGAGAGTGGGATTGTATCGGAATGAACAAGGGGTTTTGCTTGCCCGCACTTGAAGATAGTATAGTACTTCATCGGTGTCATCGATCACATCGCGCGGTACACGCTCACCGAGAGGGACAAGCACCGACAAACAAGAAGAAACACAATCAATGCAATGCAACAATATGATGCATGAATGTGACATGGAAATATGCTGTGGTTTGAGCTAATGCATCTAGCAGTAGGTTAAATGGAGTTGGTTTGAATCCAAGATTCAAATTCAAACTCCATATGTGAAGGTTTAAATGCCATTTAATTGAATTGTCCTAAACAGTAGTCATAAGTTGTTCTAACATGCATGAAAACAGTACAGATGGATAGATTGGATTTTTCTGATCATTTTTCATATATAAATTATTTCATTCTGAGTTACGGTTGAATTTATATGAATTTTTGAAGTTTTGGATATATTCTGGAATTTCCTGAATAATAATAAATCCAGTAAATGATTTATTGCGTAAGCATCAAGCATCCACCGTGACATCGGCAAGTCAACAGCGCTCTTGCAGGTCAAACCTGACCAGTGGGGTCCATTGGTCGGTGACACAACTAACTAACCGAAGTTAGTTAGTGTTAGGTTAAGTACTAATCTAGGTTAATTAGCACTAACTAAACCTAACTAATATCTAACAGGGGCGGGTCCACACGTCAGTGACTTAGTGGGTTAACTAAAAGTTAATTAGAACTAAGCTAAAATTAGCAGGGCTCTGGTCCCACCTGTCATTGACCCAGGGGAGGTCAAACCTCTGGTCAAACGAGTCAATCCCGCCGGCGTTGAGTCGCCGGTGAGGCCGAGGCGGCGGAGGCCTTCGGTTTTCTTGCTCCGGCGACCAAACGGACGGAGGAGGGGCTCTACAGATAGCTGGAAGAGCGTCGCGTCTTCCTGTGTGAGTGGAAGAGGCTGAGACGGCCCGAGCTCGCCGGAACGGAGCTCGCGGTGGTCGCGGGAGTTCGGGTGTGGACGGGGTCGACGCTACGGGGCACTAGGGATTAAACTGGCAGGTACTACGTGCTCCTGGGGGTTCACCGAGCACCTGACGCGCCAGCGCTGGCTGCGGTGGCCCCGCCACGGCGGCAAGGAACCACGGCGGCGGTGAGCTCTCCGCCCGGTGGACATTGAGTTAAGCGGGAGGAAAAGAGCCGGGAGAGAGGGATCGACGCAGCAGCTCACAGCCGGATCGAACGAAGGGTTGGCGAGCTCGAGGGGCCCTCGTTGCTGCGAATCGAGCGGCGGCGATCTCCGCCATGGCGATGAAGACGGTGGTGATGGCAGCGCTGCGAGGGCTCCATGCTGCGCGCTCGGCGAGAAGGAAGAGCTGATCGAGGCGGATCTCACAGGAACTTTGGGTGGCCGTGAGGAGCACGGTGGCTACGGCAAACGGCGTCGGTGACTACGACGGTGTTCGGCTTTGGGAGAGAGAGAGAGAGAGCGAGGGAGAGGGCGAGGGGAAATTGAGTGGCGTTGGCTCGTTCCAGACGTCTGCGGTGAGGTCTTCCACAAGGCCCACGCAAGCAGCAGCAGGAGGTGGCCGGGCGTGGCACAAGACGGGGCACATGCCCAAGGCCCTTGTCGCGAGGAAGATGACAGGAGGGGAGGCCAGTGGGTTGGGCCGCCAGCTGAGCTGGGCAGCACAAGTAAGTTAGCCAGGTAAGCCGCTGTTCTTTTCCTATTTTTATTTCTCTTTCCTATTTCTTCTGAAACTTCATGGCTTTATTAAAAATACTTAGGCACACTCAAAATCACCAAACCTGCCATGGACACTGCTTGTAATATATCCAACATGGAACATTTCAGTTTAGGATTATTTGGACATTTTAAATATTTTATAGTATTTAAATGCCCAAATTCAAATAGAGTATGATTTAATTCAGAGCCCAAATATGTCATGGAAAAATGTGCATCACCTCTGGCTACTGTTTACAGTATTTTCCATAAATGATGAACATTTTTGAAAGCCATTTGGACTTACTGAAAATATTTTAGGTGAACCTAGTGAATTCCTTTAATGCTAGGGTTTAGGAAATCCCCATTTCAACTTTAAAAGAATTTAAACATGATGCAACACATAACTAGCTAGCTCAGAGCAAACCAGAATCTAGGGATGTGACAGAGGGCAGCCCGGCGCTCAGCACAAGCACGGCGAGCGTCCGCTATGGAGACGTCGGAGCAACTGGACGCGGAGCGATGGAAAGGAAGCTCCGGCGCACCCCTACCGAGCGCACCAAATGTCGGATCACGGGTTCCACCAAAACCCTCAAGGTTCGAACACTGGGGTGCGCACGAAGATTTCCTCCCTACCGATCCACGCCCTAACTGGCTAAGATCTCAAGAACGAACTCGTGAACTCACAACACAAGGGACACAAGATTTATACTGGTTCAGGCCACCGTTGTGGTGTAATACCCTACTCCAGTGTGGTGGTGGTGGATTGCCTCTTGGGCTGATGATGAACAGTACAAGGGGAAGAACAGCCTCCTGAGGTTGAGGTGTTCTTGTGCTTGGCGAACTTGTGTGCGTGAGGATTACTCAAGGTGAGCTGACTGAGGCTTAGTTACCTCCTACTATGGTGGCTAGTCCTATTTATAGAGGCCCTGGTCCTCTCCCCAAATATTGAGCGGGAAGGGAGCCAACAACGGCCAATTCGAAGGGGACAGCTAGTACTGACTTATCTCGACAAAAGCAGTCTTCGCCTGCAAAAGGCTCTGGTGGTGACGCCGCCTTGGGCTCCATGGTGACCTCCGTCTTGCCGTCCTGCTGGTCTTGGTCTCGTTGCACCGATGAGGAAACCTTTGCTTGATGCCTTGGTACTCCACGCCTGCACTTGCCCCCTTTGCACCAAAGAGGAAACAAGGACGCTGCGCGCGCTGGCGCCCACCTGGTCTCGATTGTCATGGCTCACGTCATGAGAACCTCGCGAGGCTTTCCTTGCCTTGATCTCTCCGCCCCTCGCGAGCCTGCCTGGCGAGGTCACTCCTAAGGAGTTCTTGTGGCGTCCGCCTCGCGAGGCTTGGCCCCTCGCGAGGGTCTTGAGTGCCTTGTTGATGAAGATGGGCGACAGGCCTGCTAAGCGAAAGCCACGCCATGGGCATGATGCAGCAATTCAGGGACCCCTGCCCGTAGCGCCGACACTATGTAACTAGCCTTGCTTATTGGCTTCCAAAGCTTAACTTCCACTCCTACTTACAATATGTAGATTATTTAACAAAAAACTACCACTTTCAACCAGCCCTAGGAAGCAACTATTGTACAAAAAATAGCAAAAACATACCCAAAATTTCTTAATCCGTGCCAAAAACTACTACCTAGTGTCGATTAGGCTCGTTTAAAACCGTTTATGACAGGGTTGGCCCACTCGTTCGTGCTGGCGAGGCAGCTTAAACCAACACATTTTGTTTGACTATTAACACGAGGGACCCGCATCGACCTTCTATCCTGTTATATTCCCCTCAAATCATTATCTTTCCGAACATCACTTCAAACAAGATCGATCGTGTTCGCCGGTGGCGCGCGGTGATGAGGAGTTGGCGGCGCCCGTCGGACGTGCCGGATGTCAGGCTGGCCTCCGCACGGGTTGGCGGCTGGCCCGAGTGTGACTCACGAAGCGAGCAAGTCGCCGCTACTTGGCCTTCGCTGAGCCAGATGGCTGGCCTTAGCCTTGTGTGAAAGCAAGCCTCCGTGCCGCCGTGCCAATCTAGCTAGCAAACCTTGCAGACAAGCAGCTGAACGGAGCTATCTTGGCTAGCTAGCGGCCACGAGCGCCGGACGGAGCTGGCATCTGGGCTGCCGCAAGATGGGCTCCGCACCGCCGGTGGTTTTGGCCTCTCCTTCTGCCGGCGGCGGTAGCTGCGTCCCATGGCCGAGGATGACTAGGTGGATAGGCCGGAGGTAGGAGGTCACTCGGGGATTTTTGTGCAGACTGACATGTAGGTCCCACAAGTGATAACACCTAACTTGCCGGTCAAATAGAAGGCGTTGACTTAAGGGGCGACATGGGTTGAAACGTGCCTATAACGGCACTTTGTAGAGTAGTCGTTTCTTGGTAGGGCTTGTTGGTAAGGGCATGTACAATGGTTGATAAGGTAGTCTTATCTTAAGTCTGCCAAGTATGCAAGTGGTAGTAGTTTCTTGGCATTATTAGTGATTTCTTGGAATTATTAGTGGTTTCTTGTAAGGAACAATGTACTACTAGCGACAAAAGGCGATTCTAGGTTGCGTTGTACTCCAACGAGTACTACTAGTGGTCGCGGGAGTGTATACCTCGTTTTGTGGGTTTGATCTCGGCCGAACGCACAGCGGCCTTTTTTTAAATAGTAACTTTGCTACGAGCCAATATTGTACATAGGTAGTTTGAGTTTTGAAGTCGAACGGACGTGTCGCACCACAATCTGGGTGCACTGGATAGCCCAGCCACGTGAACGGGTTTTCCTTCCCATCATCTCGTGGCCCGCGTGCTCGCTCTAGCCGCACTTCGCTTGCAGTTTCCTCATCAGCTAGTAGCATATTTAAACTAGCGCCTCCCAATTAAGCCCGAGGAGCCGGAAAAGCCTGGCACAGCATTGGGAACTGTGCAATATGGCTCTGTACGTAAAGTGCTAGTACTCTACTACTCTATAGCTTGTGGCATTGCACGCATGGACTTCACTCCATTATCGGCTCTATAAAAGAAATTCCCCTTGACGTGATTTTTTTTTTGTTTTTAAACGGAGGCAAAAGCTTTGCCTCATCTCATTCATAAAGAAGGAACGACCGAGGAGCTACAATTGGAAGGGACGAGGTCCTGCGGTTACTACGCTCTTATCTCCTCCTCGCCACTTCCCCTCCCCCCAAAGAGAAGGCAGTTCGTCGCTGCTCCCATGGATTTGACAGGCGGTTCTCCTCCTTGTCGAGGCTGGGAGACCTTGGACGATGATCCTCTGGGAGAAATCGCACGCCGCTCCGATGTCCTCATCGCTGCAAGACTCGGTGCTTCCTGCACTAACTTTTTCAAGACGGTGCTTAAACAGGCTTGGAAAAAGGCCATGCTCGTTGGTCTTCCATGCGTCCTCGAGGAGAAGGTTCTTCTATGGGACAATCCTTCGAACAGTCCACCGCTCCCTGGCCATGGTTGCACGTTGAATCCGCTAGAGTTGCCAATGTTGAGAGGTAGTCGGATTTTGTCCGATGAGCAGATTAGTCATGGAGTTTGATCATGTAGTACTTAGTTATTCCATTTCCATCCCGCAATTTCTCCGCAGCCCACCGTCTTATATATAGATCTGGGTCGGTGCCAACGAATATTGGCTTGCATACCTCAGTCGGATACCACCATCATTTTGCACAACATCCATAGTAGTGCGGCCGTTCACGTAGACCCCTTCTCAACTATTGGGATCGGCCTTCCGGACTGGCTGGGCTTGAGTACGTTTGATGATGCCTACATGAGATTGAAGAAGATAGCAATTGTGGACCCGTCGACAAAGCGACGCGGCTACGACGATTACTATCTCATCGCGGTGTTCGACATAAGGATTGCCATCAATGCAAGAGGCAGTAACGGCAGAGGCTGGCACATGTTGGCCGCGACAGATTTGTACCCCTACATGTTCGAAGACGTCATGCGCCATCTAGGCCGCATCTTCGCGGTGACAAGCCAAGGGACTTGTTTCATCTGGTTGCCATCCTACGGTATGGGAGATTACAAACGGAATGCACAAACCATCATTTGCATCCCTAACGGTACTCCATTATTTTGCAGGGACCAGTCATCCCCCGATCAAAATAAGATCGCCGATCCTGGATGTGCATTGCATCCGCGATTCGGTCTAACCTGGAACCTTGTAGCTGACTTTGGCATGTTGGGATCAACTATCTTAGCAGTCGTTACCCATGGTACCACTGATGTGCAACATGATCACACAATCTACCACGATTGGACCGTCACCATCTACCCAGGTATTCCATTTAGTATTATATTTTTTAGCCCGCTCGCCTTCTCTTTCGTTGTTGTACTACTTACTAGTACTAGTAAGAGTATTTTTTACCTTGGACGACGTGTATAGCTAACTAGGCCCTTGAAGACTTGAACCCACTAGCTGCCACCATTTTTGTTTTTCCATGTCTTACTATCTCATTCATGTAGCCAAGAGTGGCTATATATAATAAGCCAGTTATTTTACTTCCTCTATACCGGAGTAGTACTATTTGCTGCACAGTATTAATGACAGCCATATTTGAGCACAACATTATTATTCATGGACCTTGACTGTGTACGTCACCATGTGTCCAGATCTGAGATGTCGCGTGTACAAGATGAACGGCGCCGAGTTCGATCCCCGTGATGCTACGTGGGTGCCGAGGAACACTCTTGGAGAGTACTCGCTTTTCATTGGGGACAGCTACCCCATTGTGAAGCGGATGCCACCTTCCATGCACGACATCGAAGGCCTGCCGTTCATGAAGCATGGTTGTGTCTTTAGTGTGCACCACCGGATGAACGACATGCTGGGACACGCTATCCCTGATTTATGCCGCTTCAGCTTGGATGAGTCTCCATCGTGTTGAACCGGACTAGAAAGCTGCGACAATGATTCCCGTTGCCCACCGCTATGGATCGTGCCATCCATGAAGAACACCTGGGACTGGAACCTGGAGGAGGACATGTAGCACATCTATAACGTGTAAGTGGGGTATGGTAAATTGTGAACGGTAGCGCTGTGAATATATGTAGACTAGTCGTGCACAAATTTATCACATGAATTGGAGAAGAACTTGTGTGGCATACTGGCATTTGTCCTTTAAAATTTATTACTAGTAACCGTGTTATGTGTACGTGCAACTTGTGTGGTTATTGCACGGGCTCCAACAGGCTCTTTGAGAAAAAAGGTGGCACAACTTTGGATATAGGTGATGTGGCGGCATCATATAGTAGCATCGTTCGCTACAGTTGTAATACTCCTACTAGGATGACAACTCCTATAAAACCTTGCCCTTGGCTCTTTGCCTCTTTGGGAGGTTCAACAGTTCGTACTCGTGTGAACCTTGCACTTGGCTCTTCGCCTCTTCGGAAGGTCCAACAATGATGATACTACAGTACAATATGCTTACGCAATTTGACACCGATTGAACTGGCTGCACGCCCACCGCGAGGGCTTAAGGCGAGAGAGAGAGGAGAGGGCGCAGTAGTCAAAACCCTCTTCTCGTTCAGGAGCCATCGTGTGGGCGAGGGAAAGGCGTAGTAAGCTAGCTTCTACTCTTTCGACGAGTTGACGGGACACATCAAAGCAGTACTAGTACTAGTCCTTTCCGGTTAATATGGCTTAATTTTAAACGAGAAAAATACACTGGCGGTCAACGTATGTAACAATACGCTCTTTATGGTCACTATATATAGTTTGGCGGTGATTATACTATCACTAGCTCATCGTAGAGCACCGTATTGCACACTACTGACCGGCCACATAGTCGACGTGGAACTTTGTTGACTGGTTAAATTGTCTCCTGGTTTCTGGGTCCAACCTGTCAGTTGGCAGAGCAAAGAAATCAGTTAAACCAGAACTTTACGCAGGCGCGACAGGAGTTCAACCCTTGCGCGCGAACCACCCTAGCTGTGTATGTGAGTGCATGCACGTGTACTAACTGTGTCTTCCAACAAAGAGTGTACATCGTCTAAAAAACAAAGAGTGTACATCTACACTTCCAATGCATTTAGCCTTTAATCTAAAATTGATATTGATTGACTAATGCACCAACTTGTGCTCTAGCTATAAGCTACATGTCTATCCTTAATTACAGCATGCAACAACCTTCATTTAATCTTCTTCTCTCAATGATTGCATGCACACATAAGTCTGCTACTTTTGGGCGTTAATTATGCCCTGGTCAATGTGTAAATCTCTAAATGTACAGTCTTTCACGGACGTAGGGAGTAGGTTGAGCACTTGAGCGTGAGCGTGTGTGTTGCGTCGTGTGTTGTGTGCCGCATGGGTGCGTGAGACTACACACAGTGGGAGTAACATAGGTAGTAACATCACACATATCTAGATAAAATAGATGATGTGGCCAGCAATAAATGAAGAAATGGAGGAAAGTGGTAACATAGCTAGTTACTAGTAGTATGAGTAACATCACACATATCTAGATAAAATGAGTCTATAGCCTAATAAATGAAGTGTTGCATGTTACCACACATATGTTACTCAACACTATAGAGGTAGTAACATAGACTAGTAACATGTGCATGTTACTAGTCTATGTTACTACCCATTGTCGCTAGTCTGAGTGTTGCATGTATCCATGTATACGTGTGAGTGTTGCATGTTGCATGCATGCATGCATGAGGCTTTTACTCCCTCCCATTGACATATTCATATTTCAAGCTTCCTCTGCTCCCTCCATATGTGATGCTTCTCTGTTCCCAAATACGGAGTAAAAGCCTCCCTCTGTTCCGAAATACGGAGTATTTGTCTTTCTAGAGATTTCAACAAGTGACTACGTACGGAGCAAAATGAGTGAATCTACACTCTAAAATATGTCTACATACATCCATATGTTGCGTTCCATTTCAATGTCTAAAAATACAATATTTAGGAACGAAGGGACTAGCAAATAAACATTAAGTTCTCTTGTTTTTCCCTCCTTGTTCACAGTTCACAACCAAAGATGACTTATTCACCTGGATGGAGGGAGTAGATGGTCAAAGTTTGACACAAAATTAATGCATTGGTAAACATAATTTTTTGAGGAAAACGAGTGCATTAATTGAGTGTTTTTGCAAACTACAAAAAATATTCCACCACTCATCATCTACCTTGGTTGATGAGATTTTTGAATTGAGCCCTATAAACCAGAAAGGAGGTAGTACTAGTACTCCTACATTATTGGCACCGGGTGCCTTGGCCAATGTTTCATCTTGTTGGACACGATGAGGCTACTTCCAATGCATCGGTGCTTACATGGGGTGCTAAGCACATCAAAAACTTTAGCAACTAAAACTCCCAATGCATAGGTGCTTAACTTGTTGGTGCTAAGCATCCTTTATTTAATGATTTTGTAACTAAAGTTGTTCATGCATTGGTGGGATTCATCCATTTAAGTCTTTTGTCTAGGTTCTCATGCTTAGTACTGGGGTCACCACACTTATCTCTCTCCTCTTAATTACCTTGCCACATCATACTTTTTTCCTACATGGTAGCCTTAGCACCCGTACAAGGCGGAGCATTGGGAGGGGCCTAAGCGTACAGGCATAGGGATACTGTAGATAGGAAGTCTTCGCGATACATTATTCCCCATCTCGGTCAGAGAGAACTATTCAACTAGTCTTCACAGTGAAGTGACAATACACGCTGCAGCAGATGGGACACTTAATTAATAAGCTGAACCAGTGTGTTGGTGTTATTAAATCAACCTTACCCAGTATTGCCATCATGTTTGCCAGTGGCGCACGCTTCCGCAAATACGACTACGCACCTCTCTCCTCCATTAACTGACATATGGCCCCTCTTGAGGTAGACTCACATGTCATCGGCGTAACTATTTACACTCCGAAGGAAGGTATATCCTGGCAGTAGTACTAGTAGAATTGAGATTTAATGCACTTCCTTCCCCGTCTTTCACTCTTCTTCCTTCTCTCTTCTTCTTCCACCTCTCTTCCCTATCGTCGGCCGCACACCAATTCCCCCGCCATCGCCGCCTCGCCTTGCGCCATCTTCCTTGGTAGCTCGCATGTGCCATATCCCCGCGCCACCGCTTTCGCCACGACGCCATCTTCTTCTTTCGCCTACCAATCCACTTCCATGCTAGCTCGCAGCATCAAAACCCCAACCACTCAAAGACCCTAAAACCCTAGGGCGGAACCGACTGGCACGCAGAGCCGTGATTGGAATTCCCTCCCCGATGTTCTCTTGGAGCAGATCTGTAATCGTATGGACCTGCTCAGCACCGTCCGTCTGGCCGCATGCTCAGTGTCTTTGTACTATCTACTCGCCTGCAACTGGCCGACTCTTTTCAAGACACCTTGCTTGCTGATGCCCGATCCTCGCAGGTGGCCCAGACACCGACTTGACGTTCCTACGGAGGTTGTCGTGGTGCCCCTCGGCATGCTACCACCACCCATCCACCTGTCCTTCATGCGTGACCACTAGTGGACGGGCATGAAGGCCAACTAGATCGTCCTCGTCCACCAATCCGGTAGTCCGTGGCGTCTTGTCTATATCTACACCCAGCGAGAGATCACCTTTCCATCGTTGGATACCGCCGCCATCGAGCCTCACGGCCCACCGGACACTCCTGCCTACTACGCACGAGACGCGTCGAGCTTTTGGCTCGACCTCAGTTTGCTGAAGGTTGTAATCTGCGAAGCACCCACACCATCAGAAGAATACATGGATTACAAGAACATTGTCGTGTTCAACATGGGATTAGTCTATATGGAATCTGGTCACCATACATGGTTATGGCTCATCATCAATCTTCTTCAGCTAACATTTCTGTCTGATGCTATAGTGCACAATGGCATCGTTTACGCGGTCGACGCACCGATTGGCTGCCTATACTGGAGGAATCTATCATCGTGTAATTGTTCTATCTCATCTCATATTTACCTTATGAATACGACTGCCTGTTCATTGTTACAAATTTAGAACATATAGTATGTCTATAACCACATCATTGCTATATGTTCGTCTCATTTCCTAGATTTTTATGACCACACATGTTATTGTTATAGTTGATATGAGAACAATTGTCATCTAATGATTGTTAGAATAGATATTATGAGTATAACCTCATGATTGCTATATGTTACTCTCATTTCCAGGATTTTTTTAACACCGCATGTTATTGCTTAGAGTTGATATGATAACTGTAGTAAGTGATATGGTAGAATATGAGTAGGCCCTGTCATATCTATTTTCCTCTCATTGTTACATGATGTTTGAACCATGATATATTGCTAGAATATGAAAGCCATTGGCTTATTTTTTTAACTATGGGTATGATTATGACCACGACATTGCAATTCTCTGTCTATGATATGTGTCACTATTATAATAATCTTAATTCCACACATACTCTGAACATGATTGTTTAGTTTTGTCCATTTGGTCTCCATTTTGAATTTTTGCAGTAGACGCAAATGCGCTGGCCTTCATGATTCTAGGCCCTGGAATCATACCAGCTAATGGGTGGTGGTTTATCGCTCGTTCAGCTGACGACGGTCATTTGATGCTCATTTGCATGTACCAAATTGACCAAACCATTTCATCAAACCACATGCAGTACAATGTCTGGGGCGTTCATGACATTGATGGCTATGGCTGCTTCGTGTTCAAGAAAGATCCCAGCTCCGTTTGGCCAGGCATATTCAACTGGAGGTGGGTTTACGGCCTCGGCAACCACTCCATGTTCCTCGGGCTTAATTAAACGATCATCCAACCAATCATCGATCATATCACCGACGATGATTATCGTGCTATGCAACTTCCATTCGCCTGGGGGGACTGTGTATACACATCATACCATGGGTTTCATGAATCACCATATCCAGAGATTCGTCGACACAACTTGTTGCCAGATAATCTTTAGCGTGTGAAAGGCATCAAGCTTCCATGCGATGGATGGCTTTTGCAAACCTGACATGCGGCGATGTGGTTCATGCCAACAGCAAATATGCACAACTTGATTCGTACTGATATCTAGACTGAGCCATGTATCATGCTGTTGTAGCATGACCCTGTTTTGTTGGATATTATATACTGTTGTTAGTTTCACACATCCCACATGCCCCGACCACCAGCACAACTCCTTCCACCCAAATCACCGACCCCTCCACCAAATAGGCACCGCCCTAAGCCATGGTGCACGCGGTATAGCCAGGATCTCAAGGAGCATTTGGCAGCGGAGAAGCAAATTGCGGCCGCACGCGCTGATGAGGTCGGGATGGCTGCCATTCGTGCCGACACCCAGATCTTGGAGGAGCACCTCGCCGTCGAGGCCACCACCGACACCTCGCGCGCCGACGCCGCGGCGCAGTTGGCTGCTTTAAACAAAAGTTCGTGGCGTTTTCTCGAGGCCACCATCGGAGCCTTCGACGAAGACTACGAGGTGTTTTCTCAGCGTGCACGTGCTTACCTCATCTCGAGAGCCAGCAGGTTGGTACCCAGAGCGTCTCAGGCAACTCACCACTACGACGAGGGCACCCATGATGCGGAGGCCTCGCCCTCTTCCATGTCCAAGTAGCCAATCGTCATCGATATCTCCGACAATGAGGAGTAGCTTGTCTTATTAGCTCACTATAAGGAGCCATGTTCAGCTTGCTAGCTATTGCCTTCCTTAACAAATTCTAGTGAATTATGCTATCTACTTTTACCATGCAATCTTCTGCTATAGTGTATATGTTCTATATGTCGTGAAATGTGGTGTTCAGTTAAGTGTTTGGTTCAATTCTGCAAATGTGATGTTCAATTCTTCAGGGTGCTATTTTCCATGTTGTCAAGCATGCTTGGTTTGGTTAATTGTCTGATCTTCTTTTAGGAGTATGTTATATTGTGCAATGTGATGCTCAGTTAACGTTTGGTTCATTTGTTTTGGTGTTTAGTTAACTGTTTGGTTCAATTCTGTAATGCGATGTTCAATTGTTGTGGGTGCATTCTGTTATTGTATACCATGTGAGAAATAAATTCAATTTGGTAGTACTAAATACATGAGAAATAAATAAAATTGTTATATTTCCAATTGTTAAGCATGCTTGGTTTGGTAACTGTCTAGTCTTCTATAAGGAGTATGTTATATTGTGCAATGTGGTGCTCAGTTGACGTTTGGTTCATTTGTTGTGGTGTTTAGTTAACTACTTGGTTCAATTTTGCAATGCGATGTTAAATTGTTCTGGCTGCATTCTGTTATTGTATACCATGTGAGAAATAAATCCAATTTGGTTGTACTAAATACATGAGAAACAAATACAATTGCTATACTTCCAAGTTGTTAAGCATGCTTGGTTTGGTTAACTGTCTGATCTTCTATTAGGAGTATGATATATTGTGTAATGTGGTGCTCAGTTAATGTTTGGTTCATTTTTTGTGGTGTTTAGTTAACTGCTTGGTTCAATTCTGCAATGCGATGTTCAATTGTTGCGGCTGCATTCTGTTATTGTATACCATGTGAGAAATAAATCGAATTTGGCTGTACTAAATACATGAGAAACAAATATAATTGCTATATTTCCAAGTTGTTAAGCATGCTTGGTTTCGTTAACTGTCGATCTTCTATTAGGAGTATGTTATATTGTGCAATGTGGTGCTCGATTAACGCTTGGTTCATTTGTTGTATGCTTAGTTAACTACTTGGTTCAATTCTGCAATGCGATGTTCAATTGTTGTGGCTACATTCTGTTATTGTATACCATGTGAGAAATAAATCGAATTTGGCTATACTAAATACCCGAGAAACAAATACAATTGCTATATTTCCAAGTTGTTAAGCATGCTTGGTTTGGTTAACTGTCTGATCTTCTATTAGGAGTATGTTATATTGTGCAATGTGGTGCCTCGCTAACGCTTGGTTCATTTGTTGTGGTGTTTAGTTAATCGCTTGGTTCAATTCTGCAACGCGATGTTCAATTGTTGTGGGTGCATTCTGTTATTGTATACCATGTGAGAAATAAATCGAATTTGGCTGTACTAGATACATGAGAAACAAATACAATTGCTATATTTCCAAGTTGTTAAGCATGCTTGGTTTGGTTAACTCTCCGATCTTCTATTAGGAGTATTTTATATTGTGTAATGTGGTGCTCATTTAATGTTTGGTTCATTTTCTGTGGTGTTTAGTTAACTACTTGGTTCAATTCTGCAATGCGATGTTCAATTGTTGTGGGTGCATTCTGTTATTGTATACCATGTGAGGAATAAATCGAAGTTGGTTGCACTTAATACATGAGAAACATATACAAGTGCTATATTTCCTAGTTCTTAATCATGCTTGGTTTGGATAAATCGGTTTTCCATGTGGCTTGAATTAATGTGAAGAATCTGCAATGTGCTTATTTTTCATCAACATATTTTACTGATAGCATGCGGACCCTTAGTTAACCTGATGACTAACTACCTTATATGTGGTCAGGGAAACAATGGGAAGCACTAAGGTTTAGAAGATGGTACTAACTATTATACCTTGCCTTTTTATTCCTTTGCCCCATTTCCAATATAGAGAAGATATTTACACACATCCTTTTTTTCAGGCCTTTCCAAAGCACTTCACTGATGATTACCTCTCAAACCACCTCTATGGTCAGGAGGCGAGGAAAGATTTCATACAATACCAATGGTTCAATATAGAAGTGTTCCTGAAGAGGACGAAGGATGGACGGTCAATCATCCGCAGGCACTGGTCTAAAGTCGCAAAGACCTTCAACAGGAATGAAGGCTCAATATTCGCCTTCCGCTTCAGCAGTTTTCCAGATGAGATGCATCTGTCTATGTACCGTCTATGATGCTAATTTCGAAAGGTTCTAGATGTTGCATGTGAAACTTGGTGCTGGTGCAGTTGTCTAATGGGGTAGCTGAGTGCTGAAGCTACATCAAGTTGTACTCGGATGTATTTCAATTATGAAATCATGCTTGCTTAATATGGAAATGAAATATATTATGTGCTTAATATGAATGTCAATTAGATTAATAAATGGATTATTAATAATAGGTCAATTAGCCTACTAATTGGGTTTTCGTATTGCAAACGGTTATTGAGAAAACACCGTGGGCGATGACCTCATGCAAGGCACACAGTTTCTAGGAATAAACCGTGTTGGATCAACGAAAAATCACACATGACATTCTCTTGAAAACTGTTTGCGTTACGCCACGTTGCGCAAACGTTTTCTTTGGAGTGACTGTGTGGGATGTATATACGAACGGAAACGTTCAGCGGGGACTGGCTGTGTGGGATGTACTTACGACCGAAAACGATTTCGCATTTATAATTGTATTTTTTAGCACTACTGTACGTATAACCGTATTTAGTCGCTCGTCGGTCGCACACAACCTCATTTTGCCGAGCATGTGTGCCAGGAGGGCATATCCCCGACGGTTTCTGGGTCGTGTGGGAAGGACCGCCTATCGCAGTCACTCACTAGGTGACGGTTCCGAACGCCGTCGTGGAAAGGGGTTAACAACCGTTTGTATAGCACCTCGCTATACCAGTGGCTACAGTTGCCCATTCCATTCCATCATAGAGATTATCCAATTATTCAATATGCAGATGATACTCTTATTATAGTCCCTCCTGATGAGAAGCAGTTATTGGCTTTGAAAAGAATGCTATTGGTTTTTTCTCACTCTACTGGCTGTGATATGACCTATCACAAATCTTCAATGGTGCCCATTAGTGTCACCCAAGAGAAAATTGCTAGATTGGCCTCCATTTGTGGGTGTCAGGTGGGAAAAATGCCATTCACTTACCTAGGTCTTCCAATTGGCACTACTAGGCCTAGGATTATTGACCTCATGCCTTTGGTGGATTGTCTGGAAAGAAGAATGACTGGATTCAGGGCTCCGCAGACACAAGAAAGGTTCGAACTCTAGGGCGTGTGCAAAGAACTCAACCTCTCCAGCAAGCCAGTTTGTCTCCCCCACAGCCTAGCTCGATGAACAAGAAGGGAAAGGGACACATCAGTTTACTCAGGTTCGGGCCACCTTGCGGTGTAAGACCCTACTCCTGCTTTATGGTAGATTTTCCTCGCGAGGGGATGAGGATGAACTATTATAGAGGAAGAACAACCTCAGGAGGTCTGTTCTTGTGTGGGTGTGAGCTGAGGATTTGATCCCCTCCTATGGTGGTGGCTAAGCTATATTTATAGTGGCATGGGTCCACTTCCTCCAAAATGAAGGTGGGAAGGGATTCCACAATGGCCAATTTTGAAGGGGGACAAGTAGTACATCTTATCCTGATGAAAGGTGGTCTTTGCTAGCAAAGCTTTAGGTCGTGACGCCGTGGTGGGCTCGGTGATGACATCCGTCCTGCCGTCCTGGCGGTCTTGATCTTGTTGCACGACAATGGAAACCTTTGGCTGATTCCTCGGAATCCCGCGCCTGCGCTTGCCTCCTTAGCACCAAAGAGGAAACATGCTGCTCTGCGCCTGCCGTCACCCACCTGGCCTTGGTCGTCATGGCTTGCATCACCTCAACCTCATGAGGCGGGCGCCTGCATAGGTATCTCCGCTCCTTGGGAGCCAACCTGGGGAGGCTGCTCCCTTCTGAGGTCTTGGCGTCGTCCGCCTCACGAGGCTTGGCCCCTCGCGAGGGTCTTGTCTTGCTGGTGCTGAAGATGGGCCATACTAGTCCATTGATGGAGCCATGCCATGGGCCGCAGGCAGGCATGTCTGGGTACCCTGGTCCCCAGAACGCCTATAGTAGCCCCCGGGCCCAAAGCGCTCGGACTTGGCTTCGAGGAAAAGCCAAAGGTCAAGGGCGAAGCGCTGCGGGCCCCAATCGCCTGCGGACCAAGCCGACGAGTGGAGCTTGATGGGCCGTCGGCATCTCTACTTCCCCATGCTGCCTTGGCAGCCGCTTGACTTGACAACTTCCTGATGCATGTAGAAAAACCATCATTTCTTGGAATCGCGAGGGGGCAGCGACTGGCATCCCGTGGCTATAAATGCGAGAGGGAGCGGAGCCTCATGCTCATTTTCATCTTCTCGCCATTTGCTCCTCTTTCTTCCCCTTTGTCGCATCATCTTGTGTAACATCCATGATGCAGCTATATCTCCCACGTGTCGGGGCACGACTTAGAGGCATAGCCGCATGGTGGTTTTGTCGCAAGAGGGGTAATCTTCACACAATCTCATGTATTGAATAAGAAAGGGATAAAGAGTTGGCTTACAATGACCACTTCACACAATGAACATATAATTGATACATCATTCAGAGTACACACATAGTCCGACTAGGACAAATCCAAATGAAAAGAAGATAACCCCAAATGCTAGATCCCCGATCGTCCCAACCGGGCTCCACTACTGATCATCAGGAAACGAAACATAGTAACGACCAAGGTCCTCGTCGAACTCCCACTTGAGCTCAGTTGCATCACCTGCACTGGTATCATCGGCACCTGCAGCTGTTTTGGTAGTAACTATGAGCCACGAGGACTCAGCTATCTCAAAACCCGCGAGATCAAGACTATTTAAGCTTATGGGTAGGATGGGGTAATGAGGTGGAGTTGTAGCAAGCACTAAGCAAATATGGTGGCTAACATACGCAAATAAGGGCGAGTAGAGAAGCAACGCAACGGTCGAAAAGCTAGAAGTGATCCTGAAACTACTTACATTCATACCTAACCTAAGCCGTGTTCACTCCACCGAAAAGAGACCAGCACGGCTAAACATGCGGTTGATTCATTTTAGTTAAGTCAAGTGTCAAGTTCTCTACAACCGGATATTAACAAATTCCCATCTGCCACATAACCGCGGGCACGACTTTCAAAAGTTTATACCCTGCAGGGGTGTCCCAACTTAGCCCATCACAAGCCCTCACGGTCAACGAAGGATATTCCTTCTCCCGCAAAGACCCGATCAGACTCGGAATCCAAGTTACAAGACTTTTCGACAATGGTAAAACAAGACCAGCAAAACCACCCGAATGTGCCGACAAATCCCGATAGGAGCTGCACATATCTCGTTCTCAGGGCACACCGGATGGGCCAGCGTCGGGTTGGCATAGACCCTGGTTGCCCAGGGGGCGCAGGACATCGCCCAGGTTGGACCAACACTCGGAGGAGCACTGGCCCGGGGGTTTAAAATAAAGATGACCCTTGAGTCCGCAGAACCCAAGGGAAAAAAGGCTTAGGTGGCAAGTGTTAAAACCAAGGTTGGGCCTTGTTGGAGGAGTTTTATTCAAGGCGAACTGTCAAGGGGGTCCCATAATCCCAACCGCGTTAGGAACGCAAAATCAAGGAACATAACACCGGTATGACGGAAACTAGGGCGGCAAGAGTGGAACAAAACACCAGGCATAAGGCCGAGCCTTCCACCCTTTACCAAGTATAGAGATGCATTCATTAAAATAAGAGATATTGTGACATCCCAAAATTATCATGTTCCAACATGGAGCAAACTTCAACTTCACCTGCAACTAATGACGCTATAAGAGGGGCTGAGCAAAGCGGTAACTTAGCCAAACAACGGTTTGCTTGGAAGGATGGTTAGAGGCTTGACATGGCAATATGGGAGGCATGATAAACAGGTGGTAGGTAGCGCAACATAGGGATAGAGCGAACAACTAGCAAGCAAATATAGAAGTGATATCGAGGGTAATGGTCATCTTGCCTGAAATCTCACAAGGGAAAAGACCGAATCCATGAAGAAGACAAACGGACGTAGTCGAACGAATCCTCACAACTCCGGAACGAAACCGAAGCTAACGAGGGAAGCACATCGGAAAGAAGCAAACCACATGGTAAACTCACAAGCATAAACATGGCATGATGCACAACCAAGGATGATGCATGTTCGGTTTAAATATGCATGGCATGGCAAAGTGCACAAACAAAACTACAAGTTAAGTGGAGCTCAACATGTAACAAGATGCATGTTGACGAAACACCACATTCAAATATTTAGTTCACTCTCGTTTATGAAAAAGACAAGATTAAATGTTGGTTAACATGGAAAGAGGTGAAGCATAATAAAACTACCTATCTAGGCAAGTTTAAATGAGGCCGGAACAACAAACAACAATTCCGGAAAATCCCCATATGCATATTATTAATTTGGTACTGTTCTGCCCTAAACCATATTTAAGAGTTGTTAAACATGCAAGATGAGTGCACCATGTTAAACTAGGCATTTTTCTACCCCATTTGCATATAAAGTTTATTTAATTCGGAGCTACGGTTGATTAGTTATTAAAGAAATCATTAAGCATGGCATTTATGCAAAATTAAACAAACAACAAGTTTAAACATTTTTTAACATGGATGAAAGTACCAGATTATGAAACTAGATGAAAAACTAAGCATTTTTCATATGTAAATTATTTACATATGATGCATGATTAATTATTTATTATATGCATGAACACTAGGGGTTTTTCTGTAAAACTGCACTCTCTGGATAAATAGCTAAATCGCAGAACGGGGAAAAACATGACATGGGCCTAATCTGGCTAGGCCAACAGGAGCAGGGGCGCTGGAGGCTCACCATGGGCCAACAGGCCGGCTGGGGATGGCGGCTGCACTGGGCCTTGGAGCAAGAAGTGGCCCAGGGTGCGGGAGGCCACGCGCGGCTGCGGTCAACGACGATGAGCGGCGCTCCTGCTGCTCGACAGGAAGCAGAGCAACGAAGGCGGCTTGGCGCAGCTGCAGACGGTGCCGGGGACGGGGAAACGGGCGGAGGTGGCCGGAGGAGCGGGAAACGATGAAGATGGCCGGGGCTCAACAGATCTGGCCGGAGATTGGACTTGGCGGGCGGTGCAGGACTTGAGGAGCTCGCCGCAGGTTTTGAAGCAGAGGAGGACTGAATAGGCAGTGGCGTGGCTGGAAGCAGTTCCGAGGCAGGCGGTCAACGCGGCTGGGACGAGCGGGCGCTTGCTGGATGCGTCGTCCTCCTCGCGCAGCAGAAGCAGGGGAGGCCGTCAGGGTCCTGGACGGCGCCGTGGGGACTGGACGGTGAGGTAGGGGACGACAACTTGGCGCGGTTCCGACAAAGGGCAATGCTAGAATGGTGGGGGCGTGGGTCTTCAAGGCGGCGAGGAGCTGCGGGTTGGCGGCCGGGGATCCATGGCGGTCACTGCTGCGGTTGTCGATGGCGGGCTCCCTGCTCACATAAAGAGAGAAAGGCAGGGAGATGAGAGATGAAAACGGGAGGAGCATGAGAAGATGAAGAAGAAGGGGACGTCGGCGCTCATCTTCGATGAAGCTTGCTTGCGGCGAAGTGGCACGAGGCGAAGGGGATCGAGCGCAGAGGCACAAGAGGGGGAGCTCGGGCACTATGCTGCTACTCTCGATCAAGAGGAGGGGATCTGGGGTGTGGGTGGTTGGCTCGGGTGAGATCCCGAGGGAGATTTGTTGGAGTGGCGGCGGTGAGGACAAACCTCCATGAATTTAGGGTTTGGCTTAGGGGTCGGTCTAATATATATAGCAAACGAATTTTAGGAAGGGGCTAGAATGACCCTTCGATCGTAATCGGACGGCTGAGAAAAAAAGGTTAGGAAGTCCAAATGATAAACCGGTGATGTTTTAGGGATGTTTGAGGATGATCCGAACCCAATGGTGACGGCTGAGCGGGTCAGGTTCGGGGGCAAGTTTCGGACGCGCATGCGAGGGGGGTTTGAGAGAGGTCGACAAAGACAAGGGGCCTGGAAAAAGGTCAACGGAGACAGAAAGAAGCGACACTAAGAACGACTACGAGCTTTATGAAAACGTGCGGATGCAATATGCACGATGACATGATGAAATGCAAAAACAACAAAAATAAAACACATGACGGCAACGAAGAACATGGAATGCGTCTGGAGCGTCGGTCTCGGGGCGTTACAACACTCCTCCACTTACAAGAGATCTCGTCCCGATACCTAGGGATGGCACCGGAGAGAAGCGAAAGAGGAAGAGATAAAACAAAGTTGCTTCTTTGACAAACGAGTGAAACTAAAGAATCTTAAAGTTTGCAAGGGCATGAAAAGAGCACAAAGGACAAGAAAGAATTTGAAAACCACTCAGGTTTAAATGAGATAGACAACGAATGAGGAGGATAGAATTTGGGCATCACTCCGATTGAACTACAAGGAATAGAACATGAACTTCGCGAAATGAAAGCACTTGGATGAGACTCCGGTTTAACAGAGGAATGATAGACACAACACTCCGGTTAAATGGATAAGTAAGAAAATAACATGATCTTGAGAAAACGAGATGATTGGTCGAAGTGAGCAATAACACAACGCCTCCGGAACAAAGAGTAGAGCTAGATCGTTGGAAAGAAAAGAACGGAGAAGAAAAAGACAACTTCTACCACAATTGAATTTGAAAAGCATCCTGACAAGAGGTATTGAACGGAGTTGTTGGAAAACCAACAACGAAAAGAATAAGCTTGTAGTGGGCTTATGGAAAACAAATCAAAATTATGATGTGAAGACCATCCACTAACAGAATCAATTAATTGCTTGAGAGCAACACGGAGATGAAAACTCTTTCACCGAGAAGAGAAAGGAGAAACTTGGATCATTGATGAGCACCACAAATAGCAACATCCCCAATGGAAGGTCTTAGTTGAATTATCACCCAAGATCACTCCAACAAAGAGATTGATGGATTTAAAATATCTCACTCTTGCTAGTTTTGAATCACGAAGCACAAACGGAAATTGTTAAGAATGACATATCAGCATCTCAAAAGATAAGATAGAAAGAATTGCACTTCAGAATGCAAGATGAAGAATGCTTGAGCTCCACAAAACAAACATGTGTTGAGCACCATGTTTATTTTTTAGTATAGCTTGGCGGATCATAAATTCGAGAGAAATCTTGAAGAACAATTGAAGAATTGAAAGAATCCTTGACGAACCACCATGTAGAGCCTCCATTAAGAACTCGGTAATAAAAGGATGATAAAAGGAAGAGAAGTTGAAAACACAAGGTGAAGCCTTGCGATGATTTCCTTTGAACAGAGATAAAGAAGAAGAAGCTCCGGAAAGAAAGATGAACAACTTGGAACCAAGAATTTATTCCTCAAGAACAAACTCTAAAAGAAGAAATTAATCACTTGGATGAAACAAGAATAAGAATTATGTTATGCGTATCCTTCACCAATTTAGATTGATGACAAGCAGCGGATTTGGCATACGACTTATTCTCGTAGAAAGAATTAAGAGAGATATAGCGTAAACTTGAGAAGGTATTTATGGAACCACTGGTGGGATTTGGAAACAACGAATGGATTGACATGATAACGAAGGAAGTGAAATATTGAACGAACCACCGTAAGAATTGAAAATGAAAGTAACAAAGGCACAATTCACCGGGAAGAATTGGAAAACGAACGAAGATACTTGAGGGGATTTATATACATGAGAATGAAGAGATCATGAACTGATTAGAGAATACTTGAATGATACACCGGTAAGATTTGGAGAGCGAGAGATGAAAGCTGGAATGAATAATTCTGAGATGATGGGCTCCCGAGAATCAAACTGAAAAGACTCTTGAATTGCTCCGGATGGGTGAAAAGAATTCTCGCAATCGAAAATAATTATGAGAGGATGGCATCAAGCTTGAACTACGCATCTTTAATAGAACGGAGCAATATTTAAGAGAAAATCTTCTTCAGTCTTCAAAATCCGAGAATGACGACGAGAAACACCACCATGAATTGTTGAGGCACTCCGGAACGAAAATTAGAAAGATTGAACGAACGATGAAAAGAATTTGAAAGATCTTGGAGAAAGACATTTGACTGATGAAAATTCATTCTTACGCCAAACTTTGAAAGAATTTGAGAATCGCTTCGGATAAATTAGAAGAGTCAGGTAAGATCCTGGGAAAAGACCTGTGGGTTAGGGCCCACTCAAAAGAAACTCCATTGAAATGATATTTGAAGAGAGATTGCACCGGTTGATTTGAATGACTTGAATGAGATAAGAAAAACGAAATACAACGAATGGATCTTGAATGAAAAGACGAGCCTTCTGAGATATCTTCAGCACTCTAGAACAAATGAATGGTGAGAAGTGGATGATTAAGAGGTGCACCGACATGAGAAAACATTTGAAACGAGCAGAGGATATGCTCGACAAAGCTTGAATTGAATCCACTAGAGAAGAAAAAAGAACGAAGAACAATAAACTCGAAGCTCCCTTAGCATCTTCCTGAGAATCACCGGGTAAGAACATTGATGGAAAAAAATGGAGAGACTTCCCATAAATAAAAGGATATTTGATTAAGAAATCTGAGTCCTTGAAGAAAAAGGGTGGGAGGGCGGGAAAACAAAGACAACTTGGGATGAACGAAACAAACACCATTGAGAAAACCAAGAATTGGTCTTGCACAAATTGAAAGGATCGGGTTAAATTGAAGAGAAGCACGCCGGTTGAAAAGAATTAACATGACAACTTCGATGATCAAGAAGGATTAGTATCCACATAGAAATATGAGAACACCCCTTGGAAAAAAGGTATGGAATCAACACTTCACATCGATGCAACTCGAATACCACAACTCCAAAGAAAAACAAGGGATTTGGCTTGCAGAATAAGCCGGCAACAAACATATGATAGACCCCATATCGTATCATGTGTCTGTTGGAAAGATATCCTACGTGATACTTGAATTCCCACTTATAAACACACGAAACTTTCTGGTTATGCAATCTGGTGTTTGGGATACAGGGGAAGCAATATATCTCACCCAAACTAACAATCCCTACATCCAGTTGTATCCATCCGTCAACACATAACCAAGAAAACTTCAGAAATCATGTACCTCAACCTTCGAAAAGCATCCATTATACGAATTATGGCAATACTCCCGAACTCCCGCCCCAATACTGGGTGGTGTCAAGGTTATCTCACCAACAGCTGCATAAAAGAGATTTTCGATGTCGGTGAAACTCAGGTATTCCAGAACTGCAACGATAAAATTGTGACGACAACACCTCGGAGCTTAACTCCCCGGGACACTGCCACAACCCCTAAATGTCAGGAGGCACCAAGAACAATGTTCTCGTCACAAGACTATCAGAATGATTCCAAGATACCCGCATGATCCTAAATTTTTTTAGTGAAATTTGAGGAGAGGAAAGACAAAACATCTATGTCAGGAGGCCTCACCAGAGCGACGAAGGGGCAGAGGAGTAAAAGGAATCCTACTCTCCGATATATATAATCCTAAGACTCAAAACACTTTTGTTCTAGACTCAACAACGTCAGCTATTTGATCAAGCAGGGGGCTCCTAAGTTGGGGATGGCTCAGATTACCAACTTGTAACTCCCACGATGCGAATATATCTCCCACGTGCCGAGACACGACTTAGAGGCATAGCCGCATGGTGGTTTTGTCGCAAGAGGGGTAATCTTCACACAATCTCATGTACTGAATAAGAAAGGGATAAAGAGTTGGCTTACAATCGCCACTTCACACAATGAACATATAATTCATACATCATTCAGAGTACACACATAGTCCGACTACGGACAAATCCAAATGAAAATAAAATAACCCCAAATGCAAGATCCCTGATCGTCCCAACTGGGCTCCACTACTGATCATCAGGAAAGGAAACATAGTAATGACCAAGGTCCTCGTCGAATTCCCACTTGAGCTCAGTTGCATCACCTGCACTAGTATCGTCGGCACCTGCTGATAACCCACAAGTATAGGGGATCGCAACAGTTTTCGAGGGTAGAGTATTCAACCC